>OY756948.1:8034166-8712083 GCA_963580275.1 Crataegus laevigata | reverse complement strand
CGTAAAAGCATTTAATTGTAACCGCACGATTTTTTATGAACGGTCCACGGGACTTGATCCCTAGGATCCCCATGAAGGGGATCCGGAGAGGATCCAAGTCCTTGTGTTAGGTGGTGGGTGGGGGGGGGGGGGGGGCTACTAGATATTGGGTATGTGAGCTGGAGTTATACTAGTGGATCAGTAGGTTCGGGAAAGCGATTTCAGGAAGTTCCAGTCTTTGTATTCGAGAATCGGGATACTGGAAACACAAATTATTTTTTGGAGTATGCTATCCACGCATCCCTTTTTACTTCTCACACACTCCTATTACTTATGGACGTTAGATCTTCTTCAATTCATCCGATCCGACGACCGAAATCCAAAAAGGACAATTATCAGAACAGACAATTATTGGTGATGGATTTCTGATAAGATTTTTAATTGTTCTCGTTGTGCCACGTGTCATTATCCAAAATGATAATTATTGGTGATGGATTTCTGATAAGATTGTTAACCAATTACGTCGCGCCACGTGTCACAATCTATTTACAATATTTGAGGATAGATTTCCACCAGATTTTTAACGAATGACAGCATGCCACGTGACATTATCTACAACCTAATCTTTTTTTAATCCTCTGTATAATCCACCATCCATCCTCAAAAATCTAACACCAATTTTCTCAAGATCTTTATCATTATTCATAGTTTCTACTTCATTCTTCACCAAAATCTCTATCATTATTCATAGTTTTTGCTTTCTTCTTACAATGTCTTCTTCTTCAAAAATGATGTGGAAAATCGATCAGCAAGAGGAAGAATTGTTTAACCAATCAGAAGGAATGTTCAAACGCCATAGGGCCCAAAATGATAGGGAAGATGATGACGAGCGTAGATGGAGAGATGACGAATCAAGAATGGCAAGAGCCTCACATTCCCGTCGAGTCATCAAAGTTGTGGCTTAGATTTACAGGCCCAGTTGTGCTGGGAACATTGATAGAAAGAGGCAACGACTATGTAAAGATCTCTTGGACGATTATTTTGTCCGTAACAGTGCATTCCCTGATATGTACTTTAGACGTCATTTTAGAATGGAATGACATTTGTTCAAGAAAATCATGGGCGTTGTTTGCAACTATGATTCTTACTTTGTGCAAAAGAAGGATGGTTTTGGTGCTATGAGTCTTTTGCCTGAGCAAAAAATTAATGTTGCGGTGTAGATGCTTACATATAGAGCATCTGCTGACCAAGTGGACGAGATATCGAGGATGGGAAAATCAACCATTCTTGAGTCCCTGATGAGGTTTTGCTTCGCAATCGAATTTATCTACACCATAGAGTACCTCCGGAGATCTACTGAGATGGACTTGCAAAGGCTTCTGAAGAAGGGCGAGATGCGAGGTTTTCTTTGGATGATTGGAAGTATCGACTGTATGCACTGGACTTGGAAAAACTGTCCAAATGCATGGCAAAGAGCTTATGGGGATAGAAAAGGCACAAAAAGTATCATTTTGGAAACGGTAGCATCATTTGATACATGGATTTGGCACACATTTTTCAGGGTTCCGGGAGCTCAAAATGACCTCAACGTGCTTGCAAAATCCGGGTCAACGAGCATAAGTACCACATGCCATACTACCTAGCTGACGGCATTTACTCAAGGTGGTCATCGTTTGTCAAAAGGGGTGCATGAAGGATGTCGAGCGTTGTTTTGGTATCATCCAAACTCGTTGGGCGATTGTCAAGGGTGCTGCCATAATGTTTGATGTAGAGTCGCTTTGATCCATCATGATGATGTGCATCGTTCTTCACAACATGATTGTGGAATATGAGTACGATTATGGTGATGTTGATGAATATAAGTTAGACACGATGAACAATTCCAGAACACAAATATATTGTGCTCATGACACCACTGAAGAACCCATGCAATACTACCCATTAGAAAGGGATGGACGTTACAATGAAAAACTCATTCAACGATATACTGCAATTCAAGACCCATATATGCACAATGCCCGACAAATTGACTTGATAGAGCACCAATGGGAATTGAAACAAGCTCAAGATGCTTAAGTTCATTTAGTGTGTTTGTTTTTATTTGGTGTGTTTATTTAATTTTATTAGGTGTGTTTTTTTTGAAGTTCATTTAGTGAGTTTTTTATTATTAGGTATGTTGATGTAATTTTATTTGGTGTGTTTATGTCTTTTGAATAAAGATTGTCTTAGTATAAATAAATTACCAAATTAAACAAATATACTCTTAGTTTAAATAAAGTACTAAATTCAATAAATTGGAAGCAACATAAAGTACTCTATTCAATAAATAAGAAATTACAACCCAAAGTGATTGAAAAATTATGGGCTTCGATTACAAACAAAGTGATTGAAAAATTATGGGCTAATAAATGGATCATCATCACCTAACCAATTTGTGGTGCTAGGATCATCTTCTCTTGTCGTGCTAGGACCATTTCCTCTTGCTCTAGCTTCTCTTGCACACCTCATTCGCACCATGTCCGCTTTCTCCGACTTCCAAAAATATTTAGATTTCGAAGACTTCCCTTCTAAAGGCTTGTTCATAATGTCATAATCTCTTTGAGCCATTCTTTATTCTCTAACCAGTTCCTTTTCTTGCCTAAGTAGTTCTATTTTTCTCTTAGCAGCTTGAAATTCTTTCTTAATAGATGCAGCTCTTGCATCCTCTATAGCCTTATCAGCCTCAAATTTAGCCATTTCCCGCGCCAAAGTCAATTCATTTTGGCAAGCAAGTTCTTCCATATACTTTGCATAATCATTCTTGGAATCATTCCCTTTTCTCTTTGAAGCCTTCTTACCTTGAGGCCTAATTGGATAACAGGTCGACCCCGACGCTTGTTCAGGAAGGGGCGTTTCGGGCACTTCTTCTGCGTCATCTTCATGAACATGCGAGACAAGATCTGGCGTAGAGGGGTGCTGTTAAAGACCACTTATGGACTGATAGGCACAATTTTGAATTTAGGACAATCTTTGACAATATTCCAACACTCCCACCGGTTAAACGATTTATTTTTGCTTGTGGTTTTGGCATTATACCAAGCTTGTGCTCGAAGTTGCTACACAATGCGGAAGAAGAAATAATTATAATCAAAGTAGGTAATGAAAATTTGGGTATAGTACAAACAAATAAAAAATATATATTGTTACCTGATCCGATAAATTTTCCCCACTTCGAAGATTACTACTACCTTGTGCCAAGGCGTCTCTCCACGTACTAAACGATTTGCTGGGTAGTCTCCAACGACTGGACACAGATTCTTTGGTTCTTTTCCCACCAATTTTCTCAAGATAATTGGTATGAATAAGATCCCACATTTCTCGTAACTGCATCTCATTACCCGTAATCAGATCATGAGTAACTTCAACCTAGCTAGTACACAACGTAACATCTTCAATAAGTGTTCAATTCGTACCTGCATCATTTGTCATTTTATTGGAAAAAAATTGGATTGAAACTTTGAGAGAAAGATAGGAATGTAGTTGAAAATAGTTGACAAAATATGAAATTGTGGTGTAAGATAGAAGATAATGAGAAGGTATTTATAGAAAAGTAAAATCTTTTTTTTTTTTAATTTTTCAAAAATTTTTTTCAGGATTTTTAATAATTTATTAGGAAAACTAACCAAAAGGGCTTGAAAACTTTAAATTTTAATCAAAAACCATGTTAAAAGTTTATTTAATGGTTAGTACAAAATCTAATATCAAATCAGCCCAATAAAACTGGCCCAACCATAATAATTTATTGTGCTTCCCATTGTACCCCTAAAGTCAAGTTTCCTCACCCGTTTATTTGGTCCGTTTCCTTCATATGCAGAGAGAGTCTATAAACTCAGATTAATTTCTGTAATTTTCTCATTACATCTTGCCATCATCCGATCTTCTCCGTCAAACTTTGAAAATGGCGATGGAAATCCTGATGGATGTGATAAACAGGTGCAGATCTTGGTTCGGAAAGAAGCGGAGATGTCGTATGACTTTCCTAATCTACCTTTCGTCGAAGAAATCTAGCTAGTTGGATCATCGCTGCCGTACCTGAGGTGCAAGCATTACCGAATACATCCTTCATCATCTGTTTATGTCCGTCCCCTTGGATCATCGTCGGCGTACTTTACGGCGTCCTATGCTATCTGGATATCGCTTCTATTACGCTGTGACAAATCCAATATCGGCTGCCAAGCCGACAGAAGTCGATATTCAGATGACATTAGTATTGGAGAAGGTTTGTGGTATTGAATTTTGATTTGGAAATATTGATTATTTTTCGGTTCTTAATGTTTGGGTTGTGATATTTTTGTTTTTGGGTGTTTGAAGTTTTTGGTTTTTAAATTAATTTGCAAATTTAGGGTTTCAAGTGTGATTGAAAATTGCCTGAAACATTACCTAGGGTTTCTTTTCGAGGTTTTGCCTTTTCTTCTCTCTTTATTTTTTCTTTTTGTTTTTGTAAATTTTTGTTCGTGGATTTTTGTACTATTGGAGTTTCTTTGAAGTCGAAGCAAAAGCGTGGCAATTAATGGCGTGGGAGTCTTAATTCCCACTTTGCCTCGGAATTCCGGTTGATTAATTCGCTTCGATCACTTGGAGTTCTCTGCGAATTACGCGAATTATTGATTCAGGTACTCGAATTTCCAGTTTTTTTATTTCTTGGATTTAGTTTCTACTTTGTTTTGGATTTTCGAAGACTGAATCGCTCATCTAATTCTTAATTACTGATTATTTGTGATGATATTTGATGTATTGTTTCGAATTATTTGAGTTGAAGCAATGTGAATAGCTTTGGTTTTGTACGAGTGAGAATTGAAGTTGAATTTTGGAAATTTTGAAATTTGGGATATCAATAATTGAATGATGGCGTATGGTGAATTCATTTTTTTATTTTATATTTATTCTGAGTTGTGTTCGAAATTTCGAATTCTTAGGCAGATCGACAGATAAGTATTGCAGCAGCTAATTTGTGTGTGTTTGGAACTTCGGAGTACTGGTTGTGTTCGGCTTATGGTGTAATCGGGTGTCTCGAATTCGCTTTTTTGGGTGATGAGATCCTTTGAAGATTGTAGATTTAGTGGATAGAGATGAATCTTGCAGCTCTTTTGACTTCTGTGGAGATTAATATAGATGTGTGCGTGATACTCTTTTCGCTGTATTCTATATTGAGGAAACAACCATGCGGAACACTAGTACTATCACTATCACTGTTTCGTAAATTAAACATTGACTATTTATCAAACGAACACTAGTACTATCTTTGTTTCGTAAACTAAACACTAACTATTTCTTAAACGGAACACTAGTACTATCACTGTTTCGTAAACTAAACATTGATTATTTATCAAACGAACACTAGTACTAGTACTATCACTGTTTCGTGAACTAAACACTAACTGTTTCGTGAACTAAACACTGACTATTTCTTAAACGGAACACTAGTACTATCACTGTTTCGTAAATTAAACATTGACTATTTATCAAACGAACACTAGTACTATCACTGTTTCGTAAACTAAACACTAACTATTTCTTAAACGGAACACTTGTACTATCACTGTTTCGTAAACTAAACATTGACTATTTATCAAACGAACACTAGTACTATCACTGTTTCGTAAACTAAACGCTGACTATTTCTTAAACGGAACACTAATACTATCATTGTTTCGTAAACTAAACATTGTACTATCACTGTTTCGTAAACTAAATATTGTACTATCACTGTTTCGTAAACTAAACATTGACTATTTATCAAACAAACACTAGTACTATCACTGTTTCGTAAACTAAACGCTGACTATTTCTTAAATGGAACACTAGTACTATCATTGTTTCGTAAACTAAACATTGTACTATCACTGTTTCGTAAACTAAACATTGACTATTTATCAAATGAACACTAGTACTATGCCTGTTTCGTAAACTAAACACTGACTATTTCTTAAACGGAACACTAGTACTATGCATGTTTCGTAAACTAAACACTGACTATTTCTTAAACGGAACACTCGTACTATCATTGTTTCGTAAACTAAACATTAACTATTTCTTAAACAGAACACTGGTACTATCACTGTTTCGTAAACTAAACACTGATTATTTCTCAAACGGAACACTATCACTGTTTCATAAACTAAACACTGACTATTTTTTAAACGGAACACTAGTACTATAATTGTTTCGTAAACTAAACACTGACTATTTCTTAAACGGAACACTCGTACTATCACAGTTTCGTAAACTAAATATTGACTATTTATCAAACGAACACTAGTACTATCACTGTTTCGTAAACTAAACACTGACTACTATCACTGTTTCGTAAACTAAACACTGACTATTTATTAAACGGAACACTAGTACTATCACTGTTTCGTAAACTAAACACTGATTATTTCTCAAACGGAACACTAGTACTATCACTGTTTCGTAAACTAAACATTGACTATTTCTTAAACGGAACACTAACACTAGTACTATCACTATTTCGTAAACTAAATATTGACTATTTATCAAACGAACACTAATACTATCACTGTTTCGTAAACTAAACACTGACTATTTATTAAACGGAACAGTAGTACTATCACTGTTTCGTAAACTAAACACTGATTATTTCTCAAACGAAACACTATACACACACACACATGAGTTCAATTTTATAATAAGATAGATCCAAGGCAATTGCATGAGACTTCCAAACGTAATTCAGACCAAACATAATCATAAACTACTTTCCAAAAAAAAAAAAAAAACATAATCATAAACGTTGATGTGAGTCTCGCACTTTAAGTTTCACTGATCCAAGAAATCTTCCCTTAACCTTCATTATTTTGTAGTGATTTGTGTAGAAGTTTGGTGATACACTCGGAGAAATTATGTCATTTTCGAATCTAAAGTTCATTATTTTGTAGTGATTTGTGAATTTTATTTATTTTTTAATTTATTTGATGGGAGGCAAGGTGAGGAATTGGAGATAATTAATTATGTTGGGGGTTAATTGGTATCGACTGACAAAAAGTTTTTTTTTTTTGACGAATTCTCTAGAAAATGGCATATTTGTAAATAAATGAGGTAAAGGCATATTTGTAAATAAATGAAAGTTTAATTATAACAAAAGTGGGCTGACGGAAGGCAGGGGCATGGATGGAAAATGAATTTCTTATTTTGCACGTGAGGTTTCCTTGTTTTGGTTGTTCTTTCTAGTTTTTGTCCTTTTTCATTAAGTTTAAGTCATTTTTATTAAATAAAGTTAGTAAATGGTTTTTGGTTAATAAAAAGTTTGAAAAAGTATTTTTAATTAAAGCTTCTTTTTAATTTTCGGCCATCTGATCGGATGAATTGAAGAAGATCAACGGACAGAAATTATCAAGGAGTGTGTGAGAAGTAAAATGGAATGTGTGGATAGTATATATATATATATATATATATATATATATATATATATATATATATATATATATATATAAAATATGTAAATAATAAAAGAAAGTTGGAATTGATTGGGTTTTTCAAGCCTATACAATAGACGTCCCTTCAAGAGGAAGAGGGGACGACGACAAGAAAAAAAATAAAAAGAAAAAACCAACAGCAAAAAAATCATAACAGGAAGACATAAGTAATTGGCTGACAGAATGGCATGTTTGTAAATAAAGAAAAGTTTTATTTTTAACCGAATTAGCAGACATCATGAGGTTTCCGTTAGGGGTAGTGTAGGAAAAAATAATATTTTGTTTTGGGCTTTTATTTCAGCCCACGTGTATTCAATGTTTGTAGAGCTTGATATAGATTGTTTTTGTCCTTATGATTAAATATGAAGCCCTTTTGGTTAAATAATAGTATAAGGTGATTTTTGGTTAAATTAAACTTAACTCAAGCCCTTTTCATTAAAGCTCCCTAATTTATTTACATTTTTTTTAAGTTTTGTTATTCACCTAATTAATCTATACCGTTGGATTTAAATAAATTTGAATTCCAACACTTCAAATTATGCCACGTGGCACAACGGTAACATTTATAATTTTTTAACTGTTTTTTTTAATTTTTAAAGTCGAATAATGTGGACCGTTGATCTCAGATCCAATGACTGATATTAAATAAGGTTTTTTAATTTTTATTATCTTTGGAAATCCAACGGGCGTGGGGAAGCCACGTGACTCCCTAACGGTAACAAAAAAAAATACTACGCCGCAGGCCCCTTTTCTAATTTTGTGTCGGCTGATGCGCGCCCACACGTGCTTGAACGCCACGCGCCTGTTAGAAAAAAAATAAAAAAAGGCGTCTGACGTCAGTTGACGTCAAAACCATCTCAGGCGCTCGGACTGGCACGAATCCATGAGATTAGTGCTTGGGCCTGCTCAGGCTCCCTCACCAGCCAACGCTGGACTTCCTACCTCTGACAATCAAGCCCTGTTTCACCCATTGTCCCTCGTGCACAAGCTCCCGCTGGAACTGCTCTTATAGAGTCTTAAATTAGTTGTATCTTGCATTAGACCTGGCAGTTTCTGACACGACACGATGACATGACACGAAAACGACACGAAAATAACGGGTTTCGGGTCGACACGATAACTAATCGGGTCATTATCGGGTAACCCGTTAAGAACCCGTTAATAACGGGTCCTTAATAGGTTTACACGAGAGTGACACGCGGGTAACCTGTTTTGACACGAAAAGAAAAAAGTTATTTTGATGATTTTAATTTTTTTTAATTACTAAAAAAAAAACTTACTATAAAATACAATAAATATAGTGGATATATGACACGCCCGCACCCGAGAATGGGGCATGCTGGCCGTCACGTGTGTGTGACGTAGCCATGTGCGATGTGCGGAAGCTAGGATCGAAAACTAAGAACGAACTAATTAAAACCAGAACCACTAGCAACCTAGGTACGATAGTGTACTAGATGCATAAAACAATACTTATACATAATCAGAGCGTTCTAAGTTAAACTGCAGTCAAGCATAAACAAAAGGGTTTAATTACACCTTCGAGTACCATACATATATGTATAGAGCTGTCAGAAAGCCGGGAGTCCTCGAAGTGCCAAACTCGTAACTCTCGCTACCTAGAACCTGGAGGGGCGAAAAACAAAACTGAGTGGGTCAGTAAAACAATTCCTTTTTCAAACCATTCTTTATTCAAATCTTATAGCCCCTCACCGTAAAACCTGTATAATTTCCCAGAATCAAAATATATACTCAATATACGTAGATTTTCAAAATCATGCTGAAAGAGTATGTATGCCATGCCAAAATATTCAAAACAGAAACTCAATCATAAACTAATGATGTGATTAAATGTCAGGTAATCAATCTCAGCCCTCGGCTGCATATAAATCTCATAATCATCTCGGCTCTCGGCCGCATATATGTCTCATAATCGTCTCAGCCCTCGGCTGCCTGTATATCTCATAATCATCTCGGCTCTCGGCCGCATATATGTCTCATAATCGTCTCAGCCCTCGGCTGCCTGTATGTCTCATAATCATCTCGGCTCTCGGCCGCATATATGTCTCATAATCATTTCAGCCCTCGGCTGCATATATCTCTTATCCCTTCTCATCAATCTCATCACTGCTAATTTATCGATTCTCATTAATGCATGCTCTCACCTGGCACTTACCTGTGCGTCCGCCGCACCAACATGCGAATATGCAATCATTAATGCATAAAAATAATATATAAATACTTTGCATGGCATAAAATTCTCATAAACATTCATTTATTTCTTTCTGGGAAAAATAATAATAAAATATAGGAAATACGGTAAAAACTGCCCACTCACTGATAGGTCGCCGGGTCGTAGCCCCCGCGTCTAGCCTGGCTACGCTCGTCCTCGGTGTATGTCTCACCTATATGAGAAATTACTATAAATACGTCATTTAAGCACATACACGTAACTACGAAATTAACTTCTCATACATAGCTCAATTTTGGCATACGAATATACCAACGCGACCTACTCGACGTCACGAGCGTCGCTATATTTTTAAAATAATTTTTTGGAGTCTCACGCGCCCCCACGCGCTAGCACAGGCACGGGGCTACGCGCCCCCCACGCGCAGGCGCGTGCGCGCCACGCGTCGTCAACCTCGAGCTCGCCGGAGCTCCGCCGGCGCCGGCCACCGGTCGCCGGAAACCTGCAACCTCGGTTTTCTCGGCCATTTTTGCACCATTTTGTCTCATTTTTCTTCCTACGTGCTCTAAATTAAGTGTAGAACAAGTCTATACCTTCAAAAACTTCGAAAACCAACGAGAATCTCGTCGGGAAATTCTCCAAAACCGGCCACCTCCGTTCTCGACGATCCCGACGTCAACGCTTAGCCAACGAACGTCTCCGAGCTTCCTTGGGACCTTCTAAGACTCGTGGTGAGCTTAGTTTTGCCTAAAACACAACGTATGAAAAGTTCATGAACAGTGCCAAAACCGTACATCGAGAGAACGGCGTGAAAACGAACGAAACCTTACCTGAAATAGGTGTCAACGTACTCGTAGGAGGCTCAGGAGTCGAATGGTGGTGATGGATGGTTCGATCTGTGAAGTTTTGAGGGTTTCTGGGCTTGGCCGTACGTTTTGGCGAGGGAGGGAGAGAGACTGTCGAGGGAGGAGAGAGAGAGTGACTGAGGAGAGAGAGAAACAGTGTAGGGTGTCGGTGGGGTGTCAAAAATAATGTGTGTGGTCCAATACACACACACACAACACACGTACTAAATTCCCCGGAGGGGTAATTCCGTCATTTCACCATTAATATTTAATATATGTCGGGACGGGTCGTCACAATCTACCCACCTTACAAAAATTTCGTCCCGAAATTTCATACAACGCATATACATACTAATACTCATAGAATAACCTCGGATACATTTCTCTCATCCTGTCCTTAGTTTCCCAGGTAGCTTCCTCCGCTGAGTGGTTCCTCCACAAAACCTTCACTAAACGTACAGTCTTGTTCCTGAGTTCCTTGTCTTTCCAATCAAGTATCGTCACTGGTTCCTCATCATAAGTCAAATCAGAACTGATCTCCAAAGGTTGATGAGGGATCACATGTGATGGATCAGAAACGTAATGTCGAAGCATCGAAACATGAAATACATTATGGACTCTGGATAACTCCGACGGCAACTCAAGCCTGTAAGCTACAACACCGACTCGCTCGGTGATCCGATAAGGTCCAATGTACCTAGGACTCAGCTTACCCTTCTTCCCGAATCGAACCACACCCTTCCAAGGCGATAACTTGAGAAATACCCAATCGTCAACGTTATACACTCGGTCAGTAGCATGCCTATCCGCTAAACTCTTCTGGCGATCTTGGGCGGTTTTCAGATTAACCTTAATAACCTGAACATTCTGAGTAGTCTCCTCTACTATCTCAGGGCCCACTAAAACTCTTTCGCCAACCTCTGACCAACACAAGGGTGTACGACATGGCTTCCCATAAAGTGCCTCGAAAGGTGCCATCCCGATACTAGAATGAAAACTATTATTATAAGCGAACTCCATCAAATCCAAACGCCGATGCCATGAGTCGCCAAACTGCAAAACTGAGGATCTCAGCATATCCTCCAAAGTCTGAATAGTTCTCTCTGATTGACCGTCCGTCTGAGGATGATAAGCTGTACTGTACAACAATCTCGTACCCAATGCCTCCTGGAAGGCAGTCCAGAACTTAGAGGTAAATCGAGGATCGCGATCAGAGACAATACTCGCTGGAACACCATGATACTTCACGATCTTCGATACGAATAGCTCGGCCAACCGATCCAACGAAAACTTTTCCCTAACAGGAATAAAATGCGCTGACTTCGTGAGTCGGTCGACAATCACCCAAACTCCATCATATCCATTCTGAGTACGAGGAAGCTTGTACACGAAATCCATGGTAATATCTTCCCATTTCCACTGCGGAGTGGGAAGTGGTTGCATCAACCCAAAAGGCTTCTTCCTCTCGGCTTTGACTTGCTGACATATGATGCATCTGCTTATATACTCAGCGATTTCTCTCTTCATACCCGGCCAATAGTAGAACGGTCGAATGGTATGGTACATCTTCGTGCCTCCCGGATGCATCGCATAAGCTGAAATATGCGCCTCATCTAGGATATCTTTCTTTAACTCGGCATTATTCGGCACGTACATCCTGTTTCCCTGCATAAGCATACCATCAGATTCTCTGATTCGCAGGTCTTTCTTCTTACCATCATTCCTCAACTGAACAAGTTCTTGAATTTCGTCGTCGTTCGCCTGAATCTCAAGTATCTTGTCAATCAGGATTGGCCTAACTCGAAAGCTGGCAAGCAAAGCTTCTTCTCGTTCTACGGCTCTGGAATTATCAATCTCTAGCTGTACTCCAGTAGATCTCAACTCAGTAAGAAGAGGAACTCGGCTCGCATGGAAAGCATTAATTCTGCCCTGGGACTTCCTGCTAAGAGCGTCAGCTACCACGTTTGCACGACCAGGATGATACTCAATCGTGCAATCGTAGTCGCTCAGTAACTCAATCCATCGACGCTGGCGAAGATTCAACTCCCTCTGGGTAAAAATGTACTGGAGACTCTTATGGTCTGAGAAGATCCTGCATTTCTCACCATAAAGGTAATGTCTCCAAATCTTCAAAGCGAAGATAATAGCAGCCAACTCCAAATCATGCGTAGGGTAATTCATCTCATGAGGTTTCAACTGACGCGAAGCATAAGCAATCACCCTACCATGCTGCATCAGGACACAACCTAGGCCATTCAACGAAGCATCACTATAGATCTCGAAATTACCACCATCGTCAGGAAGCGTCAAGACAGGAGCGTGAGTGAGACAATGCTTCAACTGCTGAAAACTCCGTTCACAATCACCATCCCACTCGAACTTAACGTCCTTCCTGGTCAACTTCGTCAGCGGTAGCGCCATAATCGAGAAGTCTTTAACGAACCGCCGATAGTAACCTGCCAACCCAAGGAAACTCCTAACCTCGGTGACGGTTCGTGGCTGTTCCCAATTCTCCACTGCAGTTATCTTCTGAGGGTCGACCTGAATACCCCGAGCTGACACAACATGACCCAGAAATGCTACTTCGTCCAACCAAAACTGGCATTTGCTGAACTTAGCATATAATCGATGCTCTCTCAATTTCTTCAATACCAACGATAGATGTCGAGTATGGTCAGCCCTTGACTTAGAATACACCAAGATATCGTCGATGAAGACAATAACGAACCTATCCAGATACGGCTGGAACACCTTGTTCATCAATCCCATGAAAGCAGCTGGTGCATTAGTCAAACCAAATGGCATAACCAGAAATTCATAGTGCCCATAACGAGTCCTAAAGGCAGTCTTAGGAACATCGTTAATACTGATTTTCAACTGATAGTAGCCTGACCTCAAGTCGATCTTCGAGAACACACAGGCACCTCGAAGCTGATCGAAAAGATCATCGATACGCGGCAATGGATAACGGTTCTTAATCGTCGCCCGATTCAACTGCCTGTAGTCGATACACAATCTCAAGGTACCATCCTTCTTCCGGACAAATAGAACTGGGGCTCCCCAAGGTGAAGTACTGGGCTGAATGAACCCTTTCTCAAGTAACTCCTGCAACTGAATCTTCAATTCTCGTAACTCGGCAGGTGCCATTCGATATGGAGTCAACGAGATAGGATTAGTACCTGGCAACAAATCAATCGTAAATTCCACATCACGATCTGGCGGCAATCCAGGTAATTCATCAGGGAATACGTCAGCGAAGTGCCTAACCACTCGAACATCCTCCAAGCTTGTAGGAACATCGTCATTAAGTACCACATGAGCTAGATATCCCTGACAACCCTTCGTCAGCAACTTCTTGGCTCTCACAGCCGAAATAATGCCATGTCTAACTCCGCTGCGCTCACCAACGAAAGTTATCTCCGGTAATCCAGGACGATGAAAGGTTACTGATTTCCCGTAGCAATCAATCTTGGCACGATTGTAGTGCAACCAATCAGTGCCAAGAATGACATCAAAGTCGACGATATCTAGCGGAGTGAGGTTAGCAGGCATAACCACGTTCTCCACTATCACGGGACATTCTGGATATACATAATCTACGTAACACTTCTCCCCTCTTGGCATAGAAAACTCCAACTCATACCCCAGGGGTGAAGATTGAGGTTGAGTTAATTGAGCAAATGTATGAGAAATAACTGAGTGAGTAGCACCACAATCAATCAAGACTCTAGCATAATGACCAAGAATATTCAACGTACCCATAATCAGATCCGGGTTGTTTTGCGCGTCCTGAAGTGATAGGTTATGGATACGACCCTGGGTCTGCTGACGTCCTCCACGACCTCGGTTTGCGTGCATCCCACGCCCCTGCGGGTTTCGTCCCTGATTCGACGATCCAGTCTGCCTCGACGATCCAACACCACTAGAGGTAGCATCCAACTGCTGGGGCTGTCCCCCCGAATACCACTGAGAGCTACCTGCCGTAAACTGCTGCTGGGGCTGATACCCACCTGAGTACTGCTGCGGATGAGGCATATACCCTCCGGAATACTGCTGCTGAGGAGGCATATATCCTCCGGAATACTGGCCATATCCACCCTGGTGGTAAGGATCCATGGGATACTGAGGCTGGTACTGGTCCGAAGAATACGGAATAGGATCCCCCGAGTAATGAAAGGCTCCACCACGACTGCTCTGAGCATAACCGCTCGGCCCAGGAAACTGCTGCTGAATCGGTGCTGGCGGCGGTAATGCAGGCTGCTGGGGCCTCTGCTGGGACCTCTGCTGGCCCTGAGGACAATTCTTCGCCAGGTGTCCATCCTGGCCACAAGTATAGCATCCCGTAGTACCCCGCCGACATTCGCCAAAATACCGATTGTTGCACTGACGGCACAACGGAGTCCTCCTAGAGTTCCCTTGCCTCTGACCTCTGGCACCACTGAAGAATCGGCCTCCACCTCTCTGCCCGGTGGAACTAAAACCTCCACTCGAGGAGCTAGAACTGGCCCCACTGCGTTTGAAGTTCTGAGTCTGCCGGGGACCTGGCACAAAAGGGGCCTTACCCTTATTATTCTTTCCCTGTGTGCCACCATCATCACTATCGCTCGGCAAATTCTCCGAATCCTCAATCCGAAGCAATATTTCATAAAACTCGTGGTAAGTGGTACACTGAAACCCGGTAGCAATCGTACGCCATTTTTTCTTGGTACCCAACTTGAATCGGCGCAACATCTCTGCCTGATTGGCGGCAACATCCGGGTGATAGCGCGAAAGATCAGTGAAGGTACGGTAATAGTCATTAGCACCCAAATTCTTCTGTTTGAGATTGGTAAACTCCTGTTTCTTTCTATCGATGTAGGCTGGAGGAATAAACCTTCGGTAGAACAGTTCCTTAAATACCCCCCAATCGTTTGCCTGCTCCTCAGGCATGTGCTTAGATAACTCAATCCACCACGAAGCTGGTTCCTTGGTCAAAAACCATTTTGTCGTCTCCACCCACTTATTCGGCTGTAAATTCCCCTGACTCGTCAGAATTTCGAAAGTCTTTTCGAGATGCATGAACCATTTCTCAGAACCCTCAGGCCCTTCACTCCCATCTAATGAGTTAATCTTTAAGTTATGAACTGACTCCAAGGGTGTCCTCTGAGGAGGGGGAGGAGGAGGACGGATAATACTCTGAAATGCATGGGCAATAGCTTCCCCTAGCTGAGCAATATTGGGGAACATAGGCTCAGAAGGACGACGAGGCTCACGACGAGGCGGCATAGTTCTGACAAAAGACATCAAGTCATTAATATTTTCACAAAATATGCAAGACTGCAACCTAGTGCTCTGATACCAAACTGACACGCCCGCACCCGAGAATGGGGCATGCTGGCCGTCACGTGTGTGTGACGTAGCCATGTGCGATGTGCGGAAGCTAGGATCGAAAACTAAGAACGAACTAATTAAAACCAGAACCACTAGCAACCTAGGTACGATAGTGTACTAGATGCATAAAACAATACTTATACATAATCAGAGCGTTCTAAGTTAAACTGCAGTCAAGCATAAACAAAAGGGTTTAATTACACCTTCGAGTACCATACATATATGTATAGAGCTGTCAGAAAGCCGGGAGTCCTCGAAGTGCCAAACTCGTAACTCTCGCTACCTAGAACCTGGAGGGGCGAAAAACAAAACTGAGTGGGTCAGTAAAACAATTCCTTTTTCAAACCATTCTTTATTCAAATCTTATAGCCCCTCACCGTAAAACCTGTATAATTTCCCAGAATCAAAATATATACTCAATATACGTAGATTTTCAAAATCATGCTGAAAGAGTATGTATGCCATGCCAAAATATTCAAAACAGAAACTCAATCATAAACTAATGATGTGATTAAATGTCAGGTAATCAATCTCAGCCCTCGGCTGCATATAAATCTCATAATCATCTCGGCTCTCGGCCGCATATATGTCTCATAATCGTCTCAGCCCTCGGCTGCCTGTATATCTCATAATCATCTCGGCTCTCGGCCGCATATATGTCTCATAATCGTCTCAGCCCTCGGCTGCCTGTATGTCTCATAATCATCTCGGCTCTCGGCCGCATATATGTCTCATAATCATTTCAGCCCTCGGCTGCATATATCTCTTATCCCTTCTCATCAATCTCATCACTGCTAATTTATCGATTCTCATTAATGCATGCTCTCACCTGGCACTTACCTGTGCGTCCGCCGCACCAACATGCGAATATGCAATCATTAATGCATAAAAATAATATATAAATACTTTGCATGGCATAAAATTCTCATAAACATTCATTTATTTCTTTCTGGGAAAAATAATAATAAAATATAGGAAATACGGTAAAAACTGCCCACTCACTGATAGGTCGCCGGGTCGTAGCCCCCGCGTCTAGCCTGGCTACGCTCGTCCTCGGTGTATGTCTCACCTATATGAGAAATTACTATAAATACGTCATTTAAGCACATACACGTAACTACGAAATTAACTTCTCATACATAGCTCAATTTTGGCATACGAATATACCAACGCGACCTACTCGACGTCACGAGCGTCGCTATATTTTTAAAATAATTTTTTGGAGTCTCACGCGCCCCCACGCGCTAGCACAGGCACGGGGCTACGCGCCCCCCACGCGCAGGCGCGTGCGCGCCACGCGTCGTCAACCTCGAGCTCGCCGGAGCTCCGCCGGCGCCGGCCACCGGTCGCCGGAAACCTGCAACCTCGGTTTTCTCGGCCATTTTTGCACCATTTTGTCTCATTTTTCTTCCTACGTGCTCTAAATTAAGTGTAGAACAAGTCTATACCTTCAAAAACTTCGAAAACCAACGAGAATCTCGTCGGGAAATTCTCCAAAACCGGCCACCTCCGTTCTCGACGATCCCGACGTCAACGCTTAGCCAACGAACGTCTCCGAGCTTCCTTGGGACCTTCTAAGACTCGTGGTGAGCTTAGTTTTGCCTAAAACACAACGTATGAAAAGTTCATGAACAGTGCCAAAACCGTACATCGAGAGAACGGCGTGAAAACGAACGAAACCTTACCTGAAATAGGTGTCAACGTACTCGTAGGAGGCTCAGGAGTCGAATGGTGGTGATGGATGGTTCGATCTGTGAAGTTTTGAGGGTTTCTGGGCTTGGCCGTACGTTTTGGCGAGGGAGGGAGAGAGACTGTCGAGGGAGGAGAGAGAGAGTGACTGAGGAGAGAGAGAAACAGTGTAGGGTGTCGGTGGGGTGTCAAAAATAATGTGTGTGGTCCAATACACACACACACAACACACGTACTAAATTCCCCGGAGGGGTAATTCCGTCATTTCACCATTAATATTTAATATATGTCGGGACGGGTCGTCACAATATATATATATATATATATATATATATATATATATTTTGTTCATTAATTATTATTGTATTATTATTCTAAATAAATTTTAAAATTTAAGTTTTATTTATTTATTTTATAAAATATTATGAGCAAAGAGTGAGATTAAAAAATTATAAAACACATTAAAAATAAAAACATCAAGTAATTTAAAAAATACCAAATACATTTAAATATTTAAAATAATTAATTTACAAGTGCAAAAAATGTGAAAAAAAAATATGCAAACACTCTTAATCGCATCCTCTACGCTTTAAAGGTACGTACATGAATTTTTAAAACTATACAAACCCTCAAGTATTTTTAATGTAGTTCAAAATAAATAAAATTCATAATCATTAATGTATAAGTCTAAAAAATGTGAAAGCATATATAAAGGGGTGTGATATTCACACATCCCATTTTACTTTTCACACACCCTTCTAATAATATTTTTTTTAGTGAAAAATTAATAAGATTTTAAAAAAAAACTGCACATACCACACATTGTCACATAAATATTACTTCAAAACATTAAAGCATTTGTCGTTTAAGTATTACATCTACACCCAAAAATAATACTTTTATTAAGTATATAACATAAAATTCTAGTGTAAATATTTTAAATTGAAGATCGAATTCATTCATTGTATTCATATAGGGTCAAGGAGTGTATCTGTAAAAAAATCATCAAAATCGGAGTTAAAATAACCGTTAAAGTGTGATTTTTTGTTTATAACCGTCGAAAAGCTTTGTCCCGTTACTTGATCTCTGAATGTTTGTTTTTTGTGATTTTTTTGCTGATGTGATCTCGAAACATATACAAACAAGTTTGACGGTTGTGATCGTTGAAATTAGTTTCGGATAATTCGTATCCCATCAAAATGATAGATTGACTAACACTTGAGAGTTTATTTATACTTTCATTAAGTATAACATAAGATTTTGTGGTATCCACTTGTGTAAATATTTTAAATTGAAGATCGAATTCATTCATTGTATTCATATAGGGTCAAGGAGTGTATCTGTAAAAAATCATCAAAATCGGAGTTAAAATAACCGTTAAATCGTGATTTTTTGTTTACAACCGTCGAAAAGCTTTGTCCCGTTACTTGATCTCTGAATGTTTGTTTTTTGTGATTTTTTGCTGATGTGATCTCGAAACATATACGAACAAGTTAGACGGTTGTGATCATTGAAATTAGTTTCGGATAATTCGTATCCCATCAAAACGATAGATTGACTAACAATTGAGAGTTTATTTATACTTTCATTAAGTATAACATAAGATTTTGTGGTATCCACTTGTGTAAATATTTTAAATTGAATATTGAATTCATTCATTGTATTCATATAGGGTCAAGGAGTGTATCTGTAAAAAATCATCAAAATCGAAGTTAAAATAACCGTTAAATCGTGATTTTTTGTTTACAACCGTCGAAAAGCTTTGTCCTGTTACTTGATCTCTGAATGTTTGTTTTTTGTGATTTTTTGCTGATGTGATCTCGAAACATATACGAACAAGTTTGACGGTTGTGATCGTTGAAATTAGTTTCGGATAATTCGTATCCCATCAAAATGGTAGATTGACTAACACTTGAGAGTTTATTTATACTTTCATTAAGTATAACATAAGATTTTGTGGTATCCACTTATGTAAATATTTTAAATTAAAGATCGAATTCATTCATTGTATTCATATAGGGTCAAGGAGTGTAGCTGTATAAAATCATCAAAATCAGAGTTAAAATTACCGTTAAATCGTGATTTTTTGTTTATAACCGTCGAAAAGTTTTGTCCTGTTACTTGATCTCTGAATGTTTTTTTTTGTGATTTTTTGCTGATGTGATCTCGAAACGTATACAAACAAGTTTGACGGTTGTGATCGTTGAAATTAGTTTCGGAGAATTCGTATCCCATCAGAACGATAGATTGACTAACACTTAAGAGTTTATTTATACTTTCATTAAGTATAACTCTCTTCATTTTGCATATCTTTGAACATTTGTATTTTTTAGTATGCACTAATGTTTTCATTAGACTCTTATTTTGGGGTATGTAAACTTGAAAGAAAAATGTTTTATTTATTTATTTATTAATGTTTTGAATTAGTATTTATGTGACAATATGGTATGTATATACTAATTTAGTATTATGTTTTACATTTTTTAGGGTCAAATTATGTTTTTCATTTTCATTATTTATTGATTTAAAAAATATTTTTCTTAACGGGTAACGGGTCGGGTCATATTACCTGATAATATTAACAGGTCGATTTCGGGTTGGGTCATATTACCCGTTTATTTTAACGGGTGTTACACGACACGACCCGTTAAGCTATCGGGTATGACACGAAAACGACACGAACACGAGAAACACGACACGAATGCCAAGTCTATCTTGCATGATGCAAATATTTTTTTGGTCAACGAGAAAAAGGGGAAGTCAGGGCAGACTCTGAGCGCTGTTCACGTTTCAAATATTAGTAGGTTAATTAGTATTAAAATAACATAAAAATCTTTGCACCGACCCCGTGAGTCTAACAACCTCTTTGTGTTAATGTATGGAATCTTCGCATATTAATAATATCAACAATGAGTCTTGTCGTATATCTATCACCTTGTAAATAAAACGTGTATGTATATAATTGAAACCGTTCAATGATGGATACATTGCGGCAAAAAAGGCACACACATGACATCAGCCAAATGGTAATTAGGTTTAATATTACACTTACCATTTATTTTTATCATCACTCAAATAGAGGTAGGGCTTACCAATGTATGTGAGTTATATCTCTATTTAGAGAGATAATACAGTATGTGGTAAGAGTAACATTTTTTGACAACTAAAAATGAAAAGAGAAAATTAAAGGCTGATAAATTAAAGGGTATTGTAGGTCTATTTGACTGAAGAATTATAGAGAGATTAAGTGGGTGTATTCAATTGAGAATTTGAGATATTTTAATAGATTTATAAATCTATAGATTTTTATGAAGTTTAATTGATTCATAGAGATCTATATAAAATTTTGAATCAATTCTCTCAAAATCTCATGGAGAGATGTGAGATTTGTAGATGCTGAAAATATTCTTACTAATCTAATGCAGATGAAGAACATGGTTTTCTTTCTAGCTGAGCTCGGAATCCTTCATTATCCGACTATCATTGTGTACTACCCATCCATGGTACTTGCTGCTGCTGTCTATGTTGCGCGTTATACTCTCAATAAAATTCTTGAATGGAGTGAAACTTGGAAGCACCACACTGGCTACTTTGAAGGACAGTTGAGGTAAATTACATTTGAAATCTGTATTTAGCGGTGATTGGTGAAACAAACGTGTATAATTAGTAATTCGAGTGTGTTATTTGAAGCACCACACTGGCTACTATGAAGAATAGTTGTATTAAGGATATATTAGTACTTTCACATTTTTTATTATAATTATTATAAATTTAAATGAGTGACTATAATTCTATATGAAGTCTAAATTTTGATTATTTTACCAAATTTCCTTAAAAAAAAACCTGAACTCGTTTTTTATGATAGTTGTGTTTGTTTCACGGGAAATGAGAGAAAATGGATGTGAAATTGCATCAAGATTCTTATTGAAACTAAATGCTGATAGTCCAGATTGTTATTATTTTAATTATTAATATTATTATTGTTTGAAATCATAGTATGCTGTAATTGACTAGAGATTGAGCAAAATCAGGCATTTACGAGCGTGATGAATCATATATCCAAATTTGAAATGATTGAATCCATATTATAAATTTGTTTTTGTAATCTTTTCAGTGAACAAAATTAGCATTCTTTTTTTTTTTTTTTTGCTTAAATTTAGAGGGAAGCACTTTGAATGTCTCTAATTTTAGTTTTGTTCACTTTTCCTGTGACAAATGGAACAAATGTGAATCAGAAGCTGTTTCGAGGCTATGCAACAACAGCAGCAGTAAGGGAGGGACACTTGGAGATATTGGTGGTGCTCATCAATGGGAGCGCGTCCCAGCAGGCATCTGAGGAGGCCTTGTTGGAGGCAAGCTACTTGGGCAGGGCTAGGTCTGCCGAGATGCTCATAGGATCCTACATGATCTGCCCTCAGGCTGTTGTGCATGCTCTTGGTTCCGCTTCCTGCGTAGGCTTTGTTGATGTAGTTGACACTCTCAACTCATCAAGGTAACTTTTAATCATAGACTAATCAAAATATCCATTATGGGTTTACGTGTCAATTAGAGCTCGTCTGAGAAGGCTTACGTAGTAATAACATCGGCTCATAAGCATTTTTAAGTTGTTATGCTTTTACCCGAGTCTACACTGCCTAAAACATGATCCTTGAACTCTGTCGACAACAAAATTAAGTGTGAAGTACAATCAAGTTTCTCATAACCAAAATCACTGTGTTTTACTTGCTTGAAACATATAACTTTTGCTCCATGACAGTGATGCTATTGATTGGTGACAGTGATGCTATTTATTAGTGCCGGGTGCAATATCAACTCTTCGACAGAATCTGGAGAAACTGCACTAATGATCTGTGCTAGATATAAACACCAGGAATGCCTTAAAATCCTGGCTTCTGACTCTGCTGATTTTGGCCTGGTGAATGCTAGTGGTGATAGTGCAAGCTTATTGCAGAGTGAACAAGGTGCGCTTTAACTTCCGACAAGCAGTTGTTGACGTGATTTGATCTGGTGAAATTGTTCAATCAAGCGATACTTCAATATTTTCTCCTCAATGAGCAAGATGAAAAGGGATAACTCAGCTGCCATGATAGCTGCAGAGGGTGATTACCTGGAAACTTTCAAATTGCTTACCGACGCTGGGGCTGACCTGAACCTGCTCAATAAACATGGTCAGACCGTAATGGAACTGTTGGATACAAATCAAAATGGCAAAGAATTTGAAAAGTTATTGCTTAAGAATGGTGCACCACAAAAGGGATAGTCCTGTTGAGTTATGGTACGCCACATCAGGCAGCACAACACGGCAACGTTGATTTAGTCTATCCATTGATAAACAAGAGTTCTGATGTCATGTGCTCTTGATGCTGATGGATACACTCCGTTGATATTAGCAGCAACAGGAGGTCACGCTACGCTGTGCGAGCTTTTGATTTCTTTAGGAGCTGGATGCGACACTACTAATGCAAGACACGAGACAGCTCTCTCGCTTCCTAGGAAAAGTGGGATTAAAAATGATGCAGAGAATGTGCTATTGGACGAGCTTGCAAGAAGCCTTGTTCTTGGTGGGAGTCACGTAAAGAAGCACACAAAATGCGGTAGAGGATCCCCGCATCGAAAAATGCTAAAAATGGTGGGGGATAATCTGCAGTAACACAAATATTCAATAAACATTATACTTACACAAATATTAAAGAGGTGTGATATTCACACACTTCCTTCTACTTCTCACACACCTTTCTAATTTTTGGCTGTCGGATCGAATGAATTAAAGAAGATCATCGGACATAAATTAATGAGTGTGTGAGAAGTAAAAAGGAGTGTGTGGATAACAAACCTCATATTAAAAACAAAATTGCACACACACTTGACCAAATAAATATACAACTCATATATAGAGATCCAAAATATTAAAACTACACACTTCACCAAATAAATATAACAAGTGTCTTACATGGAGAGATCCAAATATAAAAACCTAGCTAGTAGGAAAAGACGACTATTGTTCTAATACATTCAACAGAAGATGAATGGACCGGACATTTTGCTGATAATTAACTAGCTCTCCTCGATCTTACTACTGACCTGAAAATAACATTGAAAGAAAAAATAATTTTAAAAAATATTAGTAAGATACTCATATGAAAAACAAAAGAAAAAAGTAATGTGACAAATATTTATTTTTTTTGTTGGAACAATCCTTTATTTTATTGACAAAAATAACAAACAACCATTTGTATTATTTTGAAAAGCATCAATCACTGAAAAAAAAGTGAGCATTTTTTATAGTTTGTATTATTTGGGGTAGTTATATTCAATGTAGTGCTAATACAATGATCTTGTGTCGTATTTGGGTTGAAGGCCTTAACTCATTATTTTATAGTAGTTTGTATTATTTGAGGTGGTTTTTTTTTTGTACTTTTTTTTAAACGTGGATTTCAGTCTCTGACAAAGATGAGTTTTTAATTGTGGTGTTTTGTAAAAAAAGCAGTTTATTCAAAAAAAAAAATTGGAACATCAAATGTTTTTAGTAAAAAAACAATTGTCAATGACAGTAAAAAAACATAGAAGAACAGAAGCAGGATCTACCATGCTTCTAATTTTTTTTGGGACTTTTAGATCTAGGTCCATAACATAGATGGTTTTTAGGAGTGAGTCCAATTATCTAATTACATATTTTTATTTCTTTTATACTCATTATATATATTTTAAAAAATATTAAAAAATAATTAAAATCTTCTAATATTATGCATTTTTCAACTCCAAAAAATCTAATTAATATCTTATGACAAAAAAAAACTAATATACTAACATAAAATATCTACAAAACATTTTACCTAAACTCAAGTAACAAATATATGAATGTATATTATACTTGTAAGCGAGATATGAAACCTAACTAAAAGGTAGGAAAAAAACATAATATACCTACAAGCAAGACACATTAATCTGTGACACGTTGATTATAAAAAAGAATCTGTCACATAGATACATAAAAATAATTAACCCGTGATATAGGTTGATCATGAAAATTAAAAATAAAATCTATAAATGGGGATTAAAGCAGGAGGAAGAACAAGAAATAACAATAAATAAATAAAAAGAAATAATCAAAGAGATAATTAGGAAGGAATTTGATTTTTTTATAATAAATCTTATCTTTGAATATATAATTATTAATAAAAATAATTAAATTTAAGGAATTGGACTTATTTTAATAAATTGGACTATTCCTACTATTGGCTAAAAAAATTGGACTTATATCAAGTTTCCTCCTTTTTTTTAAGCATAGAAATCATTGGCCATGTAATGAAAATTTCAAATACCAAGTATACCCCTATATATTTTACAAAATTACAATTGTTTTTCTCCTACATTATTTTCTTTGACAATTATTATTCGCATTCAATATTATATCATTTTAAGTTATTTAACATATCCACAAAATTTATATAAAAGTTCATCAAACATTCGGACACTATTTTTTTTTTTGTTAAAAGCACTTTTACAAAAAAAAAAGTTTAACAAACACTCAACAACTTTATTTTATAGCTGTCTATTCTCACAGCACAGTAGAATCATTTTTTTAAAGCGCAACAATACCAACTAGCCTGAAGAGCACATGGCTAGTTTGGGGTTACTGTGTTTTTTTTTTCAAAACTATTTATGTTGTGTTGTGAGAAAACAGCTGTGAAAAAAAAAACAGATAAGTGTTTGGTAAACTGCAGTGCTGACAATGCTTTTAGCACAAAAAGGGGGTAGTATTGTCAATATAAAGTTTCATTAAAGGATATTGTTCACTTGCGTTTTATGAAAAAACGATATTTTTTTAGAAGCATAGTTAGAAGTACTTCTGTTTGCTGCTGTTTAGACCTGTGTTTTGAAAAAATAACTTCTTTTATTTTTTAAATTTTTTTATTTTTTACCAAACACAATTTTAGCTCCAACTTTTTTTAAGAAACTGCTTTTAAAAATTTTCAACAACCCCAAACCAGCTCCATATCTGGCGACTAGGTTCAGCTGTAATTTGTCTAGCCAGTTGTAGCAATTTTAATTTTTCAATGTATTGTATTTGAGCAACATCAACTACTTGTATATTATATATATGCAAATCATGGTTAGTCAAATACGAAACATGTTTTGTGTGCACGTATTATTTGAGAGTATTTAAAAAAATATGATACGTGTATAATATGTGTATTAATGATTTGACTTCGGGGCCAGAAAATATACTCTAAAAAAAAGATAAACATGAATTAATTAGAATGATTTTTCTATAAAATAAATATAAGAATAAAGCATAAATCTTAGAATGATTTTTTTTTTCAAAAAAGATTAACATGTTACCTGTGCAAGGATGACAAACATAAATTAAGAAATGGTAATTTCCAAAAAGAAAAATTATAAGAAGAAAGAAAAAAAAAATTGGAAAAGACAAATACCCAAATATTAATAGTTTCCCGTGATATAGTTCCAAAACACGCAGTTGTCAGCTATGACATGGATCGCTCGGTCCCAGACATTTCGAAATCTTAGGTTAAACAACAATAGGACCGCCAGAACAGGGTTGAAGGAATAAATCATTGGATTATAAAATTGGGGTGCAAGGATGCCACGCAACGCGAGCCAGTAGGTAACCCACACTAAGCCAAGTCCTACCCAAATAACAAAGCGGTATTGAAGTCGGGCAGAGAGGACGAAAAGTCCGAACCAAACAACAGACAGCGCTGTCGTGGCAACGACAGAGAAAAAGTAGAAAGGAGGAAGGCATGGACAATTATTTGGTTTGCAATCGCAAGCTGTATCAGCGGAGGGAAGTTTAACAAAGTAGCTCGGATTCACTCCGAGGGCAAACAGAATGGCAGCTAAGGCCAAGAGGATAGTTAGAGTCTCGTTTAAATGTGGAGGAGGATTTGGGGGAGGGTTTTGATTTTCATACTCCGCCATACTGGTTGTCAAAAGAGGCAGCTGGGAGCAGAAGGAGAGAATGAGAAATGAGAGTTGAGGTGTCGGTGGTGGTGAGGAGGGGTTGAGTGGTGTAAGGGGTGGGGGTTATTTTATACTACTGGGTAGTGGACTTGTGGAATGTTTGTGACAAAGCACATTTCAGGAAGTTCCAGTCTTTGTATAGGAGACTGGGAGACCGGAAACGTATCTCTTATTTTACTTTCCAAAATTTAAATCTTGAGCACGATTTCATCACCACCCACGTGTCCAAGAATTTAAGATAACACAATCCACTTATTGTTCCTTAAACCATCTCCAATCCTTGATCTAAAACCTAAAATTTTTAGTCCAGAAATTTTAAATTTTAATCCAAAATAATTTTTCTGCTCCAATCCTTATAGAAACACAGCCCTCACGGCCCATTTTAATAATAATTTGGTAAATGGAATCATGCTAAGTTTTTTTTGCATAAAATGACAGCTTCAAAAGGTGTATTCTTCTCAAATGAAATGTATTCTTCTCAGATGAAATCCCAATTAGATTATAGTTATTTTTAGCTACGCCTCCTTAAATTCGATTTTAATCTCATTTTGTTTTTTGTAACTCAAAAGTCGTCACTTTACTCTATAAAACTCAAAGTTTGCTCTTCTTTGCCCCCTTGGAATTCGATTTTGATCCAATTTAGCCTGCTAAAACCTGAAGGTCATCTCTATAAAACTCAAAATCCACTCTACATTACCTTAGATATGTTAATTTCTTGTGTGGGTTTGATATGGGTGCGGCTGACTAATCAATTTTTATTTTTATTTTTTTCATCTCTTCAATTTTTTTTTAAAACTTAATATTATCTGATTGTTTATTGTTAACGCATAATGGAGATTTATAATCAAATATATTACACGTGTGGCATAGTCTTATTGAATGTTGTGTCCCATATATGTTTAAGGAGACGAACTATAAGTTTCAGGGATAAGAGAGAGTCCACAAGTCAAAGTAGAATGAATTTTGAGTTTTTGGGAGGAAAGTGATGACTTTTGAGTTACAAGGGGTAAAATGAGGTTTCAAGGGGCGTAGCTAGAAATAAGCATTAGATTAATACTGAAATTAGATATCAACCTTATTACTTATCCGTAATATAAACACATAAAATTTAAGAACTAATTCATGAAATTCATTATCAAATTTAAAAAGTTACTTAGTACTACGGTCTAGTGATATTCCTATTCACTTGTAAGTGTAAGATCTTAAGTTCGATTCTCGCCAAAGGCGATTTTTAACTACATTATTGCTAGCTCATTATGAGGCTTATCCACTCCACCACTCTCTTAGTATAGATAATATCATTTGGTAAAAAAATAAAATAAAATTTAATGCATACTCATAATTGTATACATTTTTTTTTAATTTACTACTATGAGTTCGAAACTATACAATTATTCATAGGATTCGAACCTGGTATGCATGGGTACAAATCCAACACCCTATCCACTAGAAAATTTGTCACATCCTGGCCCGGACCACCACCACATCCTGAACTCGACTCCACCGTAGCATGATATTGTCCACTTTGGGCCCCAACCACGCCCTCACAGTTTTGTTTCTGGGAACTCACACGAGAATTTCCCAGTGGGTCACCCATCATGGGATTCCTCTCGCGCGAACTCGCTTAACTTCGGAGTTCCGAAGGAACTCGAAGCCAGTGAGTTTCCAAAAAGCCTCGTGCTAATTAGAGGTGGGAATGTATATATAAGGCATACATGATCCACTCCCCTGGACAATGTGGGAAGTCACAATATTTAATCACATGCAAATAATTGTATACAATGACAATGCACTTGAAGTATGAGTCCAAAAAACCTAAATGAGCTCCTAACAATAATTTAGAGAGGATTTAAAAAAAAAATCAACTCCAATCATGATCCCTATCCACCTCCTAAGATAGGAATTCATCTAGGAGCTCTTTCTCTCCATATATAATGCTAACTGATTTAATATTATTTTAAATAATTAATTAATTCGTGTTAGCTAATTATTGAGTCATAACCATTTTAACTCACTAAAGTAGGGAGTATGTTTGTTGTACAACTTTTTTAAAGATCACCCTAAACCATCTCCAAAAGAGGTGTCAAATTTTATACATAAAATTTAATTTGACAGTTTATGTGGTACTTTGACATTTTTAAAGTTTTGCTCTCGACCCAATATATCAATTTAAACTATTATTTTATCATATTATTTTCAAAATTTCTGTTTTATATTTTAATTTTTACCTATAATATGTCAACTTAAACTATTATTTTATTACATTATTTTTTTTTTCTCATAATTTCTGTTTAAATTTCACATATAAAAATAATTTATAATAAAAATTATATTAATTAACAGTGGCGTACAAATACAAATAATTCAGCAAAAGAAAACTTATCAATCGAAAATAGAATAAGTACGGTGGGATGTCGGTCCACAAAGTAATTCGTTTGACGAAAAAAGGTTATTCGTTTTACGTAGCACTTGACAAAGGATGTCTGTTAAAGTAATTCGCTTGACAAAAAAATGCACTTTAGGATGTCTGTTGAAGCGCAAAGGGATAATTGTTCAAAAGGTAATGGCAAAACAAGCATTGCAGATGTCTCTGGAGTTGAAGCAGCACAAAGTTATTCGTTTGACCAAAAAAATGCACTGTAGGATGTCCGATGAAGCACAATTGTTGCAAGGCAATTCGTCAAACGGTCGCATCAATCAAAAGTGAATCACAGTAAACGTTTTAAAACAGTAAAAATTAATTGTGATTAGGCATATCTCACTACAATTAGTCAAAGCTTTGAGTAGTGAGTTTCTGGAAGTCCAAAATTCACACTTGTATTTGTATTATCTTTTATTTCAGGTGCATATCCATCATCCATCCTCCGTGCTGAAACCAG
This sequence comes from Crataegus laevigata, assembly GCA_963580275.1. Classification (NCBI taxonomy): domain Eukaryota; kingdom Viridiplantae; phylum Streptophyta; class Magnoliopsida; order Rosales; family Rosaceae; genus Crataegus; species Crataegus laevigata. The sequence continues at coordinate 8,682,670 of OY756948.1, read as the reverse complement.
ATGATGAAGGGAAATTGCCTGACTGGTGTACCATGAACTCATTGCAACCCGCCCCTTCCTGCGCACTGTATGTGCCGTAAATATTGCTTGGGTCACACCATTTTGGACAAAGTAAATAATCTAGATATCAAGAAGCTGAGGTAAAGCGAGTTTACGAAGGAACACCATTATAACTTATAAGTAGAAAATGACTTGTTTCTAAGGGAGTTTTGAACATTAGTCCTTATAAAAGATTAAAATTTAAAAAAAACCTGGTGTTAGATTAAATATTCAATTTAATCCCTTGAATGTACTTTTATCAAAATTTGCATTCAATTTTTGTTATTTAATGTGTATTTTTATTTAATCTCTCCACATTAAATTTTAATTTTATTAATATGCACATATTTAGTTTTTCAATTATAAATGAACGTAAATGAGAAAATATTAAAAGAAATTTGTGATACAAAATATATAAATACATAAGTGCAGAGAAATGACTGTGCCGAAATATATAAAATTGACTTTTTTGTACCAAAATATTTGTACCTATATGATTGTACCGAAATATATTATAATGAACCTAAATGTATGTATCGAAATGTATTATATTGAATTAATGTACCTAAATGTCAATACTAAAATGTATGTACCAAAATGTACGTACTGAAATGTTAATACCGAAATATATGTACCAAAATGTATATACCTAAATGTCAATACCGAAATGTATGTACTTAAATGTCAATACCGAAATGTATGTACCTGAATGTCAATACCAAAATGTATGTACCAAAATGTACATACCTAAATGTATGTACCGAAATATAATATATTGAATTAATGTACCTAAAAGTCAATACTCAAATATGTGTACCAAAATGTACTTAACGAAATGCATTATATTGACCAAAATGCATTATATTAAATCAATGTACCTATATATTTGTACCGATGGATATATCAAAATATTCAAATGTATTAATGTATCTAAATGAAGAACATACAAAATTGTTATCGGAATATATATTCTTCATTTTAGTCCTTGGCAAATATTACTTTTTGATTAAAACCATGAATAAGATCAAAATCTAATTTTAGTCCCTTGAGACATTAATAACCTCATTTATTAATTATATTTTGATTTTTTAATTATTTATCTTTTTCTTTTCTAATTTTTAATGTATTAATTTTATTTCATTGTAATTTTTATTTTCATTTCATTCATTGTAATATATTTTTGTTGTGAACATTTAGATAAACTAATTTTTGTTATACAATATATTTTGATGTACTGTAACTTCTTCATTTAGGTATATTAAATTCATTATAATACATTTCGGTGCATACATTTAGGTATACACATTTTGGTACTAACATTTCGGTGCATACATTTCGGTACACACATTTCGGTGCATACATTTAGGTACATACATTTCGGTGCATACATTTAGGTACATACATTTCGGTGCATACATTTCGGTACACACATTTAGGAACATTAATTTAATATTAATACATTTCAGTGCATATATTTAGGTACATACATTTCGGTACATATATTTAGATACATACATTTCGGTGCATATATTTAGGTATATACATTTCGGTGCACATATTTAGGTACACACATTTTGGTGCATACATTTCGGTATACACATTAAGGTACATTAATTTAATATTAATACATTTTGGTACTAACATTTAAATATATTAGTTCAATATAATATATTTCGGTACTAACATTTAGGTACATTAATTGAGTCTTTCAAGTTTGAAGAATGTTAAATAAAATTAATAAATTAAAAAACTCTTTTTTGGTCAAAAAAAAAATTAAAATTTGTGTATTAATAAATTTAAATATTTAATGGGAGATATTAAATAAAATACATATTAATTATTTTGAATTAAGGACACATTAGGGACTAAAAATCAATATTCAATCTAACACCAGGTTTTTTTTTTTAAATTTTAATCTTCTTGAAGGATTAAAGTTTAAAAACTGCAAAATTAATTGCCTAAAAGTAGACACTAAAATATATTATGATGAATGAAATAAAAATTAAATTTAAATGTAATTAATACATCAAAATAAAAATAAAAATAAAACATCAAAATATAACTAATAAATGATATGATTAAATGCACTAGGGACTAAAATTGTATTTTAATCTTACATAAGGTTATTGTAAACACGAAAATTTCCTGAAGGAATAAGAACACGTGTACAAAATATATTTGTTATTTGATGAATTTTGGGGTTACAATCTCTATTTGTTCCTCTGATTCTATCTTCGTAAGGTATGGATTTGTTGATGGGCTGTTGATCCAAAGGGGCGTTGGGCTTGATCCTTGGATGAACAGTGATGTGGATTTGTTTGTGTTGATCCGAAGGGGCTGTTTGGCGCTTTGATTCTTGGGATGAACAGTGATGATCTTCAGATGTTTGATGATGAATGCAGAATGATGAACGATGAACGATGGGTGAGTTTCAAGGGGGCTTTGATCTTGATTCTTGAAGGATGAATGTATTGATTCCAAGGGCCGTCAGGGCTTGATCTTGGAGGGTGGATGAATGTTGTTTCAAGGGCCGTCGGGGTTTGATCTTGAAGAAGGTGGATGAATGATGAACGAAGAACGATGAACGATGGATGAACTATGGATGAACTTATGGATGAACTTCAAGGGGCTTTTGGGCTTGGTTCTTGAAGAAACGGATGAACGGATGAACGATGAATGGTGGATGGATCTTCAAGGGCTTCTGGACTTGATCTTGAAGAACAATTGTACTAATCCAAGGGGCCGTTGGGGCTTGATCTTAGGATGGATGATCGTTTCTTCAAGGGCCGTTGGGGCTTGATCTCGAAGAACGATGAACGATGAACGAAGAACGAAGAACGAACTTCAGAGAATTCTCTTCCAATTTGGGAGTAGAGAAATGTATTTGTGAATTGGTCCAATGAAATGAATGAAATTGGCTTCTATTTATAGAATTTTCCAAGGCCTAATTTTGAATATAATATCCCAGATGAAATAAGCCGTCTCTGCCAGGTGTTGACACGTGTCTTGTTTGACAGCTTTTCTAACTCTTTTCGAATTTTCGTCGAATCACACAATATGTGTACAATTTATGTAATACACGAGTGTTAAAATTTTGACCATTGGTCAACATTTATTTACTAAAATTTCATTGTCTACAAATGCCCCCACTTCAAAGCGTGTCGTATACATGTGCTTGTCACGTGTAGAAGATGCGTCTTTGAAGTCCCTTAATGTAGACGTTTGATCCAAGGGCCGTCGAGGCTTGATCTTGGATCGGGTTTTGTGATTTTCCACAGCTTTCATCTTGAACTGGTTTTGATTCAAGGGCGATAAACACCTGATCTTGAATCGGGCTTTTGATTTCTCCAAGGGCCGTTGAGGCTTGATCTTGAAGGTTGATTCAAGGGTGTTGGACACTTAATCTTGAATCGGGTCTTGATTTCTCCAAGGGCCGTTGCGGCTTGATCTTGAAGGTTGATTCAAGGGTGTTGGACACTTGATCTTGAATCGGGTCTCCAAGGGCCGTTGAGGCTTGATCTTGAAGGTTGATTCAAGGGTGTTGGACACTTGATCTTGAATCGGGTCTTGATTTCTCCAAGGGCCGTTGAGGCTTGATCTTGAAGGTTGATTCAAGGGTGTTGGACACTTGATCTTGAATCGGGTCTTGATTTCTCCAAGGGCCGTTGAGGCTTGATCTTGAAGGTTGATTCAGCACGTTGTCTCCACATGTTTCAAGTAATCGGATCTTCATGCAGGTCTGGCATCTTCTTTTGCAGTATTTTTCTCTAATGCAAAAATTCCCATGAAAGCAATTGGAGATGCCGCTCCAAAACATTCAATGTGGAGATTAGCTATGCTGCAAAAATTCCTATGAAAGCATCAGAACATCACTTCTCAGCGACTCATCATGTTTTCCAGCTTTCAACATTAGTTGAAGATGACTGCTTGAGAGTAATGCTAGGTAAGCAATCAGGGAAGGGTTCCAGACAATCAGTCCCAGATCGGAAGCTTGACTCCAAGTGGCGGCTGATCGCTCTCTTTCTCTTTGTCCCGTAGGCAAGAGCAAGGGTAAAGGAAAAGCATGCCATGAGATATCTTTGCCTTCGACCCTGCTGATATGAGATACTTTGGCTTTTGAAGAAGTACAAGTAGATTTTTGAACTGGGTTTGGGAGCCTTTTTACTTGCAAGCGATCCTCAGCTTAGTTGAGGATGAATCAGCACGTTGTCTCCACATGCTTCAAGTACTCCGGTCTCCATGCAGACGTGCATCTTCTTGAACTCTTGGATCATCTCAGACTCTGCCTTCCCCTGGATGAAACTCAGACTCCTCCTGCTTCGTCTGTGAGGTACTTTTGCTTTTGAAGAAGCACCTCAACACAGGTTTATTTTTGAAGTGGGCTGGGAAGGGTCTGAGATGAGTACTCGAGAGCAAGACTAGGTAAGCAATCAGGATCTCACTTTCTCCATGTTCTTCAGATGAAAGTGAGGAGAAAGCGTAATATGAGATACTTTTGCTTTTAACCTTTTTAATATGAAATATTTTTGCTTTGGATGATTTGTTTTCTAGGGTGTTCCAAGGGATGAAGAACACTGAGTGACTCGAAAGGTTTCTTTGAGAATACATTCTCAGAGATGAAGAGAGGTTGAGAGGTTGGGAGGTTGAGAGGGTGTGAAGGTGTGCCTTTGATGTGGAAGGCGAAGGTCGAGACTTATAAAAAAAAATTTTCTTCCTCAACCGGAACTATTCCTGCACTATTTGTCGGCAGCCGGTGGATGGATGAACAGTGCCCGTTACGCGCTTTCTGACAAAGCGTCCGTAATTTCCGCGAAGCTGACTGTGCATGTGACGAGTGATGACACGTCTTGGAATGATGATGTTTTGAAAACCGGGGTTCAAATCCGGGTTCGGCTCGTGGTTTTCGCAACGCTCCAAGCTGCATGCGACGCATGTGACGAGTGATGACAAACTGGAAAAGCTGATGCCACGTGATTTCTGAGTCAAGCCCAGCTTTTGATAGAGGAACAGCTCTTTTGAGACAGGACTCCGGCCTTCGAGAAAAGAGCGTCACTCTTTGATTTGCGAGAGGAGCGCTTCTTCGATCTCTGAGGAACGCTTCTTCATTTTTTTTCTTTTTATAGAGGCGCGAATTTTTGTTTCGCCTCACACTTGAACTCTCTTCTGTAATCACTCCCTTCCTGCACTTTTACTCCTTCCGCTCTCTTCTTGTACTTCTGCAATTTTAATCTTTTTGATCTCTTCTTTCTTAACACATTCTGAAAATGTCTTGCCCTTCTGACCGTCGCCTTAACTTGAACGTCGGAGAAGATGATGACTTGTCTTCTCCAGACAATATTTGGCGTCCGTCCTTCATATCTCCCAATGGTCCTCTTACAATTGGGGACACAATGATGAGGAATGAAATAACCGCTACGGTGGTTGCTCGAAATCTCCTCACTCCAAGGGACAATAGGATGCTTTCCAGGCGGTCAGACGAGCTGGCTGTTCAGGAATCTCTTGCTCTCAGTGTCCAGTGTGCCGGCACAGTTTCAAACATGGGCCAGCGCCTGCTTGCCCGGTCTCGTCAGGTGGAGTCGCTGATGGCTGAGCGGAGAAGGTGCCGTCGCTGTGGTGGATGACGGAGCCTGTCTTTCGACGCCAGCGGCGAGAAGACAGATGAGGCCGTGCTCTGCTGCTGATGGCGCTGTTGTAGATGGAGGATGCGGGTGAAGATCTGAGATGAGGAGGAGAATCGCAGTGGATGATTGACTGTGATGCTGCCACCTATTCCTGAGATCCATCCGAGATTGTAGATTTAGCTTAGAGGAGAGGCTATAGTTATCGTGGGCCGGGCCTGGATTTGGGCTGCTCCCTTTTGCGGACTTCAAACTCTTTCTTTGATTTGGGCTGCTCAGATGGTACATAGACTGGGCCCGGGCCTGGTGTTGTGCATTTGACCTCCCATTTGAGCATTGTGGGCTTTGACTTTTATTTTTTTTTATTTTTTCTTTTGTAAATACATAAAAAAAACATATGTATTTTTTTTTTTTTTAAATAACAACATATGTATATATTCTTTTTTTTTTTGCAATGAAATTGACTTTCATTAACAAAACATTTATTTTTTTTATCTTAATGTGACTGAACTTGAATTTTGAATCTTCGAGCTGCCTACGTACCCTTCCAAAGAAAGAGATCAAGTCAAAACGTAGTTCAAAATACATGCATATATTTTTTTTTTGTATTTTCTCTTAGTGCCGTTTGCAGTTTAGGCTCATGCAGACAAGGAGCATGGTGTCTTGCAGTTTCAGCTCATGCAGACAAGGAGCAGCACACAGATTTGTCAAGCCGTTTTGGAGAAGCGTTCCTCTCAATCTTTGTAGCAAGGAGCTTTGACCGGGTATTTGAAGAAATCTTCCGGGAGGAAATCGCGCATCGTGATGGGGATAGGCGATCTTTGTGTTGAATTTCCATCATCTTCAACAATTTCCCGTTGCTTTAGAGATTGGCAAAAGCTGCTTTGCCCCATTTTCGGTTGGCGGACTTGTGGTGGAGGCGTAGGCTTCATGTGCCATTTCTTTGGAGCAACCTGAATCCATCCTTCAGCTTTGCTTGATTCGGAGTATGCCCCCAGCGGTGGCGTTGAAGACTTCAAATCAAATGTGCCGGAAGTGATGGTGGTATAATTCGTTTTTACCACATCGTCGAGATCCAGCTCGATGATCCTTTGCTGGGCCAGCCTTACGATGAGATCTTTTAGCACGAAGCATTTTCCCGTCGGATGACTGATGAAGCGGTGGTACTTGCAGTACCTTGGGTTGTCGGTGCGATTTATTTCTTCCGGCCATCGGCATTCGGGTAAATCGATCACCTTCTTCTCCAATAGGTCATCCAGCATTGCGGCCACGTCGGAGTCCGGAAAAGGATATATCTTCTGCTCTAGTTCCCTCAAGGTGCTTTTGTACTTGTCTTGGGTGCTAGAAGGCTCTCCTTTCTTTATCTCCCTTGTTTTATACTTGGACGGGATTTTGACAGGGGCGGTGTTAATGGTAAAAGCTTCCTTAGCGGGCTTTTTCCCAGTCTCGTCCACCTTCGGAGCAAACACTTTCTCTTTGAAGTTTGTGGTTGGCTCCCTTCTTCCATGGTTGGCGATGCTTAACTCCATGTCATGGGCGCGGGTTGCAAGTTCTTCGAAGGTCCGCGGTTTGATGCCTTGGAGGATGTAGTGCAATCCCCATTGCATGCCTTGGATGCACATCTCGATCGAAGAGCGCTCTAAGAGTCTATCTTTGCAGTCGAGGCTAAGGGTGCGCCATCGGTTGATGTAGTCAACAACTGGCTCATCTTTCCACTGCTTCGTGCTTGTCAGCTCCAGCATGCTGACTGTGCGGCGGGTGCTGTAGAAGCGGTTGAGGAATTCTCGCTCCAATTGTTCCCAGCTGTCAATGGATTCGGGCTCAAGATCGGTGTACCAATCGAAGGCGTTACTTTTCAGCGAGCGCACGAACTGTTTGGCAAGGTAGTCCCCTTCAGTGCCCGCATTGTTGCAAGTTTCAACGAAGTGGGCGATGTGCTGTTTCGGGTTCCCCCTTCCATCGAACTGCATGAATTTGGGTGGTTGATATCCCCTTGGCATCTTCAGGGCATCAATCTTTTTAGAGTAAGGCTTGGAGTACAACTCGGAGGTATTTGAGCTCCCTTGGTACTGTGCCTTGACTGTGTTGGCGATCATCTCCTGCAACTGCTTGATTGAGAGAGATCCCATGAGCGGCGCTGCTTGGTCTGGCTTTGGGTTTTCTTCAACTTGCTCCAATGGAGGGTCTTCTTCTTCGTCACCACCTTTCTTAGGGCTGGAGCCGGATCCTTCATCATGCCTTGCCCCCAATTTGTTCACGAGCATAGCAATCTTCAAATCTTTTTCTTCAAGGGTTTTCGTCATCATTGCAAACATCTCCTTCATCTGAATCAGCTGTTCTTCGATGGAGGTGGCGCCGATGGCTTGTTCCTTGCCTGAAGCCATTGTGTTTGAAGTGTGCTTTGGATTTCTTGAACGGAGAAAGAGATGAGAGGTAGAGATTGTCCCACTGGGCGTGCCAAATTTGTAAACACGAAAATTTCCTGAAGGAATAAGAACACGTGTACAAAATATATTTGTTATTTGATGAATTTTGGGGTTACAATCTCTATTTGTTCCTCTGATTCTATCTTCGTAAGGTATGGATTTGTTGATGGGCTGTTGATCCAAAGGGGCGTTGGGCTTGATCCTTGGATGAACAGTGATGTGGATTTGTTTGTGTTGATCCGAAGGGGCTGTTTGGCGCTTTGATTCTTGGGATGAACAGTGATGATCTTCAGATGTTTGATGATGAATGCAGAATGATGAACGATGAACGATGGGTGAGTTTCAAGGGGGCTTTGATCTTGATTCTTGAAGGATGAATGTATTGATTCCAAGGGCCGTCGGGGCTTGATCTTGGAGGGTGGATGAATGTTGTTTCAAGGGCCGTCGGGGTTTGATCTTGAAGAAGGTGGATGAATGATGAACGAAGAACGATGAACGATGGATGAACTATGGATGAACTTATGGATGAACTTCAAGGGGCTTTTGGGCTTGGTTCTTGAAGAAACGGATGAACGGATGAACGATGAATGGTGGATGGATCTTCAAGGGCTTCTGGACTTGATCTTGAAGAACAATTGTACTAATCCAAGGGGCCGTTGGGGCTTGATCTTAGGATGGATGATCGTTTCTTCAAGGGCCGTTGGGGCTTGATCTCGAAGAACGATGAACGATGAACGAAGAACGAAGAACGAACTTCAGAGAATTCTCTTCCAATTTGGGAGTAGAGAAATGTATTTGTGAATTGGTCCAATGAAATGAATGAAATTGGCTTCTATTTATAGAATTTTCCAAGGCCTAATTTTGAATATAATATCCCAGATGAAATAAGCCGTCTCTGCCAGGTGTTGACACGTGTCTTGTTTGACAGCTTTTCTAACTCTTTTCGAATTTTCGTCGAATCACACAATATGTGTACAATTTATGTAATACACGAGTGTTAAAATTTTGACCATTGGTCAACATTTATTTACTAAAATTTCATTGTCTACAGTTATAGTCTAAAACTCATCTTTTTTAAGGATTAAAATGAAGTTTTCTATGTTTCTAATTCAAGGTAGTATATGAAAATTGCGGAGATTGAACCCTTAACCATTTATTCGGTGGCCGGATCGGTCGTATGGAAGAGCAACTGGAGGGAAATCTTTCCGGTTTGCTAAAGATAGAGGATGTTGTTGCAGCTGTTCTTGATGACCGTGAGAGTATAATACAGGCAGCTAGGGAACGATTTCTTGCTCGTAAAGGAAGAAATGAGCTTATTCAGTAGTTGTGGGGGTTACTGAGTTTTAATACTGAACGAAAGAAATCTGGTCTGAGATGCAACTGGTAACTACGGAAAAGACAAAATAAGGTGTATAGATTTATATAGATTTAACCTTTGAGTTAAAAAGGATCTATACACCTTTGAGTTTTAACGAAAGAAATCAAGTATCTATACACCTATGAGTTTTAACGATAAAGACAAAATAAAGAATTAAAATGTGGTTTTTCGTTAAAGTGAATAGTACTGAGAGTTTTTCGTTAAAATTTCCTATTTTTTATTGAATCTTCTCAACACAAAATTTTGTTGTATATGTAAGGTGTGATTTGTTTAATTTTTAAGGGGGTGTTGATGGTAGATTTTGTTGTGTATGCCCGATACAATATAAAGCGTCCAAAACATTTGATTTATGAAAAATGTTAAGAAGACCATTTATGAAAAAGGATGATTTATCCCTTGCATAAAATGACAGCTTCAAAAGGTGTATTCTTCTTAGATAAAGTCTCAATTAGATTAATTGCTTAAATTAAATATCAACCTTATTGTTTATCCGTACTTTAAAGTCATAAAATTTAAGAAATAATTCATGCAATTCAACATCATGTTTAATGCATACTCATAATTAAATACAATGCAGTGAAATATAAGTTCGAAAAACCTAAATGAGTTCCTAATTAGAGTTTAAAAAGGATTTTTTTTAAAAAAAAAACTCCAATCATGCTCCTGTTAAAGAATGAGAATATCCAAGATAAAGTAGTAGTAGCTGCAATTGAAGATAAGATAAGATAAAATCGGTTAAGGTGGTTTAGAGATGTAAATAGAAGACCTACAAATGCTCCAGTTAGAAAATGCGACTATGAGACAGAGGCTTAGGGAAAAAGGGTAGAAAAATACCTAGGAAAACTTGAAAATAGGCTTTATGAAAAGATATGGAGTACATAGAGCTAATAGAAAACTTGGCGCAAAAACGAGATTGTGGCATTCTAAGTTACAGCTGACCCTGCTTATTGGGATAAGGCTTGATTGTTGTTTGTTGCTATTGTTGTTGTAAACTTCAATCATGCTCCTTATCCACCTCTTAAGATAGAGATTCATCTAAGAGAGCGCTCCTAAATATAGCGAGGGAAAAAGAAATTTCTAGTGGCTCTCTATTATTAATGCTGACTAATTTAATTTCTTTAAATAAATAATGAATTCTTGTAGGTTAATAATTGAGTCATGGTCATTATAACTCTCTAAAGTAGAGAATATGGTTGGAGTACGACTTGTTTAGAGAGCTCCTAAAATAATTTTTTGATAGTTTTGGCTAAAACTTTGCTACTAAATAGAAAGCATGATTCAAAATGCATTAAAGGACTAAACATTTAACATTTGGCTCGGAATATTTTTGGTTTTTCAAACTCATATTTCACGTGCATTGTCATTTATATTTAATTATGAGTATGCATTAAACCATGTACCACTACGGTGCTCATTTTTATCAACTTTTGTCTTTAAGGATACATTCACTTTCTTACGATAGCAGCGCTCCAACTTATAAGACCATAATGAATCACGATTATGGACGAAACTAACAACTCAGAGCATCTTTTGGTGATATTGTAAAACAATCAAAATTCTATTTTAAAAAGCCGAATTTATAATAAATAAATAAAATTAAAAAAAAAACACATTTCTAACAGACTCTATAAAAGAATATTTGTTTTAGCAAAATGAATAGTTACTTTTTAAATTTACAGAGCAATTGTTCATTAGCTAAATATTTAAAAAGAGAAATGCTAAGAAAACTCTCTCAAGGAGGGACTCTCCATTAACTCTCTGCCACCTTATATTTTTTACATAATGTTTTATAATATTGATATATGAATTGTGAATTGCTTTCTTGATGGACCAATTACAAAACGGAACTTAGTGCATTTTGTAGCATTGAACCCTCAAGACTGTGCAGCAACTATAAATAAGTTGGTGTTATTTATTATTTATTCAAATAGTCCTCACATTTGCAACTTGTGTGGTTTAATAGGACCGCACAAATAGTTTATATAATGTGAGAATTAAAAACTTTTGATTCCGGGGTTTCCTTATGCTCTTCCGAGTATGCAGATGGGGCTATAGACGTTAGTTTCACCACTTCCTTGGGACAAACACAGAGACCAGCCGCGCTGCATTTGCATTTGGCGGGGTTATCGCAATCTTTAGGTGTTGTGTAGAGACCAGGTTGCCAAAGATTCACTGCTTCGACTCCAAATTGCACACCTACCACAAATATTTCCTTAATTATTAATTAGAAATATCGCATGCATATAATATGTGGCAAGTTGCACAATTTTAAAGAGAAAAGTCGACCAGGGAAATATGATAAAAAAAGTGAATGAGTGAAAAAAAATTATTCGAGCAAAGTATTTTACCAACAGATGCGACCAATAAAGCAACAAAAAAAAAAAAAAAAAAAAAAACCAGCTTGAGTGAACCTTTATGGGTGTTTTCAAATTTTTGATACTAGAGAAAAATGATTATGATTGTTGTGCGCTCGTAGCGCGGTGCAAAACTTAATTTATGAGTTGCTATGCTTCTCTAAATCTAGGTTTTCAATAACTTAAGGTTTTGGTAAGGTTGGATGAAGCTGAAAATATTATTGTAATAATTGCATATCTGTATAAAGGTTGGTTCAACGAATCGTCTCATGCATGAGTTTTGCAAGTTTTACAATTTGTCGAATATTAATAGTAAATTAGTAGGCCCGAATCTGATTCCAAGCTATATTTGTTCCATTTCATGCCTTAAATAATATGGTGTCTAAAATTAGTCAGATGTTGAGTCAAACTATAAATTTAATTTCTATGCTAATTGTGTTATACGAGATCAAATCTTTTGCAATTATAATAGGTGTGGACTCTCTGTGGCTCCAATCATTAATTGACACATGTCTTAAAAATCTTAATTTTATTGTATAAACTTAATATGTGTCAAACAATAACTGGGGCCACACAGAGGCCACACACATTTTGGATGCAAAAGAATTGATCTCGCATTATACGCTATCCAAACTTATAACTATATGCAGTGTTTGAAATTTCTTTCCTGTCTATACACACATAATATTTGTTTTTTGTCATTTGACAGAAAAGGCTTTAGATGGTTTATGGTGATCATGTTTTTCAAGGTGCAAATCACTTCAGAGTCTATGCAATTGGGTTGATTTGGCTTTCTGGCGAAGGGAGTTTAGGGTTTTTTTTCTCTAACTTTCTAATGTGCCGCTTCAGCTTTGTTTTCATGAATTTGTTCGTACTATCATGTCAAGGTTAGGTTCATGCTACTTGGAATGTCTACTTTGCATCGGATGGGAACGATGAGTGGGTTCTTCTGATTGCTCCAGTGATCATCATTAACATAGAATTGCAATTGAAATACATATTTCACCTTCTTTTTTGTGCTCTTCAAGTTTATTGATGAATGCAATATATTTTTATTTTACAAGTCTGAACATAGATGCGTCTTTTTGTTGCGTTAGATTTTACCTATAGTTCAGTGGTTTAATTAAAAGTTTATACACACACACACACATTAAGGAAATTATTTCGAACACGGAAGGGGCGAATTAAGATGACTCGGAAGAATGAACTGAAACAGAAAATTATAATACAAGTACATGCTAAAGAAGGAGGCAATAGCAGTACTACTAAGTTGGGCCACAGGTGCCTGTGTATAATGCTTCAATTTTTGTATTTGAGTAATTTCAGTTTCACTTTCATTATGCTAATTGCTATCTCGAAGAGGAGGATAGAAATCAAATCCCAAAGATTTCTACTTCTCAGTGCACATAACATACAAGCTTGAATGCTGAAAGTTGTGTAAATCACATATACAGATTGAACAAATGCATCAAGAGGAGCACAATCCCAGTTTTTAGCAGCTCGATCAGTGTGTCTCCCGATGAGCCACTGCTTCCACTTTGGTGTGCCGGGTGAAAAGCTGTAGAGAAATTCACCGGAGATGCGCCTGAAAAGAAATATGACATTAGTGAGTATTTACCCATAAACTCAACAAACAACTAAGTGTGTATGGGAAGGAAATTAGAAAAAAGAAAAGAGTAGTTTAATTAGACTTACAGTTGTAATTAGCCCATCCGAGTTGTTGACGGGCTAAATCATATACCACGATCTTATCCCTCAGAACAAGATCTGCAATACAAGTTACAAAACAACTACTTAAGTATAGTAATTGTAATAATAATAATAATAATAGCATTAAATACTGTAACATTTTTCTGAAATTTTCACGATAGTGTTAGAGGCCTAACCTCCTAACACTGTGAAGTCTCGGCTTGCTCCATGAGCTTTCTTGAAACCTAAGCACCACGTAGCAGCACCAACCTGTAACCAATAGAATAGAACGAACCATTCAGTTTACACATTCCATACAATCATTAGTACGATAATATTCATTTGCTTTGAACAAATAGCATTTTTTTTTCTTTTGGTTAAATTAGGAAGCCTCATATGAGATCCTGAATATAGCAGGTAGTCTTGTGGTTTCAAAGTCATTGACGCACCAGCTGCAAAGTTGAGTGTGACCGAAGGAAATGACTTTCCCAAACTGGAGGGTTAATGGAAATACATTATGTCTTGGTTTTTCTTTTAGAACGAGTGATTCTGTGTGAAAAAGAGAGAACTAACCTGGTGTAGATCAGATAACATTGCGACTCTGCTGAAATGATCGGAGACACAAAGTTGGAAGCCGAAGTTATCTGCACAAGCAACAAAAACAAAATCAGCTCCGAACAAAGAATAGAGATATTGCACAACCACACACTCAAGAACGGAAATGATTTAAAAGGAAAAAAAGAATAACAATTGACAAAGGCAATCAAACAAGATAAACTTACTGCATGGACAAGAGGTTCATATGCCTCTTCTACAAAAAATGCCAACGTGGTTCCCGTGTCGACAAAAGTAGCACGGTCATCTGATGTTCTGAAAGTTGTTGGATCAATGGGCAAGATTTGTCCATTGACTGCAATGCTTTCGAGGTTGATTGCATAATAAGACTTTCTGAAATAGTAATTAAAACTAGTTATATTAACTCAAAAGATAAAATACTCATCAAATTTTCAATTAAACAAAAAAGTTCAAGGATATCGTACTTACTTGGGGACAAGGGGAGTATAAACAATACTCGGCTCCAAAATCTCCCCCAGTACGAGTATACCTCCACCATTTCCATCTCCCTTTAAACAGTGAGAGAAGACACTCGGAGTTATCCCTCGAGAGGATAACTGTGATATGACAGACAATGGGCCTTGGCTTAATCCCAATACCCCATTGAGTAAAACCTCAGTCCTAGCCAAAAGACCGGACACCGTGGTAGCACCTGTTTCCAAAAATATCAAGGAAATAATGTACTCAGCATCATCATCTTTTGCTACTAGCTATGTGGCAACACTACCAGGCAAAGTACACTAAATATATATATATCAATTTAGCAGTAATTCTAACAATTAAGCTCTAATAAGGAGATGCTGAGAATCTTCAATTTGAGCCAATTAATAATAAACAGATGCTCGAAATTTTACTATTTAGTTTACGCACCCAAAAATAACGGGCGTTGAAGATCCATGTGCAACTTGAGAGTGCACTGGAATCATATCAAAAGAAAACTCGTCTGATACGAAATAACCGGCGGTTTCTGCTCCGCTCATATACGGAATATTATACTCGCACTGGTTGCTATCGTCAGAGCAATGTTTGCACCTTCGGTCTGAACAAGGGAGCAGTCCCGCAGTAGAGGAATTGCCATAGTCATAGAGACTACTGGGAGTCTGTTAAACATGTTAAAGTACACTTAGGAAAACGAAATAACAGATAGAAGATTAGTATTGAACCAAAACTCTGGTAAACATATATATAGTCAGTCATGATCTCGATTCAAGAAATGAATTACACTTAAAACTATTAGCTACGTTGAAGGATTTGAGAAAATGAATAAGAAAAGAGGCACAATGAAGCAAGAAAATGAAGGGCTTTGTATTCGGTAAAACGAAACCAGGAATCATTACAAATCAAATGAGCTGCAGAGCTAATTTATACAGCTATAATCTAAGCTTCACTTAGCTCGGAAGCCTTTAACTATGTAATCTCTCCTAACAAACATTTCTAGCCACTCTAACGATAAGGCCGTATACAACGAATCACTTATCACTATCCCCCACCCCCCAGATAAAACAAATCTCAAATGGGTAACCCCAGTTTTGAGATTAGCACAATGTCTCACAAACACAGGGCTATGCAATCCTTTGTTGGAATGTGACCTGTGGGCATGTACCGAACAATACTATCATCCTTCTGAACATTACGGCTGATCATGATGTGTGGACAGATCCATTTTTGAAGACAATGGACAGTTTGGAAGATCTCTTAATTGGTTCTGATTGTGGGAAGTGGACGTATCGAACAGCATATGAAAAACAACCTCTACTTTTAAACCCACAAAAGGTGGCTCTGCTAAACAGAGGACTATGAAGTCCCAACATCTCTGTAGACTTTTGATGGACGTTCACCAAAACAGATACTATATACAGGAGTTGTACACATTGAAATGGAGCCTGTTGATTTCTGGACTGAGAGCTGGATGTGTTTGTGGACGGAGAAGAAAAGGGTCTCGTGGACTATCCGACAAAACTATAAGCATTAGGCATTGAAACTAGAGCTTGTGGCTGAGGATAAACAGAAGCAGTAGGCATGTAGCTTGCAGGAGGTGGAATCATATTCATAGCAGAAAAGAATTCAAAGAGATCATGTGCTCTCATTGGAAATTCGAACTGATAAGACCACTTAACCAAAGTTAACATTATTGAGCGGCTTCAAGAAACTGTATTCCAGAGAAAACCAAAACCAAACAAATGAACGCAGGATTACCCTTCGTGGGATTTACCTGCTCATAACATGGGATTTAGCATTTGAGAAAATGAAAAGAATAAAAGAGGAATAGGAAGTAAGAGAATGAAAGGCTTTGTGTTCAGTAAAATGAAATCAGGAATCGTTCCAAATTAAATGAGATATTTATACAACTAGAGTGTAAGCTTACTTAGCTAACAAGTCATAAGCCCTTAACCAATTTTTTGTAACCTCCTAGCAAACACTTGTAATCACTCTAATCACCTGGACCGATTACACAGGGCCGTATACAACCAATCACATAAGGAAACTTGCCAATTAGTATACCAATGTCTATGACAACAACCTCCAAGGTTTAACCCATTAAGTGGGGTTGGCCACACCAACATCTATGACAATAGACAATTAATTTTGTATCAGTCTCAAAATGTCTCTAAACTGTTGTAGCAGCGGTTTAAATGGGCAAAACTTAAAAACGTTAAAAAATAGCATACAACGAAGAAAAACAAAACAAAAAACTTACCCCAAGTCCAGTAAATCGAGGGCATACATTGCAGGAACTGCAGGAAACCCAAAATACCTCACTGCCGGTGTCAATCAGCACATAGAACTCTCTTGGTGGGGAGCCTATTTTCACCTTCGTCAAATAGACCCTAGATTCATAAAATCATGCAAGAAAACTAGTCATTGAATTTCTATACAATTATAATTTTAAAAAACCTAATTAGAGACTAAAATACAAGAGAAATATGATATAAGAACTTGCCATAGTTATGTCTGAGAAAAATTATGTAAATTATGTATGGTACTACCTCAAATTGCTACCTTCTACAAATTTAAGACAAAAGTTATATGAGTAGAATATGATAAGGTAGTGCCATAAACTGCTATAATTATGTATGTTCCTATACAACAGCTTCCAAGAATATATATAGGATCAACTTCCAGCATCAAATAAGTAAATTAATGTCATGCAGTTTGAAGCAAGAAAACCCTATAAAACTTGATTACCCGGCCGCTAAACCTTACCATACAAATTTTACACGCACGGATAAATAAATGATGAAAAGATTACCCGATGGGAGAGTGGATATGCTTTGGGAAGGCGACCGACAAGTTTACTACACCACCCAAAAACTGGTGGTGCCTGGCTGTGTCCTGAGCTTGGAGCTGCTGTAACCCGACACGGTGATTCATCGGAAATGCTCTATGTAGATGAAAAACATTTCCGGCAGAGACACCAAAGATAGAAATGACAATCAACAAGGCAAAAAGCACGCAGGCTCCCATTCTGCTAAGCATATGAAAAATTAATCAATCTGAAATGTAGTTAAAGGGTCTATAGATGCAGTTACTCAGTGATCATAAAGCTAGCTAATGAATTTAATATCGGGACAAAGATAGATTACGGTGGTTGTGTGCTTGTTCCTTTTTTCATATATGGGAAGGTTCTTATTTCTTCTTCCTCTGAGAGAGAGAGAGAGAGAGAGAGAGAGAGAGAGAGAGAGAGAACATGAGAAAAGAAAAAGCCCCGGGAAAGTTTCTTATTTGAACTTCTCTTGTACTTTGTAGCTTTATGCTTGTGGGTGCCCAAAGTGGAAAATTTTCTCCTGCAGCAAGTGCAAGTCCTCAGCCTTTGAAGAGCTTAATAAATGGATTGGATTGGAGAGCTACCTTTAAGCCCACATTTGAGAAGGATCGCTACTTTTTGGGTCCATTATTTTCCAGAAATGTCAATTGAAGCTTTTAAGCTTCTTTTGTTAACCCTAAACAGAAACAGGCCTCCTCCTCTCTTCAAGTAGGTACTTTTGGGGTCCATTATTTTCCAGTTAAAAACTGAAACCTTGCTTCCAGCATACCTTTTTACTCTTTCGCTGTTCACGTATCATAGCGTTTTACTTTTTCGTTGTTCACGTATGTATATAAACTACCAAACCGGAGGATCGCATTAGCTAATTCACATTAGATTTGTTAAGTATACGGATTATCCTTCATTAGTTTAACCACATGTTACTTGTACAGTGTTTTCCATGTGTACTCACCACCATGCGACTTTCCATCTCTTCGATTAATTTACATGACAAGTTGAAGCAGCTTAGATCTTGATAACATGAGAAAATAATCAGAAATATCGGTAGTCTAAAAACACGGAAATTTCGATAGAAATATCGGGATATTATCGATATCGATAAAAATTAAATAAAAACCACGGAAATTGTATGAAAAACTTAGAAATTTTTATTGAAACTTTACAGGATATTTATTTAGTCAATTATCTATTAGTTTATCACAAAAAATTGGAAGGAAATGCATTGCATGATGGATTTAATTGATTTAAGTTGATTATATAGCAAGCTGGCAAACATTGTGAGTGTAGAAAATATGTAAATATTTTAGCATATTTTCACAAAAACATAAGTGATATGGTGGTCAAGGTGTTGAAGGAGTAAAATGGGAGGGTTCGAATTCCCTTGGTGTTTTTTTTTTAAATATAGAAATTTAAAAACACGGAAATTTCAATGGAAATATCGATGACATCGGAAATATCGGTATTCCAAAAACACGAAAATTTCGATGGAAATATAAGAATATTATGGATATTTAATACCTTGATCATAATCATTGCTGCTGAAAATTCCTCATAAACCTGACATAACATGCTGCCTAAAATCATTTTTTTATGAGTAACATATAAATGCAGCAGTAAGGGAGGGACAGTTGGAGATATTGGAGGTGCTTACCAAAGGCCGTGCATCTCAGCTGGCATGCCAGGAGGCTCTGTTGGAGGCAAGCTACTTGGGCAGGGCTAGGTCCGCAGAGATGCTCATGGGGTCCGACATGATCCCCGCCCTCAGGCGGCTGTGCATGCTCTAGTTTCTGCAGAGGCTTCGTTGATGTAGTTGACACACTCATCAAGGTAACATAGTCTTTTAACATCATACATTAATCAAAATTCCTTTATGGTATTAAATTTTAGTAAGCGCTTGTGCTAAAAGTGCTTTTCTAACCTAGGAGGACTTGTGATGAGCCTACAATTGCCTTAACGTATGCTTCAACATAAATAAGTGTGATGTACAATTCCTTAGTGGCGTTGTGGGGTGGATCCCGATGCAACTGACAGGGCGCTGCTTCAATCATCTAAGCCATTCCTACACACTAATGTTTACCTTAATGTGCTTATTTTCGCCATTGTTAGCCAGCAAATTTCTGTTGCCAGACTCCTCTTGCAGGTATATCCCTAACTCATCGGCTAGTATGCATACCTTTATAGTTATACACAGGGCCGGTCCTGAGTTTTTGGGTGCCCAGTGCGAAAGCTCAAAATGTGCCCTTTTTTAATACGGAAACATATGTTTAAAAAAAAAAATTAACGAGGGCTGGAACCCAGTCGAAGCTGGGGGCTAGGCCCTCACGCCCAAATTATATTACTTGAGAAAATATACAACGGGGGGGGGGGGGGGGGGACATAGTACCTAAACCCCGACAATCAAAAATACAATCATATACAACCATTTCTAGCAAAGCTCCTTGAAATTTCAACACATATTACCAGAGAGTTGTTTTCTAAAAAACATGGCTTCGATAATTTGTTTGCAAAAATTACCTACACATAATATAACAAAAATATCCTATCAAAATTATCATTCCAACACATATTATATATTATAAAAACACTAACAAAATTTTATACATCAATTATCATATAATTCTATATCACTTGCAAAATTTTATATAAAATTATGAATTGATAATTCAAATTTTAAAAAATAATTTACCTCAAAACTCAAAAGGGTTGGTGGTGAGTGAATGCTCTTGCACTTGAGCAGCCAATGCCCAATGTTTCTGTGTCTGTGACTGCTGTCTCCTGTCTGCCTGCGTTGCTGTCTGTCTGCCTGAGGAGTGAGGAACGACAGGGAGGAAGTGGGGGAATTGGGAAAGTGGGGAACAGAACAAAGGGGGGTGGCCTGGATGTGGGAATTAGCCAATTAGGGTTGTAATGTTATCTTGGGAAAGGGTTGTAAAATGGGGACCAAGTGGTCCCTTTAATTACTTATTTTGTTTTTGCTGCTGTCATTCCCATTTCCCAAAGGGTTTTAAAACTTTCTTGGGCCGAGTGGTCCCAAAATCTGGACTTATATATATATATATATATATATATATGTATACAAACTTAGTTATTTGGGTTTTTTTGGTGCCCCCTTCAATTTTGGACCCTGGACAGTTGTCCCTGTGGCACTGGGCCTGGGCCGGCCCTGGTTATACACTTCATATCTAACGTTACATACCTTTTGGAACGAAATAACAGGCTGAAGCCAGAACAGATACAAAAGTGAGCCTTGGAGTCTGGTCCTGGGATATAAATACATGAGAAGAGTTTCGGGTGGGTGCAGGACTTGCAGGTTATTATCTCAAGTTTGTTTGAAATTTCGGGGTTATAGCACGGCCTCTCACTTATTTACTTTGTAAGGATAACTTTCGATGGTCCGAGGCAGCCGATGAGGCTTTCCCTGCCCTCAAACTTGCTCTAGCGTCGACATCGGTTCTTGCCCAGCCGGATTTTGCTAAACCATTTACACTAGAATGCGATGCTTCCAATTTCGGAATTGGGGCGGTTTTATCTCAGGACAACCACCCCATTGAATTTATGAGCAAGCCATTATCACCGAAAAATCAAGCTCTCTCGGTGTATGATAAAGAGATGTTTGCCGTGCTTTTTGCTGTCCATAAGTGGCGTCCGTACTTGATGGGCCACCACTTCAAGATTCTAACAGACCATCAAACTTTCAAATATTTTTTTGGACCAAAGGATCACTACTCCAGCACAACAGAAATGGTTACTAAAATTACTTGGTTTCAACTGTACTTTGGAATACAGGCATGGGTCTTCGAATACAATTTCCGATGCTCTATCTCGTCGACCTGAGATGCTCTCCCTAATGGGCCTCTCTCAGCCCCTTTTTGACTGTATTATTGACATTCAAGCCACTTATAAAGCTGATCCTCACGCGACAACTCTTGTCACAACCTTGCAGTAGGACCCGCAAAGTCCAGGTCCCTTTCAACTCCACGGTGATCTCCTATATTACAAGTCCGGTATTTTTGTACCTGCCTCATCTCCTTGGCGTTCTCGCCTTCTCGAGGAGTTTCATTCATCTCCATCAACCGAACATTCTGGATTTTTATGCACTTATAAGAGATTGACAACCAATTTCAATTGGCCGGGTGTGAAAAATGATGTCAAAGCCTTTGTGGCTGCTTGCGATATTTGCCAACGTATCAACTATGAGACCATTAAACCTCTTGGTCCGTTGCAGCCTTTGTCTATTCCCACACAAGTTTGGACTGACATTGCGATGGATTTTATTGAAGGTCTTCCTGCGGTCTATGGCAAGAATGCTATTTTGGTGGTTGTCGATCGACTTTCAAAGTATGGGCATTTTATTCCTATCAAACACCCATATTCAGTGCCCCAAATTGCAGAGATCTTTATTGAAGAAGTTTTCCGTCTTCATGGCATGCCGGCTTCTATAGTAAGTGATCGCAATCCTATTTTTCATTAGTGAATTTTGGACAGCTTTCTTTAAACAGTAGCATACCACACTTTACAAGAGCTCTGCTTATCACCCCCAAACTGACTGACAAACGGAAGTGCTCAATCGCACGTTGGAACATTACTTGCGTAGCTATGTGATGGACAAACCCCAAGACTGGATTCCCTAGTTACCTAGGCCGAGTGGTAGTACAATACCACCTTCCAATCTGCCATTCAAATGACACCGTTTCAGGTAGTTTATAGGTACCTTCCTCCCACGGTGTCCACATATCTGCTAGGGTCTTCGCCGGTTCATCTCTTCGATATCAGTCTTCGTGATAAGGATGTCTTGCTCAAGCACTTGCATGAGAATTTACACCTAGCACAACACCGACTGCTCCAACAAGCGAATAAACATCGGTCCAAGAGGTCATTTCAAATTGGGGATTGGGTCTTTCTCAAGCTGCAGCCATACCGTCAAACTTTGATATCCAAAAACCATTGTCCGAAGATGGCTCCTCGGTACTATGGTCCTTTCCAAGTGCTTGCTCAAGTTGGTCCAATAGCTTATACCTTAGATCTTCCTCCCCATTATCGCATTCACCCAACGTTCCACGTGTCCCTGCTCAAACCAAAAATTGGGGTTCATACAGTTGCCTCTCCAACCTCTCCTCCCGCCCGTAGGCTTTGATGGTACCTTCCTCTAGACACCTGAAAAAATCCTTCAGAGGGGGATGTTCGAACGTGCCAACCGTCTGATTACTCATTGGTTAATCAAATGGGAGGGCCTTCCGGATCATGACGCCACGTGGGAGGATGCTGATTCAATCTTAGCTCGTTTTTCTGACTTTGTCGCCTGAGGACAGGCTCCTTGTAAGGGGGGTGCAATGTTAGCACCTTATTAGGACCATGCTATAGTATAGACCTTATTACTTTATTTTGATTGCTCTTTATGATATTTGTAGTGGTTGTCGGCTGGTGACTTAGCACTACTCTCTTTTGTCTGTTTTGGCTAATGGGGATATATGCTTCCTCTATATCACCCTTTGGGAATTATGAAATGAATTAGTCTTTTACCTTTCTCTTTTCATTCCTCTATGCTATTGGTATTTATCAGTGACAGGGGTGTAAGAGGATGGGGAGGGGGAGGGGGAGGAGCGCCATGGGAAAGAGGTGGAGATGGAGGAAGAGAGGGAGGCGCCGCAGCCCCCCAGGGGGGCGTTGAAGGTAGGTTGGGGGGAACACGGATGGATGGGGAAGAAAGGGTGAGAGAGATAAGGGGTGGGTCCCCATGATTTTTTTTTTTAGTTTTTAATATTTAATTTATTTTTTATTAATTATTTAATAAAAAAAAGGTCCCGTCTTAAACTATGTCACTATTTAACGGAAGATTGACAAACAAACTGACGAAATGTATGAAATTGTAACAAATTCATAAGATGAGGTATGACATTGACATTTTGAACTAATAATGAAAGCAATCAGGCAACGAAGAAAGTAATCAACGAAGAAAGCAATCAGGTCACTATTTAGTTTTTAATATTTAATTTTGTCGTTTTGGCAATGTAATTTTGAACCAACGACGACAGCAATCAGGCAGCCAATCAGCGTTAGCATCTTTTATAGTTGCATTTTCCCTGATCAAGAAACTGGAGATCAGAGGTCAAAGCAAGACTTGCAAATGTTGGCACGTAAGTCTATATATAGTAGCATCTTATATATAGTAGCATCTTTTATTAATTCAAACTGGAGATCAGAGGTCAAAGCAAGACAGCAATCAGGCAGCCAATCAGCGTTAGCATCTTTTATAATTTAGTACTATATATATTTTCTTTAGTTAACTTTTTATACCATTGCAGTAGATGTTGGCACGTAAGTTTTAAAATGCGAACATTAATGATTCTGCTTATCATTCTAATTAAGGATTCTAATTAAGGGGGGCTGTATTTAGCTAGGATTTTAAGAAATTTTCAGAAAATTTAATTTCATGGAATCTAAGAAAGTTTGAGAGAAAAAAAAAAAATCAATTCCTGATAATTTGAATTAATTAATTAGAATTTGCAGAAATTGTGAGAGAATTCTTTACATAGGCTTAGAGAATCACAATGATTATTTTGAGTTTTTATCACATATGGTTCCTGGAATTGATCAAGCTCATGGGTCCAACATGATCCCCGCCCTCAGGTGGCTGTGCATGCTCTTGTTTCTGCTTGCTGCAGAGGCTTCGTTGGTGTAGTTGACATATTCATCAAGGTAACAGTCTTTTAACACCATACATTTATCAAAATTCCGTTAGGGTTTTAAAATTAAGCAAGCGCTTATGCTGAAAGCGCTTATGCTGAAAGCGCTTTTCTAACCTAGGACTTGTGCTGAGCCTTCAATTGCCTTAAAGTATGCTTCAACATAAATAAGTGTGATGTACAATCAAGGTTGCCATCGCCGAAATGTGTATGTGTTGTAATTGCTTGAACATTTAACTTCTGTTCGATGACACTGATGCTATTTCTTGGTGGCAGTGTGGGGTGGATGCCGAAGCAACTGACAGGGCGCTGCATCAATCGTCTAAGCCATTCCCACGCACTAATGTTTACTGTAATGTGTTCAATCAAGCGATACACCAGTATTTTCTCCTATAATACTTGTGACTCAAGCAAAGGTATTGAGGCTATGAAGAAACTGATTGAGGGGGCAGACATTGATCACAATGAGCACGATGAAAAGGGATACTCAGCTGCCATGATAGCTGCAGAGGGCGGTCACCTGGAAACTTTCAAATTGCTTATCGATGCTGGGGCTGACATAAACCTGCAGAATAAACATGGTCAGACGGTAATGGAACTATTCGATACAAATCAAAACTGTGAAGAATTTGAAAGTTGTTGCTTAAGAATGCTGCACCTCAAAAGGTACTTGATAGTCCTGTTGAGTTTTATGGGACTCTACATCAGGCAGCACAACGCGGCCCCACAGATTTCGTTCATACATTGATAAGCAGGGGCTCTGATGTGCTTCTGATGCCAATGGATACACTCCGTTGACGTTAGCAGCAAGAGGAGGCCACAGGGCGAGCCCTTGATTTCTTTAGGGGCAAAATGCGACACTGCGAATGCTTGACACGAGACAGCACTCTTGCTTGCAAGGAAAAGTAGGATACACAAGAAATTGTAAGGAAATGTAGGATAAACAAGCAACCGTTTAATAAGCAAAAATGCTACCACGGATTTGTATCATCTGAGTTCAAATTTTCTGTACCCAAACAGATGTGGCCTCTCTGGCTTTAATAGTTTTGTGACATCTGTCCACCATTTTAACAGTGTTAAATTGTTGTTATCTCCTTCACTTTGTTAAAAAGAAATAAAAGACGAGAGAAAAAAAAAACCCAAGCGTCCAACACGTGAGTGCTCCTCGAGCATCACTCTCTGTCCTTGGATCAGGAACACCAACAACGACGATGGCGGATGCGAACCAAAAATCAAAGATCTTTACCACATAGGGCTCCACAAAGTCAAATCCAAGAACATCAGCCAATTTTCCTTCAAAAATTCACAAACCAACAATCCAAACAAACATCAGCAACAGTTTTCAGATGATCAAAAAACACAAAACAAAGAAAATATGATTGATTAAACAATTAATTGAAAATCCAAACGGGAGCTTTCTCGATCGAATTATAATTCACAGCACCTCAACCTGGGGTTCAGGCAACGGAGGGGGGCTGAGCCTTCACTTTGCGGTTACCTGGCTGTTGAACCACCTCCGAGTGGCCACTCCGTGATTTACAGGAGTGCGAATGAAATAGATAGAATAAATTTACAAATTTGCAGAGGGTAATGATTCCGAACCCAATCATTCAATCACAAATTAAACAAATTTACAAGACTGGAAACAAAATCGATGAAATTGATTCGGCAAGTGCACCGTTTTCGAACCTGAACTTCTTGAACCAGGCATCGCGGCGGTGACCCACCTGACAATGAAGGGATTGCTGCAAATCCTTGTAGAAATCGCTTGCAGTTGCAGACATTAGAGCGTTCAAAGAAGAAGCCATGGTGAACGGGAAGAATAAAAGGGAGGTGAAGGCTTCGAACTCGCGCTCGCGTTCGCTGTCGGTTTCATCGGAATTTGGGAGCGGATTTAGTAGAACAGTCCTTTTTTAGTGCAGAGGATTTTGCAGAGTTATCTGTTCGCCGGAATTTGGAGGTGGTGGTGGGATGGGAGCGTGGCTTTCCTTTTCTGGGTTTGAACCGCGGCAGTTTGGAGGTGGAGATGGTAGCGTCGAGATTGATAACAGGGAGACTTGAGTTGACAGTATTATGTTGAGTTAGGTGAGTGGATAAGAATATTTAAATTGTGTTTTTTCATCTTATATTGTGAAAGTTTTCGTTAATATTATTTTATTTAATTTTGAATAAAAAAATTTAAATAATTTATAATCGCACAATGTATAATAAACGAAAACGATTAAAAGATTTCGAAATCCTCACATAGAGGATCCGAATAGAATTCTATTGGCTTTTTTAAATACAAAAGATTTGATAGTAAGGAACCAATAATAAGACACAAAGCCGTTTAAATACGAGTGGATAATAATAGATGATAATTTTTTTTTATACAACGATATTTTATATTTAACGAAAAAGAGATAATCTACAGTAACACAAATACTCAATAAATATTACACTTACACAAATATTTAAAACAAAAATATACAGATCCAAAATATTAAAACAAAAAATACATAAATCCAAAATATTAAAATTACACACCATAAATATAACAAGCCTTACATGGAGAGACTCAAAATATTAAAATTACACACTTCAGCAAATAAATATAACAAGTATCCAAATATAAAAACGTAGTCAGTAGGAAAAGACGACTATTGTTCTAATACATTCAAAACAAGAGGAATGGTCTGGGCATTTTGCTGATGACTAGCTCTCTCTCCATCTTTTTACTGATCTGAAAATAACATTGGAAAAGAAAATAATTAATATATATATATATAAAAGATATACTCATACAAAAAACAAAAGAAAGAAGTAACAAACATTTGTTTAGCTGTAGCTTGTCTAATTTTTTGTTGCCAATTGTAGCATTTGTAATTTTTTATTTGAGCAACATCAACAACTCGGATATTATATATATGCAAATCATAGTTAGAAAAATATGGAACACTTGTGGTGCATAGGTATCATTCGAGGGTATTTTTTTAAATGTGTATACGTGTCTAATATATGTATCAATAATTTTTTAGGCCAGAAATATACCCTAAAAAGATAAACATGAATTAATTAAAATGATTTTTTTTATTTTGATAAAAAAATGATTCTTTTTAATAAAATAATTATAAGAAGAACGCATAAATCACTTTGGTTTTAAATTAACCCCTGTGTTAAAACATAAAATTAGGTTTTAAACTAACCCAATCATTTTTCAATAGTTGGGTCTAAAATAAGTTTTGGGTTAAAACTTAAAATTTGGGTAATTTTAAAATTTTAAATAATATAAATCTAATGGCTGAGATCGAATATGATTAAATCAACGGTAAAAAAAAAGATTCAATGGCCCAAAATTAAATCCAACAGTTAAAACAATTGAAAAAAAAATACTTAAATCAAAATTCACCCAAAAACTCTCTAGTACATGTTGCATAGGGTCCATTTATTGAATTTTTAACTTTTCTCGGAATCTAAATATTTGAATATTGAAATGTTTATAAAAAATAAATATGATAATCTACATAAATTTTATTTTGAAAAAAAAAATACCGTAAAAAATTAGTCTGAATTCATTCTTTAATAATATGGGCTAAAATTTTAACCCAAAACAACTAGAGCACAAAAACTGTTTCTGAGTTAAAGTTAAATTTTATGAGTTAAAAATTCTAAATTTTAACCAAAAGTTGGAGATGATCTTAGAATGATTCTTTAGAAAAAGGTTAATATGTCTCACACATATTAATTAAGAAATGATAATTTCGAAGAAAAAAAAACAAAATATAAGAAAAAAAACAAAAAAGTATGAACATACTTTAAATACCCAAATTTTAGTAGTTTCCTGTGATGTAGTTCCAAAACAAAAAGTAGATGTCAGCTATAACATGTGTTGCCCGGTCCCAGTTGTCAGAGATTACATGGACGAACCGATCCCAATTGTCAAATATGACATGGATCACCCGATCACGGACATTTCGAAATTTTAGGTTAAGCAACAATAGAACCGCCAGAAAAGGATTGAAGGAATAAAGCATTGGATTATAAAATTGGGGTGGAAAGATGCCACGCAGCGCGAGCCAGTAGGTAGCCCACACTAAGCCAAGCCCTACCCAGATGACGAAGCGGTATAGAAGTTGGGCGGAGAGGACAAAAAGTCCAAACCAAACAAGAGACAGCGCTGCCGTGGCCATGACAGAGAAAATGTAGAAAGGGGGAAGACATGGGCAGTTATTTATTTTGCAGACGCAACTAGCCGCATCAATGGAAGGAGGTTTGACAAAGTAGCTCGGATCCACCCCGAGAGGAAACAGAATGGTAGCTAAGGCCAAGAGGATGGTCAAAGTCAGGTGTGTTTGCGGATTTGGAGGTGGATTTGAAGAAGGGTTTTGATTTTCATCGTCCGCCATAGTGGTGGTCGAAAGAGGCAGCTGGGAGCAGAAGGGGAGAAATAAGAAATGAGAGTTGAGGTGGCGATGGCTGTGACTGTGAGGATGTGTTGAGTAGTGTCGGGGTAGTTTTGTACTCTCATTTTTGTCCGTGGCTTTGGCCAAATGGCGCAACATTAGATTAAACTTAGTTTTGTACTCTCATTTTTGTCCGTGGCTTTGGGCAAATGGCGCAACATTAGTTAAACTTCAGGCAGATTTCAGTTGAAATAAACCTTTTATTTAATTAAGCTGACAGTGAAATCTCCCGGGACGCATAAACCTTTTATTTAAGAGAGGTTTAATAAAACACTCCCGGTACTGTTTACTTTTAACGAAAAATCACTTTTTTACTTTTAACTGTCACTATTCACTATACTTTTAAAAGTGACTTTTCGTTAAACTCAGAGTTTTTAAACCATTTTCATTAGTTTTTCTTTTATTTAATTATAACCTTTTCAAATATTTAATTAACCTGACACGGAGAGATTTCAAACTGACGCTGACGGTAACGAGCTTCCCTTTGAAATCTCTCCTCACGCTGAGCATGAAATACAGTATGAAGCTTCCGAGACATTCGTTGACCAATAGTAATCCCTTGCACAAAATCACAGCTTCAAAAGGTGCCTGTATTCTTCCCAGACAAAGAATAATAAATTAATAATGTAATTGTCAAATTACATATTAAATTTCATGTCCACTGAAGTTAGGTGCCTAATTGCATGCATAATAATGTAAATTAAGGTGTAAATTGCATGCCCATTGAAGTTTGGTGCCTAATTGCATGCATACTTATTACCCTGTGCTTTTGAAATCTCTTGCGTCACCTGACACCTGCCATAAAATTCACCAATTCTTTATTCTCTCTCGTGTCACCTGCCTTCATCTCCGTCTCTCTATAATACCTTAGTAAGCCCTAAAACACATTATTATAGCATGTTCCAGCTGTGCGCTAAGAAAATAAAGGTTCTTCCAAACTAGCATTCAAAGGCTTTCTTACCTAAGTATCGTGATATTCATACTCTATTATTCTTATTTTTTCTTTAATCTTAGTTTCATACTTGAACTTAAATTTTTGTTACACTTTAAAGTACTTATGCTAGGCTTTTCATAAAATTCTCTATTAAGTGATGACGTGACATTACTTTGGCACACCATATTTGTCAAGAATTATCATTAGACATTATGGCTTGCATATACAACAGAATTTCTCATCCACGTGGCGAATATGGTAGGTCAAAATTATAACACGTTACCACTTACAGACAACTTGACGGAGAACCTAACGGAAGTACTAAAGTGTCTAGAAAAAATTAAAATTTAAGTATAAAATTGAGACAAAAAAACTAAAAAGGAATGTGCGAATATATACTTGAAGGTAACAAAGTGAGAAGCGTTAAAAAAATAAATTTAAAATTCATATTGGCTGCATCATAACTAGGTAGACTAGAACGTCTCCAGCACTATTGCAACACTCGATACTCAATAACTTTTGTATGACTTCGACCATAACAAAAACAAAAAACAAAAAAAAAACAAAAAAACAAAAAAATCACTTTCAATATGAGTAGCAAAGCCATAAAGCTAATTTAGATCGACACTCATCCAACCCTGGTGACCCATCAGGAATTGGAAATCACGTTAGGGACTCAAATGAGTCTCAAATGGAAAGAGATCATCTCCGAATCTCTTCTATCAAGATCAACGGATCAAGTGATTCAGACATTTGAAATTTCATTCAACTGCCAAAAGTTATTATAGTTTTTAGATGATCAAAACAAGTACATCGTTGGATAAAATTTTAAAAGTTCGAATCACTTGATCCAGTGGTCCACAATAGGGACTCAATGCTGGCTAAGGCTGAGAATTGTTTGATTTGAGCCATGAGACCAAAAGGTGACTAGTGATGATGGCTTCCCAACACCACTTGACTTAAAAGTTTGAACCCAGGAGCAACATCCTTACGGCTATGCTAAGTTTTTGTTCCGTTCGTGCCGTTTTTATAGAATAAGTTCGTCACTGTAAAAGTGCCAAAGCTCGCGTGAGAGAGAGAGGTGTGCTGGGATGATGGGTGTGCTGGGTGAGTGAGAGTGCAAGTGATGAGATTTATAGGCAAACCTCACACTTGCATAGTGCTGGGTTCAATCCAAGTGTAATGAATTGTACAAAACAAAAACAAACAACATACTTTTTCTTTGGAAGTTGCAGGCATTGACTTGAGAGTAAGGACTGCAAAAAATGAAGGTGGTTCCACGAAAAGCTGAGAAACTGAACCTAAACAATGCTGGGTTTTTGGCACAGAAGCGTCTTGCTCGCGGGTTGAGGCTCAATCACCCTGAAGCTGCAGCTCTCATAGCCACACAGGTGTGTTTTTAGCTCCAAACTTGATCTTTTGTTAAAATTTACAAACTCTGATCGGATTTTGGTAATGGGTTTTGTAAAGGAAACGTTTTTGTTTAGTGTTTGCGTTGGTAGATTTTGGAGTTCGTTGGAAATGGATAAATATGTGGCGGAATTGACGGACATTGGGAGACAGCTGCTGGGAAGGTTATGGTGTGAACTGTGAAATCCTATCAATTTGCCCTGTTTTTGTGTATGGGATGTTAATTCTGGATTCTGATTGTTGAGTAGCATCTTGGTTGCCTTCCCTTTTGCCCAATCAACGAATTTGTACCCCTAATTTCGCTCCTCGGAATCATGCGTCTATTTGCTCAAGATTGATCTGCATATTTCTTTTTCAAACAGGAAACAAGTTCTTCCTGGTGTTCAATATCTTTTAGATGTGGTGCAGGTATTATGCTCATTAAGGTTGCTTGCATATGTTTCGAAAAGCCTTAAACATAATGATTGCTGCTGAAAGTTTCTCATAACCCTGACATAATATGCTGCCTAAAATCATTTTTATGAGTGAGATATAAATGCAGGTTGAAGGGACTTTTCCTGGTGGGATCAAGTTAATCACCATTCACGATCCAATATCTAGGGATAACGGAAATCTGGAACTAGCCTTGAAGATTGGAAATTTCTTATGACGTTTCGTTTGGGACCTATTATGGGCACTTAGGCAATAAGATTTTCTGCGGTTCCCTCACTAGACAAGTTTCCTGAAATGGAAGACGGTAAAATACCGGGGGAAATTATCTATGGAGGTGGTACTATTGTGCTTAATCATGGAAGGAAATCAATACTCCTCGGAGTTGTTAACCAAGGAGACGGGCCGGTTCAGGTGCGTTTATCTTTTACTTATCATATCTCAGTTATGTGAAGTAGTGAAATCCTTTCTGTAGTCATATTCAGTTTTAATTGGTTTCTAGTAGCTTATGTCATGCACTTGACCACCAAGTGCATTTCGTTAGCTTAGAGTATGAAAGGGATTCAAGATTTACTTTAGCTTAGTAGAGTTATTGGTTCTGGACGTCAGTTTCTAGGGAACTTTAACGAAAAGCTCTCGGTACTGTTCACTTTAACGAAAAATCACATTTTAACACTAAAAAGTCAATCCTGGTACTATTCACTTTACCCTTTATTTTGTCGTTATTATTAAAACTCAAAGTTTTCAAGCTCTTTTCATTAGTTTTTCTTAGTTTCTAACCTACTTTTTCAGGTTGGCAGTCACAACCTCTTCATTGAGGTTAACCCCGGCCTGGTTTTGGTCTAATTAAATCATATGGCATGCGCTTGAATATACCAGCCAGAACAGCCAAGAGATTTGAGGTGAAAATTTGTTTTATTTCTCTAAATGTCTTTAATAATTTTTTCATGTTATGTAATTAAAAGTTGCTTAGTTCATCTCAATCACAAATATATTCGGCCTATCATATATTATTCTGATGAAAGTCTAGCAAGGATGTCACGTCATCCTTCATCATTTTTGTTTTTAGTACATCGATATTTTTACACTAATAGGAGGGGAAGTTCAGCTGACCACACAATGGACAATCTAATTTGGTATCGAATTCACCATTCATGAGATTCGAACCTAAAACCTCTCACTTCCAAGTGAAGAAGAATACCATCAGACCGTAGTACTGAGTGGCATCATCTTTTAAATCAATAATTTAGGTTCTTACTTCTGTGATAGAAGTCATGGTGCTACTAACTCGCTTTTGTAAATTAGGCCCTACTTTGTCATACCCAGATAACGAAGCGGTACATAAGTCGGGCGGAGAGGACAAAAAGTCCAAACCAAACAACAGATAGCGCGGCCGTGGCCACGACAGAGAAAATGTAAAAAGGGGGAAGGTATGGGCAGTTATTCAGTTTGCAGTCGCAACTAGCCGCATCGGCGGAAGGAGGTCTGACAAAGTAGCTCGGATCCACCCCGAGGGGAAACAGAATGGAAGCATAGTCTTTTAACATCATAGATGAATCAAAATTCCTTTATGGTTTTAAATTTTAGTAAACGCTTATGCTGAAAGCGCTTTTCTAACCTAGGAGCACTCGTGAGCCTACAATTGCCTAAAAGTATGCTTCAACATAAATAAGTGTGATATACAATCAAGGATTCAAGGTTGCCATCACCGAAATGTGTGAGTGTTTTAATTGCTTGAACATTTAACTTTTGTTCCATGGCAGCGACGCTATTTCTTGGTGGCAGTGTGGGGTGGATGCGGATGCAACTGACAGGACGCTGCTTCAATCGTCTAAGCCATTCCTACACCCTATTGTTTACTGTCATGCGCTTATTTCCGCTTCGTTAGCCAGCAAATTTCTGTTGCCAGACTCCACTTGCAGGTTTACACCCTAACTCATCGGCTAGTATGCGTACCTGTATAACGTTACGTACCTATCTAACGTTACGTACCTTTTGGAACGAAATAACAGGCTGGGGCCAGAACAGATATAAAAGTGAGCCTTAGGATGTAAATACAGGAGAAGAGTTTCGGGTGGGTGCAGGACTAGCCGAGGCTTAGTGTGACCTGGTGTGCTGTGGAGTATTTTGAACCCAGCGGTGCTGTCTTGCACAAGCCCTTGCAACACCACTCTCCTAACTTTGGGAGGACTCTCATTCACCACGCCATCTTATGTAACAATGAAAGAGCGGTAGAGGTTCTGCTCAATTGCAGTGCAGATGTGGAAGTTCCAATTAAGACAACAAATTCAGAAACTGACTGCTCCGTTCACATGGTGTCACGACTTGGATTAAATAAGATTCTTCATCGATTGATTGGTGCCTGGTGCAATATCAAGTATCAACTCTCAGACAGAATCTGGAGAAACTGCACTAATGATCTGTGCCAGAAAATAACCCCAGGAATGCCTTAAAAGCCTGGCTTCAGGAGCTGCTGATTTTGGCCTGGTGAATTCTGCTGATTTTGGCCTGGTCAGAGTGCAAGCGTAATAGCTGAGTCAGCAAGGTGGGCTCTTGGCTTACAGCAAGCAGTTTTAGAGGTGACTTGCTCTGGTGAAATTGCTCAATCAAGTGATACATCAATATTTTCTCCTCTAATGTTTGTGACTCAAGCAAACAATGTTGAGGCTTTGAAGAAACTGATTGAGGGGCAGACGTTGATCTCAATGACCAAGATGAAAAGGGATCTTCAGCTGCCATGATAGCTGCAGAGGGCGGTTACCTGGAAACTTTCAAATTGCTTATCGATGCTGGGGTTGACATAAACTTGCATAATAAACATGGTGAGACGGTAATGGAACTATTCGATACAAATCACAACAGTGAAGAATTTGAAAAGTTGTTGCACAGGAACGCCCACTCAAAAGGTACTTGATAGTCCTGTTGAGTTTTATAGGACTCAACATCAGGCAGTACAACACAAAGCCACAGATTTTGTTCATACGTTGATAGGCAGGGGTTCTGATGTGAATGCTTCTGATGCCGATGGATACACTCCGTTGATGTTAGCAGCAAGAGAAGGCCACGCTACGCTGTGTGAGCTTTTGATTTCTTTAGGTGAAAAATGTGACATTGCGAATGCAGGACACGAGACAACACTCTTGCTTGCAAGGAAAAGTGGGATTAAAAATGATGCAGAGAATTTGATATTGGAAGAGCTTGCAAGAAGGTGAGAGTCAGGTAAAGAAGCACACAAAAATGAGGTAGAGGATCTCCACATCAAAAAATGCTGAAAATGGTGGGGACTGCTGGGATTTTGCAGTGGGGGAAGTCGGGCAAGAGAAATGTGATTTGCAGGAGGGCGGAAGTCGGGGCTAGTGACTCGTTCAGATGGAACCGCCGGAGGAAATTCAACACTGACGAGCCCGGGCTGTTCCATGCGGTAATTACAAAGCAGAAGGAGCTGCATTTTGTGTGTGAAGTTGGGATTGAAATGGCTGAGCTGCGGGTGCGAGGGATCAAGCTTTTATCATATTTTAGCGTTATTTTAGAAAAAAACCAGGGTTTAATAAAGAGTAAAGATCCAAAAACCAAAGATCTTTACCACATAGGGCTCCACAAAGACAAATCCAAGAACAATATCAGCCAATTTTCCTTCCAAAATTCACAAACCAACCAAACAAACATCAGCAACATTTTTTAGATGATAAAAAAAACACAAAAACAAAAAGAAAGATTGATTAAACAATTATATGAAAATCCAAACGGGAGCTTTCTCCGTGGTTTACAAGAGTGCGAATGTAATAGATAAAATAAATTTACAAATTTGCAGAGGGTAATGATTCCGAACCAAATCATTCAATCACAAATTAAACAAATTTACAAGATTGGGAACAAAATCGATGAAATTGATACAGCGAGAGCACCGTTTTCGAACCTGAACTTCTTGAATCAGGCATCGCGGCGGTGACCCACCTGAAAATGATGAACGGATTGCTGCAAATCCTTGGATAAATCGCTTGCAGTTGCAGACATTCGAGCGTTCAAAGAAGAAATCATGGAGAAGGCTTCGAAGTCGCGCTCGCGTTCGCCATCGGTTTCATTGGAATTTGGGAGAGGATTTAGTAGAACAGTCCTATCTGTTCGCCGGAATTTGGAGATGGTGGTGGTGGGATGGGAGCGTGGCCTTTCTTTTCTGGGTTTGAACTGCGGCAGTTTGGGGATGGAGATGGCAGCGTGAGGTTGCTAACAGAGACTTGACAGCGTCCAGTTGGGTTAAAGTGAGTAGACAAGTGTCACAAGATTAGAGGGCCCAATTTTTTTGTTTTAAGGTGCAGCTGATTTGAATACTCAAGGACGCTCAAGTACGAGCGGATTATAATATGTGATGATTTTTTTCATAGAAAGATATTCTATATTTAACAAAAACGGAATAATTTACAGTAGCATAAATATTCAGTAAACATTACAGTTACACAAATATTAACAATAAAATTACACACTTGACCAAACAAAATAGCAGCTCATACATAGAGATCAAAAATATTAAAATTACACACCACCGACAAAATATAACAAGTCGTACATGGAGAGATCCAAAATATTAAAATTACACACCACTGAATAAAATATAACAAGTTTTGCATGGAGAGATACAAATATAAAAAAAGTAGCTAGTAAGAAAAGACAACTATTGCTCTAATACATTCAAAAGAAGAGGAGTGGACCAGGCATTTCTCTCCATATTTCTACTGATCTGAAAATAACATTGGAAGAGAAAATAATTAAAAATAATTATTAATAAGATACTCATATGAAAAACAAAAGAGAGAAGTAACTAAAAAACATTGGTTTAGCTGTAGTTGTCTAATTTTTTGTTGCCAATTGTAGCATTTGTAACTTTTTCAATGTATTTTGTATTTGAGCAACATCAACCGCTCCTATATTTTATTTTATATCCGCAAATCATAGTAAAATATGGAACACGTGTGGTGTACAGGTATTATTTGGGTTTTTTTTTTTTTTTTTGGAAATTTGTATACATGTGTAATATTTGTATAAGTAATTTTGAGGCCAGAAATATACTCTAAAAAAGATGAACATTAATTAATTAAAATGATTTTTCTATAAATTAATTATAAGAAGAAAGCATAAATCACTTAGGTCTTAAACTAGGGTTAAAACCTAAAATTTAGGTTTTAAACTAACCAAATTCCTATTGGGTCTAAAATAAATTTTGGATTGAAACCTAAAATTTGGGTAATTTTAAGATTTTAAGTATAGTAAATCCAACGACTGAGATCGAAAACGATCAAATCTAATGGTAAAAAAAAAAATCCAACTGCTAAAACAATTGAAAAAAATATTTGAATCAAAATTCACCCAAAAACTCTATGATACATGTTTCATAGGGTCTGTTTAGTGGATTTTTAACTTTTCTCGAAATCTAAATATTTGTTAATATGGAATCTAGTCAGTGAGTTTTATTCAAGTAAAAAACTTATGTTAGGTTTATTGCGGAGAAAATTAAATTTCATTGGTTAAAGGTATATTTTCAGTAAGAAAAGTATGAACCGATACATTACCCAAATATTAGTAGTTTTCCGTGATATAGTTCCAAAACCCGCAGTTGTCAGCTATGACTTGGATTGCACGCTCCCAGACATTTCGAAAGGTTAAACAACAATATGACCGCCAGAACAGGATTGAAGGAATAAACCATTGGGTTATAAAATTGGGGTGCAAAGATGCCATGCAGCACGATCCAGTAAGTAGCCCATACTAAGCCAAGCCCTCCCCAGACAATGAAGCGGTATTGAAGTCGGGCGGAGAGGACAAAAAGTCCAAACCAAACAACAGAGAGAGCTGCCGTAACCACGACAGAGAGAATGTAGTAAGGGGGAAGGCATGGGCAGCTATTTAGTTTGCACTCGCAAGTAGCCGTATCGGCAGAGGGAGGTTTGACAAACTGGCTCGGATTCACCCCGAGGGCAAACAGAATGGCAGCTAAGGCCAAGAGGATGGTCAGAGTCTCCGTTAGATGTTGTTGCGGATATGGAGGTGGATTTCGAAGAGGGTTTTCATTTTCAACGTCCGCCATAGCGGTGCTCCAATAGGCAGCTGGGAGAAGAAGGAGAGAATGAGAAATGAGAGTTGAGGTGGCGGTGAGGAGGGATTGAGTTGTGTAGGGTTGGGGGGTTTGTATAGGTGCTGGTGAATGTGTTTAGTGTTTGTGGAATTGACACACTGGAGGGAGGTGTTCGTGAAATTTACAGATGAAAGTGATTTGTGGAATTGACAGGGGGAAAAGTGTTTGGGGAATTGACGACGCGATGGAGGGCTGTTCAAATTGTTTGGGGAATTGACGACGCGATGGAGGGCTGTTGAAATTGTTTGGGGGATTTGATGACGCGATGGAGGGCTGTTAAAATTGTTTGGGGAATCGATGACGCCATGGAGGGTTGGAGAATTGATCACGCGATGGAGGGCTGTTGAAATTGTTTGGGGAATCGATGACGCCATGGAGGGTTGGAGAATTGATGACGCGATGGAGGGCTGGTGGAATTGTTTGGGGGTTTATATAGGTTACTCGGTTTGTGATGTTGACAGGTGTTGACAAAAGGATTTTTGTGGGGGGTGGGGAGGCGTGGGGGTTTACGTAGGTTGCTCGGTTTGTGAAAGATTTCAATGTGACCGGCACACGGAATAGTATACCACGTATCATTATATAAATTGTGGGATATGTGTGTTAAAAAATTAACAACTTAAAAAATAAAATTTCTCGCAACTTACATAAAAACACGTAGTGTATCACCCATATTCTCGTTACAATGAAAAATTTATCAGCAAATGGGTTGAGTTTCTTAAAGTTGGACAAGTGGGTAGGGATGAAAACATTGTTTAAGTAAATGTAAAAATATAGAGAATAATTTGAAAGATGGTTTGAGGTTAAACTTTAGTCGTTTTCTTAAAGTGTTATTTGCTGTCACTCGAACAAGTTTGATAAAGAGTTCTTAGCAAATCACTTCCGAGATATAACAAAATTTGAAATCTTCGATCAACATTCTCTTAAAAATAACTAGACAAGTTTCCTGAAATGGAAGTCGGTAAAATACCGGGGGAAATTATCTACGGACGTGGTTCTATTGTGCTTAATCATGGAAGGAAATCAATGCTCCTCAGAGTTGTTAACCAAGGAGACAGGCCGGTTCATGTGCGTTTATCTTTTACTTATCATATCTCAGTTATTTGAAATAGTTAAAACCTTTTTTGTAGTCATATTCAGTTTTAATTGGCTTCTAGTAGCTTATGTCATGCACTTTATAGTCAAACTGTTGGCATTTCGTTAGCTAGAGTATGAAAGGGATTCAAGATACATCTCATTTACTTTATCTTAGTAGAGTTATTGGTTATGGACGTCTGTTTTAGAGTGTCAATTAAGCAACCGACTTATGATAGTTACTAACCTACTTTTTCAGGTTGGCAGTCACTACCTCTTCATTGAGGTTAACCCCGGCCTGGTTTTTGATCGAATTAAATCGTATGGCATGCGCTTGAATGTACCAGCCGGAACAGCCAAGAGATTTGAGGTGAAAATTTGTTTTATTCCTCTAAATGTCTTTAATAATTATTCCATGTTATGTAATTAAAAGTTGCTTAGTTCATCTTAATCACAAATATATTCGGCCTATCATATATTATTCTGATCGAAGTCTAGCAAGGATGTCACGTCATCCTTCGTCATCTTTTAAATCAATAATTTGGGTTCTACTTCTGTGATATAAGTCACGGTGCTACTAACTTGCGTTTGTAAATTAGGCCCTACTTTGTCATTTTGAATGGTGGTACAGTACCATTTTTACTGCTTAATCTACTATAAGCATTCTAAGTATGTTATTGGTGCTTGTTTTCTTGTGCCAGCCGCGGGAAAGCAAACAGGTTGCACTTGTAAGTATTGGAGGTAATAGAGTAATCAGAGGAGGAAGTGACATTGTGGATGGTTCAGTAGATCATGGCAAACTAAAGGAAGCATGGAAGCTATACAGGCAATAGCATTTGGACATGAGGAAGAACCAAACGCTAGGTCGAGGGTTTCTTCCATAGAAATGTTTATTTGCCTCTTAGCTT
Source organism: Crataegus laevigata (assembly GCA_963580275.1). NCBI lineage: Eukaryota > Viridiplantae > Streptophyta > Magnoliopsida > Rosales > Rosaceae > Crataegus > Crataegus laevigata. Next base: position 8,643,282 of record OY756948.1, on the reverse strand, counting down.
CTATTTTGTTAGGTCAATAAAGTTGCATGGAACTAGCTAAAAATCATGCCTCATTTAGTACTCTAAATAACTTCATTTGCTAGTTCCATTAGATGATTAAGGAAAAGTTGGAGATGCCTTGCCTCAGTACTAAATGAAGTTATTTAGAAACATTACAAATGAAGTTATTTAGAAACATACAAAAATATCATTGAAGAAAAGGAGGCATAATACAATCAAGTCCATCACAAACTCCAAATTTAGGAGGGTTCTGTAAAATGAGATATACAAGAAATCGTTTAATCAGCAAAAATATTACTCTTATCACATATTTATTTATATCATCTGAGTTCAAATTTTTTAGACCCAAATAGATGTGGCATCTCTGTCACTTCAATCATTTTGTGACTTCTGTCCACCCATTTAACAGTGTTAAATTGTTGTTATCTCCTTCACTACGTTAAAATAAAAAAAATAAAAAATCCCAAGCGTCCAAAACGTGAGTGCTCCCCAAGCATCACTCTCTCTCCTTGGATCACGAACACCAACCACATAGGGCTCCACAAAGTCAAATCCAAGTACAACATCAGCCAATTTTCCTTCAAAAGTTCACAAACCAACAATCCAAACAAGCATCAGGAACAATTTTCAGATGATCAAAAAACACAAAAAAAAAAAAGGATTGATAAAACAATTAATTGAAAATCCAAACGGGAGCTTTCTCGATCGAATTGCATAATTCACAGAACCTCATCCTGGGGTTCAGGCAACGGAGGGGGGCTAAACATTCACTTTGCGGTTACCTGGCTGCTGAACCACCTCCGAGTGGCCTCTCCGTGGAATGTATTAGTTAAATAAATTTACAAATTTGCAGAGGATAATCATTTCGAACCCAATCATTCAATCACAAATTACAAGATTGGGAACAAAATCAATGAAATTGATTCAGCGAGAGCACCGTTTTCGAACCTGAACTTCTTGAATCAGACATCGCGACGGTGACCCACCTGAAAATGATGAACGGATTGCTACAAATCCTTGTGGAAATCGCTTGCAGTTGCACACATTCGAGCTTTCAAAGAAGAAACCATGGAGAAGGCGAAGAATAAAAGGGAGGTGAAGGCTTCGAACTCGCGCTCACGTTCGCCATCGGTTTCATGGGAATTTGGGAGAGGATTTAGTGTACAACAGTTCCTTTTTAGTGCAGAGTTATCTGTTTGCTGGAAAATTTTATTTCTTAAATTATTAATTTTTTAACTTACATATTTATATAACGACACGTGGTGTATTATTTTGTGTGATGGTTACATTGAAAAATCTCTCATCCATTTGGGTTAAGTGAGTAGACAAGTTTTAAACATTTGCCTTTATGGATTTTTATTTTACATGCAATTGATGAAAGTTTTAATTCTCGGAGAAATACAAATGTATTAGGTCTTGAAACTATCATTTTTGTGTCTCATGTTACACAGCCCGATTTCAGAAATCAAATGGAATGACTTTATTTTTGGGTTTACTTGGACAATAAAGAAGTGCTTGAATGTTGGGTTTAAGACGAGATTATTTGTATGTGTATGCAGTTAGGGCTGGGCACGGGCCGGGCCGGGCCTATTTTTGAAGGGACCGGACCGGACCCAGAATTAAAGGAGACGAGGCGGGCCGGGCCGGGCATTACAATTCTGAAAATAGGAACCGGACTTTACCCGGTCTGGTTGAAACGGGTCGGTTCGGTCCGGGTACACGGGTCCTTTTTTTATTTTTATTTTTTTGCTGTTTAAAATTCCCTTTTTTTTTGCTGTTTAAAAGTGTTTGCTGCACAGATTGCAGTTTCAAAAAACTGCACAGATAGCAGTTTGAAAAAAATTGCACAGATTGCACAAATTGCAGTTTGAAAAAACTGCACAGATTGCAGTTTGAAAAAAATTGCACAGAACAGATTTCACAGACTGCATTTTGCAGTGCACAGATTGCACAGATTGAAAAAAAAAAATAGCACACTTAATATAACGAGCAACACTAAATGACTAATGAAGTAGAAGTTATTCAGATTTGCATGGAGGATAAATATGCTTACAGATGACCATCAAATATTTCAAAACAGTTAAAGCTCCATTGGCGCCGCTTCAGGCTACATGAGAGCCATTAACATGAAAAATGTAAAGGCACCAAATTCTCTCGGCAATTTCACCTGGAATTAAGTTACGAGTTAATTCTAGAACTTCCTTGTAAGCATTATTTTAAGAGAAAAGGGGAGGGGACGACTGTTCAATTAATTTAATATACTTACAGTCGTGGTGCTCCTTCTTATCATTAGCACAGTTGCAGCATCTGCAAAACAAAGTGTGTGTGAATTTCTGACTGTAACAGAATTATTGTCTCGCGACAATCATACATCTGGACAAATATTTTCAGTAGGAAGAGTTAAAATAGAAAAACCTCATTGTCGAAAAATCTCCTTGAAACTGAATCTGAATTTCGCTCAAGTAAAGTCTAAACAAGGGTGACCTGCAGTAAAAAGTATTGCATGCTTCAATTACAAAACTTTTTACAACCGCCATAGAGAAAATGGAAACCACATTTTGAAATTAATTTTATCAACTTAAGTGCCATTCCATACTCTACATAGAAATTATTCCGTCCAAAGCAAACTACATATAAACATGGAAGTTTTTTAACGATAACAAGCACTCAAATCAACATTTCAACCAAACCAGCATTTAGGGAGCAAAAAAATAGATTCTACACGTGTAAATTAAGTTGTTAGACACAATTCAACCAAACCCACATCCTTGTCTGTCGAAAAAGAAATCCAAAGTTCATTTACAAAAGACCAGACAAGGAGCATCCAACCAAACTTCACAGATACGCAATTAAGTTTGTTTTGTGTCGGAAAAAATTATGCTTAATCAAGATTCCATAAGACAACACAAAAGGTTACTAGATCTTCACAATTCATTCAACCGCCTGACTCTCTCTACGTGCCGAAATTAACTAAAACAATCGGGATTTGGAAACTGAGCACAGATTAATAGATCTCAGTCATTTCTTAACACTAATAACAGTAAGTGGTAACAACAACCCAGAACGCTTGAATTATTTTCTTAGAAAACATTTTTATTGAAATCTTCGAAAATTTCAAACACACAAACACACACATGTATATATATACACATATACAACAACATGTTATGCAGAGGCATCAGAATTCGGAAGAAAAAAAAAACCTAAAATCTCAAATTCCAATTTAAAAACCCTAAAATCCCTACACCCAAAATTCAAAATTTCAAATTAATAACAAAACCCTAATTCAAAATTACCTAAATTTTAGAGGGATGATGGCTGGTACCAGTGTTCTCGACGACAGTGATTGGGTGATGGTGGTCACAACGGCGGGGGTTGATGTCGAAGAGGAGAGAATCGACGGCAGGGGTGATGGCGAGAAGGATGATGGGTGGTGGTGCCGTTGTCTTCGCCGAGGAGAATCGACGGTTGGTGAGGGGGAGGACGATCGGAGTAGTCGAGGGAAGGGAACTATCGAGGGACTGATTGAGAGTCTGAGAGAGAGAGAGAGAGAGTGAGAGTCGAGATGAGAGAGACGGATAGAGAACTTAGGGTAAAACTAAAACTAACGGTTCAGATTAGATATGGTAGCTTATTCATCAATCTGGTCCGTCTATTTTAATTACAAACGGGTCGGTCCGGGTACCCGCGGTTCCTATACTCTAGGAACCGGCCCGAACCGAAAATCACAAAGGCCCGCCCCGGCCCGCCCCGTTTCTCTTTTTTAAAAATAGAAACCGGCCCGTACCCGCCCCGAACCGCCATTACCCGCCCCGACCCGCAGTTCCTGTACCCGTTTGCCCACCCCTATATGCAGTGTATTTAAAACTTGAATTGTTTGAAGGGATGTGCTTCGATTTTACTAAAGGACTCAATCAGAGATTCTCCCTCAGTCATAGGTCTAATCGAACTTCCATTCATTCCCATCATCATTCTATTTAATCCTTATTATTTAAGAGAATAATATTATTTGTTTATATTCTTTTTTTTAAGAGACAAGTTTATAATGATATATATATGAAATAACATTTTAATTTTTTAATTTTTTATGGTGGGTGTAAATATAACTTGGGTGAAAAAATAAGACAACAGAGTGGGTCTAGTAGCTGTCTTACTTTAATAGAAATAGATTTACTTGCGTTGGTCGACTTTATTTTTATTAAAAATTGATACAAATCATAATACAAATGTATAACACATTATTCTTTAATAAAACACAAGGCCGTTTAAGTATGAGCGGATTATGATATATGATGATTTTTTTTTATATAACTATATATATTTAACGAGAGGGGGATAACTTAAGTAACACAAGTATTCAATAAACATTACACTTAACACAAATATTAAAATCAAAGGAAAACTAAAGAAAATGGCTTGAAAACTTTGAGTTTAACGAAAAACCACTTTTAAAGGTATAGTGAATAGTGACAGTTAAAGGTAAAAAAATGATTTTTCGTTAAAAGTAAACAGTACCAAAAGTGTTTTATTAAACCTCCCTAAAATCAAATTACACACTCGACCAAATAAGCATAGCAACTAATACATAAACTTCAAAAATATTAAAATTACACGCCACCAAATAAATATAACAAGTCTTATATACAGAGATCTAAAATATTAAAATTACACACCACTGAATAAATATAACAAGTCTTGAGATTACAAATATAAAATTATAAGAAAAAAGCAAAAAAGTATGAAGAGACTTTAAATACCCAAATTTTAATAGTTTTTTGTGATATAGTTCCAAAACATAACACAAATGTCAGCTATGACATGGTTCGCGCGGTTCCAGTTGTGAGATATGACGTGGATCACGCAGACCCAGTTGTAAGATATGACATGAATAGCGCGGTCTCAAACATTTCGAAATCTTAGGTTAAGCAACAATAGGACTGCCAAAGGAGGATTGAAGGAATAAAGCATTGGATTATAAAATTGGGGAGCAAGGATGCCACGCAACAGGAGCCAGTAGGCAGCCCACGCTAAGCAAAGCCCTACCCAGATAACAAAGCGGTATAGAAGTTGGGCAGAGAGAACAAAAAGTCCAAACCAAACAACAGACAGCGCTGTCGTGGTCACGACAGAGAAATATATGGAGAGAAATATATGGAAAGGAGGAAGGCATGGGCAGTTATTCAGTTTGCACTCGCAACCAGTCGGATCCACCCCGAGGGGAAACAGAATGGTAGCTAAGGCCAAGAGGATGGTCAGAGTCAGGTGTGTTTGCGAATTTGGAGGTGAATTTTGATTTTCATCATCCGCCATAGTGGTGGTCAGCTGGGAAAAGAAGGGGAGAAATAAGAAACGAGAGCTGAGTTGAAACAACTCAGCAAAATCGAAACCAACAATTAAGATCAATACCCATGATGATTGTAGAAAGACAAAGTAAAGTCTAGAGACAGAGGCAGATGAGAAGGTAGTGTGTGAGATAGTGAGTTATGAGAGAGGAGTATATATAGCGAAGAGGTAGGGTTTTTTTGTACTGCGATAGTGGGGGTTCCGTAAGGGTGCGTTTGGTACGGGACGGGATGGGACGGGACGAAGCGTTCCGTCCCGCGTTTGGTACGCCTAAAACGAGTGGGACGAGGCGTTCCACGGGACAAGTTTTGGATGATTTTTGGTTCCATCTCCCCCCTGGAACGGGGTTGTTCCACGTCTGTGGGACAGAAATTTTTAACATTTTAGGACAACAATGCCCCTTGTTTTTTTCAAAATTTACAACATCCGTCCCGTCCTGTTCCGTCCCGTCCCGTCCTGTTCCGTCCCGTCCCGTTCCGTCCCGTCCCGTCCCGTCTGCGGGGTGCGTTTGGTACGCAGACGGGACGGGACGGATATTGTAAATTTTGAAAAAGACAAGGGGCATTTTGTCCTAAAATGTTAAAAATTTATGTCCCACAGACGTGGAACAACCCCGTTTCAGGGGGGGTGGAACCAAAAATCATCCAAAACTTGTCCCGTGGAACGCCTCGTCCCACTCGTTTTAGGCGTACCAAACGCGGGACGGAACGCCTCGTCCCGTCCCGTCCCGCGTACCAAACGCACCCTAATTTTCAGAGTTAGCGAGGGACTGCTTCGTAAGCTGATAAATACGAAAAAGGCTCGCAAGGGACTGCTTCGTAATTTTAAAAGTTAGCTGATAAATACGAAAAAGGGCGCAAGGGACTGCTTCGTAATTTTAAGAGTTAGAGTTAGCTGATAAATATGAAAAAGGCGCGCAAGGGACTGCTTCGTAATTTTAAGAGTTAGCCGTTTATTGTATATCGTGTGGTCAGTTTTCGTTAGATATTATTTGTGTTTAGTTTAAAATAATAAAAATATTATATTACTATATTACTTAGAAAAAGAATCCCCTCCGGACTATTTTATATTAGAGCTTTTAAACGTTAAATTTTGGTTATTATGTTTTTTTATATTAAGAATCTAACAATTTAAAACAATCTAACAATTTTCATCTCTGTTAAAAAATATGTAAAACAAACATATTAATTTTGTGTGTATAAATAGAATTATTAGTATGAAAATATGAGACAAAGTCTAAATTAGATTAATACTTAAATTAAATATCAACTTTATTATTTATCCATAATTTAAAGTCACAAAATCTAAGAAATAATTCATGCACTTTAATATCGAATTTTATGCATACTCACAATTAAATGCACATAAAATATGAGTTCGAAAAACCTAAGAGCTCTTAATTAGAATTTAGGTAGGATTCAAAAAATAAACTCCAATTATGATCCAGTTAAAGAACCAGAACGTTTGAGGTAAAGTAGGAGTAACTACAATTGAAGATAAGAAGAGAAAAAATTAGTTAAGGTGGTTTGAAAATATGAACCAAAGACCTGCAAATGGTCCGGTTAGAAGCCCAACCAAGAGGAGTGAAAGCTCATCAATAGCTGCATTAGCCCGAGCCAAACGGACTTGGTGACCCATCAGGAATTGGAAATCACATTAGGGGCTTAAATGAGTCCCAAATATCCATAATAGGGACTCAATGCTGGCTAAGGCTGAGAATTGTTTGATTTGAACCATGAGACTAGAGGTGGCATTTTAGACCCGACCCGTTAATCCGAGTCGACCTGACCCATTAATATTAGTATTTGAGTGGATGCTTAATGGGTCGGATCGCTAACAGGTTAGGTTCAACTCGACCCAAACCCGATAAATCCGACCCGTTTACAGTTCTACGTGAGACCAAAAGGTGACTAGTGATCAGGGCCGGCCCTGAGGGTAGCCGAGGTACGCCTAGGGCCTCCAAGTTCGGGGGGCCCCCAAATTTTTTTATACATCCTGTATATAAAATATAAATAAAGAAAACGTAAAAAACATCACAACTAGTTCGTTGGTGCAGTGGAAACGGTTCCACTCTGCTTTTATTGGGGTGGACAGTTCGAAACACCTTGTAGGCATTAGTTTTTGCTTTTTTCAAATCTATGAAATTAAAGATTAAAATTAAAGATAAACTGCTCTTTAAAAATTTTAAAATTACAAGAATCAAAAGGAGTTAAAACAATTCAACAAATATTAATTTTGAATGAATTTAAAATTTTCAACTTTAGAAAGAAAAAAACAACAAAACCTCATGTTAGTGGGTGGTTTATGTTTAAATTCTTATTTATTCTCAAAAAAATTTAATCGGTCAATTGTCACACGCGTGTGACAAGAGGCTAGTGAAATTAATGGCCTCAATCTGTCCAACTGAATATTTTTTTGTAGCTTTTGAAAATAACCTAAAAAAATAAAAAAAACCAGAATAATCATAACTTTGTAATCATTTTTCTGTCAACTTCCCAGTCTTTCTATTTCTTTGAATGTTTAAGCAATTATAACTTGGTCCTGAAGATTGTAATTTGAGGTAACCATAACTTTGAATTTAAATTTTTCATTTTCAATAATTTATTGTTAAACTAGGTTATTCTAAAATTTGTTTCGCTAGTGTGTGTTGATTTTAGAAAGAACACAAAAGAACTACTTGGCGTTGTTGAATTATTATATTCGTCAATCAAGTTTTATTATTTTTTTACTCTCTTGAACATCAAGTTTTATTGCTCTTCACTCTCAATCTTGATTGCAAACACTTAGTGCATTTGCATCTAAAGACATGTGACATGTATATTAAGTAATGTTAGTATATATTTTTTTTCTTTTGATATTAATTTTTAATGATATTCAACGAAGAAATAGACTTTTTATGTAATTAGCGAATTCTTTTTACTACATACCAATATACAAAGAGTCGGAGGTCCGAGAACTTTAGGGCCCTAATTTGAAGACTCGCCTAGGGCCCCCAAATTTTCAGGGCCGGCCCTGCTAGTGATGATGGCTTCCCAACGCCACTTGACTTGAACCCAGGAGCAACATCCTTAAGGCTATGCTAAGTTTTTGTTCCGTTCGTGCCGTTTTTATAGAATAAGTTTGTCCCTGTAAAAGTGCCAAAGAGTGTAAGTGTAAGCTCGCGTGAGAGAGAGAAGTGCGCTGGGTGAGTGAGAGTGCAAGTGATGGGATTTATAGGCAAACCTCAGACTTGCATAGTGCTGGGTTCAATCCAAGTGCAATGAATTGTACAAAACAAAAACAAACAAAATACTATTTCTTTGAGAGTTGCAGGCATTGACTTGAGACTAGGGACTGCAAAAAATGAAGGTGGTTCCACGAGAAGCTGAGAAACTGAACCAAAACTATGATGGGTTTTTGGCACAGAAGCGTCTTGCTCATAACCCTGACATAACATGCTGCCTAAAATCATTTTTATGAGTAAGATTTAAATGCAGGTTGAAGGGACTTTTCCTGACGGGATCGAGTTAATCACCATTCACGATCCAACATCTAGGGATAACGGAAATCTGGAACTAGCTTGGTGAGGGCTATCGGATACTGGAAGTTTCAGATGACGTTTCTTTTGGGACCCATTATGGGCACTTAGGCAATAAGATTTTCTGCAGTTCCCTCACTAGACAAGTTTCCTGAAATGGAAGACGGTAAAATTCCGAGGGAAATTATCTATGGAGGTCGTACTACTGTGCTTAATCATGGAAGGAAATCAATACTCCTCAGAGTTGTTAACCAAGGAGACAGGCCGGTTCAGGTGCGTTTATCTTTTACTTATCATATCTCAGTTATTTGAAATAGTTAAATTCTTTCTGTAGCTTATATCATGCACTTTATAGTCAAATTATTAGCATTTCGTTAGCTAGAGTATGAAAGGGATTCAAGATACATCTCGTTTACTTTAACTTAGTAGAGTTATTGGTTCTGGACGTCTGTTTTAGAGTGTCAATTAAGCAAGAGATTTGAGGTGAAAATTTGTTCTATTTATCTAAATGTCTTTTATAATTTTTCCATGTTATGTAATTAAAAGTTGTTCAGTTCATCTCAATCACAAATATGTTCGGCCTATCATATGTTATTCTGATCAGAGTCTAGCAAGGATGTCACGTCATCCTTCATCATCTTTTAAATCAATAATTTGGGTGCTACTTCTGTGATAGAAGTCATGGTGCTACCAACTTGCTTGCTTTTGTAAATTAAGCACTACATTGTCATACCCAGATAGCGAAGCGGTATAGAAGTCGGGCGGAGAGGACAAAATGTCCAAACCAAACAAGAGACAGCGCTGCCGTCGTAACTAGCCGCATCGACAGAGGTTTGACAGAGTAGCTCGGATCCACCCCGAGGGGGAACAGAATGGTAGCATAGTCTTTTAACATCATAGATTAACCAAAATTCCTTTATGGTTTTAAATTTTTGTAAACGCTTCTGCTGAAACCCCTTTTCTAACCTAGGAGGACTTGTGCTGAGCCTACAATTGCCTAAAAGTACGCTTCAACATAAATAAAGTGTAATGTACAATCAAGGTTGCCATCATCGAAATGTGTGTGCGTTTTAATTGCTTGAACATTTAACTTCTGTTCCATGACAGTGATGCTATTTCTTGGTGGAAGTCTTGGGTGGATGCGAATGCAACTGACAGGGCGCTGCTTCAATCGTCAAAGCCATTCCTCCACACTATTGTTTACTGTAATGCGCTTATTTCAGCTTTGTTAGCCAGCAAATTTCTGTTGCCAGACTCCACTTGCAGTTGTAGAGGTGATTCACTCTGGTGAAATTGCTCAATCAAGTGATACATCAATATCTTCTCCTCTATGGTTTGTGACTCAAGCAAACAATGTTGAGGCTTTGAAGAAACTGACAGAGGGGGCAGACGTTGATCTCAATGAGCAAGATGAAAAGGGATGCTCAGCTGCCATGATAACTGCAGAGGGCCACCTGGAAACTTTCAAATTGCTTATCGACGCTGGGGCTGACATAAACCTGCAGAATAAACGTGGTCAGACGGTAATGGAACTATTCGATACAAATCACAACAGTGAAGAATTTGAAAAGTTGTTGCTTAAGAACGCCTACCTCAAAAGGTACTTGATAGTACTGTTGAGTTTTATAGGACTCAACATCAGGCAGTACAACACAACACCACAGATTTTGTTCATAAATTGCTAGGCAGGGGTTCTGATGTGAATGCTTCTGATGCCGATGGATACACTGTTGATGTTAGCAGCAAGAGAAGGCCACACTACGCTATGCCAGCTTTCGATTTCTTTAGGGGGGGAAATGCAACATTGCGAATGCAGGACACGAGACAACACGCTTACAAGGAAGAGTGGGATTAAAAATGATGCAGAGAATTTGATATTGGAAGAGCTTGCAAGAAGGTGAGAGTCAGGTAAAGAAGCACGCAAAAATGAGGTAGAGGATCTCCACATCAAAAAATGCTGAAAATGGTGGGGACTGCTGGGATTTTGCAGTGGGGGAAGTCGAGCAAGAGAAATGTGATTTGCAGGAGGGCGGAAGTCGGGGCTAGTGACTCGTTCAGATGGAACCACCGGAAGAAATTCAACACTGAAGAGCCCGGGCTGTTCCATGTGGTAACTACAAAGCAGAAGGAGCTGCATTTTGTGTGTGAAGTTGGGATTGAAATGGCCGAGCTGTGGGTGAGAGGGATCAAGCTTTTATCATATTTTAGCGTTATTTTAGAAAAAAAAAAACAGGGTTTAATAAAGAGTAAAGATCCAAAAACCAAAGATCTTTACCATATAGGGCTCCACAAAGACAAATCCAAGAACAACATCAGCCAATTTTCCTTCAAAAACTCACAAACCAACAATCCAAACAAACATCAGCAACATTTTTAGACGATCAAAAAAACACAAAAACAAAAAGAAAGATTGATTAAACAATTATATGAAAATCCAAACGGGAGCTTTCTCCGTGGTTTACAAGAGTGCGAATGTAATAGATAAAATAAATTTACAAATTTGCAGAGGGTAATGATTCTGAACCCAATCATTCAATCACAAATTAAACAAATTTACAACATTGGGAACAAAATCGATGAAATTGATACAGCGAGAGCACCGTTTTCGAACCTGAACTTCTTGAATCAGGCATCGCGGCGGTGACCCACCTGAAAATGATGAACGGATTGCAGCAAATCCTTGTATAAATCGCTTGCAGTTGCAGACATTAACCATGCCCCTACATTACCCATCTTACTTGGCCGCCCATTCATGAAGACTGCTCGTACCAAGATTGATGTCTTCAAAGGAACATTAACCATGGAATTTGATGGGGAAGTGATTGATTTCAAAGTTTCTGATGCTATGAGATATCCTCATGATGATCACTCTTGTTTTTCTATTGATGTGATTGACTCTTTGGCGCAGGAATTCCTTGATGATTTGAACGAGGATGCACTTGAAAAGACCCTTACACAAGGCATTGGACTCAAAAACGAAGGTTTGGCACTTAGGGGTGCTCACAGCCACAACAAGCAATTCCTTGCCGTGCTTAGTCAAGAAGATTTGGTGGAGATGGTTGCTGCCCTAGAGTCAATTCCAGAGCATATGGGTAAGTCTTCTAACCTAGTTCCAATTCCCATTTCGACTAACAAGTTACTTCCTTCTATAGTGCAGCCACCGTCTTTAGAGCTTAAACCGTTGCCTAGCAATTTGAAATATGTGTTTTTGGGGGAAGAAGAGACGTTGCCCGTCATCATCTCTTCTTCACTCACGGCACAAGAGGAGGACAAGTTGGTGAGGGTGCTTCGCGACTACAAAACTGCCATTGGGTGGACATTGGCCGATATTAAGGGCATTAGCCCTACTACGTGCATGCATCGCATACTCTTGGAGGAGGGAGCCAAACCATCTAGGGAAGCACAACGCCGCCTCAATCCACCCATGCTAGACGTTGTGAAGAAGGAAATCATCAAGTTACTTGATTGTGGGGTGATTTACCCAATTTCTGATAGCCGTTGGGTATCTCCAGTTCAAGTTGTCCCAAAGAAGTCCGGAGTCACCGTGGTACGAAATGATGAGAATGAGCTTGTGCCTACACGAATTCAAATTGGATGGCGGGTTTGTATTGACTATAGGAAGCTAAATGCCACAACAAGGAAAGATCACTTTCCTTTGCCATTCATTGACCAAATGCTTGAAAGTTTAGCCGGTCATGCTTTTTATTGTTTTCTTGATGGCTATTCAGGTTATAATCAGATTGTGATAGCTCCCGATGATCAAGAGAAGACTACTTTCACATGCCCCTTTGGTACCTTTGCTTATAGACGCATGCCATTTGGGTTATGCAACGCACCTGCCACTTTCCAAAGGTGTATGGTAAGTATATTTTCCGATTATGTTGAGAAGATCATTGAGGTATTTATGGATGATTTTAGTGTGTTTGGGGATTCTTTTGATAAATGCTTGGATAATCTGACCTTGATCTTGAAACGGTGTGTTGAAACTAATCTTGTTTTAAATTGGGAAAAATGTCATTTTATGGTAAAACAAGGTATAGTTTTAGGTCATATTGTTTCAGAAAAAGGAATTGAAGTAGATAAGTCCAAAATAGACCTTGTGCGTCACTTACCCTCTCCAACTTCGGTTAGAGAGGTCCGATCTTTTCTTGGCCATGCAGGGTTCTATAGGCGTTTCATAAAGGATTTTTCCAAGATTTCCAATCCACTTTGCCGATTGCTTCAAAAAGATGTGCCTTTCAAGTTTGATGAGGAGTGTGAATTGGCATTCAAGCAACTCAAAGAAAAGCTCACTTCGGCCCCTATCATTGTTCCTCCCGATTGGAGCCTTCCATTTGAGTTAATGTGTGATGCATCCAACTATGCCATTGGTGCTGTTTTAGGCCAACGGAGGAACAAACAGCCCCATGTTATTTATTATGCTTCTCGTACCCTAAATGATGCTCAATTAAATTACTCTACCACTGAGAAAGAACTTCTTGCCGTTGTTTTCGCTTTAGATAAATTTCGTTCATACTTAATTGGTACTAAAGTGATTATATTTTCTGACCATGCAGCTTTAAGGTACCTTTTCACCAAGAAGGAAGCCAAACCAAGGCTAATGCGTTGGATGCTCCTACTTCAAGAGTTTGATGTCGAAATTAGAGACAAAAAAATGGAGTGAAAACGTGGTGGCTGACCACCTTAGCCGTTTGGTGCACATTGAGGACTCCTTACCCATTCAAGAAACATTCCCTGATGAGCAATTGATGTCCTTAGAGGTAAGTGAACCTTGGTTTGCTGATTTGGTGAACTATTTGGTCACAAAACAAGTTCCTAGCACTCTAGATAAATTCAAACGTGATAAGCTTAGAAAAGATGCACGATTTTACGTGTGGGATGATCCATATTTGTGGAAATATTGCCCAGATCAGATTGTTAGACGATGTGTGCACAATTCTGAGTTTAATTCAATTCTAGCCTTTTGTCATTCTTATGCATGTGGGGGTCATTTTGGCACCCAAAGAACAGCCCTTAAGGTGTTAGAATGTGGATTTTATTGGCCTACATTGTTTAAGGATGCTAGAATGTTTTGTTTAACTTGTGATAAATGCCAAAGAACAGGTACCATTGGTGTTAAGGACCAAATGCCACAAACTCCCATATTCAATGTCGAAATCTTTGATGTTTGGGGCATTGATTTCATGGGTCCTTTTCCTTCTTCGTTTGGTTTCACTTATATCTTGCTTGCTGTTGATTACGTTTCTAAATGGGTGGAAGCCAAAGCCACCTGTACTAACGATTCTAAGGTGGTTGCAGATTTTGTGAGAACTAACATTTTTGCTAGGTTTGGAATGCCTCGAGTTCTAATCAGTGATGGTGGTTCCCATTTTTGTAATCGAACCATTGCGGCTTTGCTCAAGAAGTACAACATCACCCATAAGGTTTCAACACCTTATCATCCTCAAACCAATGGGCAAGCCGAGGTATCGAATAGGGAGATCAAACAGATTCTAGAGAAAACCGTGGGCACCACAAGGAAGGATTGGAGTTTGCGCCTAGACGATGCATTGTGGGCATATCGTACGGCCTATAAAACTCCCCTTGGCATGTCACCTTTTCGGATTATTTATGGCAAGCCATGTCACTTACCGGTGGAACTTGAGCACAAAGCACATTGGGCCGTGAAAACATTCAATATGGAGTTAGATGCTGCTGGAATGCATAGGAAACTCCAATTGAATGAACTTGAGGAGATCCGGAATGAAGCATATGAGAGTGCCCGAATTTACAAGGAGAAAACAAAAGCTTTCCATGACAAGATGATAAGGGGCAAAACCTTCTCCATTGGGCAGAAAGTGTTGCTTTTCAATTCCCGTTTACATTTATTTCCTGGTAAGTTAAGATCTAAGTGGATTGGACCCTTTGTTGTCACTAATGTTTTTCCCTATGGTGCAGTCCAAGTCCAAAGCTTAAGGAATGGGCAAGAATTCAAAGTCAACGGACATAGATTGAAGCCTTACTATGAGCATGCCGTGGGGCAGGTTGTGGAAGACATTTCTTTCCAAGCCGTGGCCTCCAATGGGGAATGAGTGGAGTTCTTCGTCCGGCTGCAAGACGTAAAAGAAAGCGCTTCATGGGAGGCAACCCATGCAATTCAACAAAGGAAGCCCTAGGAATCACTCCAATTCCATATTTGCGTTCCTAAAACCCTTCTCTTTGTTGATTCTTTCTAATCTGCCTAGTTTTGCATTGTAGTTGCTGTTTGTATGTTTCTTTATATTTGGTGTGATTTTATTCTTGAAACATTGAGGACAATGTTTGATTTAAGTGTGGGGGGGGGGTAACTAAATGTTTTTTATACAAATTCGTGGGATTTTATCACCCATTACTTATAGACTTGTTCCTTGCTGTTTTAAGGTGTTTTTAAGCTGTTTTAGTGCTTGTTAGTGTGTTTTGACTTAAACATCCGAAAATCACATAAAAATTTGAAAAATAGTTTTGAAAAAATCAAAAAGAGTTGTTTTTGAGTCGTTTTGGTGTGTTTGTGTCTTAGGTACCTTCCAACACAATGATGAGGATTTGGTTTTGAATTACATAACTATTAAAGAAAGTTACAAGCATGTATTGAAGTTTGATATGTTCTTGGCTTATGCTTAGTTGTAGTTGATGTTTATGAACTCACATTTGATTATAAAGTGGTTAAAATCAGTTTTTGTAACATGCTTGAAGGAAAGAACTCAACTAATGCTACATCCTTGTGAGACTTGAGCCTTTACTTCTTTTGGAGAGTTATAATCTGTGATCTCTTGTGTTCTTAAGTCGTTGCATGATCTCATTATTCTTTGTTTGGTTGCTACTTAGAATGCATGCGTATCATGATAGAACTAAATGCTAGAACTTATATCCGTTTCATTCAAAGCATGGTATTGAATTGCTAACACACGATCAAGATAAAGTTGTGTAGTTGCCACTTAAGCCAAATAGCCGTACTCCTTGTTCATTTGTTTTGTAGGATTTAACCCTGTTGAGCCTTGTTTAGCCTTTATTCTTTGTTAACCTACATTATCCCTACCTAGCCTAGAATAGGATCATCCATACCCTTGTTCTTAAAGGATAGTGAGCATGACTTAAAATGAATTCCTTTTGAGTACATTATGCAAGGAAATGAGTGTGGGGGAGTAAATGTTTGTTTTTGAGCTCAATGTATGTTTTGGGGTTTAAAAGAGTAGAAAAGAAGTGAAAAACGTATGAAAAGAAAAAGAGCTTGAAAAAAATAAAATAAAAAAAAAAATAAGCGTTTTAATGTTGATTGTTGAAGAAAGGGTCCAATACATCAAATATGGCCCTAAAGTGAGTGAATTCTCCTCTTTTTGTTCAAAAGTTGAGTTTGCATTCAAAAGTGAATTCTAAGTTGATTTCAATGTTTAGCACACTATTTCTTTAAGAACCTTTGTTTTCCATATCATTTCTTTGTTAACCAAACACCCTAAGCCCCGTTACAACTCTTACACTTCTATCTTGGGTGTTATGTGTTCGATATGTGGAGTTTGGGATTGGTATGAGCATATGGTGTCTATGGTTCTTGTATCTAAGTAGTAGCATCCCTTTCATGAGATCATATTCATATGTTCACTTATAACTTCATAAAAGTGCTTTCTTTGTTAAAACGTATGTGAGTTTTAGTTTTCATGTTCACATCAATCTTCTCACATATACCTAGTATAAGGAGTGTAGTTAGAAAATCTGAGTGAAAATTGAGTGTATATCTAGTAAGGATTTGAGGGAATTCTCTAAGGCATGTTACTACATTCAAAATGTTGTTTTCATTGATTAAATGTGAACTAGTGAATGATGACTATGGTTAAGTTTGTGCTTAAGGATTTGGATGGCCAAAATCTGTGTAAGTAGTGATCTTTAATGTGTCATGTGCATTGGAAATCCCTGAGGCAAATGTTGGAAGGTTTAGGTTGTGTTTTGTTTTGTTTCGTTTTGTTTTCTTTCTTTTGTTCGTTTTGCTCGAGGACTAGCAAAAGTTAAGTGCGGGGGAATTTGATAGGAGCATATTTATGCAACTTAATTGGCTTGTTCTCGTGCATGTGCGTTGTGTTTCCTTAGTTATTTTAGTGTTTGAAGTCATTTTCGTGTGTTTTCAGATTCTAAGGACAAAGTATGTAAGAAGATGCATTTTGAAGCCTTTTGGAGCAGTTTTGGGCATGAAATGGATAGCATAAGCTTGGAGCAATGTAGATGGACGAAATTGATGACCAAAGCATGCTAGGAATCAGCCAAAGAGAGGAAGAAAAATTAATTCAAATCTGCCACATCTTTTGGTTACACCTTTTCCCTAAAATCTGGCACACCTTTTCCCTAAAATCTGCCATGCTTTTGGATTTACCTTTTCCCTAAAATCTGGCACAACTTTTCCCTAAAATCTGCCACACCTTTTGGATTTTGGCTGAAATTATGTCATTCTAAATTAATTAGGGATTAGGACTTTCCCATCCCTATAAATAAACTCTCTTGTTTCAGCCACAATTACACCATTCACATCCATTCTCTCCCATTCACGCAGAAACTATTCCATCTCTCTTTGCCGCACCACCCCTTCTATCCTAAACCATCCCCTTCATCCATACACATCAACCATACCCCTTTAGCACTTGTGCCGCAGCAAGGAGAAGAAGAAGGAACCTTGGACGTTTGAAGATTGGAGCGTTTTAGGTGTAATTCGTTTCATGTCTCTTATGTTTAATTTTTGTTTACTTTGCCTTGTTGTGAACATGAGTGGCTAAACCCCTCTTGGCTAGGGGTGATTTCAAAGCCATGATTATGTGTGTAATATGAATTGATAAATTTCAGTTATGGATTATTGAGTTTTGAATGTAATTGGCTTAACCGTTTGATTGATAACTTATTTGTGTTTGTTGATTGAGGGTCGACACTTAATTGGCTTGCATAAATCTGATGCTAGAGTATAAGTAAGTTTCACATAATCGTTACAAGCTTATATTCATATGTAGTGAAGGTCGTTGGTCACGATCGCGTTAAGTTCAATTCCTAGCATGAGTAACATGATGTCATAGTTATAAGTGTTTTGTCAATGCTTATGATTTTCATTGAATATAATGATCTTTGAATGTATCTCTATTATGATGTCATGTAGAGGACTTTTGGAGAATGCTTTAGGTTGTCGAATGATGTCATCCAATCTAATAACTTAAGGAAAATCTGAGAATTAACTAGTGATGTCACGGTTAATTTGGGGCATTGTCGTTCATGATTCAATAAGAAGTAACTGAAAATCAATTCGTTTGCATACACATCATGTGTAGAGAAAGAACCTCTAGCTTGTCCATCATTCATCTTAATCCCCAAATTCGTTTTGCAATCTGTTTAGTTTTAGAATCTGTTTTGTTAATTTGAATTCGTCCAAATCAAACTCCCCATTTACTTTCTTGTTTCAAATTATTCTAAACTTGTTTTGTTTGTGTTTTTAAGTAGTTGGAGTCAAGTTAAAACCCAAATTCGTCCAATTTGGTGCTTTGTGTCCAAAACTGCCCAGAAAGTGTTTTTAAGGCAGTTTTGAGTCTTTTGGTTGCTGTTTTGAGTTTTTGGTTTGTTTTAGTGTTTTAAATTCTAGTTTTGCATTCTTTGAGTCTAGTTTAGTGTTTTAACTTTGTTTTTACGTTTTTAAGTCAGTTTCCAAGAGTTTAGCAATCCCTCCTAATTCCCGGTTTAGAACGATCCCTACTTACATACTTTGCTACAATTGATAAAAAGAGGGTTTTATTTGTGTGTTAAGATAATTTTCACATCACTTTCCTTGCCAAGATTGGTTGGCGTTTGACTCACAACCCGTGTTCTCTTCTCTCATCTGTCCTGCATGATAAATACTTTCCCAGGAAAACCTTCAGGGAAGCTGAAAAGGGTAAGAACACATCATGGGGTTGGAAGGGCATCTTCGAAGCAAGAGCGATTTTGTAAAGAAGCCTAAGATGGCAGGTGGGTGATGGTGCTAGTATCAACATCAGAAACGATCCATGGTTTCCCAAACCGTCCACATTTACGGTAAGGCCTTTGGACTCCCTAGATGGAACTTTGGTGCGGGACCTCATTGATCCAAATTCCAAATCCTGGCTGCGGGATAAGATCCTGACTGGATTTCGCAATGATGATGCTTTGCCGATATTATGCCTGCCAATTAGCAAAACTGGTAGATGTGATAAACTAATCTGGCACCACTCTGTGAATGGGGTATACTCTGTTAAATCTGGATATGGGGTAGCGGTGGATCTTATGGAGAATGGGGCTTTGGGAAGAAAAGGTCGGGGTGCTCCCAGTGTGCAGAAGACAACGTGTTTTGCTTGGAATAAAATTTGGGAGCTGAAAGTCCCCAACAAAATCAAAGTCTTCATTTGGAAATGCTGTAACAAAGCCTTGGCTGTGCGACATAATCTTCAGCGACGCCATTTGAGAGTTGATAATGTCTGTGGGGTTTGTAACTGCAGGGATGAAACTGAAAATCACCTGTTCTTTCGGTGTGAATTTAGCCACTTATTCTGGTTTTGCTCCCCGCTCCACTTAAACTCTCGTGAACTGGCTGGGGAAGATTTCCTTGATTCGTGGGAGAAAATATGTAACCAAACTAAAAATAGCGATGTGGCAGACGACATTCTTCAAGATTTTGCTTTTGGCCTGTGGCGTCTCTGGAAAAACAGGAATGATATGGTCTTCAAGGGTAGGATCTGTCATCCAACGGAGGCGCTGGAGGAATGGAGGGCAGATATATTTGAATTCAATGAGGCCATGTCCTGTGATGCACCGACTGGGGGTCTAAGGAAAGCTGCAGCTGTTTCGGATCCTGATGTGAGCAAAACCCAATGGAGGAAACCCATGTTTGGCTGCATCAAGGTCAACACGGACGCGGCCTGGTGTAAAGATTCCAAGCGCGCTGGACTGGGCTGGGTGGCCCGTGACTTTGCAGGTCTGCTTCACACTGCTGGAGGCTCGGGTAGAGACTTTTACCAATCTGCAGCTGCTGTTGAAGCCAGTGCAATCCGGGAAGCTTTGGAGGCTTGTATTTGCAACGGTTTCGACGTTGTCATTATTGAATCTGATGCCAAGGTAATCGTTCAAATGCTTGAGCATAAATTGGCTTGGGATTCTAATCTGGAATGCATTCTTGGTGATATTGAGATGCTTGCTTTAAGGTTGACTTCCGTTAAGTTTGCCTTTGTGCATAGGCAGAGCAACCATGCTGCTCACTCGGTGGCCAAGTTTGTTTTTAAGGAAGGCTGTGTGGCTAGTTGGGATCATTTAGGTCCGGATTTCTTATTTAATATTCTAGCTAAAGATGTAAACATTTCTATTCGCCTTTAATTATATCTATCTTCGGTTTAAAAAAAAGATAACAGAGAGACTTGACAGTGTCCAGTTGGGTTAGGTGAGTAGACAAGTGTCACAAGATTAGAGGGCCAATTATTTTCTTTTAGGTGCAGCTGATTTGAATACTCAACGACGTTCCAGTACGAGCGGATTATAATATGTGATGATTTTTTTCATAGAAAGATATTCTATATTTAACAAAAACGGAATAATTTAAAGAAAACTAACGAAAAGGGCTTGAAAACTTTCTTTTTAACGAAAAGCCACTTTTAAAGGTATAGTGAATAGTGACAGTTAAAGGTAAAAAAGCGATTTTTCGTTAAAAGTAAACAGTACTGTGAGTGTTTTATTAAACCTCCCAATAATTTACACTAGCATAAATATTCAGTAAACATTATACTTACACAAATATTAAAAATAAAATTACACACTTGACCAAACAAAATAGCAGCTCATACATAGAGATCAAAAATATTAAAATTACACACCACCGACAAAATATAACAAGTCTTACATGGAAATATCCAAAATATTAAAATTACACACCACTTAATAAAACATAACAAGTCTTGCATGGAGAGATATAAATATAAAAAAGTAGCCAGTAGGAAAAGACGACTATTGTTCTAATACATTCAAAACAAGAGGAAGGGACCACGCATTCTGCAGATAACCAGCTCTCTCTCCATCTTTCTACTGATCTGAAAATAACATTAGAAGAGAAAATAATTAAAAATTATTATTAATAACATACTCATACGAAAAACAAAAGAACGAAGTAACTAAAAAACATTGGTTTAGGTTTGTTAATTTTTTGTTGCCAATTGTAGCATTTGCAATTTTTTCAGTGTATTTTGTATTTGAGCAACATCAATCGCTCCTATATTATATATACACAAGCCATAGTAAAATATGGAATACGTGTGGTGTACTGGTATTATTCGGGTTTTTTTTTAATTTTTATACTTGTATAATATTTGTATAAATAATTTTGAGGCCAGAGATATACTCTAAAAAGGTAAACATGAATTAATTAAAATGATTTTTCTATAAAATAATTATAAGAAAAAAGCATAAATCACTAAGGTTTTAAACTTGGGTTAAAACCTAAAATTTAGGTTTTAAACTAACCCAATCCTTGTTGGGTCTAAATTAAATTTTGGGTTGAAACCTAAAATTTGGATAATTTTAAATACAATAAATCCAACGACGGAGATAAAAAAAAACAATCAAATCTAACGGTAAAAAAAAATTCATCTGCTAAAACAATTAAAAAATATATTTGAATCAAAATTCACCCAAAAACTCTATAATACATGTTTCATACGGTCCGTTTAGTGCATTTTTAACTTTTCTCATAATCTAAATATTTGTAGGTTAAAATTTTTACAAAAATAAATTATGATAATCTACATAAATTTTATATTGAAAAAATTACCAAAAAATTAGTCTAAATTCATTCTTTAATAATGTTGGGCTAAAATTTTAACCAAAAAAAAATCTAGGTTAAAATCTAAATTTTTGGGCCAGTCAGTACTACAGTCTGGCGATATTCTTCTTCACTTAGAAGTGAGAGGTTTTAGGTTCAAATCTCGTGGATAGAGAATTCGATACTAAATTAGGTTGCCCAATGTGTGGCTTAGTCGAACTTCTTCTCATTTTAGTGTAAAAATATCGATGTACTAAAAACAAAATCTAAATTTTCGGAGTTAAAATTTTTAAATTTTAACCCAAGAGTTGGTGATAATTCTTCCAGAAAAAGGTTAACATGTCCCACACACATAAATTAAGAAATGGTATAAGAAAAAAAGAAAAAAAGTATGAACTGACTTTAAATACCCAAATTTTAGTAGTTTCTTGTGATATAGTTCCAAAACAGAATGCAGATGTCAGCTATGACATGTATCGCGCGGTCCCAGTTGTCAGATATGACACGAATAATCCGACTCCAGATGTCAGATATGACATGGATTGCGTGGTCCCAGACATTTCGAAATCTTAGGTTCAGCAACAATAGAACTGCCAGAAGAGGATTGAAGGAATAAAGCATTGGATTGTAAAACTGAGGTGCAAGGATGCCACGCAGGGCAAGCCAGTAAGTAGCCCACACTAAGCCAAGCCCTAACCAGATAACGAAGCGGTATATAAGTTGGGCGGAGAGGACAAAAAGTCCAAACCAAACAACAGACAGTGCTGATGTGGTCACGACAGAGAAAATGTAGAAAGTGGGAGGGCATGGACAGTTATTCAGTTTGCACTCACAACTAGCCGCATCGGCAGAGGGAGGTTTGACAAAGTAGCTGGGATCCACCCCGAGGGGAAACAGAATGGTAGCTAAGGCCAAGAGGATGGTCACAGTCAGATGTGGTTGCGGATATGGAGGGAGGTTTTGGTTTTCATCGTCCGCCATAGTGGTGGTCAAAAGAGGCAGTTGGGAGAAGAAGGGGGAGAAATAAGAAATGAGAGTTCAGGTGGCGGTGAGGATGTATTGAGTGGTGTTGTGGAGGAGGGAGGGAGGGAGGGAAAGTGGGGGTGGAGGTGTTTGCGGTTTTATATCATCCGAGGAGATGGGATCTCGTAGTGGTTACTGTGTAGGATACGTACAGAGTAAAGGAAAAAACAAATCCTCAAACGCTCTCAAATCTCCTTGTCCTCAAACCTTAAAAGCTCAGTGCTCTTCTAATTATTTCAAACATGCTATCTTCTTTCCAATCGTACTCATCAATTTGACCCACTTCTAGTGAAATGACAAAACCCAATTAAATCAACATATCGTCAAACTATTCCATCCCATTATCGTCAAGGACTAGGATTCTCTGTCCTTTTTCCGTTCTCTTCCATTCCATCTCCTCCTCTCGCATTCCCCTTTATATTTCACCTTTATTTTTTTATAAAAAAATTAATATAAAATGTTGACGTGATTTAACCGTGATCGTTCAAATAGAAGGAAAGTAAAGAGAAGGAAAAAAAAGAAAGAGAATCCTACTCCTATCATCAAACCACCGACGGTTAATTCTTTTTTCTTTTTCCTTTTAATTTATTTGATTTTTTACTTTGCAATTGGTGGGGAAGTGGGCAATTCTGAAAAGGACTGATTCCTCTCCCTCTCCCCAGGTGTTCAAAAAATTAATTTCTGTGCAAGCTTTCGTTTTCTCTTCTAGCAGTTTTCGCCTTTTAAAGGTATGCGCTTTAACTTTTGTAGACCCTAATCTTTTTACATATTTATTTGTGTATGTATATATCTATGTATCAACGTATATGCATTTTTGTGGTTGAATTATTAGATTGTTATTAGTTAGGTTCTGCTGCAGTGCTTGGAATTTTGCATTTACTGGCATCTCCACTTCCGTGAGTTGTTATATTTCTTTCATATTTTATTGTATATATTTCTTTGAAATTTTTTAACTTGGTTTGACTTGTGCGTCATTTAAATTTTGTCAGATTGTAAATGTTAATTTTGTTTATCTTAATGTGCTATGTTAACTTGGTTAGATTGTGAATTTCAATTTTGGGTTGTTTTGTGTGAATGAAGAGATAGAGAGGGTAGCCATGGTGAGACGGGCATGTATAGTGTGAACTGGAGAGAGGGAGAGAGGGAGAGAGGAAGAGAGAAAGTTAACGACTGTTTAGTAGAAATTAATTTATAAAAGAGTTAATATTTGGATAATAAATAGAGAGCATATTACGTTGATCGCATTTGAAAGGACCTTGAAGACAGATTGGGTACCAAGCAGATACCTATGATCGTGGTAAGTAATTT
This sequence comes from Crataegus laevigata, assembly GCA_963580275.1. Taxonomy (NCBI): domain Eukaryota; kingdom Viridiplantae; phylum Streptophyta; class Magnoliopsida; order Rosales; family Rosaceae; genus Crataegus; species Crataegus laevigata. Next base: position 8,619,295 of record OY756948.1, on the reverse strand, counting down.
CTATCATAACTTCTTTCTTCCATTTAATTGTGGATTAAGCATTCTTCTTAAATAACTATACTTTTGACTGAGCATCCTTCTTTGTTTCAACTTCTTTCTGGCCTAAAGAGTAGCCTATTTGATTGTATTTAACTCTATATATCACTCAACTATAAGTTTCTTCGACTTTGACATTTTTTATTGGTCATTGCTGATAATTTATATGGAGGCAGATTGTTTGCCCTCCTAGTTGTGGTGCCCTTTTATGCCCTCTTATTTATGTGGTTACGGTTAAGTCACGTTAATATTTTATATTTTTATTGTTTTTTGTCTTATTATTTCTATTAAAAATTAATTAATATAAAATGTTAACGTAGCTTAACCGTGACTGCACAAAATAGGAGGGTATGCAATGACACCACAAACTAGAAGGACAGACAATCTACCTCCAATTTATAAAACATTGTTTATGTTCCTAACATTGTTGAAAACTAGGTGTTCAGAATATTGTCTAATCACTAATTATTTTGAATTAACTTACGCGTATAAAATGGTCGGGGTTATATTTCTGCGAGTTCAAGAATTTGGACATGCACTACCGGCAATTGGGGATGCTGATAAGGGACACCTGCTTCTGCAGTCGTCATTGACAAATATAAACTATGAAAATTAATATTGAATTATGTATTACTGAAATTAGTTTTTATCGTGACACATTTCTTCTAGTTGTGATTTGTTGCAGTTCAAAAAAAAGCTACATGTACTCAACTGGAAATTAATGCATTAAGAATAAAGTGAGTTGAGTATATTAATGACTTCATCCCAATAGGTAAAATATTAGACTAGCTAGTGTGTGAAATTTTAAATTAAGTGAACTTATACTTTTATTTTAGATGGATAGCTCTATACATTTTATTAAATGTGTTGATTGTGAGATTGTCTTTTGTAATACTTTGATAATGGATGAATTACAGATTTATGAATCAATACTAGTTTATTTGAGGTAAATATCTTGCTTTCTGGATGGATTATGTTGTTTTCAAATTAAAAAATACATTACATATGTCATTAAACATATTTCAGGACATGTATTGTACGGTTTAAGACACACTTTGTGTGCATATGTCATGTTTAGTATACCATGATGCTTATTCATCTGTTTATAACACATATTCCGCATCTCAAATTAGAATAGTTGACGCGCTTTATTTAATTCAATGGCGCTTGTTACGTGTTTCCAGAAACTATACATGACATTGCACGTATGTCATGTTTAATATACCATAACGCTCATTTACCTGTTTATGACATTTATTCCGCATCTTACTATTGCAAGTGGGTAGGACCCCAAAACAGAGTCAGGGAAAAACAAAACCGTTCCTAATGTGGGATGAAAAGGATGTGAAGTTGGTCTTATTATTGCGAGTGGGTAGAACCCAATATGATTTGTGTTGATTGTGTACTTTGAAAGTTAAGCCTTCCACCATTAACATAGGGGTCTTCCATAACTGGAATGTTGTTGCTCCTTAGTCTCTAAGTTGTCTATTGCCTTTCCATGCTTGGTTTAGGCTTTAGTGTTTAGGTTTTCCTTTTTGTTTGATGGTGCCTAGAGCTTTCTTCTCTGCCCAGTTTTCATTTGTTGTTCTTTTTTAATACTGTTTACTTTAACAAAAAATTACATTTTTAATTAAATAACTGGACTCACTCCTAAAAATCATCTATGTTTTTAGACCTAAATCTAAAAGTCCATATATATATATATATATATATATATATATATATATTATATAATTTGAAGTGTTCTTTTTTTTTTTAAGTATAATTTTATTACATGCAATTCACATGTCAGTGTCAAGTGTGTTATTGAGATTATTTTTCTCCTGAACTTGAGTGTGTTAGCTAGTTTGTCAGCAGGACAATAATTGATGGCATTTGAAAGGGGAGGCAGATTCTCTGCTCTCCCACTTCTAATATACTTTCATCTTTTCACTATTTGTGCGATTACGGTTAGGCCATCTCCAACCGATGGCTGGCCAGAGGGCTCGTTTTAGCCCTCTGGCCCTCCAAGATTCTTCAAGATATTAATATTTTAATGAACAGTGCAGGGTCATGTTTGCCTCTGTCTCCAACCGAGGGCTAGAGGGCCAGAGGGCTTGTTTTAGCCCTGTCACAAAAAACCTTCTCCAACCGAGGGCCAAAGGGACATAGGGCCAAACATAATTTATTATTTAAAAACTACAACTTAAATTCAAATAAATTCAACTTAAATTCAAATAAATTCAAATTCAACGGCTAATTAATTTAATTTAATGTTGTATAATGGCTTATGAAGTAGAAGTTATAGGAAAAAAATGAAACAAATTTTGTGAAATAGAAGTTATAGGAAAAAAATGGAATTTAAAAAAAAATATGAAACAAATTTTGTAAAATAGAAGTTATATGAAAAAAAATATTAATCAAATTTTGTGAAATATAAATTATAGGAAAAAAATGGAATTTAAAAAAAATATATGAAACAATTTTTGTGAAATAGAAGTTATAGAAAAAAAAATGAAATTTAAAAAAAATATGAAACAAAATTTGATTCATATGAAAAGGATAAAAAAGGAAAAAAATAAATTCATATAAAAAAATGAATATAGCAACTACTAGCCGTTGAATTAAAAAAAAAATCAAACTATTAGTGTCGGTTACAACCGACACTAATAGTAATTCAAAATTTTTTTTTGCCTTGAATCCTTATTATTGTCGGTTATAACCGACAGTATTAATAAAACCTTTATTAATGCTGTCGGTTGTAAGAAAATTAAAAAAAAAAATAGCCAGCCCTCCAGCCCTCTCCGATCCCGTGGGGCCCTCCCAGATTCCAGAACCCTCTGGCCTAGCCCTCGGTTGGAGACGGTTTTAGGGCTATTTTCGGCCCTCTGACCCTCTGGACCCTTCGGTTGGAGATGGCCTTAAGTTACGTCAACATTTTATATTAATTTTTTTATAGAGATAATAAGACAAAAAATAATAGTAATATAAAAAGTGAGAGACCAGAAAATTTGCCTCGTGATTCCTCTCCCTCTCCCTCTCCCCAGGTGTTCAAAAAATTAATTTCAGTGTAAGCTTCCGTTTTCTCTTCTAGCGGTTTTCACCTTTTAAAGGTATGTGCTTTAACTTTTGTAGACCCTAATCTTTGTACATATTTATTTGTGTATTTATATATCTATGTATCAACGTATAGGTGTTTTTGTGGTTGGATCATTAATTATTATTAGTTAGGTTCTGTTGCAGTGCTTGGAATTTGGCATTAACTGGCATCTCCACTTCTGTAAGTTGTTCTATTTCTTTCATATTTTATTGTATACATTTCTTTGAAATTTTTTAACTTGGTTTGATTTGTGCGTCATTTAAATGTTGTCAGATTGTAAATAATAATTTTATTTATCTTAATGTGCTATGTTAACTTGGTTAGATTGTGAATTTCAATTTTGGGTTGTTTTGTGTGACTGTGAAGAGATAGAGAGGGTAGCCAGGATGAGACGGGCATGTATAGTGTGAACTGGAGAGAGGAAGAGAGGAAGAGAGAAAGTTAACGATTTAGTAGAAATTAATTTACAAAAGAGTTAATGTTTGGATAGTGGATAGAGAACATGTTACGCTGATCGCATTTGAAAGAACCTTGAAGACAGATTGGGTACCAAGCAGATACCTATGACCGTGGTAAGTAATTTCTATCATAGCTTCTTTCTTCAATTTAATTGTGGATTAAGCATTCTTCTTAAATAACTATACTTTTGACTGAGCATCCTTCTTTGTTCCAACTTCTTTCTGGCCTAAAGAGCAGCCTATTTGATTGTATTTAACTCTATATATCACTCAACTATAAGTTTCTTCGACTTTGACATTTTTTATTGGTCATTGCTGATAATTTATGTAACATTGTTTATGTTCCTAACATTGTTGAAAACTAGGTGTTCAGAAAATTGTCTAATCACTAATTATTTTCAATTAACATATGTGTATAAAATGGTCGGGGTTATATTTCGGCGAGTTCAACAATTTGGACATGCACTGCCGCCAATTAGGGATGCTGATAATAAGGGATACCTGCTTCTGCAGTCGTCATTGACAAATATAAACTATGAAAATTAATATTGAATTATGTATTACTGAAATTAGTTTTTGCCGTGACACATTTTTTCTGGTTGTGATTTGTTCAATTCAAAGAAAAAGCTACATGTACTCAATTACAAAATTGATGCATTAAGAATAAAGTGGGTTGAGTATATTGATGACTTCATCCCAATAGGTAAAACATTAGACTAGCTAGTGTGTGAAATTTTAAATTAAGTGAACTTATAATTTTATTTTAGTTGGATAGCTCAATACATTTTATTAAATGTGTTGATTGTGAGATTATCTTTTGTAATACTTTGATAATAGATGAATTACAAATTTATGAATCAATACTAGTTATTTGAGGTAAATATCTTGTTTTTGCCTGCAAGTGTGCAGGAAAAAAGGTGAAGTTGGTCTTATTATTACTCTTATTTAACAAAAAAAAATGGTCTTATTATTGCGAGTGGGTAGGACCCAAACAGAGTAAGGGAAAAACAAAATTGTTCCTAAAGATGCGAGATGAAAAGGAGGTGAAGATAGCTTTACTTTTGCCTGCAAGTGTGTATGACGCAAACAGAGCAAGTGTGAATGACGCAAACAGAGTACGGGAAACCAAAATCATAATGACGTGTGTGGGATGAAAGGAGGTGAATATGGGTTACTCTTACCTTTACGCAAGATTCTAAAAAACGTTAGATACTAATCGGGCGGTGGGTTGACGTCTAGAGCTTAGGCAGCTAGGCAGAATCTAGGCGGGTGCCTAGGCAGTTTAGGTAAATTTAAGTGAATTTCTTGTATATCTTGTAAATAAGTACACATAAAAAATTATACTTATATGAAATTCATGAATAAAATAATAATAAAATAATAAAATATAAAAAAAAAGTATCCAACAGGTGTTCAAAATTTAAAACACATTAAATATATAAGCTATATAACTTAAGACCTTTTAAATCATTATATCTAATTTTTGAAACATAAAAGTAAAAATCCCACCCAAAACCGATCAAAAAGTTATATTGCAATAGTAATAGCAATTGAAAGTTGAGCATGTTGAGGTCAATTCATGAAGAGACAATTATGAAGAGGTGCATGCATCCTTCCTTCCCCATTTCATAAAGCACCACGTGTGCGGTGCGACCTCTCCCTTCCACCCATAGTCCCCATCACTCAAATCAGCCTAGATACTCCCAAGCCATTTTGACAAAACTGGAAAACTTTTCTTCTTTTTTATTCTTTCCTTTTCCTCATCGTCTTCGTTTTCTTTATGTTTCCTCTTCTTCAGTTCTTCTTCTTTTTTTTGTTTTCCTTCTGTAAATTCTCTCCTTTTGTTTTTTTTTTTTGTTTCCTCTTCTTCTGTTTTGTGCTGTAAGTTGCTCTTCTTTGATGGATTTCAGAGAGAGGGAGTCGCAATAGCTAAGATAGTCGTGGTGCACAGAGAAAGGGAGTTGAAGCGGCGAGAAAGCTTTTGTGTTTCTGAGTATGTGTTTGGAATTTCTTCTCGGGAAACCATTTCACTCTGCCTAAACCGCCACCTAGACAGCCGCCTAGACCACCTAGGCCGTCTAAGAGCGCCTAGGCAGACGCCTACAGCTCCTCAAACCAAAAAAAAAACCAAAAATCGAATGGAAAATTGGACCAAGGCCAAAAAAAGGGAACTGAAAAACTAAAACCGAACCAAAATATATTTTAATTATAAAAAACACAAAAAAAATTATAACCAAGGGAGTCGAACCCATTCCCACTTGGTTGAGTATCTTTCACTTAAATCATTTTTGTAACAGCCCGTCCCTAAAAATTATGATTTTTATAATTTTAAAATGTGAATTTACAAAAATGCCCCTTAAGGCAAGTGCGCTGACCTTTGTTGACTGTCGTGTCATGTCACGTAAGGTTCATTTTCTTGGCATATCCTTGTAGTACTCGTCGCTACGGACGCGTAGGCACAGAGGGAACGTAATTTGGAGCTATATGAAGGAGTTGTTAATGTTTAAAGTTGGGGACAAAATGGTAATTTAGTTTTTATTTGGAGAATTTCCAGAAAAATCTGTAGTGCCACGTGGGCGGCCCAAATTAAAAGAATGAAAATTGGGAGGTGCGGATGGGAAGGAAAGGAAAAACATGGAAAGAAATGGAGGAATAAGAAGAGGAGAAAGAAATAGGTTGCCCAATGGGAAAGGAGAGTAAGGAGGGGAAAGGAGGAAGGAGAAAAGGAGACAATCGGGTCTTTTTGAAGACCGGCGACCTAACCCGCGGTACCCCATGGTTTTCGATGACTTTTCACCCATTTTTCCGGTGAATCACACCACCTAACCACCTATAACCAACTTCACAACCTTCCCTCTATTCATTCCAACCTAAACTTGTGGAGATTTGGCCTTGAAAATGGGTGAAACATGACGGTGGGGTGCGGCGGCCTCGTGTTCGAATCACCCAAATTTGAAAAAATTTCTTCCAATTACCACCACCATTAGACTTTCCTTGAGGCCTAGAACAAAGCCCAAGCACTTTTGGAGGCGTCGGAGCAAGTATGGAGGTCGAATTGGAGCACACCCATTATAGGGTTTCGACGGGTTTTGATGAAATTGGAGCCTTTCTAGGACAAATTTGCCTTGGTCACAAGTATGAAAGTTTCTCTATTCATTGAGATCTTAAATTCTGTAAATTTTGAGAATTTTTGGAGATAGTTGGATTTTCCAGCGAGTTGGGGCGACTGACCGCCACCCACGGCGGCATGTGCGGCGGCGCGTGGCCAGTGGACCGTCAATGCTATTTTTAGGCTATATTAAATGCCTTGATTTCAGTTTTGTGAATGGATTGATGTAGATTGATCGTTAGAACCTAGATTCGCTACAATACATTAATAGGTCATTATATGAATCGATAATCCGACCGTTGGATCGTCACCAAACTTTAGTAAGTTATTATTTGTAATATTTGAGGAATGTAGGAATTTATGGATCAGGAATCTGTCTTACGGATCTTCCCAAATTGGATTTGTAAGTTCGTAAAATAAAATGTTAACCGTTACTTGATTTTGGCAATTGGCGGAGATCTAGCCGTTGGATCGTAATGAAAATTTAGGGTGTTGTTCTAGAGGCATATTTTGGATCTTTGGAAATAACGGATCGAATTACGTAGGGTTGTGTTATATGTAAATTACATGTTCCCTCAGTAAGGATTCTGAGTTGTGATTTGATATTTGTTCTAGGCGACGATCGTTCAAGACATCTTGATATTTGTGCTAGGGAGTTGTAGCGCGAACTTCAGGTGAGTGGACTTTTGTTTTTAGTATACGTATATGCATGGTATTTTTCCCAGAAAGTGTGTTTAAATGGTTTTATAGACTAAATTGGCATGTCAAATGATCTCTATGTTTGGTTATGGATTATTATGATTATATATTGTTGCTGACGCTGCGAACGCTCAGGTAAGCTTCATGTGAGTATATGTTGATGGTAGTGATGGTAATGAGTATGATTATGTTGAGATGCATATATAGCTCATTATCCTGCACCCTCGTGTTAGTGCTCTACCAGAGAATAGGGCTTAGCCTTCACGTGATCGTTCACCTCCCGCATCACACGCTCACCTTGGATCCAAGGCAAGTGCCAGCTTGTCGTACAGACCACTTCAGGTGGTTTCGACTTGTAGGTGACTTGCGAGACTTCGCACAGCCTTCACGTAATCATAGCACTTGAGTGTATTTATTCACACCTAGCCTGTTGTACAGACCACTTTAGGTGGTTCCGACTCGTGTGTAGGAATAGATTATGAGCTATAAATTTAGTCATACATGTCACATTAGGCAACTCCGACTGTCATATCATTTTACATTGATTTATATCACCTGCTTACATATTTATTGTTGAGATAGTTAACATGGCATATACTTTGGTTTTCATTACTCTCGAGCATGATTTCTATATATGTATTATTATTATTTTCTGGGAAATTATACGGGTATTACAGTGAGGGGTTATTATGTTTAAAAAGTGAAATGTGTTTTCAAAACTTTGTTTTTGCCCATTCACATTTTCTGTTTTGCGCCCCTCCAGGTTTTAGCTGTCGAGGTTCGTATCGACGAGGATTCTTGGCAAATCTCATGATTGGTGGCTACTTTTGAGGGTATAATTCTTACACGCTCTACTATACTTTACTTATGCTCTGACGTCACGTGTGAGATGGGTTCGCTCCCGCTCACTAGCGCACTATGATATTTAGGCACTTTTAGGTTTAAATTTATTCACATTTTCCACTTCTTTACACTCTATGACTTCGTCACCTTTCAGGTGTTGGCCAGCACAACTCGATTCAGAGTCCTAATAGACATTTCGAGTCGGGGTGTGTCAATTTTGACAGCAAGTTTTTTCTTGCTAATACCATTATGAGCAGATTGCTTAAGGAGCCAATCTAATGGTGGGAAGCGTGTCCCAAATTTTTTGAAAAAATGGGAATCCCTCCCTTTAAGCAATCTGCCACTATGAGTAACATATTTAAAAAACCTGGATCATAAATAATTGATTAATAGGTTATCAATTCCTAACTTTTCTTTAAGACTTTAACCCTAGCCTCTCCGTTCCCAATTCCCATCTTTCATCATCCTCTTCTCTCTTTCTCTCTAACCAAACACAACCCAAACCTAGAAATCCCAATTCCCATCTTTCATCATCCTCTTCTGTCTCTGTCTCTGTCTCTCTCTCTCTCTAACCAAACACAACCAAAACCCAGAATCCCACGTCAGAAATTAAGCTCAACCACTTCCCCAACCTCCAATCCCACCTCCCCTCAGTTTTCGTGTCAAATCGGCAGAACTCACTGCCCAATTTCTTGGTGTGCTATATTTGCTCACTATTGTTTGGCTGACTTGGTGGCCTCGAAGAGAAACCTGCAGCACCTTGTAAGTATGATACAATTTCGGTTGTAATTATTGTGTTATTTGTTGCCTTTATATTTAGTATATTTGTATGACATACATAATTGAAGATTCTGGCTATTTCTTTCATTGTTTTTACATTGAATTGTTTTATTGTCTACTGGATCTTCACATATGATACAACTGCACCAAGGCTTTATTGGGGGGGGGGGGAATTAGTTTTGTGTGAAGATCGATGGAGGACGTTGACGTCTGCTTCTCTTTTTGTTGTTGGGGCTTGGTTGGTCTTCACCTCTAGTGTTTGTTGGGTTGCTGGTACATGGTCGCCAGAGCTTGCTTTGACGGTGGCAAGGGAACTTAGCAGCTAGGGTTTTCAATTTTTTTTCTTTCTTTTTCGGGCTCAACCCTTGGGTTGGGTTTTGGTTGTGTTGGCCCATTTTTTGTTTGTGTTTAGTTGTGACCTTTTGTTATGTATGTAAGTTTCTAGTAATAAAAGTTTACCTTTTAAAAAAATCGTGGAAAAAAACTGAACTGGACTGAAATTGAACCGAAAAAAAAAATGGAACTAAACTGAACATTAACTTCGGTTTAGTTTCTGGTTTCGACACAAAACCGAACCAAATAGAATCGAACCCACGCCTATATGCGAGTGTGTAGTATCCAAATAGTGTTGGTTTCCCAACGCCACTTGACTTAAACCCAGGAGCAACGGTTCTTTGTGGCTATGTTGAGGTTTTGTTCTACTTAGTATTATGATATAGTGGTATTTCTCTTTATTTGTAAGCGAGAGTTTTTAAATTTGATTCTCGCCAAAGGCGAATTTGTACCGCATTATTGCTAACTCGATGGAGGCTAAGCCCACCCCTCCCCTTAATAAAAATAATATCATTTGTTCAAAAAAAAAACTTGTTCACTTCAAGCCCTTTTTATAGAATAGAGCAAAATATACAAATCTATCTTAATTACGAGTCACAGCACACTCTCATACTTTATATTTTAAACATTGAAATGTCATACCTACAATGTTAGACCTCCATTAATTAATTTGTTAAATTGGACGTTAAATGATGACGTGGCAAATGAAGGTCCATATTTTTTTGACGTGGAAGACCAAGTTAATAAAAAATAAAATAGTTTTTATAAAATAATTTTATGCTAAAAAAATTAAATGAAGAGGAAACCGTGGAAATTGGCCATTTTTAAAGGCACAAAATAAATTTTAGCCAAGTTTTCTAAACTCTTATGATAATTACCAAAAAGTGAAGTAAAAAGCTTGATTTGAATGCTTTTGGATTTACTTATTTGAAATGATTGTTGGAAAATAGTTGTAAAAGGTTTGGGATTTTTAGTGATTGAAATGATCGAAGAAAAAACAATTTTAAAAAGGATGAAGACTTCTTCAAACCAATTCACATTCGGCCGAAGAGGGTGAGAGAAAGAGATATAGAGTGTGTCCGAGCAATGGAAGAACCTTCCATCATCGAAAATTGTGGCTCCGAAGAAGACAAAGAAGACCCATGAAAGCATCAACACCCGGCTCGCTCAAGTAATGAAGTGTGGCAAGTACACAGTCTCGGCTACAAGATGTCATCGATTCTCTCCGCAACTCCAATGGGAAGCTGGTTATTGTTTCCAACAATTGCCCACCTTTCTAGAAATCTAAGATCGGGTACTATATATGACATATGCTCGCCAAGGTTGGCGTTCACCACTATAAGGGAAACAATCTTGAGTTTAGTACAACATGTGGAAAGTATATGCCCAGGACTCTCTTTAAAATGGCTTTCTTTTTGCGCATTGCTCATGCTTAAATAATGTTGAAGAAAAAGAATCAAGAAAAAAAATGTTGAAAAGGAAAGAACTAACACCCCTTGAGATTTATCGTTTTTTCATAAAACCTTCTCAAGTTTGAAATATTATACTAACACCCTTTCACCTTTTGATTCACTTTCACATCCACCCCTCAAGGACCCCTTTAAGGACGAAATTACCCTTATAGTTAATTATTTAAAAGTAAAAATTAATAGATAAATGAATCAAATTAAAAAAAATTACATTTGAACACTAGTAAAAACAAAAGAAATCCTCTTATAAGATTTATCAATGTGCGAAATCAGCATCTGGTTTCTCCAGATGCTATTGATTTTCTAGATAAGCTCCTTCGATATGATCACCAGAAAAGCCTTATAGCAAAAGAAGAAATGGCTATGCATGTTATTAATTGACTCCTTCAGTAAAAATGACCTTGCATATTTGCCTCATTTGTCTTTGGGTGGAGTATGTGAACAGTATGAGATCAACAGGGAAAAATGTTTCTCTAGCTTAGGATGGTCACTAGGGGTGGTTCGATATGGGATCCCATACATAAACCCTTGTCTCGATTCCTAAACCGAAATTTTCGGAAATTCCAATTTCAATACCGATCCCAAACCAAATTTTCGGGAATCCCAAAATAGTTTCTGGATTTCGGGACAAATCGGAAATCCTAAAATGGTTTTGGGCTTTTGGACTAAAATTTGACATATTATGCTTTTGGGCTAAAATTCAACATTTTACATTGAAAAATTGACATATAGGTAGGCCCAATCTGTCAATTTGTTTCTACTAATCTGTGCACACAAATCTGCCAATCAAATGGTAAGGCTCAGTTAGTATCTGCCTATTCAAAAGCAATTTGCCAATCTGAAACATTAATATGTGCTTGAGTAAACTAGTACATCTATCTATAATCATGTAAGTCTCCAAAATTACGTCTAAAACGTTAATATATGCTTGAGTAAACTTCTGTACATATATAATATAAATATTATAGATAGATGTAAAGTTTTCTCAAGCAAATTGTAACTTATAATCTATCCATGTATTCATTTATCAATCTCCCATGTTTATTCTGCATCTATGTATCCATCTATCAATCCACTGTGATTTAAAAATTCTGCATATGTTCCGCTATCTATCTTAGGGCTCATTCCTGTATATGTTCCATCATTGATTTCCAGTGCTCATTCAGTATTTCAATTTTCACTATTGTAGGTAGATGATGTTCCCCTTAATGATGATGTGCTCCTATATATTTAAAAATTAAATAATATATATTTTTTTTCAATTCGGTTTGAGAATACCGAAATTTCAAAAACTTGAGACCGATTCCCGTACTAAAATTTCGGGATCGGTTCAATATTAGATACCGAAATTTTTAAGAATTTTGGTTTGGTTTCTGAAATCTTTTGGTTCGGTTTGGGACTTTTTTCCAGCCCTAACACCGCCCCTTGTTTTCAAAGCTTTAATGCTGATGATATATGATATATATGCATTTAGGGTGCTGCCTAATATATTGGCAGAGAGGAAGGGATTCAATGGACTGGGATCACCTCCGGATCCCAACCTGTGGAGCCACATGACCACAACATCCCATTCTTCCATTTTTTATCCTGTGGTCAGGAATAATGAAAAATTCTCACGCAAAACAAGGCAAGATGAAATGAAAGATTGGAATGTTGTGCTCAATGGCTCCGCAGGCTGGGATCTGAAGGTGATCCTAGTCCAGATTCAATGATATAAATTAAAAGATATGCATCTAGGGTTTCTTTTATTTTTTAAATGTTTAATTGTAATTTTTTTTAAATTTAATTTATTTATTGATTAATTTTTATTTTTAAATAATTAACTACAAGGCTAATTTCTTCCTTAAGGGGTCCTTGAAGGGTGGATGTGAAAGTGAATCAAATGTGAAGGAGTGTTAGTATAATGTTTCAAACTTGAGGAGGTTTTTGTGAAAAAAATGATAAACTTTAGTGAGTGTTAAGTATAATTAATCCCAACTTTTGCATTTGAATAAAATTGCACTTTATTTTGTTGTGAGGGCATTTTAGTATATCAGCAATAAATTTGGTTAGAGTTAATAAAATATATGAAAACTAAGTTAACATTAGTACATCACGTGTTTTTATGTAAGTGAAAGTAAATTTTATTTTTTAAGTTATTAATTTTTTAATACACAACTCACACAATTTGTATATTGATACGTAGTGTACCACCTCATGTGCCGGTCACACTGAAGCACCACGAAGCCCCGAAATCAACAACTTAGCTGCAGCCCCGTGTTTTTATTCTGCAATCCGAGCCTCTGCAATCAGCAACCACGATGACGTTCACAATTTCTCCCGCGAGCCCCCGCCAAGACGTCGTCCACAATTTCTTCTGAAATGATGGCTAAAGCTGTTTCCTTTTACATATTTCTTCATTTTTCGTTAATATCCTTGGCTTACTTTAGGGGAACACTGCCAAACCTGAAGGGCTACATGATATAGTAATGGCTGGGGGCCTGGGGCAATGGTACTGAAGCTGCACGAGGACTGGGGAAGCACTCCTGCTGCAATTGACAATTGTTTGGCCGTTGGAGATCAATATGACATCCAGGTGCTATTCTTTATTTTTATGTTAGGCCTTATAGGCTGTCTCCGGTGGTATTTTCTTACGAGTTTCATCTTCAAATATCAATTCTGATCTTGACAGGTTAACATCCATACAGACACCTTGAATGAGTCTGGATTTGTAGAGCATACAATTGCTGCATTTAAAGGAAGAACTATCCATACTTACCACAGGTACAAATCACATTCTCGGTCTATTTGATAAGTTGGCAGTTCTTCTTCAGTCTTCTACAAGTTCATGACCACCGTACTTTGTACACAGAGAAGAGGCAAAGCTTTTTTCGGTAGCTAAGGCATCGCACCGAGTTTGACATCGTGGCCGTTTGCTATGTATACATACTTCCAATAATTACGAGTATCTTTGGCGTAACTTCCTGCATGTTGTTACTTTTCGTTTCTTCTTTTCTTCTTATTCGTGTTTTTCATTTTTAGTTCTCATATTTTGTCCTTGTTATCTCTTGGCAGTGAAGGTGCAGGTGGGGGCCAGGCTCCAGATATAATCAAAGTCTGCGGCTTGAAAAATGTCCTGCCGTCTTCAACGAATCCCACGCGGCCTTTTACCTCAAATACTATAGATAAGCATCTTGATATGCTGGTATGAGAAGATAATAATAGTAGTGATGCAGCATCGACTAAGGTTGTTTTGAATTTCAAATGCATACAGATGGTTTGCCATAACCTTGACAAGGACATTCCAGAAGATGTAGCTTTTGCTGAATCAAGAATAAGGGATCAAAGAATTGCTGCAGAAGATATTTTGCACAATATGGGAGCAATTAGCATTGTATCGTCTGATTCACAGGCTATGGGTCGCATCGGAGAGGTTCTTATTACCTTCACCTATGCATTCTGGTTACTTCTGATCGTAGAAAACTTTTATGAATTGAGATACATGCCCGCATATGTCTGTCTGTATCGACTTCATTGAAACTGTAACAAAACAGTAACAAAAAACGAAAACAGAAAGACCTTATTCGAATTGAATTATAGAACTTTATCACTGTCGCCCTTTACCAAAGCATGGATTTTTATGCTTCATTTGAAAGCAATGTATTAAAAGCGTGATGTGTGGGCGAGGCGTCCGAGGGATTGCCCAGCCTAAGCATGAGGCGAAGCCTCACAGAACCTAAATTTTTTTATATATATACTGAGCATATACATATATTATATTTTAAAAAAAATTATTAATCAATAATCACCCTGAGTGCATACATATATTATAAATATATATACACACACATATATATAATAGAGAATGAAAAGCATAATGAGCATACATATAATAATGCACGTAGACAGCACACACATCCATTATATAAAAAAATAAAAATCAGAAGAAAAAAAAGACAGAGAGATGGTAGTGCAAGGAAGAGGTATGAGGCAGTTAAAACCCTATCCAAAATTTGGGTTTGGGAGTTAAAAAAAAAAAAAAAAAAAAAAAACCCTGAGGCTCGCCTAGGCGGCTCCAGTGACTCCTTCCGCCCACTCCCTCAAAACAGAGGTGGCAACCCTCATGCCCAACCTTAAAGGATGCCTAGACACGCCCTGAGGCAAGCCTTTTAAAACATTGCTTGAAAGTCTCTGTTTCTGGTGTTAGTAGTAGCCTTTGTCCACTCTTAATAGACAACCAAACTATTTCGTTTCAAGCTTTTTGTAACCTCTCCCGTTTGGGGCAGAGCATTTGGGAAACAAATGAATAAAGTTAATCTAAATGCTTTGAGCTTCAACCTTTTTCAATATGTAACTTTCGTGGATGAAACTTACCTCTTTTGAATTACTTGCATTTCGTGGATTCTATAAACACTGTTATTGCCATTAAAATAGCGGAATTCTCATTCTTCTCATGGGCTTTGCATGTTATGCAGGTGGGGAAGCTGGTTGATCTTGATCTATGGAAGCCATCGTTCTTTGGCGCAAAACCAGAAATGGTGATCAGAGGTGGTGCAGTTCCATGGGCGAATATGGGTGATCTAAATGCAAACATCCCCACACCTGAACCGGTAAAGTTTATAGTTTACAACAATTCTTAGGCATGGATGCATTTTCTTGTCATGACAAATCTTTTGCATGATTGATGAGGACGGTCCGAATGAATTTGGAGATAGCATAGATATTCTTCTGGGATGTGTAATAATTTCAGCGATTTTTGTTCTGATTACTCTAGAAAACCTTATGTGTTAGCAGGTTATTTCAAGGCCTATGTTTGGTGCATTTGGCAAGGCTGGTAGTACTCATTCCATTGCTTTTGTCAGCCAGGCATGGATCTCTCTCTCTCTCTCTCTCTCTCTCTCTCTCTCACACACACACACACTCACACGAGATTCATTGGCAAGACTGATTCTCTTTATTTCACTGTGCAAACAGGCAGCAGTAGATACTTGGGGTTAAAGACTTGTATTGCTTTGACAAGAGAGTGGAAGCCGAGTACAACGTTAGGAAACTCAGCAAACTCGACATGAAGCTCAGTGACGCCCTACCAAATATAGAGGTTGATCCGGAAACATACACGGTGACAGCGGACGGCATGGTTCTTACCTGCAGTCCAGCCACCACGGTTCCCCTTTCTCGGAACTACATCATGTTTTAGGTTCCTTCATAGTTCCTATGAGCCACCTCTCCCACTTGTATTATAATTCAAAAGTCTAATGACCTCAAACACCAGAAATATGTACAAATAGAACTAGTTATAAACTTTCAAAATAAAATACAGCGGGAGGGTACTAACCCGTGTTTTATTAGATGGCTTGATGTCTGTTAAGTGTCCTGGGGTTCTACATGTGCATATTTTCTAATAAATGTTGATTCGTTGACATTTTTGTAAGACACAACCTTCCTGAGTTTCATAGATAAGGATCCTGTTCTTGCATGTTCTGATAATGCGAATCTATATATTTGGTCGATCATAGAAAATCTATTAAAATAAACCAGCAAGGAGCCTAAAAAAAAGGGTAATCATGCAAGTGAGTGTTCTTGGTCTCCAATTAATGTGTCTGTTCACATGTGGAACTGCTGGAACAAAGAACAAAAAAAATTAATAATTAAGAAAATTAAAAAAAAGTTTATTTTTCTTAATTTTGAAAAAAAGAAAGAAAAAGGAGAACCCTAATAGTGGTAGCAGCTCCTCCAGCTACAACCCCCCTCCAATTCTCCCTCACCAGCTTCCCGCCGCACACGCTTCAACTCAACCATATCATCCCCCCTCATCCCCTCTCCTTCACTCTCTCACTCGATCCAGATTTATGGAGTATGGCTTGGAGATTCAAAAGTCGTGGATCAAATGCGACTCTGTTGAGTTTATAGGTTGTTCCACCAAAAATCGTTGGTTTCATATCAAGATAGTAGGAAATATAACATGGGTGTTTTTTTATATTTTTTTATAATATTTTAATTAATAAATATTTATTTACCACGTGGCATCACATCAACAAAAAAATTTAAGTCCTATGTTGTACATATTAACTACCAAATTTTTTAAAGGTAGGTGATACATTGCAATATTATCTCTACTTATAAGTGAGAGATCTTATATTTGATTCTTGCCAAATGCGAATTTGAACCACATTATTGTAGCCCATTGAGACTAACTCACCCTTAATGTAGATAATATCGTTTATTTAAAAACAAAAACAAAAATTAGGAGGTATATGCGCACACCAGCAAAAATCCAGATAGGCTATGTACAAATTTCCCCAATAATAATGCACGAGCTAGAGTTTGCCATTTTCCACGTGAATTGTTGGCAATTAAATGGTAACAAAATTGACCCTCTAGATATCAACTCCTTTTCACTTGTGTTGATTTTTAGTTACTAAATTGAATAATTTAATCAAAGAAGAATCGATGAAAAACATAAACATGATTACACAGAAGAAAAAAAAAAAAGAGTTCGGATTTCATTTCCCTTCCTTCACCTGCTTCTTCTTCGTTTCCTTCCTTTTTAAAATTAATTCAATTCTTGTCTCTTTAAAATAAAATATGTAATCGTATAAAAGAAGATTTTGCATCTTCGATCGATCTCTTTCTATACTGTTGAATTATTTATAAGTTGTTGTTTTCTTGGTTGAATTTATATATAAATAAACATGTGAAAAAGGAGGTATGTGTTTATATATTAATTAATGTGTTAGTTTGTGATTAACAAGGATCACTGCAAACAAATTAGTGGTCGTTTATAAACTAATTAAACTAAACATTGTTGTCAGTTAAGTAAGATAATGCTTTTTCATGTGTATTGAGTTCACACAGTTAGCTCTTGGTCTTCCAGTCAGAAACATCATTTTGGTCTTCCGGTTGAAAAACAACGTCTTGGTCTTTCGGTCGAAAAACAACATCTTGGTCTTCCAGTAAAAAACGTCGGTTGATGAAGTTGTGTAGGTGCACTATTACATGGTGGTGGGATTGTAACTTTTTATGAATTTTCGATTTCTTGCTCGACGGAACTTTGCTTATTTGAGCATTGTACATATAGACCTAGTTAGATCTACAGTACTAAATTGAATACGTTAATTGTTGACCCAGAAAAAAAAAGTGCTTTTTGTACATTATTTTTTTTCTTTTTCGCATTTCTCTATTTATTTAAATCATTTCGTAACAAAGTCTTAAGAGTGGCGTATACGAATTAATCTACACATACAAGTTAAACTAGTTAATCGTGTCAAGAACAACTTTTATAAATAGGTGCATTTCTACCTAACCTATTTTAACAATAAGACGCTATATAAAGAAAAATTTACATAATAAAATCATAGTATTACACATAAGGTAAATCATCATGAGGTGCCCTAGTGGTTGGGTTGAATTTTATTCCACACAACATGTTATGAGATTGATTCTTAGTGTTGGCAAATCACATGATGATGATCAAGAGAAGTTAAAATGTCTTTGTAAGTCTTTTCAATCTAAAAAAAAAATTCCCATGGTGAAGCTATCTATTTTCTCTTAAAAGAAACTAGTAGGTGCTATGAAATTTGTAATAAACAAATTAGATTCAAATCGAGCGGAGTAGTTGACAAATAACAATCGAAGTACGTAGTGTGTGGCATTTTTCACAAAGGCAGATTGTCGGCCCTCCTTTTATCATGTTCTTTTCATTTTCTCTCATTTGTGTTAGATTGTTAAGGTACGTCAACATTTTATATTTCTATTACTTTTTATTTTATTATTTTTATAAAAAAAATTAATATAAAATATTGACGTGGCTTAACCGTGACCGTACAAATAGGAGGGGATAAGAATGGCACAGTAACAGGAGGGTAGACAATCTGCCTCCATTTTCCACACTTGATTATTCCTTCTTAGAGATGCCAAAATGTACACATCAGTTATAACAGTAAAAAAAAAATTCACACTAATATTCTCCAACCGAAGTGCCAAATCTTATGTGACGATGACATAGATTGGCAGTAAAAGAGATTGCTGTCAAATTCAACAGCAGCGTCAAATGTTTTTTTTAATTAATTATTAAATTTATTTTATTAATTTTAATTAGTTTAATCATTTATTATAATTAATGATGATTGAACGATGCAATTATCTTACTTTTTTTTCTTTTCAATTAAAGAAGGTGAACAAATTACTGATTAAACTTTAAATGTCTTTTATTAAATTTTAATTAGTTTAATAATTTATTTTATAAAATAATAATTTAATTTGACATATCAGTTGAAAAACAAAACTTCAAAAAATATCAAAGTACCATATAAGTTATTAAAATTTAAATTTTATATTTAAAATTTGACAACTTCTTAGAAAATGATCTCTGCCACCAAGATTTTATATAATTTTGTCAGCACGTTTTCCAAGCTGACTTATTTGGACGATAGTCAATTTCACTTTCAAACGCCGATAAACAAAAAATAATCATATAAATATATGCTTCAATGAGAGTATCATCACACAAATTTCTCGTTAACGCTCTGCGTCAGTTCCACTGGCTTTAGTTTACCGATCGCTCAATCACACTCTCTCTCCGATAGCCATTGTCTTCTTTAATCCGTCATTAACACAAATACGCCGTCGTTTCACTCCGTTTCCTTATAATCATCAGTTCATCAGTCATCAGCATCTCAGTGTTCTTCTTACTGTAAAGCATTACACTTTAATCTCAGACGGCGATATGTATACGGTGAAACAACCCGCCACTGCTGCTCTTAAGTCAACCGCGGCCGTTGACCGCCGGGTGAACGGGTCCGGGAACTACGTCAGGGTCGGGAAGGCCCGGGTGCCCAGTTCCGGGACACGTGTCAATAGGCACGGATCAGTGAGAGCCGTGATCAGCGGCGGAGACAAGGCGTCCCTGGAGGCTGCGACGCCATTGCAGAGCAAAGGCGTTAATGGGTTGTCTTCTTCTTCTTCTGGAGGTGGAGAGATCCAGGTGAAAGCGGTGGTGACGATCAGGAAGAAGATGAAGGAGAAGATCATAGAGAAGATTGAGGATCAGTGGGAGTTCTTTGTCAATGGGATTGGACAGGGGATTCTGATTCAGCTCATCAGTGAGCAAGTTGATCCTGGTAATTATTTTAAGTATTCTCTTAATCATAACTTTTTAAAGATTTCGTGTTGCTTAAATTTAATTCGCTTTAATTATTTACTATTCTCTTAATTACAACTATTAAAGATTCTAACTTTTTTGCTTCCTTTTAAATCATTTTATATGTTCTTTATGGGTAGGGAGAAATCATTTTATGTGTTCTTTGTATAATTTAATTTGCCCACTTTCTGTTTATTTTTACAGTTAGCGCGCCAAAAAGTGTGTTTTATTTGCTCTGTAAATTCCGATTCGTGCTTGTTCTGTTTTGGCATTGTGTTTCCTAATTTGGAGCAGTTTGATTGATCTTTGTTATTTGTTTTTACAGTTACAAATGCAGGAAAGAGTGTCCAATCCGCCGTGAGAGGGTGGCTGCCAAAGCCGGTGCCTTCGGAGTATGCAAACATTGTTGAATATGCTGCTGACTTCAAAATCCCATCCGACTTTGGCTGTCCTGGGGCAATTATGGTTTCCAATCTGCAGGGGAAAGAGTTCTACTTGTTGGAGATTGTCATTCATGGTTTCGACAGAGGCCCCATTTTCTTCCCTGCAAACACTTGGATCCATTCACTCAAAGATAATCCTGAAAGTAGAATTATCTTCAAAAATCAAGTACTAATCGCTGCTTTTGTATCTCAGATTTTTACTGAAGTAAATATTGCATGAATAATCTTGCAAGAGGTAGGCTTTACATTTTCTTTGTTGATGTAAACAGGCATGTCTTCCTGCACAAACACCACCAGGCCTTAAAGATCTTCGACATGAAGACTTACTCAGCATTCAGGGTAATGGGAAAGGCGCGCGAAAGGAACATGATAGAATCTATGATTATGATGTTTACAATGAATTGGGAAATCCTGATAAGAGTGAAGATCTGGCTAGGCCGGTCCTTGGTGGCGAGGAGAGGCCTTATCCTAGGCGCTGTAGGACTGGCCGTCCTCCAACCAAGACAGGTGTGTATGATGTTCTTTCTCTATATTTGTTAGTGTAAGTCTAATTTTCCATATTGCATTCATTTTGTAGCATTGACATCTTTTTGTGCTGATTTGATGGCATTCGAACAGATTCTCTTACCGAAAGTAGAATCGAAAAGCCTCATCCAGTTTATGTGCCTCGGGATGAGACTTTCGAGGAAATTAAGCAGAATACTTTCTCCACTGGAAGATTGAAAGCTTTGCTTCACAATCTCATACCATCTCTTGCTGTTACATTGTCAAGTACAGACAATCCTTTTGAGTGCTTCTCTGATATAGATGACCTATATGTTGACGGTGTCCTCATGAAATGGAAAGAGGAGAAGAAAGAAGGCAAGAAACTGTTTCTGGGCAGCATGGTGAAAGAGGTTTTTTCCGCTGGAGAAAGGTGGTTGAAATACGAAATCCCCGCCGTTATTAAAAGTAAGTGCACATTTTCTCCTTCTATCCTTAATCTTTTCCCTTGTTTTGTAAGATTTGAAGCTCCAAATGCATCAGTTTAATTCTGTATTGAATCTCACTTCTTTCTCCTGTTTAATTTGTGTGGCTAGTGGATAGATTCTCGTGGTTGCGCGATAATGAATTTGCACGCCAAACTTTAGCTGGGGTCAATCCAGTCAACATTGAGATTTTGAAGGTAACTTACAAACAAATCCTTTGTAAACTACTCTCTACTTTTAAATCAAATGCCCTTTTGAGAGTCCTGAAGTTGGGTTCTATTTCACAGGAATTTCCAATTCTCAGCAAGCTAGATCCTGCTGTTTACGGTCCTCCCGAATCTGCTATCACAAAGGAATTGTTAGAGCAAGAAATCAATGGGATGAGTGTAGATAAGGTAATAATGTCTGAATTCCAGTTTTCTGATATATCATCGTTAGTATGAACCAACCGAAAGTGTAGAATTTTGTACCGTAGAGAAATGCAAACATGCTTTTACGCAAAGACGTCTCTAACAGAAACATTTTATCATGCCAGGCGATTGAGGAGAAGAGACTGTTTATACTTGATCACCATGACACATATATGCCATTTATTGAGAGGATGAACGCCTTGCCTGGGAGAAAAGCTTATGCCTCTAGGACGGTGTTCTTCTATACCCCTACTGGTATTATGAGGCCTATAGCTATTGAGCTTTCACTTCCACCAACGGCTTCATCCCTGCAATATAAACGTGTTTATACTCACGGGCATCATGCTACTACACATTGGATTTGGAAGCTAGCCAAAGCTCATGTTTGCTCAAATGATGCTGGCATTCATCAACTAGTCAATCACTGGTAGACATTATTTTGGATCTGCGTGGCTTACATTGTTGGAGTTTTTCCAATTAACAACGATTTTAGAATAGGATGTCAACACTTCTAATGTGTTTGGTAATTGTGTTACCTAGGTTGAGGACTCATGCGTGCGTCGAGCCATATATAATTGCGACTCATAGGCAGCTTAGCTCAATGCACCCCATTTTCAAGCTACTCCACCCTCACATGCGCTACACTTTAGAAATCAACGCACTGGCGCGGCAAAGTTTGATAAACGGAGGGGGAATAATTGAGGCTTCTTATAATCCGGGAAAGTACGCCATGGAGATAAGCTCTGCAGCCTACAAGGAGATATGGAGGTTTGACATGGAGGCATTACCAGCTGATCTTCTTCGAAGGTAAGGTTTGAAAAAGTGAATAGATGCAGTATTGCCGTGTTATTATTTCCAGAATTAACTGAACGATTATTTGACACTTGGATTAACATTTTCCAGAGGCATGGCTGTGGAAGATCCTTCGGCTCCTTGTGGTGTGAAGCTAGTAATTGAGGACTATCCATACGCTGCGGATGGTCTCCTTGTATGGTCTGCTATAAAAGAATGGGTAGAATCCTATGTGGGACACTACTACTCTGAGCCAAATTCTGTAACGTCTGACATTGAGCTCCAACAGTGGTGGAGTGAGATCAAGAATAAGGGTCACCACAACAAGCGAAACGAGCCCTGGTGGCCTAAACTCAATACCAAAGAGGACTTATCCGGTATACTTACAACGATCATTTGGGTTGCTTCAGGTCAACACGCAGCCATCAACTTTGGCCAGTACCCTTTTGGTGGTTATGTACCAAACCGTCCTACCATTATGAGAAAACTCATTCCGCAAGAAGATGGCCCTGATTACGAGAAGTTTATTTCTAACCCGCAGCAAACTTTTCTGTCTTCCTTGGCAACTAGACTTCAAGCCACCAAGATAATGGCCGTACAAGATACGCTCTCAACTCACTCCCCCGATGAAGAGTACTTGGGTCAGGTGAACCCGCTGGAATCCCATTGGATCAACGATAATGAAGTTATGAAGTTATTCAATATATTTTCTGATAGACTCAAGGAGATAGACCAGACCATTAACCTACGAAACAAAGATAGCCGTCTTAAAAACAGAAGTGGAGCTGGCATTCCGCCATACGAATTGCTGCTTCCCACCTCAGGCCCTGGAGTAACTGGCCGCGGAATCCCCAACAGCATTTCTATTTGATAGCTGTGCTTGGATCAATGTTTTGGTATGTTCATTTTGTCTCACTCTGTTGGAAGCTTGTACGCTCAAGCAATTCGCTTCTTAATCAATAAACAATGTGCAATTTTAGCTTGTTTATAAAACTAGTGACAGATCTGTGATCATTGTAGTACTGTTTATGTTTAAATCGCAAATACTTAAGAATGATGAACAATCTTTGCTTGGTGCTCAAGTATCGTATTTACTTTCGAGAGTGGCAAATCCAACCGAACTTTGAAGAAAGAAACTGGAAATTATAACTTGGATACTGGAAGTTTGATCAATTCCTTGCTCAACACCTAACCTTGAGCATTCTTTGGTAATCCATTGATGAATGTTACGCTTTGTTTTTTTCTTGCACAGCACAACCTACCCTTGATGCAAAGCAAAGCCGAAATGGTGTTAAAGTAGGAAGAAACTTGAGTGTAACCGGGAATATACGAAAAGATATCAACGTGAAAGTGTGATTGCTGTGTTCAGAGATCCCCGTCTCAAGACACCTTTGAAATCCAAACTTTTCTCCTTTCCAATGGCCTCTGAATCATCCTCGCCTTCACCCACACCCCCACAAACCCTTCCTAATGTCTCAAACTTCCTCACAATCAAATTGGACTGAACCAACTACCCACTTTGGCAGGCTCAGATGCTGCCTTTACTTCGCAGCAGGAATTTGATTGTGGAGGAAACCAAATTCCTGCTGTGAAGTAAAGGAGCTGGATTCAAGGTTGCTGACTGGACTGTCCTCACTCTATAACAATCGACACGTGAGAAGTATTAGAGTGGTGGGAATATACGCCGGTTGTATGTGCGAATCTCCGTTCAATAAGGATGGCTTTTGTATTTGAGCAATTCCTTGATCCGATCAACGAAAGCAGAAAAGCTTAAAAGTTGGAGTTGAATATAACTTTCCTTATCAACTGATTTAATCAATGTACGCGATGTTACACTCACTCTGAATGAATGCCACTCTCAGGGTTGGCCTCGACAACCTTCGCCTCAAGATTTGACATCAGCTTTCCGGTGGCCAGTTCTTCATGGCCCACCGCACTAAATACTAGGGGCGTTCTCTCTGTCGTTCATACACAACCTCTAGAAAATAATTCAGAGTAATAATTCAAGAAGTCAAATCATCGTTTAATCCCGAATTACTCTCCCTCCTAAAATATATTGATTGGATCCCACAATTATTACATGTTTACGTAACCGTGATCAAAATCAAATGGCGGAGCTACATTCCGATTATGAGTTACTCTTGCGTTTACTAAATATTAGGAAATTAAAAAAAATATGGGATCCACACAAATTTAGGAATTCTGACACACCCCAACCCGAAAGTGGGGCGTGCTGGCCGTCACGATCTAGCGGAAATCCAGATAAATCATCAGGAAAGACGTCCAAAAAAGTGCTGGCCGTCACGCCTCACTTTCGGGTCGGGGTGTGTCAATTCAATTCCTCCAAAGTGGATGAATTGGACTCCATGACTAGATGTAGTATTTTAATTACGGGTGAAGCCCGAAATAGGAACAAGCACCATTCCGTCTCCATCTCTTGTGCTGGTTATCTTCAAATTTCTTCTCTCTTTAACCAGCCCATAAACAAAAGAATTCAAATTTTTCAAATTTAGCAACTAGTATTGAAAGCATGTTGCCTTTTGAGGAATGGAAAGTGTTGCAATTTATAAATGTTCCAACAAAATCAAGTCTATTAAAGATCAATATTGTCATGTTCTTGGTCATAATAATATAATTAATTTACTTTAAAAAATAATCTAATTAATTATTATATAAATAAGAGTATTTTAGTAACCATAGTGGTATTCATTTCGATTTTTGTGAACTAGTAAACAACACAAATGAAATCAATATTATTTTTATTCTGATTCCAGTAATTTAAGTAAACATCTTTAACATAAATCTGATTCTGATTCTTCCTCATTTCAACTCATTCTCAATTCGATTCCTCCTCAATTTAAACCTCATATTTCGATTATGGTTACCTAAACGAGCCCTTAGAAGAGAGAGAAACGGAAAGGAAGATGATGAAGAATTAATACCTCTAAGGGGTGTTTGTTTGCCGTCACTAAAATTCACTGGACTGGACTGAACTAACATTTAGTCCAGTCCCGTGTTTGTTTCTTGGAAGGCTTAGGTTTAATGAGATAACTCTCACTCGCTTTGACTAAAGAAGAGACTAGTGGGTCTTAGCTAACCCCCCCCCCCCCCCAACAAAACCATGGGATTGCTAATCCCATCTCCAAAAGCGATTGCACGATGCAAGTTTATAAACGCTGCAAGTCCGCAAGCCCGCAAGTATGATTCTGGGCAACTCCATTTGCCAACCCATTTCCCAGATCTGAAACCCAGCCTCATCGCTACATAAATCTCAACACCAAAATTCGAAAAAAAATAAATTGCAAAACGATAACAACAACAATCCTGATAGAAAAATTCTTTATTCTCGAAAATTCTCAGAAATTTTTTCTTTTTCCCAGAAAATTTCGGAAAGAAATGGATAGAGAAGGGGAGAAAGTAGCTTTGGGATGAAGAGCAATGGAGAGACGGAGACGGAAAAGAGAGTAGTTTTGAGGACGATTTTGCACAGGAAAAACAATTTTGAAGGTTGTGGTTTTGCAGGACAAATTATAGAGAAAAGGAGTGTTATGGGGGACGAAACTAGAAAGTAAAGAAAGAACTCTCCAGAGAGAGGTTAGATAAAAAATTAAAATATTGTTGAATTAATAAAGGTGACGGAACGAAAGAGTATTCTAGACACACAAAAAAGGCAAGAGTTTGAATAAAATATATTAAATTAATAATAAAATATTATTGGATATGCATTAAATAATATAATATTACAGTTATTAATTATCTTGCTTCTTAGTCCAACACTGTACCAAACGTTTCATTAAGTTAGTTCAGTTTAGTCTAGTCTAAGCTAGTCCAACTTAGTCTTTGAAGCTAATCCAATCTGAGATAGTTCGGTGCAACAAACGACTCCCTAAAGTAGAATTAATGCCTCTTGAGATTAATGGAGGGGCATAACAGGAATTATAAGCAAATAAATACACCCTGTTGCGTTTCTCGAAAGTTAAACCACATGGAAGTCTATAAGGGAGAGTCTGCATTGGACTCGCTTCTGAGCGAGTATGCTTAGCAATTCTCTTTGAAAAAAGGCTATTCCCGGCTTTCTGGTCGATGCGCTCGCTGTCTAACAAAAAATTGACCAAATAAGAACAAAAAGTGACTTAAGATCGAATCAAGGGTTTGATCTGATTCTCAATGATTAAGCTCCTAACCCAAAAAATCTACCGACTTTCCTACTAATTAAGCTCCTGAGTAAACTACTACTCCTCCATGGCGGACCCTGTAAAACGAGAGGATCCGCCTTCCGAACTCACCCTTCTTCTCGATTCAAATCACAACAACCGTCACCAAGCACCAGAAGGAGATTGCAAAGATACCCAATTGGACCAAACCCTACAATGGCTAGAAACGTTTCTCACTCTATTGGGCTTCAGTCAATCTTCTTGGTTGAGCCTTGCGCTGTCCTGGACTGCTCTGGTTCTTCTCGGTGTTGTTCTCCCGGTGGTGGTGCTAGAGACATTCAACTGTTCGGACTGCGACAAGTATCAGGTTAAAGGGTTCGAGCTCACTATCGTGGCATCGCAGGCTGTTCTTGCGGCGGTCTCTTTGCTCTGCATCTCTCACTGTCTTCGCAAGTATGGCATTCGGAGGTTCCTCTTTGTTGATCGCTATAGTGGCCGTATGGTTCGGTTTCGAAACGATTACATCAAGCAGATTAAGGTATGATATGAAATGGTTTACTTGATAATTGTGTTGTGAATTCTACTGTGCTCCAGTGTATGACATGCATCGAATGAATGAATTTTGGGATGTGCGGCCAAAGATCTAATAGCCATCGATGTCGGTGCATACTAGCATACTAGAACTTCCATATATAAACTTCAAGTTTTATGATATGAGCATTGTTGTCAGAAATGAGATAATCCAAATTTATGTTTGAATGTCAAGTTAAGGTGTCCTCTTTGCTCTGATTTCAAATTCGTTAGACCTACATGTGTGATGAGTAAATATTATCTGTACAAATCTACGGGTTAGATGGTATGCACATAATGTGCTTACCAGAATTCAGCATATATTAGTTTCTAATTCGAGACCTGCAGGTGAAAACATAATCGAAGTCTTCCATCTTTGCATTCTGTCAGTTTTGTATTTGTTTACCAATGCTGATTAGGCATAGCACACACTAACTGCAGCCTGCAAATATTGGAATAACTTACCAAATATAGACTACTTGTTGCCAGTATTAACTATGGCATTTCTTTATTTTAACTTTTATCGACATTTTTTGCCAGAAGCTTCCAGTGGTTAATGTGCTTAGAATTTTCCTTGGGTGTTGTTATCTTTGCAGGGCTCTTTACGCCTGCTCATTTGGTGGGCGCTGCCATGTTTTCTTTTGAAAACTCTGCGAGAGGTCATCCGCATGATATATGTCCATCACGAGTCACGGTGGCTGTCATTTGCTGTGTTAGTAACTTTGGTACTATCATGGGCTTATGTGAGTACAATCACTCTAACAGCCAGCATTTTGTTTCACTTGGTCTGCTACTTGCAAGTTATCCACTTCGATGATTATGGAAGGCTCTTCGAAAGGGATTCTAATGTGTTGCTATTTATGGAGGAGCATATTCGCCTGCGGTATCATCTCCATAAAATAAGCCATAGGTTCCGGATCTTCCTTCTTGTGCAGTTTATAATCGTCACCACAAGCCAGTTTGTGACTCTACTCGAGCTCACAATATACAGTGGAAAAATCACTGTCATAAACAGTGGTGATTTTGCAGTAAGTTCAATAATTTCCATGTATCTACTTCTGGGTTGATTAACTTCTCACTCTTACAGGCTTAGATTTAAAACCATATTGGATTCCCCCCTTTAAGACTGGATCTCTCTGAAAACTCTCTAATCATCATTGACTGCAGACTAAAATTCAGTGCATTAAATTTCCTTCCTCTTTTTCCTTCAAATATTCAGGTCTCCACAATTGTTCAGGTTGTCGGCATTACTATTTCCCTGCACGCAGCTACTAAAATTTCTGGTAGAGCCCAAGGTATAACGACAGTTGCCAGTAGATGGCATGCGTTAGTGACATGCAGTTCTAACGATTCATCTCACAACAGAAGTTCAGACAGTTTGGTGAATTCGGAGGCTGCCAACAGATTGAGTTCACTGCATGTAAGTTACTCCGAGAGTGACTTGGAGTCAGCAGATTATGTTCACGTGCCTACATATTCCCAGCTGGCTTCACATATGGCTTCATATCACAAGAGACAAGCTTTTGGTATGCATCAGCTTATGCTGTTTCAGTTGTTCCCGTTCATTTCAAACCTTAAATTTCGAGCATTCTGTTTACCATTTTTGTGTTTGAAAAGAAAACGCTTCGATCATCTTGTATTACTTGCTGCATGTCATATATGGCTTTTGTTTTATGCATTTCCGTACTTCAGTCTTGCTGGTTATTGATTGTGGCTCATGCTCTATCCCTTTCTGCAATGCAGTGTTATACTTGCAAGCCAATCAGGGGGGGATAACGATTTTTGGATGGATGGTCGATAGAGACCTCCTCACCACCATCTTTTTCATCGAACTATCTCTGATTACCTTTGTTCTTGGACAGACAATAGCTTCTTCGTCCACTTGATCCGTTGATCTGTCCTGGTTTGCACCTTCATCTCTTCAATTATTTACCCATGAAATCCTTAGAAAGCTGTTTGCGTAACGATGCGGTTCTGTGAAGTGTACAAGGGTATGTGGAGGGGGAATAACTGAGGCTTCTTTTAGTCCGGGAAAGTACGCCATGGATGTGGAGGTTTAACATGGAGTCATCACCACCTGACCTCGCGGCGTGAAGCTTGTAAATGAGCGTTAAGACGACTTGCCGTGAGGCCGTTGAGGGAGGCAGTTACGTCCTCGTCGTTCTTGGTCATTTTCGCCAGAGCCCTGCTGGCGTCCTTGCCGGGAACATTGCGTACGGCCCCCCGGGACCGTAAACGACTTGCCGTCCGTGACGTCGAAGACGTGGCCTTTGAGCGCCATTGTATATCGGGCTCGATGGGTCGGTGCCGGTATATTGGATCAGCTGCTGCGCTGTGAACTCCATCGCTGTGTTGGCGAGGGCGAAGATGTTAAATATGAAGACTTTGGAGGTTATTGGGTATCGGAGTAGATGAATGCTCGATTCTTCGCCCACCAAAAATTAAATTGCAGATTTTTTTATTAGTGCAAAATATTTAACGGTGGACATGAAAGTGATTTGGATGGGAACGGGGTAGACAAGTTGGAATTTCACTCTCCTGTAAATTAATACATAAGAATATTGTTAGTATTTATGATAATTTTGTAAGTTTCTTTCTCTCCCCTCTTTTTACAATTCCTTCCTCTCTTTTTCTCACACTTTTTTTTTCACTTTCTTTATATAAAAATTCAAAACAATGAAACTTATCTGTAATTGTATTTTTATTTTTTATTGAATAAAATGTATTATTTATACTAAAAAAGAGCGAGTATGCTAGACTTTATAATGTATTAAAAAATATAAAATATAAAATATACATAAAAAATATAAAATATTCGAAAATTTATGGGGTATCGGCTAGATTGGCCATGTACCGTTGACTGTTGATTTTTTTTTTAATGGAATCGGCTTCGGCCCTTTTAGCTATTTCGTCTTGCTGATTCTGAATGCACTCTACTTCTCCAAATTTAGTTGTTTTCATAGAGTTTTGCTAATGGGTTATTTTATTTGTTTAGATGCTAGCAGTTCCAGAGGCTCTAAAGGACATGCCAGCTAAAGGAGGGCTTACAACCGGTGCATGGACTTTTATTTCGGAAATGTTTTCTTTATCAAATATTAAGCATGCCTAGATAAATATAAATTTCAGTTACTTTTTATGAGTTAAACAGACTTTGTGATTTCTTACCAGGCCTTATAATTTATGATGATGACGATTTTATGAATGTTGATTTTCCCTATTCTTGTCGTATTTTAATTTTTATGCGTACACTTACATAGTTTTAGAGTATTGTACTAGTTCACGGCCGCAGGACACAGCTTGCACGTGTATGAGTTATAATCCAGTATTTCAGCCTTTCCAAATGCTGGTGTATGATTACACTGGTATTTAGACAAGCTACGACTAGTGTATGATTACACTACCATTCAAATTACACTAGCTAGACTACTACTAGTGTATGATTACCTTTCAGCTTACACGTGTATTGGAGAACATATTTATACTCTCAGTTTGTCATCATCTCGAGGTTAATCAGTAATAACATACTTATATTTTTCAATTTATACTAGCAATTACAAGTGTATGATTATATCTTCAGCTTGCACTCGAAGTAACTAGCGTATGATCTCGTATGCTATGCCACCGATAAGTTAAATCTCAGTATATGACGGTATATGCTTTTCAGTTTTCGTGGCATGCTTAGTTTTCAGAAAGGGTCACCATGCCAAGCAAAACGAGCCGTGGCCTGAACTTAATACGAAAGACGACTAATTCTTGTTAAGGATACAAATTTAAATATCTCCTCAAGAGATAAAACTTAGAGACTAAGTAATTGTTACAGTTTGTTAGGATAGTTAGTGACTGTTAGTTTTTTGTTAATTCAGTTTTGTTAGATTTGTTGACAGGTATAAATACTAAAGTGTAATCTTATTGTAAGAATATAATGAGAAATACATATTCTAACATGGTATCTCCGCTTTTTCGTCTCACGACTTTCTCTCTCTCGATCCAAACGGTTTAGCTTCCGCTCCGATCTTCTTCTCTGATCTTCCTATCTCCTATTTCTTCTCTGATTTCTTACCCTAGCCATGGCGATTGGTGCGACTGGTGCATCTCCGTCCTCTGATGCCGATTCTCATAATCATCTCTCTCCTTCGATGATTCCAAACCCTAATTCTTCTGGCTCTTATGCAATTACATCAATCACCATTCAAAATATTGGATCTCTAGTTCCGATTAAGCTCACCACTACAAATTATCTGACCTGGACTGCTCTCTTTGCTCCGATCTTTCGTCGGTACAATC
The DNA here is from genome assembly GCA_963580275.1 of Crataegus laevigata. Taxonomy (NCBI): domain Eukaryota; kingdom Viridiplantae; phylum Streptophyta; class Magnoliopsida; order Rosales; family Rosaceae; genus Crataegus; species Crataegus laevigata. The sequence continues at coordinate 8,587,750 of OY756948.1, read as the reverse complement.
TCACCGGTTTGATTGATGGATCCATGGTGGCACCGCCCAAATTTCTTCTTGATGTCTCCAGCAATCGTTCTACAACCTTGAATCCAGAATATGTCACTTGGTTTGAGAATGATCAGAACATTCTTATCTGGTTAAATTCCACGCTCTCGGATTCGCTCATTCCCTACACCGTTGGGGTTACCTCCGCTCGTGAGCTTTGGGCTAAGTTGGAATCACGCCTTGCCACCGCCTCTCAGTCACATATTCATGAGCTTCGATCTCGCCTTAGGACTCTTTCCAATGGCGAATCCACTGCCGCTCAGTATCTCCAGCAAGTTGAAGAAATTGCTGATGCCCTTGCTCGTGCTGGAGCACCTGTTGATGATTCTGATCTCATCTCTATTATTCTTCATGGCTTACCTTCTGAGTTTGAGTCTTTTGTGGATGCGATCCAATTTCGGCTTGGATCTACATCGATTGATGAACTTCACGGCCTGTTGATTAGCAAAGAAATTCAGCTCAATCATCGCAAGAAATCGTCATCTACGACACCTTTTCAGGCCTATTCCTCATCTGCTGGTATTCTGCCTACACCGCCGCACACAAACCCTAATTTTCAAGCCTTTTCAGCTCAGCATTCCTCGAATTTCACACTTCACAGCCGTGGCATGGATCGAAATTCCAAACCTTCTTCTCATAATCGAGGTTCTTTTCGGTTCAATAACAATCAAGCTCCGCGGCAGAATTCATATCGCAACCAAAATCACCGACCGATCTACAATAATAATCGTGGAGGTCGTCACAATGTTCAATTTTCTAGCAAGCCCTCTCCTTGTCAAATTTGCAGACACTTTGATCATGAAGCATGGAACTGTCCTCATCGTATGGATGCCAATTACTGAAGGATTATTTTAGAGAAACATGTTCATTTAAGCAATATCATTAGCATGCAATTAACAAATTAAAGGCGGAATCATACTTGCATATACTTAAAAACAAAACATTACCCATGAATGTTCAAAGCCTAGTAGATTGGTGAACCTTTAAACAACTCAAAACAAAGTGAGTTGAGATTTATACCTTTGTAGATTCCTCTTTGCTTAAGCAAAGGCTAATCACCCAAAGAGAGGGCCTTCATTCCTTGCATCTTAAATCTATGGATTTGGATGGATGAAGAGGTTTCTCCAAGTTCCCAAAATTGGGAACCTCTAAGATTCTACACCAAGGTTAGATTGGAGAAGATATGAGTGACCTTGGAGGAGTAGGATTGCTAGCTAATCCCTCCAAGGGGGCCGGCCTTTTAGAGAGAAAAATAGAGATTGTGTTTCACCAATTTCCCCCAAAAAGAACCCTAAATGAATTTTGTCTATAAAGTCATATTTATAGCTTAATTCATTTGAGTGGCAAACTTGTAAATAAGTCCAAGTTTGCTACCCTTACATTGTGGCCGGCCTTAGGGATTAATTTGGGCAATTTGGTCTTTGTGAATCATTATTCACTAAGTTGTCATACAACTTAAGTTAATGGACTCGACGTTCGAAGCCCATTGGGCCTTAAGGTCCAAAACTATCCCGAGGTCTTTAACGAACTTATTCGTTTGATTAATTAACATATTAATTAATCCTTGCCATAAATAATTAAACCATTTAATTATTCTTACTCATTACGTTGAATCTTCAATCTTTACCTTACACGGTGTACGATCCATTAGGTTCCTTTTAGCGAGGCAGTGGGCGATTCAAACTCTTTTAAATCGATTGTGAATTTGAAACTAATTTTCAATTCTCCCTTTAGTGTTTACACACGTTTAGGGCTTCCACAAACAATGAGTGACACCTAGCAGCATATCATGGTTACCCAAGCTAATCAGAAGAGGTAGAGAACCTATTCAGTTTAGGATTACAAATGCAATACGGTCCTTCTCTAATACAATACTCTTGACCACATTGTTTGGCTTGATAGTTTATTCATGTCTACTATCCAATGTGAATCTCGTGCTTATATGATTCCATTGAATGTGATCTGGAACACATTCCAACATCTCATTCATACTCTGGCCAGAGATTCTAAATCATATCATAGAGTATTCTCCCTCAACGGTTTGAAGGTTAGAGATCCCTTGTTGCGCATTCACTTGTCTCCATGACTAGATAGCTTGACCCCAACCATGTCGTGGACACTCCAAAGGAATGCCATTTGACACGATCAAAGATCAAGGACCTAACCACAAGACAACTATGATGCCTCAGGTCAAAGGACTAATTTGCATTATCCTAACCATGAGTTCTCACGTGACATGAATATGAGAACTCGTCGTTGATCGTGTTCAGTGAACTCATTCTCTATTGAGCACCTACGTACTTGTCTTGGTGTCACTCACACCAATGACTCGAGACTAGTCACTCTCCCTGAGAGAAGACATAGCACGTACTGATCTTAACGGACTGTCAATGCCCAATTGGCAATCCTATGATCAGGAACGTTTAGGATGTGTCTACGAAAGAATGGTCTCATGAATCTAACTTCTTTTAGATTGCATTCTCCCAATCACATATTCCTTGGACTTCATCTTTTAAGCATATAACATTTATATGAGACCGCTCAAACAATAATCTTTGCCCTTGATATTAAACTAGATTAGTTTAACATGTGAAATGTCCGTAAAGTATCATCATATGATTGGTTTTAGGGCACATTTCCAACAATCTCCCACTTGCACTAGAGCCAATCAGCTTGGTCATCAATGATGATACCTCTTCTGCAGTCATTTCATAAATGGCTGAGTAGTAGGCCTAGACAATGGATATCTATATGTTATCCATAGAAGCAACCTTGAGAATAACGACGTCACCATTATACATGATTCCCAATCATGTGGTTTAGTCTCTCATATGAGTTCGGACCTTGATGAGACCTTGATTCCCTGGCTTGAGCTATCGCCCCATTAGTGTCATACACTTTCTGGTTGGAACCGAATAGAGAGTTCATAAATGAACTTTCCCATCCAAACAACATTGTTGTAAGCTTCTATATGGCAATATATTTTGCATTCATAATGGAACACACTAAAGTCATTACTTTAATGTTTCCATCCAAATATCTCTTTAGTCATAATAAAGAGATATCTGTTTATCTCTTCATTCATAATGAAGAAACATCCAATGATGGATTAGATTCATAATCTAATACATTTACGCTTCCATTACGTTACTCTGATTCTTCCTCAATTATTGAGAAATCTATCCTTTAGTATTTCTTAAATACTTAAGGACTCACTTGACAGTTGCCATGGTTCTGATCCTGGGCTTGTACTGATATCGTTTTGTACCGTTCTAGGTACAACTCATATCAATGTTTTCATATAATATGAAATACATAAATCACCTTTGTGCGTATGCATAAAGGATTCTATTTACGCATTATTTCTTTTGGGAGTCAAAGGGTACATTCCCTTTGAGAAGAACAATTTCCTAGTTTCACTAGAATTGTCATTCTAATTGAAGTTTATCATCATATGAGAAACTTCCTAGCATCTCTTGTCTATTTTAGGGATTGATATAATCCAATTATATCTTGAAATATATCATTATAGATTTCAATCCCATATACATAGACTATATCTCCCATATTCATTCTATTGTTTATAGAATGTTTAAAGTCATAACTTTAACGAAGAAGAATTCTTTTCATTTCCAAAAATTAATATATCATATATATTTAAATTTAGGAATATGATTAACTCCCACTAATCTTTTGTAAACCTAGTAAACAAAAGATTCATTTACATCTTTACGAGAAATCAAACGATTTGATCTTTCATAAGACGGTTATAGCTCCCACTAGCTTGCTAAGATCCATGATGGATGGATCTCTACAACTTACATGTCTTGTGATTTATAGTTTTGGATATACATTATCAAGACTATCTTAATAATGGTTATGGAAACCCATATTATGTCCAAACATTAAATCACCATTTAGTTGTAGCTAGCAATCCTCGAATTAATTGAAGCTAAGACTATATCAAAGATGGTTTCTTCAAAGTCAACCATACTCTTTGAGTGTAGTCACCTTAGGCTACCAATTAGCTATTAAGGTTTCATTATTTCGAGTCAAATGGTACTTTACCATTTCCTTGAGTATATATCGTATATACACTCTATGTAGTCATAAGGATTTTCATTCTTATTTCTTTCGATTTAAGAGGTACAACTCTATGACATAGTCATACAGTTCAAACCATTCAACTAAGACGGTTTATAAATCCTTCTTGACTACCTTGGAGCTTGTGGTATAGGAACTAGGTTGTTATATTTGTTGATTACTATCTTGTCTCTCAAAGAACCCATTCTTTGAGTTCTATGTCTCGTTCATTTGCATTTTAGGCAAATCATATTGTAGGATTACAATGAACTACCCAACAAAACAACATTTGTTAGTTGGTTTATAGAAGTGATATCCAAAAGCTAATTTAAGGATATCCCACAAGATTGTTATCAAACAAATATTGCTTATTAGCACACAACCCCAAATCTTAACATGCTTAAGATTTGTCTTTCTTTCTAACTACATCTTATGAAGTTATGAAAAATTTGGAAGATCTTCTAATTCACAATCACATTGTTTTAGAAGTGTATATATCCTATATATAGGTAATAGATAATAACCAACGAACTAAACCTTATTCAAGTTCGTTCTTCTCCTAATGGAGAAATTCATTATCTTATGATGCTATTTTCCTTGATATCTTTCAAGGAAACTCATCTAAAGTGTTATCTTTCCTTGGATCAAATCTAAGGAGTTAAATACTTTAGATGTCTTACTCATCAACTTACATTTCTTGAATTCTTTGAAACCTTTTGCAAAGTATTCGGACTTGTGGTTATTCAAAGTAAACTATAGTCCAACCGAGAGTGATCTTCGGTGAATGTCATATAACATGAGTAGTATTATGTTGTGGACTAGTGCCACTAACATCTAAGTGAATTAACCTCAACAACTTTGTGATTCTTTCTTCTTTCCAAAAGAATAAAGATTCGAACATTTCGCCTCTATACAATTTTAACAAGAAGGCATTGGATCCGGATCTAACGATCCAAAGCATCCATCCATAACCAACTCGTAATTTATGTTCTAGAGGTATCACAACTTAGTTGGGATTAGTCACTACCTTGCAACCTTTTGGGTTTTAAGCATCGTTATATTCTAAACAGTTAACACTACCACATCATCTCTACTATAGAGACAATTAATTAGATTACAATAATCTAATCATTCTTTATTTGGTAGTTCATATGAGGAAGTAAGTAAAATCCGCTTTCGCAGAGATCTTTATTTTATTCACTTTCCGAATGTGAAGTACTTTCTCTTCTCTCATTAATCTTCTACTTCTTATTAGCCACACTTTTACAACGATTTGTAAAACTTAGTTACTAATACAGAATCAAGCATTCAAGTAGAAGAACCAACTGTTATGAACTTTTCAAGAACATTCTTCAACACCTTTGAAAGGTGTGTTCTTGACACTTGCAAGACATTTCTTGCAAATACCCCTTCCAATGTCCATCCTTTCATAAAGAAAGTTTGTTCCCTTGGAGTTATTTTGCTTTCTTCATTTGACTTCTCCTTTGACTACAATAGTCATGGTCCCTAAAATCCCACTATCTCTCTTGAAACTTGTTTCAATCGTGTTTTATACATCAAACAATTTGGAGAGCGTGTGGTTATTGTTCACCATATAGTTTACAATAAACTTAGTGAACGATTAGGATAGGGACACAAAGGTGAAGTCCTTATCTAGTTTCCGTCTCGTTAAGTGTTTTAACACTTCAACATACAATGATTCAAAATCATCATAAGTCCATGTTGATGGACTATTTTTGTCAACCAACCATTATGTTCTAAACATAATTACAAACATTCAAGAGTTGTTTAAGGCAACTCTTATTTCTTCATACAACGATTTGTAAGTGAAGAATCATGGCACATTAAGCGTCCATGCCCTTGTGCTTACTTCAAAAGTTCCTTGTTTATGTAACAAAGAAACAAGCACTAATGTTTGTGTTGATTTAAGGGTTGTTCAAAGCAACTCTTATTTCTTCATACAACAATTTGTATTTGAAGAATTATGACAATTAAATTGTTGTCCTCTTTATGATAGACTTATCTATCATGTTCTTCCAATGATACATTATCGATAGGAAGATTGTGAGGGTGAGACTACTTAGGCATTTTTACAATCCATCAAAGACAATCTATGGAATTGTAGTACTAAGTCCGGAAACTAAAGTATTCGGCTTTTCTTTGTCAAGTATCGGATAGCGTTTGCAAATATATATTGGTAAACAAATACATAACGAATATAAATTGATTGATTTTAAGCTATTTGATTCGGGTCTTTAAATCATAATAGCACCACCCACTATTTTTGGCAAATTCCATATCCCTCATCGGAATTCGAGAGTTTTGGAGGAAACTCTTAGTAGGTTATGGGAGACTCACTATTACCAAGCCCACCTCACGATGATACGATGTTGGCTAGTATTAATAATAATGAGAGAGTACACTTACTCATTTACATCTAATGTAAGTACCCATCCTTTTGGCCTCTAGAGAATGTCACCTCACAATGATATGATGTTGGCTCCATTGCACTTAGTTAAGTCATTCCCACCATGCGAGTTCAAGTTAGGGGTTCAAGAACAACCTCACGATGATACGATGTTGGCTATTCTTGTTGCCTACCTTTCACAACATCATGTATGCGTATAGAATCCTCCCCGAGTGTAAGCATGCACTTTGAACTCCCCCATGATAGGGTGAAGCCGATGTACACGTCACAAACGTTCGGACCTACCACGGTGGAAGGCCACGAAAGAGTGTTCAAAAGCACTCTCACGCTTATCAACTTAATATTGGTTTGGTTGAGGATTTTTAGGTCTCATCACATATAAACATACATTTTAATCCAATTAAAACATTTTTGGTCCTATCACAACTATTGGTCCATATGATTTATTTAGTTGTATATAATACTCCCACTAAGCTTTTAAAACGGTTTTTAAAGCAAGAGTACATGATACTACTAACATAAGGTTTGCATTCATTGATGGACTATATAGTTGCCTTAGGGCCTTAGGATGACTATGAACCTTTTGTTTAGATCCAACACGAGCCTTGTGTTGAATCTCGGACTAGGGATGGTGATTGATTTTAGTTACGCATTTAATCACATTAAGGCGTGTTGTCTTAGGGGCGTTGGACCCAACTACTTCATTTTCATGCATATCATATAAAGCAAGAAAGAAGTACTTCAAAGTAAAGAAGAGCTTATGCTCTTTTACAACAATTGATCAAATCAAATTACTTTAAAGTAAAGAAGAGCTTATGCTCTTTTACAACATTTGATCTAATCAAATTACAACCAAAATCTAATCTACACATTCCCATGGTTCAAACACTGCCTTTCACATAGCTCAATTATCGTAGGCTTAGGTTCATAATCACCCTTTAATTAATTAACGCTTTAACTAATTAAATTGAATGCAACATTTTTCATTTGGTTTTTGTATCCATAAAATTGATTTAAATGAAGCTAAACAAAATGAAAATCCAATTCTCATTTAAAGAGACAAAACAATTTTTGTTCTCTACCTAATTTGGGCCAATATTAATAACCTCAACTTATTTGGGCTATAATGCAATTAGCCTCAACATTTGGGCCAAAGTGCAAAGACCTCAACTTATTTGGGCCATAGTGCAATTAACCTCAACTTTTGGGCTATTTTGCAAATACTTAAACTTTTGGGGTCACTTTGTAAAACACAAAAGTTCACTACTTTATGTAATTACAACTAGAACCCAAAAATTTCATCAAAAGTTAAAACTTCATTAAAGGAACAAAACAATTTGTCCTTTTAGTGATTTTGGACCTTTACGTAAAAACGTAAACTTTTGGGCCAAAATGCAAATACACAAAAGTATCAAAACTTTATGTAATTGCACAAGAGGCCCTAAAATACCCCTACTAATAGGGTGGCCGGTTTTGACAAGTTTTAAAAAAAAAATTCAAAGTTTTTGTGAGGTGGTTTTGGTTTCATAAAACCATGCAAGTGGTGTGTGTGAAAGGAAATTAATCCTTTCACACCACCAAAAATACTTTCACCTTTTATATTCAAATATCTAAGATATTTACAAAGTTTTTGACTAATATTAAAATGTAAATCATTAATAAATATATGAAAATATCTTATAACAAAACTTTATGAAATAATTCAAAACTTTGAATCAAAACCACAAGCTTTATTGTTCTTGGCAAGAACATCAAGAACAATGATGAACATTCATGAGAAACCCATAAAAGTTCCATGAACATTTTTCATCCAAAAACATTTCAAAATCACTTAAACTTAAGGGAAATAACATATAACCAAACTAGGGTACTTAGGGGTCCCAAAAGTTACTTGAAAACACTTTTAACAAGTCAAACAAGAACCCAAAAAATCACCCTTTAAATTTGGCCGAAATTCCCAAAATTCATGGCACCAAATTTTAGCTTCAATATTCATGCTCATATGAACTACATCTACAACATTTGAGATGCCAAATTTTCCAACAAAATTTACATTCATAAAACAAGAATAAAGCTTGTAACATTTTACAACTTTTAAATCACATATTATGAACTACAAAACCCAAAAGGATTCACCAACTACTAGACCTAGGCTCTGATACCACTTGAAGGATTATTTTAGAGAAACATGTTCATTTAAGCAATATCATTAGCATGGAATTAACAAATTAAAGGCGGAATCATGTTTGCATATACTTAAAAACAAAACATTACCCATGAATGTTCAAAGCCTAGTAGATTGGTGAACCTTTAAACAATTCAAAACAAAGTGAGTTGAGATTTATACCTTTGTAGATTCCTCTTTGCTTAAGCAAAGGCTAATCACCCAAAGAGAGGGCCTTCATTCCTTGCATCTTAAATCTATGGATTTGGATGGATGAAGAGGTTTCTCCAAGTTCCCAAAATTGGGAACCTCTAAGATTCTACACCAAGGTTAGATTGGAGAAGATATGAGTGACCTTGGAGGAGTAGGATTGCTAGCTAATCCCTCCAAGGGGGCCGGCCTTTTAGAGAGAAAAATAGAGATTGTGTTTCACCAATTTCCCCCAAAAAGAACCCTAAATGAATTTTGTCTATAAAGTCATATTTATAGCTTAATTCATTTGAGTGGCAAACTTGTAAATAAGTCCAAGTTTGCTACCCTTACATTGTGGCCGGCCTTAGGGATTAATTTGGGCAATTTGGTCTTTGTGAATCATTATTCACTAAGTTGTCATACAACTTAAGTTAATGGACTCGACATTCGAAGCCCATTGGGCCTTAAGGTCCAAAACTATCCCGAGGTCTTTAACGAACTTATTCGTTTGATTAATTAACATATTAATTAATCCTTGCCATAAATAATTAAACCATTTAATTATTCTTACTCATTACGTTGAATCTTCAATCTTTACCTTACACGGTGTACGATCCATTAGGTTCCTTTTAGCGAGGCAGTGGGCGATTCAAACTTTTTTAAATCGATTGTGAATTTGAAACTAACTTTCAATTCTCCCTTTAGTGTTTACACACGTTTAGGGCTTCCACAAACCATGAGTGACACCTAGCAGCATATCATGGTTACCCAATCTAATCAGAAGAGGTAGAGAACCTATTCAGTTTAGGATTACAAATGCAATACGGTCCTTCTCTAATACAATACTCTTGACCACATTGTTTGGCTTGATAGTTTATTCATGTCTACTATCCAATGTGAATCTCGTGCTTATATGATTCCATTGAATGTGATCTGGAACACATTCCAACATCTCATTCATACTCTGGCTAGAGATTCTAAATCATATCATAGAGTATTCTCCCTCAACGGTTTGAAGGTTAGAGATCCCTTGTTGCGCATTCACTTGTCTCCATGACTAGATAGCTTGACCCCAACCATGCCGTGGACACTCCAAAGGAATGCCATTTGACACGATCAAAGATCAAGGACCTAACCACAAGACAACTATGATGCCTCAGGTCAAATGACTAATTTGCATTATCCTAACCATGAGTTCTCACGTGACATGAATATGAGAACTCGTCGTTGATTGTGTTCAGTGAACTCATTCTCTATTGAGCACCTACGTACTTGTCTTGGTGTCACTCACACCAATGACTCGAGACTAGTCACTCTCCCTGAGAGAAGACATAGCACGTACTGATCTTAACGGACTGTCAATGCCCAATTGGCAATCCTATGATCAGGAACGTTTAGGATGTGTCTACGAAAGAATGGTCTCATGAATCTAACTTCTTTTAGATTGCATTCTCCCAATCACATATTCCTTAGACTTTATCGTTTAAGCATATAACATTTATATGAGACCGCTCAAACAATAATCTTTGCCCTTGATATTAAACTAGATTAGTTTAACATGTGAAATGTCCGTAAAGTATCATCATATGATTGGTTTTAGGGCACATTTCCAACAATTACAGTGTCAAATCCTCTCCATCTGCAATGGTAGCCAACACATCCCCTTCTGCTCCTACTTGGATTGTTGACTCTGGGGCTACTTCTCACATGACCAACTCCTATGCTAATCTTCAAAATCCAGAGGCCTATACAGGGCCTGATCAAGTGTATATCGGCGATGGCAAAGGTTTATCCATCTCTCACTCTGGTTCTTCTAATTTGCCTACTGCACATCATGATTTTCAATTACGCAATGTTCTTCATGTTCCTGATCTCAAGTAGAATCTACTTTCTGCAAATCAGTTTTTGATTGATAATTGGTGCTCCATGCATCTTTATCCTTTTCACTTTACTGTGAAGGATCTTTCTTCGGGGATGATGCTTTTTAAAGGTCCTGTCAGCGATGGTTTCTATCATTTTCATTCTTCTTCATCTCATGCTGTGCATCCTAAAGCTTTGGTTGCGACTGTTAAGGATACAAATAAAGTGTGGCATCAACGATTGGGCCACCCCTCTGTGAAGATTTTCCAGAAATTGGTTGCAAAATCATGTATTTCAGTTGCTAATAGTTCAAATAAGACCTTCTGCACCGATTGTGCTTTAGGCAAGAGTTCTAAACTTCCGTTTGTATCTGCTGCTTGTATTACGCGCAAACCTCTAGAGCTCATTCACACAGATGTTTAGGGGCCATCACCTGTGTCTTCTGTTACTGGTTTTCGATATTATGTTCTGTTTGTGGATGACTTCACCAAATATACTTGATTTTTCCCCTTGAAATATAAATCTGAAGTTTTCTCTATATTTGCTCAGTTCAAGACTCTTGTTGAAAATTCTCTATCTGCTAAAATAATTGCTCTTAGATCTGTTTCTGGTGGGGAGTTTATGAGCAGTTCTTTTTCTCAATTTTTGATTGCAAATGGGATTCAACATCAGCTTTGTTGTCCACACACTCCCGAGCAAAATGGGTGTGCCGAGAGGAAACATAGGCATGTGGTTGAGACTGCACGGACCTTGTTGACTGCTTCTTGTGTTCCTCATCTCTATTGGGTTGATGCTTTTGCCACAGCCATTTATCTGATCAATCGATTACCTACTGCATCCAAACCTTCACCTTGGGAGTTATTATTCCACAGATTGCCTGATTACAGTACTCTCCGAGTGTTTGGGTGTGCTTGCTTTCCTTGGTTACAACCATATGCTTCTTCCAAGTTACATCCCAAGAGCAAGCTATGTGTTCTCTTGGGGTATAGTTTGCATCATAAAGGATACAAATGTCTTGATCCTGTGACCAAAAGGCTATATATCTCCCGTCATGTTCTCTTTGATGAAACTCATTTCCCTTTTTCTCAATTTTCCCTCCCTGTTTCTTCCCCACCTCTCTCTTCCTCTCCTTCATCAATCCCATCTTCTCTCACTTTTACTACTTCATCTTCTTCTTCTTTACCAAGCTCTCATCCATCATCCTCTCCTACCCCGGTTCTCTCTATGTCTCAGCAACCTCACATTCCTTCTTCAGAGTTCCCAGTCTCTTCTTCCTCTCCTCCCATCTTACCACCTGCTTTACCTTTCCCTAATCACCATCCCATGCGGACTCGGTCTAAGTCTGGGATCTTCAAACCTAAGGTTTTCACAGCAACCAACCATCCCCTTTCAGTTCCTGTTTCCCCAGATTATACTCCTCATACCTACTTGCAAGCCTCCAAACATCCTCACTGGCGCAAGGCAATGCAGGAGGAATACACTGCTCTTCTTAGCACAGGGACTTGGTCTTTAGTTCCCTTCCACTCCTCTCAGAATATTGTTGGCTGTAAGTGGGTATATCGCATCAAAAGAAAGCCAGATGGTTCAGTTGATCGGTACAAGGCCCGTTTAGTAGCAAAGGGCTTCAATCAACAAGAGGGCTTGGATTATTCTGAGACATTTAGTCCAGTGGCCAAACCAGTTAGTATTCGGATTCTTCTTACTCTTGCTTGTCAATTTGATTGGTTTCTCAACCAACTGGATGTTAGCAATGCCTTCTTGCATGGTACTCTTACAGAATCTGTGTTTATGCAACAACCTCCTGGTTTTGAGGATTCTACCAAGCCCCATCATGTTTGTCATCTGCACCGGTCTCTCTATGGCTTAAAACAGGCCCCTCGTGCTTGGTATGACAAATTAACTGGTGCCCTGGTGTCTTTGGGGTTTATTGGCTCTCAAAATGATCATTCTCTGTTTATTAAAAGGGATCCTCAGTTGGTGTTCATCCTGGTCTATGTGGATGACATTTTGATCACTGGTCCTTCTTCTGCAGCATGTCAGCAAGTGATAGCTCAATTGAGCAGCCTGTTCCCTATTAAGGATTTGGGTCCTTTGCATTATTTCCTTGATCTTGAGGTCCAGCGCTCATCCTCTGGGATCTTTTTAAATCAGACCAAATATATTGTTGATCTTCTGCAAAAGTCTCACATGGATGGGGCAAAACCCTATGCCACTCCCCTCAGTACTGAAAAGCTGGATCATGAGTCTCCTCTTCTTGCCAATATTATTGAATACAGGTCTTTGGTAGGTGCTTTACAATACCTTACCTGGACTCGACCTGATTTAAGCTCTGCTGTTAATCTTGTGTGTTAGTACATGCATAGTCCCCGAGTTTCTCATTTTCAAGCTGTTAAACGTATTCTTCGGTATCTCAAAGGCTCTCTAACTATGGGTTTATGGTTTTCTAAAACCACTGCTCCTTTAGACCTCCAAGCATTCTCTGATGCTGACTGGGCCGGTTGTTCTTTAGATCGGCGATCGACTGGGGGCTTTTGTGTATTTCTTGGTAGCTCTCTTATCAGTTGGAGTGCTAAAAAGCAACCCACTGTGGCCCGTTCTTCTACTGAGGCCGAATACAGATCTCTGGCCAACACTGTTGTTGAGCTTTCCTGGGTTTCCAAGCTTCTGGTTGATATTGGCTTTCCTCTTCCTCGCATTCCTCAGCTATGGTGTGACAATCTCTCTGCCATTTCTCTAGCCAAAAATCCTATTTTCCATGCTCGAACAAAGCATGTTGAAATAGATTACCATTACATCCGGGAGAAAGTGTTAGCCAACCAAGTTGCTGTCCGATTTGTGTGTACCAAGGATCAAGTTGCTGATATTTGTACTAAGTCTCTATCCAAATCTCGTTTTACTCTTCTCCGCGACAAACTTTTCCTTCGTTTCCCTCCGTTTCGTTTGAGGGGGGATGTTAAGGATACAAATGTAAATATCTCCTCAAGAGATAAAACTTAGAGACTAAGTAATTGTTACAGTTTGTTAGGATAGTTAGTGACTGTTAGTTTTTTGTTAATTCAGTTTTGTTAGATTTGTTCACAGGTATAAATACTAAAGTGTAATTTTATTGTAAGAATATAATGAGAAATACATATTCTAACAATTCTGACATATGAATTGCCCTGAACTTAATACGAAAGACGACTAATTCTGACATATGAATTGCTGCTTCCCTCATCAGGCCCTGGGGGTAACTGGCTGCGGAATCCCCAACAGCGTTTCTGTTTGATGGCCGGTGTCGATGGATCAATGTTTTGGTATGCTCTCTTTTGTTTCACTTTGTGAAAAGCTCGTACGCGCAAACATATTAGCATTTTAATCAGTGTACAACATTTGTGCAATCTAACCAGTAGTGTGAATAAAGCGGCAATCTTTACATACTTTTTTAAGTAATGAACTTTCATTGCTTGCTGGCGAAGCGATTAACCGTGCTTACATTCGAGAGCTTAAAATATAAACTAACACCAGAAGAAAGAAACTGGAATTCATAACTTGGATAATGCAAGTTTGATTAGTTCCTTCCTCAACACTTTTCCCTGCACATTCTTTGGTATTGCATTGATGAATGCTACGCGTCTTATCTTCTTATATGGCGCAACCTGCAATTGATGATGCAGTACCGCACATTGGTAAAACCGTAAAAGCAACGTTTTAATGGTAGTTAGATCATGAGAATAACCTGTTTTGCAATAAAATCCTTGATTTGTGATTCATCAATGGCGCTTCCATGGCTCCTCACGACGAAGGCCATGGGTAGTTGACCTGCTTCCTCATCTGGGTAACTGTCCATCATTTTCCATTCACCCAAACACAAACTCCATGAGCTTTTTACACACGAAGCTTGAACTCAAGTCACACTCAAAACGATGGAGCAAGTTACTTACGGAATCACAGCTGCATCAACAATGTCTGGATGGGAGTGAAGCAGATCCTCCAACTCCGCCGGGGCAACCTAATGCAAGCATAAGCAATCCCATTGAGAAGAAAGCAAGCGTTTGGTTAAAGGGTGAATTTGAAGGTGCAGAGACGGCAAACCTGGTAGCCTTTGTACTTGATCAATTCCTTGATTCGATCGACGAAATATAGAAAACCTTCATTGTCTATGTAGCAAATGTCTCCAGTTTTTAACCATCCTTCCGAGTCCAAAGCTGTAGCTGTTGCTTCTTCATCACCAACGTAACCTACGGTAATTAAAATAACCACCACCACCCATCAAAATATTCCACTGTCGATTTTCGATTGCATTGGCAATTCACTGTCAATTTCTTCCCTAAACTTGTACTCCATTGTCAGTTTTTCTTTTCGATATTGTAGATTCAAAACATTTTTTTGAGTAGGAACGTCCGTTCTTGTTGTTAAATGTAGCTTTTCTAACACTACATTAAAATCTCGTTGTCTAATATAAGGAACAAACGTCATCTACAAATAAATACTATGCGAATGTCAACATTACCTTTCATAACGTATGGTCCTCTAAGCCAAACTTCCCCATGCATCAAAGGAGGCAGGGCAGTGCCAGTCTCAGGCTCCACAATCTTGACCTCAATGTCTGACGTAAGCCTTCCATTAGCTCCTTCCACTTGGGTTTCTTTCGGGCCCACCGTGCCGAACACTCGAGCCGTCGTCTCCGTCATCCCATATCCCTGCACAGCCCACCACACGGCCCAAAACGACAACACATTAAACGTAGTTAAACTCATCGTAAAAATACACATCGTGCACCAACCTGTGCGACTTGTACGTGGGGCAGCCGCTTCCTGAGCTTCTCGATCACACTCTTCGACAGCGGAGCGCCGCCGCTGCCGATCACTTGCAGGGAGCTCAAATCGTAGCCGTCCATCTCGTTCATGTCCCCGTGCTTCACCAAGGCCACGACCACAGGCGGGGCACAGGCCACGTCGGTGATTCGGAACCGCTCGATGGACCTCATCATCACCTTCAAATCGAACCTTCCCATGAACGCCAGCGTGTCCCCCGTCAACAAAACTATGAGGCAGTAGGCGAACCCGTACGAGTGGAAAAACGGCACTGTACAGAGACACACAGCTTGTGGAGCGGACGCGTTTCGAACCACGTGGATGCCTGCCATCATCCATATCCAGTTCCGGTGAGTAAACTCCACGCCTTTGACCCTCCCGGTGGTCCCCGATGAGTAGAGAATCGTGGCGGTGTCCGATTGGCTCACTTCAATTCGAAGCGATTCGGCCGAACTCGGACAGGTCATCATCATCATGGACTCGAACTCGGCCGAGTCGAGGAGGATGGTCCCAAGGCGGAGGGAGTTGGGGATTTTGTGAGCGGTGGCACTGGTGGCGAATGCGACGGTGGGTCTGCATATGCTGATTTGGTGGGAGATTTCGGGATTGGAGCTTGCGGGGTTGGAAGGGGAGACGATAACGCCGAGGGAGAGGAGAGAGAGGTGGAGGATGGGGAGGTGGAGGGAGTTGGGGGAGAGAACGAAGGCGCATTGGCCGTGGGAGAGGCCGAGATGGGATTGAAGCGAGGCGGCTAGTGTTCGGACTCGAAAAATGAACTCGGGGTAGAGAATATGGTGGCCGGTGGCTGCGTCGAGGAGGGCGGGAGTGGAAGGCAAGGGAGGGGAGTGGTGGAGGCGGGAGAGGAGGTAGTGGGTGAGGGAAAGAGGCGTGGTTTGGGGAGGCGGTTGGGATCTGGGTCTCGGGCTGTGGAAAGTCTTGGTCTTTGAGCAAAACCCACTCTTTGGATCAATGCTGCAGCCCTTCTGTTGAGTCGCCATTATTGTTTCAGTTGTTTGAGGCTGACGTTTCAGGATTTGAATTGGATATGGAGGTCTTAAAATACACGTTTTGAAAAAATAACAGAATTTAAAATCGGTCCACACCCCACATCTAAAATGTGCCTTCAAATTTTTAACTTTCTCCTCTATGTTTTCTGAAGCCACCCCATCCCCATAAATAAATGACAGCAAAAAAAGCTAGCTCGACGGCCACGGGCCACCCATCTCCCAATTTCCTATTACCTACCGGCAAGTGGCTAGGATTTTTTACTCAGACACTGTAATGGTTGGCAACCGATATAAGAGGGTAGATGGGTTTTATTTTGGTTTCAGAACTTAAATAAAAAAGAAAATTTAACTGAAAAAATTAAATTTATGAAATGTATTCAAAAGATTGTGCAGGTGTTAATGGAATGTATTCAAATTTTTATTTAAAATTGAAGACGGATATATCTGATAAAAACTAATAATATGATATATAATAAACATATAGGATCTACAAAATCTTCTCAGAGATGATAGTGGATCTGTCGGTTTTATTATTGGGAATTGTATAAAGTAGGCTAAAATACAAAAAGTGTGGAAGTTTCCGGCGATAGTAGCTAAAATGTCACTTTCACTAAATATCACTTTAATTAAATAAGAGGCAGATTGTATGCCCTCCTAGTTGTGTTGTCTTTCCATGTCCTTTTAACTCATATCAATATTTTATATTAATTTTTTAATAAAAATAATAAGACAAAAAGTAATAAAAATATAAAATATTGACGTAATTTAACTGTGACCGCACAAAATAGGAGGGCATGGAATGACACCACAACTAGGAGGGCAGACAATCTGCCTCCAACTAAATATGGGTAATGCTAGAAACAGTAAATTTGTAAATTAAATTTTAGAAACTAAAGAATATAAAAGTTGATGATTAGTTTATTACTTAAATGTTAATAAACGTACATATTTCCATTAGTGTCATTTCATTTAATTTATAAATTTAATCTTTAAATTTAATGCAAAAACTGTGCAGGTAGGTACATGTTCGGTGTGATGTCCCTGTCCTCACAAAGTGTTATATAAACGATATTAAAAATTAAGAAAAGAGAGAGAGATTTTAATTTAAATTGTTTGTAGTAAGTTGAAGAAAAATATTTTAACAATTAAGGCAATCTATCACTAATATACAGATAAACAAACACAAATTTGTTTCAAAACCTTGCAGATTTTAAAGACGATAATACCCTACACTTGGCCCCTCAATTGATAGACTTTTTTTCCACCTTGTTGGTTATGCTCTTTGTCATATATTATTTTCTTAAAGCATATGAATTGTGTAGATTACACTTTACCACCTCAAGTTTGGGGTCGATTTCAATTCCTTACAACATTTTAAAACATTTTAAAACATTTTACTTCCATACTTCAAGTGCTATTGTAACGCCCCACTCCGAAATATTTATTTTCGGTAAATAATTCCAAGGATAGAGCCAATTTATCGCTCTTGTTTAATTCATTACCATCAATCACAATTCTTTACTTCAATTTCCTAATTTCTTACAAAAATATATCCATATTTTAATTATCAAAACATACGATTAAATTATCAATTTAATCCCCCAAATTTCTTCTATTAAAACAACTACTCAACAAAAGATTAATTCTCGATTATTTAAGACTGCATCTAACACTATTAGACTGCCTACGTACTCTTGAGCGGGATCAAGCCTCTCGTAGTTCACATTTCATTATTTTATCCATTTCTGAATCCATGTTGACCAAAAGTCAACTCTCGATCAACGGTAGGGTCCACAACCCTACGTAAATCAATCTGGAAGATCCGCACATCGGATTTGAGATCCGTAACTTCCTAAGATATATATTATGTTTATAGAAAGCCATACTAAAATTTCACCCAAGTCTGACGGTCGAATCTCCGCCAATCAAAATTTCCAGTTGCTGTCAACATTTTATTTTACAAACTTACAAATCCAATTCAGGAAAATCTGTATATCGGATTCCCGATCCGTGAGTTCTTAATATCTTTATATATTATGTTTTATAATGCATTAGAATCGAATCGTCAATTCAATTAATAATCAAGTAATACACCTTAATGAAACTAGGCTCACGATAATCAAAGCACATACTACGGCCGTCAAAATTGGGATTAAGATATCAATTTAGTGTAAAATAGCATCGGTAGCCCACTAGCCACGCGCCGCCGTAGGTGGTGCTCGGCCGCCCCGACTCGCCGGAAAACTTAACTATTTTCAAAAATTACCAAGTTTTGCAGGAATGTACAACTCAAAGAGGAAGATTTTTCATACATGGGCCAAACCCTAGTTCGGTCGGGAAGTGGCCGGAAAACCCCTCAAACCGCCGAAAACCCCTAATTTTGGCAATTGTCAATTCGGCTCCATAGATGCTCTGACGCCCCCAACCTTGGTTGAGCTTTGTTTCTGGTCTCGATAGGGTTTAAATGATGGTGGTAATCAATGGTGGTGGGTCTCTTAGATATGGCGAATCACCGCCTTGGGTCTTCGTCTCACCCACTTTTTGAAACAACACGGTTCAGTATCATTTTCCTTAGATTTTTGGTGAGAATAGAAGAGGGGAAGCCGTCGAGTTGAATACAGGAGGTGCCGATGTTCAACTTGTTGGACTAACGCCTAAATTGGCATTAGGGTTTGTAGTTCGAGTCGGGTCATGCAAGTCAAAGAGAGGACCCAGTTCTTTCTCCCCCTTTTTTTCCCCCTCTCATTTCCCTTCCTTTTCCTTTTCTGATTGCACCGTGCCCATTTCCTTCTCCCACAACCCGCCATGCGGCTCCACTACTCCCTGCTCCAGAAGATTTGGAGCCCTCCAAAAAATGGTCAAATGACCATTTCACCATTTTCTTTGTTCGTTTATATCTTCTTCTTTATAACTCTGTTTCACGGATGGTTTTCCCCTACACGCTAGTAAGATCGAACTCTATCCAGATATGTCAAGAAACATGACAAAACATAAATGGATAAAAATACGTTCTTGTATAATTAAGTTACCAACTACGGCTATTTTCGTTATTTTCCGCTTATCGACAAAGAAAAACCGACGTAACTTATAAAAATTCCCATAAATAAAACTTGAAAATCTCTCAATTCAATTTTCATAACTATAAATCGTTTTATTTTCGTTTTTCTCCACATATTCATAATTATGAATATCTAATTCATGTATTTAAATTTTCAGGGTATTACAACTATTTTATATCAATATAATACATCCGTTACATTTCCATTCATTGATCCGTTAAAAGCTGACGTGGTTGCCACATTTGTGCTACGTGGCTGCCAAATTTATACCACGTGGCAAAAAAATAATTTTTTATTACCATATTAAAAAAAAGATGAAAACTAGAAACTCATTTCTCTCTTCCCCATCACCATCGCAGCCCCCAGACCATTCCTCTCTCTTCACCTCCCCAACCTACTTTCTCCCTCTGCTCCACTCACTTCACCTCCCCTCCCCTGGCCGAGACCCACCGCCAAAGACGACGCTTAATTAGAATACAGGCCCCCTTCCAACTCTTTCCCTTCCCTCAACCCCCTTCCCCTACTGCCACTCAACCTCACCCCTCTCAAGCTTCGACTGTTCAACGGCACCGAGCTCCCCCTTGATTTTTGACTCACCTTTCTTCCCAAGCTCAAATTTGCTTTAACCTTCTTCCTCTATTTCGTTTCCCAAATTTACATTACAAAGGTTATGTTTTTATTGATTTGCGTTATGGGTTTTGTTTGTTAAAAATTTTGAATTGCATTTGTGTTGTGGGTTTTGATTGTTGAAGGTTTTGAATTGCATTTGTGTTATGGGTTGGGGTTGCGAGCTGGGAGAATGGAAAAATGGGGTGGGGTGATTTGGCAACCACATGGCACAAATGTGGCAACCATGTCAACTTTTAACAGATCAATTGATGGAAAATATAACGGATGTATTATATTGAAATAAAATAGTGCTTGAGGTATGAAAATGAATTGTTTTAAAGATATTGTAAGGAATTGAAATTGACTACAAACCTGAGGTGGTAAACCATAATTTACCTATGAATGATTGATAGTAGGATATTACTAGCATTTGCTCCTTAAGGGATAATATATATATATATATATATATATGGAATAACGTATATTAATCGTATTTTGAAAAGGGAGTGTGAGCAAGTTGTTTAATTTAAGAATAGGCTAGGTACAATTAATTGCATTTTTTCGTTATAATTCAGAAAAAAAGGTGCATGATTCCACGAATTTCTTCTAAAAAAATTTATAAATTTCATAATCGGAACTCACAATTTCTTAATTTTCATTAGACGACTGCCACTATGCAAAATTATTTCAATCACATATCATTTAGTAGTTCAAATATATTGAGCAAATCGACAGTATATGTACTAAGTAACATATTCATAATGAACTGTCTATTTGTCTGATACGTTTGAATGAATCTTCGTGATTTTTTAAGGAGTGATTTTCAAACGAAGATTAATAAATTGAACAATTTGATTGTTGATTTTATTTGGTCAAGATATCTTATTCGCAAAATGGAGGTATATGTGTATTCCCACGTTGGGGGATGCAAGTATTATCCTTGCTTGTATGCGAATTTGGAGAGAAGGGTTATAACTTGTAGGATAATACTTGCCTTCCCCAAATGCGGGAATGGTGTGGGGGATGCATATATTCCATCATTCGCAAATAATGTTTCTGCACCATATAAACTTCATAATCAAACGTTCAATTTATATATATTCATTTTAAGATCATTTGGATAAAAGTGTTATTCCAATTGGAGATCATTTAGTCATCCAAATGTATCAAATAAATAAATGATTCATCTTGAATATGTTAGTTGGTACTCAAACCGTCGCTTTGTCCTATAAATTTGGATGACTAAACTATCTTGATTCAAATGATTTTTTTATAAAGATGATCTTCAAATGAAGATTAATAACTTAAACAGCTTCGATTATGAAGTTTATATGTTAAAGTTACATTATTATTATTATTATTATTATTTTTTATTTTTTTTTGGAAACTCAAAGTTACATTATTAGAATGTTGGAATGTGTGCATTCCCGATCCGAAAAACACAATTATTATCCTAACTTATATGATCCAATTTACAACTTTGTGACCTTTCATTTATATTTTCATTTAAGCAGTTTTTGTGAAAGATGAGTGAAGGGTTTCCCAAAATATTGGCTTAGAGAGATGGGTGAATGCCTTTCTCCAATATTATGGAAGTGCTTATAAAAAGCTGAAAGCATTTTAGGTAAAAAATATATTTAAAATTAGTCCTTAATAAAAAAGCAAATAAATTTAAAAAAAAATCACTTAAAGTGTTTACTAGAAAAAACACTTAACTAGTACTTCTTACGAGTACTTTTAAAATTCAAAAACAATTTCTTTAAAAACGTTTTCAGTCGTTTCAAAGAAACTTCAAAACGGGCCCTTAGTATTATAAATCTAGTTTTTATTGTTAATTTGTTTGGTGGATGGTGCCACTTTGTCGTTTAAAAGTAGAAATTAGAAAGACAAAAGTTTGTAAGCACAAAACGGATCAGGACTTGAGATCCTATCACAGCCATTTCAAGTCCATATTATTCTCAAGCACAACAAACGAAGAGTCCAAAAATCTTTGTCGCCCGTGTCAAACTCCAAGCCATCAATACAGGCAAAGTAATTATTTTTTTGAAAACTTTAACGAAAAGTTTTTGATACTGTTTATTTTAACGAAAAATTATATTTTTACACTAAAAAGTCAATCATGGTACTATTCACTTTATCCTTTATTTTGTCTTTATCGTTTAAACTCAAAGTTGTCAAACAATTTTCATTAATTTTTCTTTATTTTTAATGAAAAGCTCTTAAGATTAAAATAAAAAAAAAGAAAAAGTAATAAGAAAAAAAAAGTGACGGTGATCTTTTTGTAAAGGATAATGCTAAAGAGAATAAATTTGTAGACAAAATTTTGAAAATTAAAGGACATGGAAGTTAATGATTGGTTTATCACTTAAATGTTGATAAACGTGCTCATTCCTGTTAGTGACACATCATTTAGTTTGCAAATTTAGTGTCACTATCATTATCCTTTTGTAAATAAGTTAATGTTTATGGTAGTATTGTAAACAAAATGAAGTAAAAAAAAAAATTGTGCATAAACAGTCAGTGTCACCAAAGTATAACTTATTTACAAAAATCCCACTGCCTTTTTTCAGTGTTGCTAAGCCAACACAGTGTCTTATCCATCCACTTTGAAATGATAATTCTATTGACAAATTTATCCTTGTATAAATGACCTTCAAAAACCTAAAAACCAACCAATCATGTCTAGCCACATAATTATTAGTTATATAGACACACAAAAAAAACCTAAAATATCATAAGTGAGAAAAAGGGAAAATTATCATAAGCCCCTCCAACTGTATTTGGTGCTTCTGGAACAATATGGATACCTAACATATTTTGTTGGTTTAAATACCTAACATATTTTGAATTTGGAGGAATCTGATGTTAGGGAAAAGCCAGAGCAACACCAAACTATGGATGAAGCTCTTCCAATCGCAACTGGTGTGAACGAAGCTGCCGTCTTTACTTACTTTGAAGTAACGAACTATCTTGGCTTGCTGGCCAAGCAATTAATCGTATTTGCATTTGGGAGCTTGAAATATAAACACACACCAGAAGAAAGAAACTGGGATTCATAACTTGGATATTGCAAGCTTGATTAATTCCTTCCTCAACACTTTACCCTGCACATTCTTTGGTATTGCACTGATGAATGCTACGCGTCGAATCTTCTTATATGGCGCAACCTGCAATTGATGCAGCACGGTGAAATTAAAATTGGTAAAACCGTAAAACAAAAGTTTCTATGAGAGTTACCTGTTTTGCAATGAAATCCTTGATCTGTGATTCATCAATGGCGCTTCCATGGCTCCTCACGACGAAGGCCATGGGTACTTGACCTGCTTCCTCATCTGGGTACCTGTCCATCGTTTTGCATTCACCCAAACACCCAAACACAAACTCCATGAGCTAGCGGTTAACACGCGAAGCTCGAACTCAATCACATTCAAAACGATACAGTAAGTTAACGTACGGAATCACAGCTGCATCGACAATCTCTGGATGGGATTGAAGCAGATCCTCCAACTCCGCCGGGGCAACCTAATGCAAGCATAAGCAATCCCATTGAGAAGAAAGCAAGCGTTTGGTTAAAGGGTGAATTTGCAAGGTGCAGAGACGGCAAACCTGGTAGCCTTTGTACTTGATCAATTCCTTGATTCGATCGACGAAATATAGAAAACCTTCATTGTCTATGTAGCAAATGTCCCCAGTTTTTAACCATCCTTCTGAGTCGAAAATTGCAGCAGTTGCTTCTTCGTCACCAGCGTAACCTACATTAATTAAAATAATCAACACCACCCGTCAATTTCTTCCCTGAACTTGTATTCCACTGTCGATTTTTCGTTTTAGTATTGTAGATCGTAAATATTTGTGCAGGACATCCGTTCTCGTTGTCAAATATGTAGTTTTTCTAACGCTACATCAAAAGTCCGTTGTCTAATAATAAAGAAACAACGTCATATCCAAATAAATACCGTGTGAATATCAACATTACCTTTCATAACGTACGCTCCACTAACCCAAATTTCCCCTTGCATCAAAGGAGGCAGGGCAGTGCCAGTCTCGGGCTCCACAATCTTGGCCTCAATATCTGACAGCAGCCTTCCATTAGCTCCTTCCACTCGGGTTTCTTCCGGGCCCAGAGCGCCAAACACTCGGGCCGTCGTCTCCGTCATCCCATATCCCTACACAGCCCACCGCACGGCCCAAAGTTGGAAAAAAACGACAACACATTAAACGTCGTTGAAACTTAAACTCATCGAAAATATGTACACATCACGCCCTAACCTGTGAGACTTGTACGTTGGGCAGCCGCTTCCTGAGCTTCTCGACCACACTCTTCGCCAGCGGAGCGCCGCCGCAGCCGATCACTTGCAGGGAGCTCAAATCGTAGCCGTCCATCTCGTTTATTTCCCCTTGCTTCAGCAAGGCCACGACCACTGGCGGGGCACAGGCCATGTGGGTGATTCGGAATCGCTCGATGGATCTCATCATCACCCTCAAATCGAACCTTCCCATCCACGCCAGCGCGTCCCCCGTCACCAAAACTCTCAGGCAGTACGCGAACCCGTACACGTGGAAAAATGGCACCGTACAGAGACACACAGCGTGTGGAGCCGACGGGTTTCGAACCGCGTGGATGCCGGCCATCATCGATATCCAGTTCCGGTGAGTCAACTCCACGCCTTTGACCCTCCCGGTGGTCCCCGATGAGTAGAGAATCGTGGCGGTGTCTGATTGCCTCACTTCAACTTGAAGCGATTCGGTCGAACTCGGACAGGTCATCATCATGGACTCGAACTCAGCCGAGTCAATGAGGATGGTCCCGAGGCGGAGGGAGTTGGGGATTTTTTGAGCGGTGGCGGATGTGGCGAATGCGACGGCGGGACTGCATATGCGGATTTGGTGGGAAATTTCGGGACTGGAGCTGGCGGGGTTGGAAGGGGAGACGATGACGCCGAGGGAGAGGAGAGAGAGGTGGAGGATGGGGAGGTGGAGGGAGTTGGGGGAGAGAACGAAGGCGCATTGGCCGTGGGAGAGGCCGAGCTGGGATTGAAGCGAGGCGGCAAGGGTTTGGACTCGAAAAATGAACTCGGGATAGAGAATGTGGTGGCCGGTGGCGGCGTCGAGGAGGGCGGGAGTGGAAGGCAGGGGAGGGGAGTGGTGAAGGTGGGAGAGGAGGTAGTGGGTGAGGGAAAGAGGCGTGGTTTGGGGAGGGAGTTGGGATTTGGGTCTCAGGCTGTGGAAACTCTTGGTCTTTGAGCAAAACCCACTCTTTGGATCAATGCTACTGCCCTTCTGTTGAGTCGCCATTTTTGTTTCAGTAGTTTGAGGTTGAGGTTTCCGGATTTGGATGGGAAATGGAGGTATTAAAATTGGGTTTGGATACTAAGTAGGTAGTTGGGTTTGTGATTTGTCCAATAAGTCGTCACGTTTTAGTTTTGAACTTTCTAGTGACAGTTGGTAAGAGAGTATAGTACAAATTTCACTATCAGTATCTCCATTTAAAATCATGCATGTGCGGTGTGACGTCCTTATCCTCGTTAACATGTGTTATAATATTATTTGCTACCGAAACTAAATTTACAAACTACACACAAAATGTCACCAATAAGAAATAAAAACATTAATCAATATTTAAATACGTCATTTAGTTTATAAAATTTAGTCTATACATTTAGTCTCCCTAACATTGCCCTGTTTCAAGGAGGCATTAAAAAATAAGAGAAGACATGAAGATTTTAATCTGAAATGTTTGTAGTAGGCTGAAGAAAGATGCCCTAACTACCAAGGCAATCTATCACTTTAACATGTGATTAAGGAGAAAGGAGAATTTTAAACTGTTACATTAGTATAGGAGGTCATATAAAAATTTCAACTACGGAACACATGCGTAGAAACACAAAACCCTTGAGATATTAGCAAATGATAACACCCAACATCTGATCCTTCAATTAATGGAGAGATTTTTCCCAAAAGAGCTAATTGTTATGCTCTTGTTATATATTATTTCTTAAAGCATACGTATGATTGATTGCAGGGTAATACTTGCATTTCACTCTTAAGGGATTAGCTCAGTTTTCTCTTTGCAAAGAATGTATCTTAATTATACGAATTTGATTACTAGAATTGTTCAATTTCTTAATTTTCATTTGATGATCACGTTACAAAAAACTATTTCAAGCGGAGGTCATTTAGTCTTTCAATGCAATGTCCATTTGTTTGATAAGTTTGAATGATTACACGATTTTCACTTCGAATTATTTTTGTAGAAGTAATCTTCAAATGAAGATTAATAAATTGAACTGTTTCAATCGTTGATTTTATTTGATCAAGATATAGTATTATCCTTAACTGTATGCAAACTTTGAGAGAAGAGTTATAACTTGCGTTTCCCACACAGGGGAATGCGCAAATCAATCATTCCCAAATAATGTATCTTCACCATATAAACTTCATAGTCATAACCCTTCAGTTTATTAATCTTTATTTCAAGATCATTTTGGAAAAAAAAATAATTCGAATATGAGATTATTTAGTCATCCAAATATATTAAATAAATATACGGTTCATCATGAATATGTTACTTGCTCAAACCTTCAATTTGTTCTATAAATTTGGATGACTAAACGATCTCAAATTCAAATCATATTTTATAGAGATGATCTTTAAATGAAGATTAATAAATTGAACGGTTCTGATTATGAATATTTTTTTTATATGTTGAAGATACATTATTCAAAATGGTGGAATATGTGCATTTCTCACGTGGAAAACACAATTATTATCCCAACTTATATCTAATAGACAACTGTGTGACGTATTTGCGAAAGATGAGTGAAGGCTTCCCAAAATGTTAGCCTAGAGAAATGGGTGAATCCCTTCACCAAATTTTAATTTTCGAAACAAAATTGTTAGCGACATATTTGTCATGATTCAATTCAAGTTAGTTTTGTGAGATTAAGTCTAACTTCTTCGTTTGGTATAAATAATGTCGTTTGTTAAAAAAAAAAATTAAATTAGTATTATAAATATAGTTATTTTTAAAAATTTGTTTGGTCAATTTGTAGTTTGAAAATAGAAATTGGAAAAGACAAAACAGATGAGGAGTTGAGATCACATCACAACCGTTTCAAGTCCATATTATCGCCAAGCACAACAAAAGAAGAGTCCAAAATCTTTGCAGCCCATATCAAACTCCAAGCCCATCAATATTGGCACAAATTTTTTTTTAACGGAAGATTTAATAAAAAGCCTTTAGACCATCTCCAACCCTGGGCTAAAAGCCAAATTACCCTTCAAAATTCCCTCCCCCCAAACTCCAACCTAAGGAAAAAATTCGGGCTAAATGCTAAATGCTAAACCAAGGCCAGATTCCTTTCAGAATTTAGCCCAGAAATCGATGTGGGCTTCACCAAACTGAATAAAAATATTTATCGTAATTAAAATTTTTTTTTATTAAAATGTTCATAAAATTAATTTACGATAGTCTACATATTTATTTTTTTTTAAATTTAATTTAAGAAAAAAAAATAGCCTAAGTTTATTCTTTTATAATTCCGGGCTAAAATTTTAGGCTAGAAATGGTTGGAGCAGAAAAACTATTTCTGAGCTAAAAGCTAAATTTTTCGGGCTAAAAAATTTAGCTTTTAGCCCAAGGGTTGGAGATGGTCTTAAGATTAAAAAGAAATTAATGAAAATATATTAATAATGAAAACAAAACAAAAAAGGGTTGTGATTTTCACACACCCTTAAAAAGGGGTGTGGGAAAAGTAGTTTAGGGTGTGTGAAAATCACAACCCAACAAAAAAAGAGGTGGTAGGATTTTAGTAAATAAGTTCAAGTTTAGTGTCAGTATTGTAAATAACTTGAACTAAAAAAAAAGTCACTGGTATTTTTGTAAATAAGTTAAAGTTTGGGTGCCGTGCACAAACAGTCGTGCATGAACAATCAGCGTCACTACAGTTTCACAGATTTCCGAAAACGTCACCACTTCCTTTTTTGTCCTTATTCTTAGTAAATTTTAATGATGTGTTTTTTTATTAAAAAAAATGTTTGTGAGACCCTTTATTAATTTTTTTTTATTACTAACAAGAGTTTGAATTTAGAACCGATTCTAGTATAAGAAAAGATGTATCATTAAATTAAAAGCTACTTGCCAACTTGTTAGTTGTTACCAAATGTATGTCAGTTTTCTCCAAAGAGTATAATTGATGTAGAACTGTTTGAACATGAATTAACAGCTTGGGTCAAAATAGATTGGCTCAATAATCACAGTTCTCAATCCAATATGCTAGTTTATTGCAGAGACCTCATCTACTGCAACGAAATAACCACTTTCAACTCAACAAACAACTGAAAATCTCGAACCCCAACAATATACACTAAATATCATAACCCTCCCGTCAACACATAATCAGTTCAGACAAATGAAAAACATTCTACTCACGCGATCGAGCTCAGTTGTGAGTTAGCACGCCCGCATCCACAAGAAGGACGCAGTTAGCTCATAATTACTCGACATGCGTGCCACGTAGGGTTTATAATTTTTATGATCAACAATAACATATGATAGAGTGGATTGAAGATCATTTTGACAAGGGTAAAAATATAAAAATTCAAACATTTCAGATTTGAGCTTCAAGCTCCAAATTGGGCCTAACTTCACTCAAGATCATGATTCGTTTCTAATACACAAAAAATTTGGCGATATTGTTTGTGTAAAATGACCTCAGCTTGACGACTATGAAAATACGAGCAAGGTTCTTTTTGACGAGCATTAATATGATTTTTCACATAGAGCAACATCAGGAATCAAACAAACTGATTCAATGAGACGTATGGGATTTTTATCTCGAATTGTTATGTGTGTGTGTGTATATATATATATATATATATATATATATTTTATTTTTTTTTTCGAATTACGTTTCCAACTAGAGTAGCTAGCAACGCCAAGACTTAATGTAGGTATTAAATCATCGTTTGCTGTATCAATTTGCATAGTATTGTTTTATTATTCAATCAACAAATTTTGAGATTGTTTTATGTTTTCTAATAAATTTAATTCATCCACTATTTAAACTTACCGTTATTTTTTTTATAATTATCACACTACGTAAAAAAATTCATCATTGTACATTATTGTATTAAATCATATTATTGCACGAAATTTTTTTTATCTGTTCAAAATTCCACCGTCTCCACCTACACCAAAAGCATCACCATCTCAATCATTTCACTTTGCCATCTCCAATCCTCCACACTCCTCAACCCTCTCCCTAATCACCGATCCCCCACCAATTAATTAACCTTAAACCCCAATCAAGATCGCATAATCCTACGTGCTTAATTAGCTTAGTTGTCACATCTCATGTGTTTGACCAGCGATTGGTCTTCGTGTCCGGCTATAACTCGGCCGAACATGTTTTTTATTTGGCGGGAAGATGAAGCCTTCGAGTTCGACAAAGTTGGTGTCCTAAAATCTGAAAAACAAAACCATTTACAAAGATTGTAGATCCGACACTTCTTGTGAGTCACTTTGTGTCCCTTTTGATCCCCATACCTGTCGCTCAATCATCGTTTTATCTTGCCATTAAAGAATTCCAGAACAAAATTTAAAGAATTGAGGAACAGAGAAAGTGCAAAAAAGCAGATTCCAATTTCCAAGTCTCTAGGTTAAGTATATTCCTAAGCGTTATATTTTTTTATTTAAATTATGGTGGAAATTAAGGAATTTGAGTAAAAAAATTGTAATATATACTGTTCTAATTAACTTCGCTAAACCGACGTGTTCCATTTCGTTATAATAGTTTGCCGCTTTCATTTTATATTGTTTTACTTTTATTTGATTGCTTCCGGAGCAAATATTGAAGATTCAGTTAAAAAAAAAAAGAGAGGGGGTTTTGATCTCTGGTTCTTTAACGAGACTGAGCCTGTAAATTAATTTGTAAAAAGCTTCCACCTTTCCTATTTAAAGCACCAAAATCTCAACTGGGTTGCCACCATTTTATCTCTAAACCCACCATAATCTCAGCTTTAAGCTCAATAATTAAGCTCATAATCCATCCATGGCGGACGTTTTTATAAAAACAGAGGAGCCACCTTCCCAACTTACCCCCCTTCTCGATTCTAATAACAATAACAACCACCACCACAGCCACCCCCACAGCAACCGTCACCTGGGAGGAGGAGAAGAGTACAAAGATACCCCATTGGACCAAACCCTCCAATGGTTAGAAACGTTTCTCACTCTCTTGGGCTTCAATCAATCTTCTTGGTTGAGCCTTGCCCTGTCCTGGACGGCTCTGGCTCTCATCGGTGTGGCTCTTCCGGTGGTTGTGCTTGCGGTGTTCAACTGCTCCGACTGTAAGAAGTATCAGATTAAAAGGTTCGAGCTTGTTATCGTGGGATCGCAGGCGATCCTGGCGGCGGTCTCTGTGCTCTGCATCTCCCCCAGACTTCGCAAGTATGGCCTTCGGAGGTTCCTCTTTGTCGATCGCTATAGCGGCCATATCGTTCGGTTTCGAAACGATTACATCAAGCAGATTAAGGTATGATTATTTAGTTTGGAATGGTTTACTTGATGATTGTGTTAGGATTCATGAACATGTGTGCTTTTGCGTTGTATATATCAACCCGAAAATTCTACTATGCTCAAGTGTATGACATGCGTCGGATGAGTGGAGCATTGTATACTAGCATGCTAGAATTTTCCACATATAACTTCAGATGTGATGATATGGGAACTTTCAAATTTCTTCTTATATGTACATAATGTGCTTACCAAAATTCAGCATGTTTTCGTTTCTAATTCGAGGCCTACAGGCTGCAGAAAACGTAAAATCGAAATCTTCCATCTTCGTGTTCTCTCAATTTTGTACCTGTTTAGTAATGCTCATAGGACCAGGATATGCACCTTTATGTTACCCCTTCTGAAAGTAACTTCCCGTCTTTCAATAACTGCAGCATCCAAATACTATCAGTAAGCTGTATGATCTGTTTATTTGAACTTCTATGCTAAGAATTTGGCTTGGGTCATATCTTCACAGGATTCTTTCCGATTGCTAGTTCGGTGGGCACTGCCATGTTTTCTTTTGAAGACACTGCGTGAGGTCGTCCGCATGATATACGTCCATCACGATTCATGGGGGTGGGGGAAATCAGTTGGTGTACTGTTCACTTTGGTTCTATCATGGGCTTATGTGAGTACAATCACTCTAACAGCCAGCATTTTGTTTCACTTGGTCTGCAATTTGCAAGTTATCCACTTCGACGATTATGCAAGGCTCTTGGAAAGGGAATCTGATGTGCTGGTATTTATGGACGAGCATATTCGTCTGCGCTACCATCTCTGTAAAATAAGCCACAGGTTCCGAATCTTCCTTCTCCTGCAGTTCATAGTTGTCACCGCAAGCCAGTTTGTCACTCTATTTGAGACCACAGAATACAGGGGAGACATCACTGTCGTAAATGGCGGCGATTTTGCAGTAAGTTCAATGCTTTTTGTGTATCCACTTATCAGTAGATTAACTTCCCACTCTTACAAGCGTAGATACAAACCATTTCTTCTTTTTTCCCCCCCTAAAATTTCAGGTCTCCACAATTGTTCAAGTTGTCGGCATTATTCTCTCCCTGCACGCAGCGACCAGAATTTCCCATAGAGCGCAAGGCATAGTGACGGTTGCCAGTAGATGGCATGCGTTAATGACATGCAGTTCTAACGATACATCTCACAACAGAAGTTCAAACTGCTTGGTGAACCCAGAGGCTGACAACACATTGAACTCGCTGCAAATAAGTTACTCCGAGAGTGATTTGGAGTCGATGGATTATGTTCCAATGCCTACAACTACACAGCTAGCTTCATACATGTCTTCCTATCACAGGAGACAAGCTTTTGGTATGGATCAGCTTACATTGCCTCTAAAAGTACATCTGATTCCTTTTCCAGCTACATTTTTTAACTTAGAGATTAGTCTAACAATGCATATGAACACGAACCAGTTCTAAATTTCTTGTTCTGTTGGAATCAAAGTACAAAACTAGCCGCTTCCATCTTTTCTAATTGAAGTCAGTTGGCTATGGATCGATCGCATGTTTAAATACTCAAAATGTCGATGTATAGTTTATGAATACGCATTAGACAAGCATATCAATCCTTCTAAGACGCATATACAATTCCCTAGCCTCGTATACAAATCATCGAGGCTAATGGCCCAACACGGAGCTTTGTTCCATGTTGGCGGAGGTTTTCGTTTATCAGCTTGGTAGCGAGCACTTCAATTCAAATGTCTCAGACTTCGCCGTGTATTTGAAACCCAAAATTTTGTGTTATGTATGGTTTTTCTATGTACATTTTCTGATGATTTTCCCTTTGTGCTTCGATGCAGTGTCATACTTGCAAACCAATCATGGGGGGATCACAATTTTTGGATGGACAGTTGACAGAGCCCTCCTCAACACAATTTTCTTCATTGAACTGTCTTTGATCACCTTTGTTCTTGGAAAGACATTAGTTTTCACGTCGACTTGATGCACGCCGCTCGATCCACGACCACATTAGCGGCGTGAAATCAATCTGCACAAATGAAGTTAAAGATCAACGCCCACAGTTGTCGATCCTTTTCCGTTTGCACCTTCATCTCTTTGGTTGCAATTACAGATTCGCGCCTAAAATCGTAGATTTGTTCTGGTTGGCAGCGTCGTCTCTTCGATTATTTCCCCATGAAATCTGTCGTTTGCATGACGATGTGGTACAAGTCCAAAAGAGAGGAATAGGAAGAAACTTGTCTGTTGATTACTTGATTGCATTCGAGATGCCGAAATCGTGCTGCTTCTTTGTATACCGAAAGCATAGGAGAAGATTATTTATTTATTTTATTTTATTTGGTCTGAGAGTTTGTGTTTTCGTAATCATATCTCCATGTAATAAATAAAGAGCGTTGTTATTCTCACTCCAGTACCTTTATCTCCTTACTCATTTTTTAATAATTTTTTTAATTACAAGTTTACTCATTTATAAAATGGCCGATAAAGATCTTACACGATATATAATAATAATAGGTTAGGCTCGAAAAGAAAACATGAGCCTAAACTTACATTGGATTCTGAGAGTAATGGACAAAACATAAACCGTATTCTCAAAAAAGACATGAAGGACGAGGATAAAAAGAATTCTAAAATGAAAGAGTGTGGATGCCTGTTTTAATTAAAGGGTAAGAAGCCAGCAACTAATGGTGATTGGATATTGATATTGATGGTAGTTATGGGAGTTTATTAATCACACAGCAGCATAATATTTTGGAAGGTCATTCAATTACTGGTAAATTGTCGTCGGAGGGGCTATTTTAAGAATAATAGTGGATGAAAAAACAGCATTTCAGTTTTGAACTTTTAACGATCGGTGAGATTATGGACGCTGAAGTGGGTTCAGCGGTTCTCTAAAATTTTGAAGTTGTAAAAGCTGTCCTCAGAGTTTAGGTTGTCCTGCAACAAGCTAAAATGCAAAACACGTAACTGGATCGACATGATTGAAAAACCACTTGCAACTTGGACAGGTACGTCGAGTTATTATTTACAAATAGAAACCAAAAAGGAACGCGAGCGCAACGAAGAAAAAATACTGACCCGCAGCGGAGCGCCCATTCGCTTCGCGCACAGGAAGGCACTATTTGGAAGCGAAGGCTGTCTCGTGTTATCTTAAGCTAAGGTAACTAAAAGCACTTGGATCTTGAAAATTTGTCACAAGGGAATCTTCATCACAGGCATTTCTCACCTTCCAAAAGACGGAACACGTCTGCCGAACCCAATCGCAACAATTTTCACCTCGGTACCAAGGTTTCATTGTCGCACGACACAGAATACAGCGTAAACTAAACATAAATATTTGGAATGGATCGAAAACAAATATAACATCAATACGCTACTGACTACTCAGCGCCCAAAAACAACCTAACATAGGCAGATCATTAGCTGTGATCGTGCATAAACTTCATCAGCCAATACCTGTATGCGCGTGGGATACGCCTCAATCGCCCTAATGTGCCTGTCGAACCTCATCAGCCCCCCCACCCACCTGCAGGAAATATATGGCACAGTATGTCTATATTCCACCTAGGCTCTCCTCATACGATATTTGGTTAAGTGAATGGGAAGCGAACAACTATATTCCGTCTTCAAGCAACCCATTCGACTCCAGCCATGCCTATCATGGAATTACGACACAGATAAGCAACAACCAAATATCAGATAAGGAGAATCCTCTTATTCATTAAAGATAAAAATTCGGGAAACCCATTTATGGATACAAAACTATAAACGTTGCAGCATATGCCGACAAAGGTCGTTAAAATACTGAGAATCCATATCAATAGTTATTTTGCAAACATAATCACATCTCCAAATGACCAACACACATAATTATAATAACACATGCAGAAAATCAAGACACAGCACAACTGGAGGAAAATCAGCTAGAGTTTCCTCCAAACCATGTGTATAAAGTTATAAACCTTAGTCTATATGCTTTGAGTTGATCATCCCTACAGGTTAGCTGACCACCGTAACCGTGCCCAAATCGTAACTTTTTGTACACAGCAGTTTCAAACTAATTACACCATCGCACTAACTTATATCCAAAGAAAAAGACTCGTATAATGCTAAGTTTTCACAAGATAGCGTATGCGAACCAAACCCAAGTATTCCTAAAGATACAGGGCATTAGCTTTTCAAAGTTGTTCATATAGTATAATTTTGGACCAGAATTCATACCCTAATTTATGTCCTCTTTAAAAATGCATGAAACAAGACACACACACACACACACACACACACACACACACACACACAAAAGAAAGTGCTAGATGACAAAATATGTTTATATCGCTAGTACAACTAGCATTTCAGTATTTATGCATTCTGATTTTAAGCAGCATTGAATTATATTCAATTATATGAACCTCAAAGCAAATTGAATGGACTACAACATGGCCCTGGAATTGCAACCAGAATTGGTTTTTATTCTTCATTTTCCTTTCTAACGCATTTCTCAATACTCTTCTGAAAAACAAAAGAAAAATCATACACTAAAATGCCGTCAAAATAATTCACATAAAAAACCATTAAGATCCGAAGAAGATAAGACCAAAATCTAAACAAACCAAGGCTTTGCATAGTACCTCTAGTTTGCCAGTAGCAACAACTAATTGAAGTTCTATAAATTCCTGGAAGTGCAGGAAACCTCCTCAATTTGCTTGCTTTGATACTGCAGTGACATGCGCAGATATATGTCATAAAAAAATCTACAACTAGTGAAATGTTGATTCTTAACGCCACCAGAAGCAAAAAAGGGAATAACTGGACAAAGTGAATCATTTTTCATGTCCACGGGTACTGATGGAGGTCAAAATACCAAAAATGACACTAAGAAGGCCACTTAAGTAATAAAGAATGAACCACTAAACCAACACAGGGTAACCATAGAATAGACTCAATTTGCTATGAACTCGCTGAAAATTTGCAAATAGAAGAACTACACTAAGCAAGCAATAAAGTTGATATCTGAAAAACTTGGCTCCTAACCAGCACAAAAGAGAATGGAAATAGTTAAGTTCTCGTGCACATCAATCAGAAAGATAAAATTACCATGTAACCAGTCAGGTGCACCAATGAATTTTATAGATCTTTTAACGGCTTTAACTTTCAAGAAACTACTGAAAGGATATATGTTCACTCTCCAACAAAATGTTTTAAACGGATACATTGTCTATATTAAAATCAAATAATCCCCGTACGGCTTAAAATCTTCATCCCCCAGAACATTCCACATATATCAGAGATTAACATATTACCTTTAACAATAATATGGTAACTGAAACTCTTCATCAAGGAAAAGCAAAGAACGCCCCTCCACTTTACACCAACCACCTCTTGCAAACACAACGTGAATATTAAATATGTCCTAATATAACTGGCAGTGCTAATATTGAAAAGCAAAAGAGAGCTGTTTACACAATGCACCAACGAAAATAGGTTACATAAACAAGTTTCAGTTTGAAACTGATTCTCTTTAAAGAAAAGGCAATTATGCCACACCTCGCAATGAAAGCAATGTCACAGATGCATTCCTTTATGATGATCAAAGATGAAAGGCAAAGTTGACCTGCAACAATTCTTGGTTGACAGGGAAGGCATACAATAATACATTCTCCAACCAAATCATGAAGAAATGCCTGCTAAAAAACAGCACAAATGATCGTCTGACATAGAATGTTTGCAACTTCCGTTCAAAGCATGTCTCTCACCTCAGCCATGTCCAATAGGGCACTGATCACCGATTCATTTCTACTAGCCAAACACACCACCAGTTCCTATTTGCCCTTGCTGCAACTCCTTTCTACGTTGCTCTTCCAAAGGATCTGGACTCTTTAAAACTCTCCGCGTGCGCCTATTTACAACATGAAATTTGTTAAATGTAGGAAATCAAGTCCCAAGTACGTGTGGGACTTGTTTGTAGCATTAGATAGATCAAGGTACCTGTCCTGAGCATGTTGAGCAGGAAAGGTAGGCATGAACTCCTTTGTTGTAGGAAGTGGAACTTCACGAAACCACTCATGATTCAGAGCATCTCCAGCTGTAATTCTCTGTATAAAATACAGTACATGTATAAGTAACTATACCAATAATACCCAAATAAGGCAAGTCTAGGTAGCAGACTTACCTCCTCAGGATCATAAGTTAGAAGCCTGTTCAACAAATTAAACCCAGCATCAGAAAGTACTGGAGATCCAGTAAATGCCGTAGCTGGGAACTTCTTGCGCAAAAGATTATACCTGAAAGAAACAGGTCAGAAGTTAATGCATAAATGAAAATCTTAGAACTGAAAACATCACCAATGGAGGCCAGATAGCCAGGTCAGAATCACCCAAAGCTGGAAGCCTGGGAAAACAGCGGCAAGAATAAGAACACCAAAATGTCATAATAAAAAAAATTGGGTATCAGTTCATGAATATATTCATACTTACGGGTGCTTAACAAAGTTGACCTTCACTCCAGGAAGCTTGGAATAGCCGGGCCAGATCGTCTCATTTGGTGTGCCAAGGACTTTAAAAATCTGCAGTTATTATAATTTTTTTTTTTTTTTTGAGAAATACAGCGATTATATAAAAATAAAATAACTAAATCCACCAGTATATGAGTGAGTGAGAGCGTAATCAAACATCAAGCGCGTCAAATAAAATTAACTTACCTTGTCAAGTTGATCAAATTCAGTTTTCCCATTGAAAAGTGGCTCCCTTGATAATAGTTCGGCCATGATACAACCAAGTGACCACATATCGATAGCTGTTGAATATTCTTTCGCTCCCAACAGAAGTTCCGGTGCCCTGCATTGAAAGAGCATCAATGACTAAAACATCCGAGGGTATACAGAAGCATGGATCTCAGTACAACATACACATACACAAGCACACAGGCAAAAGGTAAACAATAACCCACACATAACAAACAAAAATCAGAGGAAAGACAATTGTGGAAAACAGGACCAGTTAGATCAATGGTTTTTATCACATTAAACCCCTCACGACTAACATACGCTGAGTTGGAATCAACCTTGAAATACAAGGAGAGATACCAAGAATACAAAGCTAATTGAACAGACAAATTACTTGAGAATAAAAAGAACTGAATCCAATAACAGTAAAAAAAACCGTGAAACCATAAGTCAATCTGGAAAATCAAAGTGGAAGTCGTCAACCAATTAAAAAAAAAAAATCAAAGATGAAGTAATAGGTTAAACTGATAAGTATAAAACACCTAAGGATGAAATGAAAAATAAAATAAAGAGCAATGGGCAGTTGCAGCTCACCTGTACCAAAGAGTAACCACCAAATGAGTATATGGTTTTAAAGGACTCCCATACTGACGAGCCAACCCAAAGTCACATATTTTCAACTCACCCCGGTTATTCATAAGCAAGTTTGATGTCTTCAAATCTCGATGAAGCACCCAATTATCATGGAGATATTTCACACCTGCCAATAACTGGAGCATAAGGCATTTAACTTCACTCTGACTGAATGGCTGCTTCTTTGTCTCCATGAGCGCTTTAAGATCATGTTCCATGTATTCCATCACCATAAAAATACTATCAAGGTTACTCCCCACCACCACTTCCTTCACATCGACAATTGATGGGTGATGAAGCGAAAGAAGTATGTTTATTTCCCTAAGAGAAGTCAATGGAAAACCTTCTCTTTCCTTCTCCATCTTTACCTTCTTCAAGGCCACAATTTCTTTAGTTTTCTTATCCATAGCTCTATATACAACACCATAAGTGCCTTCATCTATCTTGTTTAGTCTCTCAAACTCGTCAACACTTCTACAACCCTGAAGCATGTTTACGCTTCTTTGTGGAGGGGCTGCAGGTTCAGCTGTCTCGCGAGAGTTATTGTCATCATCTGAATCTGTTTCTGACTGACTAACACTAGAATCATTATTATCAAGATCCTTGTCAGTATCCATATAGTCATCCCTCTCTGAATCATTATCCTGGCAAACGTCCCTACTGGAAGACCTTGTATGGGCATCTCCTTCATCAGATTCAGATGACTGCCCTCTTGCTCGTTCAGACTCATCTCTCTTAAGCTCCCCTGACTCAGGGGTTAATGAATTATTCTGTACTCTATCTTCCACTGACCCTACCAGAGGTATTTTCTTCCTCCTTTTAGGCATTTCCTTGTTCTCTAGAATTTCACCTTCATCCCCAGGTGAATTATTTCCTGCTGCCCATCTTGAAGATGATATATTCCGGGTGGGAACATATTCTTCATCTCCTAGCTGCTCTGCTTCATGACCATCACCCGATTTCTGATTTGGTGAAGATATCCCTAATGGAGACTCAGAAACACCATTGCTAACAGACCCAGATCCCACCGGTGCCCTAACTGATGAGGAAGATTGTAAATTCTCGACTTGATCAATTTTAGCTGAAGATATTTGTGCGTTGTTATCTGAAATAACATTGGGAGACTGATGATGTACCCTAGACAATGGAGGTTGTGGAGGAGGTGCTGCTGCCACTGTGGTAATCCTATTTTTTGATGGATTACTCACTCCTTGGTCATCTCTATCCCAGACAATTGGCGAAAACTTCCTTTTCCTCTCTCTCGGAGACTCAGGTCCATTCTCCACCACTTTTGGAACCATATTTTCTTTGACCTGAGCTGCAGATTCAATAGCATCGTCAGACCCACTCTCACTCGACAATTCACCAGGTTCCCTGTCCAATGCCCTAAGAGAAAAGCCACAAGGCTTGGGCCCACGGCTAACAACCCGACCACTGCTATTGCTTGAATCACTCCTACTCGAAGAGGAGCGATACCCACCATTAGCCGCATTCCCCTCCTTAAAATCCTTCTGCCTAACCCTAATTTTATCTCTCAAATCCCTAACTTGACCCCTTTCAACATCAGGATTTCCGTTCCTAATCCGTTCATAGTCCTCCTTGGCCGTAGTAAAATCCTTTCTTGGCAACTCAAAACTGGACTCTCGTTCCCTGAACTCATTTTCACGATAACCCCCACGTCTTCCAGCAGCCATAAATTTCTATATCCAAAGCTCTAAAGCACCACGGAATAGGGAACCCTTATCCCAATTCAAGTCAGCTATAAACCCTAACCCTAAACCCCACAAAATCAACCCAATTACTTCCCCAATATTTGAATTGAAAAATCACAAAATTCGAAGAAATTGAATACGAACCCTAAGTCCGAACGGACTCGGATCCAAAGACAACACGAAATTCAAAAAATAGAGCAGAAAACAGTACCAGTTACTTATTCAATTCACGAGTTATGCAGCCACGGAGAATTCGAAACGAAACCCTAGAAATTGAACAAGAAAAGAATAGGAAGCTTAGAAATTGATAAATATAGGTGTAATTGGGGGAGTTAGGGTTTGAAAAGAATTGATTGATACTGTTTCAAGGAGAGAGACGGCGAGCGCCGATTGTAAGCGAAAGGAAAGCCCTCGAAGGAAGACGGAGGAGACTGGAGACGGAACTGAGTGCGGACGCGGACGCGGGCGCTTCAGATCGGATTGGGCTTTTGGTTTAGCCAACGTTTATTTTCCTGCTTTTATTTTATTTTTTTTGTTTTTAATTATTTATTCAATTGGCAAAATACCGGTTGACTCCCGCCCCCCGGTAATATTTTTGTTCAGCATCAGATATTTTTTACCAAGAAAAAAACTATAAACCATTTTGCCCTATCAAAAAATTTCTATCTTGGGCAAAGATTTTAGTGTAATTGTTTGATTATCTTTCTTATAAATCATTATATTTACCAAGTATTAGCATCAAATTCTCTACAAAATGTTTTTTTAATTATTTTACTATCGTTTTTTCATATTTCTCTCATCACGTGATTAGAAATATCATAAATTTGTTGTCAATATAAATCTCTCACAAATCAAATGTTGGGTTTTACTATTTCACTATCTTTTCTCTCTCTTTCTCTCACTCCTTCATGCGATTACGTCATTATTTCACTTTTGACTTTATATCAAATAAAAATTTTCCTATTTTAGTTAAAAGAGAATTGAAAATTCGCAATTTTCGCTTGTAACGTAAGTTAGATTTCTATATGAGTTTACCATATTTCCTTGATGAGAAAATTGCTTATTTGTTACAATAAAATGTTGCTTTGTTAAACAGTTGGCATGGTGCCAGATACCGTGAGATTGTCTATATTTCTTCCTTTCATTATATTCCAAGTCTACCGGCGTGTAACTCCTTGGTTAAATTCATATCCAATCCAACTCCTCCTCATTCGCTTACGGATTAGTAGGGGCGGGCACTTGAAACTGAAAACCGAAATCGAAACACGAACCAAATCAAACCGCACCGAATGGTTCGGTTTTGCGGTTTTGAAACCGAACCGCATTGTAGGAAACGGTTTGGT
The DNA here is from genome assembly GCA_963580275.1 of Crataegus laevigata. Lineage (NCBI taxonomy): Eukaryota > Viridiplantae > Streptophyta > Magnoliopsida > Rosales > Rosaceae > Crataegus > Crataegus laevigata. The sequence continues at coordinate 8,546,571 of OY756948.1, read as the reverse complement.
TTTAGTTTTGGTTTTTGAAAACCGCACCGAAACCGAAACCGCACCTTAAATTAGATATCCTATTTTAATTAGTTGTTTGTTAGAATCCATACATTTAGTATGTACATGTCATAATAATGATTATTTTTTCCAAATTATATCCCTCATCAAGCTTGGCATCTCAATGTTTCTTTACAGTAAAAGATGAAAATTTTATTTACTAGTAAAAGCACTTCAGAACCCTAATTTACAACTTCATAATGATAGCCTATATAGTAGACTAATAAAAAATGCAAATGAAAAAAAAAAAAAAAAACAATGAGCATCAAATAAGAGTAGTCATTGTAGGAAAGATACAAAGACCAAATCTCTAATCAAATAATAAGCTGTAACACTCCATTTGGGTACTTTTTCTTGCTCACAGAGTCTATCATATGTGCAATTAGCTAGCTAGAGTAAAGAAAAGAATTATCATGTGGGTTGTTTAATTAATGTATTGTGTGGAAAATGAGACTGTATTATGTGTAGATAAGTATAAATTTTAAATTGTAAATATTTTTTCAAAAACCAAACCGAAACCGTTTGAAACCGCACCGAACCAAACCAAACGGTTTGGTTTTATTTTGATTTTGGCTTTAAAACCGCACCGAACTGCACCGTAAAAAGTTGCGGTTTTGGTTGTGATTTCACTCAAAACCGCACCAAACCAAACCGTGCCCACCCCTACGGATTAGTAATCATGTCCTTAAGGGTGCGTTTGGTACGCGGGACGGGACGGGACGGGACGAGGCGTTCCGTCCCGCGTTTGGTACGCCTAAAACGAGTGGAACGAGGCGTTCCACGGGACAAGTTTTGGATGATTTTTGGTTCCACCTCCCCCACATGGAACGGGGTTGTTCCACGTATGTGGGACAGAAATTTTTAACATTTTAGGACAACAATGCCCCTTCTCTTTTTCAAAATTTACAACATCCGTCCCGTCCTGTTCCGTCTGCGTACCAAACGCACCCTAATAGCACGAGACTGATTGACGAGAGCAAGTTACACGCTTTTCCTCCATACCAAACACAGACACCCCCGTAGGCATACGAACAACAAAAACGTCTTATCCCACTAAGTGGAACGGAAGATTGCATACCAAAATAAAAATAAAAATAATTGTAGAAAAAAATGATATTGGTGAATTGGGGAGACCCAAATTATTTTAAGAAAAATAAATAAATATGATACAATTCTACAGGGTTCAGATTACATATTCAACAAGTGACAGGAAAGGAAAAAAAAAAGAAAAAGAGAAATGGTAGACGTTACATGTAGTAAAGATATTGCTACCTTCCTTTCAAAAAAAAAAGATATTGCTACCAGCAAAGAGAAGGCAGCTTGAAAGAGAAAGTAGAGGGCAAGTGACCGGTCCTCCTTATGTAATCTGCCTTTTCTGAAGTCCTCAAAGCCTTTTCATTGAGTTTAGCCTCAGCGTTCGCCCTCTTTTCTTCGGCTATTCTTCTTGTTGCTGCGAGTTTATTCGTTAACTTTTCTTGACCCCGAGTTTTCATTCTCTCCGCTTTCACCTGGTAGCACACCGGAAATAACAAGTCAGAAAACTGCATTTCAGTAGGAATTGGTACATGGTTAACTGTGTTTATTATGACCTATGATTAATACTATCGGGAAGTGGAAAAGGTGAATAATGGCGTTCATCAAAACCATTCAGCTCACTCTCAAGTTAGCGGTGCAATTTTCCGTTAATGCTGTAGTAGTACTTGAAGATGTTAATGTAGATGTTGATCACACAGGTGCTTCGTTCATCAACGAAGCGGGTGGGGAAAAGGGGTTCATGCTAAGGGCAGTTTTTCGTTGTAATGATGGAGAATAACTAAGTAAATGCGAAACCAATGTCACTGATTTGGATCTGCATTGTTCTTTTTCATCAAAAGAAAACTGAGCTGATGCTAGTTCTTTCTGGACTGAGGTGAGAAGCTGAACATTTGGCTCCTAGTACTAGGTGCCAACAAACGTGTAATGTATGGCAAACAAAATGACCAACTCTCACAATTTCAATCTAGAATCTAAACAAGTAGAACACACCGAAGTTTTCCGAGATAAAAACAAATATCTGGACAGAATCTAAAGAATGAGTACCTCCATTTTTCGCATTTCCATCTCGGCTTTCCTCTTCTCATGATTTTCCCAGGCTTGTATTCTCACCTCTTCACGCTTGTACCTACAAATCCAATAAAGCATTGCCCCAATAAGTCCCAACATTTTCGTAGAAAATACTCAAATTAGCTGCAACTGGCTATAATTAACCAGCAAAAACAAAACAGTATATCAGCAACTCACCTTGCCATATATTTGGCACGTTCTGCTTCATCCCAAGCCATTGCCCTTACTTCCAAGGGACTCGGTTTTGTACCTTGATCTGAACTCGGATTCTCAGCCATGTTCCTGCAAGCATTTGGTTCTTCTACATAGCGTTTCGCTGCGCCGCTCCCTCTCCCACAAGAACTGGCCTGATCATGACTACTTCTCCCCCCATCAGTGGGTGTTTGATACCCCTGATGAGTGCCTTGCATCCCATGCTGACATGGCCTCACCGGCGTGGATGACCCCGAAGATATAGGGCTGCGCGCCACCGGGGTTGTGGCCCGGATAGGGGTGGTAGTTCTTGAAGGCTCCTGGCTTGCAATAGGGGTCATTTCCGTCCCCATGTCCCTCAAACATATAGATCTCATAGCCGCCGTCGAGTTCTCCATAGATTTGTTGCTGCTTCTCCACACTGAATCATCACAATCCACTTTCTTCGTCTCCACATCGTACTGATTCGCCATAGCTGACCCAGGAAAGCCATTTTCTTCTTCTTGCTGGTGATGTTCTTCTTCTCCATCTGAATAGTCCTGCTCCTTCTGTGGCACAGGAGCTATGAGTCTCAAGTCATCAGCATTTGAATTTCTGGGCTTTGTTTTGGACTGGTTTTTTTCTGCTCCTCTGGACAATCCCACCAGCCATTTTTGTGCATCATCCCATTTGGAAGGTGTTGGTTTGCCTAAAGCTGTTCTGTGATGGGGCGTCCTGCTAGCTCCATTTGCTTTCTGAAACTCGAAATTAACACCACTACCCCCAGAAATCTCCTTATCCTCTATGGATCTCATCTTCCTCAAAATTCACAAATCTCTCTCTCTCTCTCTCTCTCAGAGGCAAAAACCCAGAAGAAAAAAAATATCTGAAACTTCCAAAACTGCATCAATGGACCAGGGGCCCATCTGGGTTTTATCCAAAATGCCAACTAACCTATAAAGATTAAAACTTTAAACCCCAATTAACCTGAAGGGTCAAATTTTTAGCCCAGATAACCTGTTTGTAAAAAGTCCCGACATAGAATTTAGGTTCAACTCACTCGGCGCAACTATTGACAGATGGGTTTGCAGATGAAACCCTTGTCCTATGAGTGTGAGAATAATATATAACGTTTACGCATGGATTTTTGTGACTGCAGAATTTACAAATGAAAGTTCAGATCCATTCTGCCATTAAAATACTTAAAAGAAATGCATGGCGGTAACAGTAAGAAATGGACTTATTAGAAAACGAATTTACCTGGGAATTTGTGGACTGTATTTTTACCGAGAAAACTGCCAAGTTAGTAAAGCTACAACTTTAACAATTCACCTTCACCGTCGTCACTACTCACACAAGAGGAATATTGGGCAGCGTTTCAGTAAAAGCCCACAGGAAAAAATTGTAACTGCTGCTCCCCAGACGATGAAAAGGTTTTGAAATACGGTTGTCCTTTCAGACCTTTTAAACGGTAGCTAGCTGACCGTAGAAATATTTGTGTTGTATTAACAATGTCGCGTTTATGATTCAAACAGTGAGAGGTTTTAGTGTTAAAAATTTAAGTTTTTTTTTAATAGAAATAAAGTGTGGAGTGCGCCAATTTATTTGGTGGGTTTATTGTTGTCAGTTGAACCTTATTACACATGTTATAAGTATTGATATATATCGAAGCAATTTAATGAGTGCTATAAAGAAAATTTATAGAGTGTTATAAAAGTAACCTGCTGAGTGCTGCTGCTGAGATGTTCCTTGCAGACATTACATCAAATACTTGGTGGCCATAAAAGGGATTCATACCAAACATTTGAAATGTCCTCGAAAGGCTTCACATATATATTTTTCGAACTCTAGATGGTATGTAGACCACCTTTGTCCCAATGTACATCTTTCATTGCATATCAAGAACACTGCCATTATTTCATCAGAAAATGTTGTTCACACACTTATTTTTAACTCGTACACACCCTTGTTAATCTTCTGTCATTGATATTCTTCAATTGATTCGATTTGACGACCAAAAAATTAACAAGAATTTGTGATTAGTAAATTTAAGCGTGTGCTATCCACCACCTCATTTCATTTCCGGTTTTATGGGTATATGAGGCTAACCACGTTATTTAGTATCATCACTATCTGGCTTTGAAAAAAAATGTTCTCGATGAATGTCATTATAACATATTTGACCGCCAAACGGTAATAGTCTCAAAATACTTTTAAGTATTGTTGCTAAAACGCGACTGTCATGTGGTCTATAAGAAAATTTCTGTACGTGAACGTGTTGGGTTGAGAACACGTGGACGGTGAGGATGGAGAAGAGTGGCAGTGCTCATCTGATGCAATGTTGGGGGTGGGATTGATAATTGCAAGAAAATGTGGTGGCTGGGCATTTTCACGTGAATTTCTGCTGCAAGGTCAGGGTGGGAACAAATAAGCTGCAATTGGTTAATAAATGATTGTACGGGCGTCATGTACGATGTCGTTTGGCTACTGAATGAATGCCGAGACATGATGTTTTTGTACTAGTAAAGTGCTTTTAAACGATAATTCATTTTTATACAAAATGTTTTTAAGTTATAAAATTATTTTAAATATTTTTTTTATAATTAATTTACATTTTTATTAAAATTGATTTTGAATATATTTTCTTTAAAAAACGTTTTCAGTTATCTCAAACGAGTTCTACTTTTACTAGCCAGTGGAAATGTGGGCAGTGTCAATTTGGTAATTCCAGTGGATCACATGGGGTTCAATTTGGTAAATGAAATTATATTGGTAATACATATTTGGTGAGATTCTTATTAAATTCCACACCCCACACTTTGTTAATTTGTCAGTTTTTGTCCAGTCAATTTGGTTAATCTTGTTTATGTATGCTTTCACTTTTATTTTGGGAATTGGATTCCCTTCCTGAGTATATGGTAGGGATCCTCATGACCCACTAATAGGGGTCATTGGATTTTGATCCAACGGCTATAATTATTATAACTTTAGAGGGATCCCATATTTGTAGCCGTTGAATCAAAATCCAACGACCCATGTTAGACCATCTCCAATGGTTGGGCTAAAAATCAAATATTTTAGCCCGAAAAATTTAGCTTTTAGCCCGAAAAATTTAGCTTTTAGCCCATAAACAATTTTTCTACTCCAACCGTTCAAGCCTAAAATTTTAGCTAGGGATTATTAAAGAATAAACTTAGGCTTTTTTTTCTTAAATTAAATTTAAAAAAAAATATGTAGACTATCGTAAATTAATTTTATGAACATTTTAATATAAAAAATTAATTCTGATAAATATTTTCACTCAGTTCGATGGAGCCCACACCGATTTCAGGGCTAAATTATGGGAGGAATCTGGCATTGGTTTAGTATTTTGCATTTAGCCCAAATTTTCCCCTTGGGTTGGAGTGAGTTTGGGGGGTAATTTGGTTTTTAGCCCACCATTGGAGATGGTCTTAGTGGGTCATGAGGATCTCCACCATTTGCTCAGGAGGAGATCCAATTCCTTCATCACTCTGTTGCATGTAAAGATTAATATATATATATATATATACACACACACACACACCACATCGACGCTTACCTTACAAAGCTTAGCTACTACAATTACGGAAGTAAGATATAGAACTATGGAAAACATGTCAAGGACCATGGTGAGAATCATACAGTTTATGAAAATCAATTTTATAACAATCATAATGAATTCAAATTAATGATGCAAATATTTCTGAAAATAAGTTTTATAAAACTTTGAAGTCACAGACTTACAATAGATGACGGCTATTGCCGATGGAAGTAGAAAACAAAGATCTTTGAGCTCGCAGGCATCTTTGATCCTAAATCTACTTTGTGTTTACAAATATTGAAATTAGAATTTACGCATATGAGAGTTGTTTTTATGTTCTCCTAGAGGAGCCTCCTAAACTGAATTGAAATTTTCCCTTATGAAGGCGAAAGAACCTGAAGTAATGATTGAAGTTTGGAGTGGGATTCCCGGCTTGCATGTGCTTCTCCTGTAAAGGAGCCGAAATGCTGAAGACTGAAAGATGCTGTCAATGAACTGTGGATTCACATGGGTGAATTATGTGGGAGAAATGATGGATGAACAGTAAAAGTGATTTTACTATTCATGAATAATAACTTGTCTGCTACTGCAGTTTTACCCGAAATCATTGATGCTGCTGCTGATGCTTTTGGTACTGACAAAGACATCTTCTTCCTATTGGAATCTACGTACTTACATACCAAAAGTTTACATACTTGTAATGTTTTGAATACAAAATTAATAATGATTACAAATCAAATGGGTCTTAGGAGTCTTGATAATCTGCCCACTTGGCAGGTTGCTGGGACGAAGCATCTGATGAGTTTTCGAAATCGGAGCTGTCTTGCTACAACAAGGCTGCTTCTGCTAAAAGCTGTTGGGCAAGATCCAATCTGTTTTTCTTCTTACTAGAACTGGATTTGGACTTGGACGAACTGACAATACCTTTGAGTGAAGAGGAGGGACTAATGTCCGATAATGACTGAGTATTTTCAAGAACTTGAGGCAAGGCCTTTGAAGGTTGAGTTGCGACGGCAGAGGCCGGATTGGAGGTAATGGAAAAGTCTCTTAGGACCACTTCGATGATTTTCTGGTGATCAAACTTATCACACCACTTGACCATTCATTGTCTAAAGACTTCTTTTGTTTCGGCTTGATAATTCCATCTTAAAATCCATGGAACTCTATACTTGGTCATGAATAAAGCTAAGAGGGAAATGTCTTCGTCGAAACGGCTTCTATCGAACTTCTTCTGGAAAGATTCCTTGAGGACTTGCATAAGCTCATCCGGGATAATGCTGGATATTGGCCTATGAACTAACCACTAACGGTTGAACCATGCTGGAAAGTTGAGCTTGAAATTCTTATCAATGGTAATAAACCATGAGTGACTAAAATCTTCCGTCTGGTGCAAGAAAATTTTAGTCCAAGCTTGAATATAATCAAAATAATTGTAATTGCTGAAATGGATGGGAAGTTGATTATTATGGAAAGGTTTTGTTTGGTAAAGAGGGATTCCCCATTCAGATTCTGTAAGGAATTTGCCAATAGCAAGTGAATAATAAAGGATTTTATTTTGATGAGTTTTACTAAAGATGGGTTTGATAGAAATGGATGAAGTCTCACTGAGAATGGCTTGGTAAAATTTGAGTGACTTATGAGTCTATGTGGGTTGGAAGTGGAAATTTGGAGGAAAGATCATTTTGGCTAATTGTTCTAGAGTTTGGTTTTGACGACTGTCTTTGGGAATGCTGAAGAGATACTCTTTTGGTTCTTTGATGATATAAGGAGATGTTTTGGTATAACTGGGTGAAAGTGATGGCGATTGCCTGTAAAGAGAAGAAAAAGGATTATAGTCATTGACTAATGCTGATTGGTAATTTGGTCTGGGTTGTTGGTAATTTGGTTGGAGATTTCCAATGATTGATTCTAAAGGAGTGTATCTGTTGGTTAGGGCTAAGGCCGAGGAATCGGGAATAGATTCCTATTTTGGTGGTGGAAAGGTGGCGGGGAGTCGCCTTTGTTGGCTACTGCCTTTTTGAGAATTCTGCTTTGTGAACTTAGACATTCTTCCCCTGCAAAAATTCTCTGGTTAAGAAATCAAGAATGCAATTATGATTGCCTTTAATGTATTCAATTTGAAAATCAAAGATTGATAATATGGCTTGCCATCGTGCAAAAATCTGTTTTGATGCAATGTTTTGAACATCATTTTGTAAAACATGTTTTGCAGATTTGCAATTAACTCTTACAATAAAAATTTTATTTAATAAATCATCTTGAAATTTGTTAATGCATAATACAATAGATAAAATCTCTTTTTTAATAGTACTATAATTAGCTTGTGCTAGAATCCATACTCCTGAATGGAAACGAACATGTTGTTCAAGAGAATACGGAGAAATTTGTTGCTTAAGGATACCTCCATAACCAATGTCAGATGCATCGGTTTCAACTATCTTTAGAGAGTTGAGAGTTGGAATGCCAAGGCAAGGTAATGTTTTGACATGATTTTTTATCTGTTTGATGATGGAAATATGAGTGGAATACCACGGTGGGGGATTATCCTTAAGACGGTCAAACAAGGGTTTACACTGTTGACGCAATTGAGAATAAAAATATGAGACATAATTCAAAGAATCGAGAAATCGCTGAAATTGGATTTTATCAGTAATCAGGTATGGGAACTTGTTTGCAAACTGAATGACACAATCTATGGGTTGAATGGTAGACTGATGAATGTTAAATCCTAAAAACCTGATTTTGGTTTGGAATAACTTAATCTTAGTGGCTGACACAACCAATCCATTTGACCTAATGACCCTGGCAAACAAATGCAAATGCTTCCAATGTTCGTCTATTGACTTTGAATAAACAAGAACATCATCAATATAAATAATCGTAAAATGACTATATTGATTGAAGATCTCATTCATAATGTTTTGAAATTTACTAGGAGCGTTTTTTAAACCAAAATGCATTACATTCCATTCATAGTGGCCGAAAGGCGTTACGAATGATGTTTTATACTTATCAGATTCATGAATTTGAATTTGCCAAAAACCTGATTTCATATCAAACTTTGAAAAAATAGTTGCTTTATTAAGCCTTTTTATTAAATCTCTTTTGTTGGGAATTGGATACTTGATCCATTCCAAAACTTTGTTCAAAAGTTTGTAGTTAATAACTAATCGGGGAGACCCTCTTTCTAATTTTGCATTTTTCTGAACATAAAATGCAGGGCATGACCATGGTGACTTGGTTTTTCGGATAATTCCTTTGTTAAGAAGATCATTGATTTCTCTTTTACAGAGGTCCATTACTTCTTGATTCATCTGAATGGGTCTGGCCTTGGTAGGTATTTTTGATTCATCAAATTCCTTGATATAAGGAAGTTTGACGATGTGTTGTTTGCGGTGGCAAAAGGCATTGGGAATGTCAGAACAAACTTCTTTAATAAGTTTATCTTGAAACTGAAAAATGCATTGAGATAAAATCTCTTATTTGAGTTGATCCTCAACTCGTTTGTGATTAATTTCTTCTTTCAAGAAATTAATATGGTTAGACTTATTAGTGATAAGATTGACGGATCGCGATATGCTATCCTCCTGTAAGTGTCGTAGTTTCTTGAGATCTGTTTCCGTACAGAACTTGAACATGACTTTCTGTCCTAAGACTTTGGTGTGTAATCCTATTGTGATGTACCTTAAAAGGATAGATGAGTGCTATAAACAGAAATCCTAATATGACTGGGTCTGAGATGTTCTTGATTAGAACCATGGAAGAAAATGCCGATAATATTGGCGAAATATAGCCGATATTATCGGTTTTTCGCGCAATGGATATTTAAATAGGTATTTGGATGGTTTTCGTCAAAATATCGCGATATTTTTTAAACTGCTACTCAGAGAAGACCGCCGAAGGTGCACGACCCCGCCGGAGAATCAGAATAACTCCGAGCAAGAACAAAACCTGCAACCACACGGAACAAAATCACCACTTTATACCAAAATCAGTGACAAAATTATACTAATCCGAGAAGCAATGGCTTGAATTCGAGCAAGATCTGGAAGAAAACAGTAGAAGCTGAGAAATCGAGTACCTGACCGGCAGTTACAATGCTAAAGATCATCATCTTTGGAAGGCCGCGGATCGGACGGAGCTGAGAGATCAATGAGCAAGCATTTCACAGATCGTATTCAATCATCGGCTGAAAGAGATGAGAGAGTGAGAGAGAGCGTCAGAGGGAAGAAGAAGGTGAAAAACTACTGAGGAACAGAGATGCATCTGTGAAGATGAGGGAGGAGACGGTGCGGGGAGAGAGAGAGGAACAGAGACGCATCTGTGAAGATGAGGGAGGAGGAGGAGACGGTGCGGGGAGAGAGAGAGGAATAGAGACGCATTTGTGAAGATGAAGGAAGAGGAGGAGACGGTGCGGGGAGAGGGAGATAGAAAGAAAGAGAGAGAGACTTTAACATACCACATTGGTGGACGGGAGACTTAAACAAACAAAACCATTGGCTTTGATGGTTTTAGACAGGTGACGTGAAAGAGGTGAGGTGCACCTCTAATGGTTTTAACTTTTAATAATGAAGGCCATCCATTTATATTTTTAAAAGTTTAGGATATTATATATATATATATATATATAAATGTTATATAAATTATAAATTATAAATTATTTAGATAATATTTTGTTTTTTTTTTACTAAGCAAGCAGATTATATTCGAACCCTCCCTTTGTCAACCACGCACCTGGGCCTTATCCAACTCGCTACAGATGTGTTTGTGATTACATATTCAGCCTGTAATGTTTATATGGTCGTTAAGATGTCTGCAAGGTTTGCAAGCTAATATTTATTATCTAGGATAAATTTCTATATTTTAAAAAACACCAAGGTGAAAATTTTGAACCTCATAGGAACTCTATGTGGTACTAAGTCACTCATGTATCTTTCCATGCAATGTATAAAGTGTAAAATATTGTACTAATTCATTATATATAAATGATTATGGTGTGTTTAAACTTCTTTCATTAATTACTACATATTTTCTACACTCACAATGTTTGCCAGCTCGCTATATAATCAACTTAAATCAGTTAAATCCATCATGCAATGCATTTCCTTCCAATTTTTTGTGATAAACTAATAGATAATTGACTAAATAAACATCCTGCAAAGTTTCAATAAAAATTTCCAAGTTTTTCTTACAATTTCCGTGGTTTCCATGTCATTTTTATCGATATCGATATTATCCCGATATTTTCATCGATATTTCCGTGTTTTCGGACTACTGATATTTCCGATATTACCGATATTTAATACCTTGATTAGAACAAATGATGTTTTGAAGCACACATGGTCCTAGCAAACATGTGCTTTTGGTATTTCGAATTTTAATTGTATTGGAGATTTATTTGCAGCACTAAGTATTTCATTGGACTTATGAAAGTACTTAGTAGGGATCAACCATTCTCGAATACAATTCAAGTATGCTCCTGGATCTATTAAAGCAATTAAATTTAGACTGAAATCTTCGATTACTATCGTTATTTTAGAATACCATTTATGAATTCTGATTTTGTCTAAAAGACCTAAAATCAAATTTCTTTGGGATGAAGTTTTGGACAAAGAGTCCGAGTGGGGATCTGAAGAAGAAGAAGAAGAGCTATCTTGTTCTTCATCTTTGTTGACGACAGTTTGTGTCTGAACTTTATTAAGCTGTGTACGAATGTCTAGGTTTTCAGATTTTAGAAACCTAATTTCGTATTTGATTGTGTTGATTTCTCTTTGCAAGTCATGTATTGTGATTTCTTTCTTAGACTTATTAAACATTTCTAAGGTCGTGCTAAAAGAGATTTTTTGAATTTGTTAGGAATGGCTAGTGCCGCTTTCATCAGAAGAAACTAATTTCCCAAAGTTTCTTAAGATAAAATGTTTTCATTTCTGGGTCATCGACCTTGTTGATTAACTCGATGAGAAGATCCTCTTGTTCTTCTTGCTTACTAAGCGTTAAGATTTTCTTACAACAAGCGTCAGTACATCCTAGCTTGATGTTAGGTGATGAAAGGTTGGAGGAGGAAGTCATGTTATCAGAAGAGGATAATTCCAAATCATCATCTAATTGACTATGGTCGGTGTCTTTTAATTCTAAGACATGGATGAGTTGAAGTTTCTCTTCCTTAGAGATTTTCAACTGGTTGATGGTTTTCTTAACTCTACATTTGTTGGCATAATGATCGTATTTGCCACATTTGTAGCATTTACTGCTTTGACTATTGTCTTTGGAATGGAATTTTCCAGAGGATTTCCTTTTCCCTTTCTTCTATTTGTGGGATTTTGGTTTTTCGTAGAACGAATTGGGTTGGAATTGTTTGTTCCTATGTTTAGAGTTTCTCTTACTAGAGTTTTTGGTCGGATATTTGTAATAAATATCTAACTTGTGATGTTTTTTCTTATTAGAGGGTGCTACTAGTGGAAGTCCATATTGTTCACAGAATGTGCCTAACTCATATTTGGCTAAGGCCTTGTCTTTGTTGACTTGCTTTGATATTTTCATATCAATGCACATCTTTAACCCTTCATTCTGGATAATATTAATTATATTACCATAAGTAAGAGTATGATATGGTATAATACCATCGTCGTTTACTAACACAGTTCTAATCTTATGCGCAAAAAGATTGGGTAAGCCATTAATGAATTTTTCTTTCGAAAATGGCTGATTACTGTCTTCTCTGAGCATTACTCTAGAGAGGAAAACGTCTTTATACCATCTAAAGTCACTTAAGGTTGGATATCTTAAGTTACTCAGTTGGTCGTGTATCCTAGTTGTTACGTTGGATGGAGTTCCTATGAAATGTTCTATGATTGTGTAGAGAAGTGTATTGACTGCATCTAGGACCCCTTGTCCTAGACGGTCGTCAAATATAGGAATTCCTTCTTCATCTTTCTTTACGGCATTACGGATTTCATTTCTTGATTGTTCTGTGAGATGTTTTTCCCACTAGGAGTGAAACATTCCTGTAAAGCCAGTGACCAAAAGATTAATGACTTGGAATTGACTCAAACTATGATTGGTAATATAACTATTAGCAACCATAGAGATGTGTTGGAGTTTGTTTAGTAACTCTTGTTCGGATAATCCATCTATGTTCCATTCATAGAGTTTATCAGAGGATACTGAGAATTGGTTTTGGAAACTCCTTTCTTCGAATTGAATGTCAGGAAGTGTTGGTCTGGGATACCAATTTTTTATGAGGGACGTTGGGTTGACTCATTTATTGTTGAGTCGTTTAAGTTCAAGACTCTGAAAGGCTTCTTCCATCTTTTGGATAGAGTTTGCACTTTCATCTTCTGAATCCTGGGATGATGAAGTGTGGTATGTGGTTGGTTCATTAGATTGTTTAATCACATGAACAGATTTTTCCGGTTTTAGCTCACTGAGCATTTGATTTATTTTTTGTGATGTGGTGGCTATTTTGACTGAAGGCGAATTTTGGAAGGTAACAAATGGGTTTTCTCTTAGGATTGCCTTTGGTATGGATAGTTTATCTATCTTTGTCTCTATTTTGTCGAGTTGTTTACCTATGATATGAAGGCTTTGGTTTCTGTAATTGTTTTGTTCAATTACGGGTTTTACTCCTGCATCGTCCTTAAGGATCTTAAAATGAGTGGCTGGTATTTGCATATTGGTTGTAGTGATAAGGATTTTCTCTTGTGGAGGGTGACTTGAAGAAACAATGGTTTTGTCTTCTTTAAGCCAATTTTCTTTGGTTATTACCTCTAATTGTTTTTGTTCAGGCTCATAGTATTTTTCAACATAATCGAAGAAAAATACTTCAAGTCTGTGTGTGTTCATAAAAGCTTTCCATTTGTCATAAATTTCAAGCTTTTGTTCTTGCTTTGAAGTCTAGTTACTGATGATTAATCTGACTTGCTTTGAAGTCAGATTCGGTTAGAGAAGTAGGTTCTTCTGATTTTGGGGGTTTGGGTTGGTAAACAGGATTGGTAACTTGAGAAATTGTCTCAAGTGACTGGAGTTTAATAGTGATTAAATCGTTTACTAACTCTTGCTGGGTGACAATGGAACTGGTATCTACTAACTTTAATTTCCTATTGGCTAAGGAATTGATCAATTCTTGACCTTAACCCTGTCTATCGGTTGACATGGATCCAAAAAAAAATGTATTCCGGAAATAAAGGGTTGTTTATTTGGTCTATTGACATTAATTCTGACAGTACCGTCAAAATATTGTTCAATCTTGTCAAGGTTGACAAGATCATTTTGAATAGTAACTGGTTTGCTTTCATTAATCAAACACCAATCTGTGGGAAGATTGATATATGACCACCTAATAGTTATGGATACACTAATGTTTGCATTTTCCATACTGGATTGAATGAGAAGTGTATGATCTTTGGGGCTTTTAGTTAAAGCTTGAAAGTTCATATTGGTGCCAGTGACTTTATAGTAAATCCTATAAATTAGTGCCAAGGGCTGTGTTCCTTCAAGGACTTTGTATCCTGAAGTTTTTGTGTTAAAAGTAAGTGCTTTCAAAACACGAGGATCTGAAAGACTTAATGTGAGATCTGTAAAATAGTCGAAATTGATAGGTCCATTAAAAAGGCTGGATTCAACCATTCCAAGAATACTATCACTAAAATCAGTGCATCTAGCATCTCGGAGACACAAAAGGATTGAGGTATTAAGACCTCTCTTAGTTAGTGGTTTGACGACTATTTGGACTAGCCCTATATGGATGTAGTTATGACCATCTTTCTTATGTTGCCTAATTTGCTGTGGGGTGAAAAGTTGACACTTTTCATGATCTTTGCTTAGAGCATAAGTTTGCTCAACAGTTTTTATATGATGTTCAGATCTAAATGAGGCCATTGACCATTTTTTCTTATAAATGTTTTGTTTGAGACTTTGGGATATTCTAATCTCCAAATCCTAGACTACTGTCTGTACTTTTGTTCTTCATTGACAATGTCAGGTATGTAGTCTAAATGCAATTTAGAGCTACTGCTAGCCATATAATTTGTTCTAAATAATCTACTCATACAGAATGCAAATCAATCAAACAAAATACAGAAATCTTATAAACCAAACCTCTAATGCTTATTAGCTATATTCCTTCCCGCTCATGCACTCCGCTCATGCCTCTTTCTCGGGACTTATTGTTTGGACAACGCGCCTTACTATTTGGTGGGAAATACAAAATTTACACAGAAGGTTAAAGCTTACAAGCTAACTGGAAGTTGAATAATTGAATTGAAAACTGAACTTATAGAAAAGAAAGAATAGACTCAACAACTACCGAGTGGTGTTATCCACATACCTCAAATTACTTCTCACACATCCCTTGTTAATTTATGTCTGTTGATATTCTTCAATTCATCCGATCAGATGACTGAAAATTAAAAAGACTTGTGAAAAGTAAAATAGAGTGTGTGGATATCACACTCTTTTTTATAAGTGATGTGACATATTATTAAATTATAACACGTTTTCTTTATCTGAACGTGCACTAATTTTATTTTGATTATTAGTTTTTTTCTGGCCGTGTAATGCATTTTCAGTTTCTCATAAAAAAAACGTCAAAATTATTTTGATACGGTTTGATTTCGTTTACTAACACATACGAAATCAAACATCCATAAACAATTTGAGTGGGCCCCATTTCATGTGCAACTTACCCATGTAATGGGCCCAAGCCCAAATATTTTAAACCAAACCCAAGCCCAAAATATCCAGTCCAATTCTCAAAACCGACAGTCTGTTGGACAGCTAGTCTTTGCCTGCGCATGGGCTGAGCATAACCCGGGTCAAAATCATCTCAGCCCTTGGTTCATTAGTCAATAAAAATAACGGATTAGATTTATTTCATTAAAACATTTGTACACCCACCAGAAAATTCCCCTACGCGCTACCAGATTTTCCCCGAGCTGAGCTGCTGAGCATTTGGGGTTTGCTAAGCTGCTGATTATTTGGTTTAGCTTATTTACTTGAAAACAAATCTGAGCCGCTTGTTGAAATCAGAAGCTCTGCCACTGCCTCACGCTCTCTTGCTCGATACTTCAATGGCGATGCTTTGAAGTCGAACTTCGTTTCAGCTTCTGGGATTGGCCTACACAAAGCCAATGCCAGAATCCAAGCATACCTTTTTGGCCACACGCACCAAAGAGCCTTATCAGACTCTAAGATCTTCAACAATGGCGACGATACGGTGCTTCCCGTTCTGATCGTCGGTGCAGGGCCTGTGGGTCTCGTTCTGTCCCTACTTTTAACAAAACTAGGTGAGTTCTTCTTCTAACCCAACTTTTTTTTTTCCAGTCCTCAGGCCTTGTTTGGTTGCCTAGAAAGTATGCGATGGAAGCAGGAAAATTTAGAATGCTGGACCTGGGAAGTTTTCACCTTTAAAGATAGTTTGTTATTTTTCTTAAGGAGTCAATACTTGAAATGGAATTGTTTGTAAAGGGAGCAGTAAGTTCGAATTCTTGGATTTTTCGATGTGTAATGTTGTGCTAGTACTATTTTGAAGTGGAATTCATGCTTGCATTTTCTCTGATGGAATGATGTTTTAGGTGTTTTGCAAATTAGATGGCCTGGCATAGGAGATCCCGAGGTCTCAACCACCAGTAGATTTATGGAGCAAGTTCATATATTGCACTTCGCTGTACGGTTCAATTCTCGGGTCAGTCGACCATATGCAACCCCAAGGTGCATTTGAACACTTCACTATTCCATTTTTTCCCACTTAGCGCACAAATTTTAGGTCTTACTACTGGGAGACATTCTAATTATTTAAATAGTCAAATACAATGGTGATACGCCCATGTGTGCAAAACTTTCAAACATTCATATAAGTAGACTGTTTAATGTATGAATAGTACCTTAGGATTTTCTATTTTAGCTGTTTCATTCTGGTTTAATTTGTCATCAGATTTTGAGCAAGTTGTCAGCCCGGTCTCCGTGGCGCACTTCTTGCAGTACAAAGTGATTAGGTTACTACTTAAGCAGCTTGAAAATCTCAGCTTCAAGTTTTGCATGTCTGATGGGTTGCAAGGCCTTAACCATGAGCCCTTTCAGGAATGCCAATTGTTAATGGGGCATGAGTGTGTTTCAATCAAAGCAAGTGACGATTTTGTTTCTGTGACTGCATCTTTCATCCAGGATGGGAAGCCTATGGAAAGGAATATCAGAATCATCGTTGGTACAGATGGGGTGCAAAGTACTATATGTAAGTAAGCAGGCTGGAGTAGATATGGGAGGTGAAAAGGACTTGCAGAAGCTTGTGAGCATCTATTTCTTGAGCACAGATCTTGGGAAGTACTTGCTCAGTGAGAGACCTGGCATGCTTTTTTTAGCTTCAACACTGAAGCTATAGGGGTTCTTGTTGCTCAAGATCTCGAGCAAGGGGAATTTGTTTTACAGGTATTTCAGGCTCCAAACGTGTTATTGAAAATGTGTTTGGTGGCATAAATGTGCAATTATGCTGATATTTCTCGTCGTCTTGCAGATTCCATTTTATCCACCTCAGCAAAACCTTGAAGATTTCAGTCGTCAGGTATTTCTTTGCGGATAAATTAATTTGATGGAAATTATTCTACTTGATCTCATGACTGACACTAAATTTAGGGCATTTTTTATTTTTATAGCCATACTGAAATTATCTTTCTTCATTGTGGGTAATTTCTCATTTTAAGGGATTTAAAGTTTTGTAGATACATGAGCAAATCATCTTCAAGTTGGTTGGCCGAGAGCCAGGAGACATAAATGTAATTGACATAAAACCATGGGTGATGCATGCTGAAGTTACCGAGAAGTTTCTAAGTTGTGGCAACCGAATAATACTTGCTGGTTATGCTGCCCATCGATTCCCTCCTGCTGGAGGATTTGGTTAGTAGAGTTCTTTTGATTACTCTTCTGGCTTCATCATGAGTAAGTTGGTGTTTAATGTACCTGTTGAAGACCTTAACGTTTATGCAAATAAGGGAAACTCGCCTCGTATTAATCATTCAAATGATTTTAGGCTTTTCGTGTGATTTATACAGGAATGAATATTGGAATTCAGGACTCTCATAATCTTGCATGGAAAATAGGTTCAGTAGTAAAGGGTATTGCACCATCTTCAATACTTATGAAACAGAACGTAGGCTGGTATTGGCTTTATCTCTTTCACTTCTATTCTTTAACTTTAATGTGAAATTAGAATGGATCTTAATCATCAAAATTCGTTCTTTTTTTTTACTTTCCAGAATGCCGTTTTCAATACAGAACTTAGTATTCAGAATTTCAAGGCAGCCATGGCAGTTCCTGCTGCACTTGGTCTTGATCCAACCGTTGCAAACTCAGGTAAACCAATCTATTATAACTTTCTTGCATGACAAGCTGTTTTCCTTGTTATTTGGAGACACGCGGTTACTAATTTCCTTCTTAAATTGCAGTACATCGCGTACCTTCTGGATTACAGAGGGTCATTTTGGATGGAATTTTCACAATAGGTCGTGCACAGCTATCGGAATCTCTTTTGAATGAAAACAACCCACTGGGGTCTTCAAGGCTTGCTAATCTAAGACGCATATTTGAAGAAGGAAAGAGCCTCCAACTTCAGTTCCCAGCAGAGGATCTTGGTTTCAGGTATTGCATTATTCAAGCTCCTTTAGTTTCAAATTCTTGGAGTTTGACTCAAGATTAATCGGAATTCTGAGACCTGATTCTGAAACCAGTTCTTTGCTTTCTAGACTTACGTAATTCTGAAACCAATTTTGACCTGTTTAATTCTAGGCTGTCAATTTAGGTACGTAGAAGGTGCACTTATTCCTGATAGTGATGGTGGACTGGGTGCTCAGAAAGGACCTACTGGTCGCCGGAGGGACTATGTTATTGAAATAAAAGATCAAGAAACTGCTACGTTAGGCGTAAAACCACATACTAAAGATCAAGAAACTGATGGTATCAATTTGTTATTGAAATAAAAGTGATCTTGATGTGCAGATGTAACATATTAGGTTTGTCGTAACATGAGACATTTCGTAACAGACCGTATTCTCATGTATGTCATTTTGTAAATAAGTTATGCTCTCTCTCTCTCTCTCTCTCTCTCTCTCTCTCTCTCTCTCTCTCTCTCTCTCTCTCGCAAAACAATTAAAGGGCCCAACCCAGAAAGACTCCAACATGATAGAATCAAAATGGTGAAGGGACAATCAGAAGCTCCACCAGGAACTTTGAAAGTCCCTCATCTGTAATCTTGCACGCGATTACAGAACATCGCTACCTTGTCTCTCAAACGAGGCATGGCATTGTGCAAGTGTCGATATGGAGACATTTGAGGATATTTTGCTTTTGAAGCAATAGAATGGATGATTGAGTGGCAACTTTTGGCGATGCAAGCATGATAAAAGTAAAAATGAACTTAATTGGATGATAAGGTGTGGTTATCTTCGTTAAACCGAGCATGGTACAAATTGTCTCAACAAGACCGTTTCGTCACGAAAAAAAGAAAAAACAAACTTGATCAAATTGCATCTTGCAAATAGTTGTGTTTTTACAAAATGAAGACATGCTAACTGAATTATTGTAGACAAGGCCTAGTCTTCAACGTTGGGAAGTATTGCGTATGAAGATGGATCTGCAATTCGCAATCCAAAGGGTATATCAGATGTGGCTCTAAGAGATGATACCACAATATCACTATCTATGTGGATGTAAACCAATCCAGGATCATGTTGTATGACTGATAGTAATAGTAATCACATAGCCCATGCTTGCTGTGACAATTCCAAGCAAACCACCAGCAACAACCTGTCAAACGGGAGCAAGAATCATCATAAAGAACGTTTTTTTTTGTCAAAGTTTTTGGCATCCTATACTCATGGATACACTATCCACTGAACAATTTTAAGGTAAAGAAACTAAAGCAACATAGAGACCTGAAGAGGGGTGTGGCCGAGAAGTTCCCGAAGTGGTCTGCTTTCAGCCAGAGGATGTTCAGCAGGGAGTTCATACACAATTTGATTCAAAACCTGAAGTGTATGGTAATCCAATGTTAATGCGTACACAACCAAATCAGCCAAAATTTGAATAGGATACTCATGATGCTGAATTATATGAGAACACAATGAAAACATGGTATACAAACATCAAAGTGTCGATGAAGTTAATTCTTAGACATAGTGTTAAAAGAAAACTAGTAGAACCAAAAATATCAAAACTTCAAACCTCTGCTTGGCGTCCAGCGTGTAATCTTACACCGGTTGCATCATACATCACCTGCCACCAAATTTTCCAAATTACAGATCTCCCATTGACATGTGCAATACCAAAAACAAGAAAACAAGAAATCCTTATCATTGATTCTAAAATGTTTTTAAGTCCGTGAATATATAGATATGTGCATACACATCTCAGATGGCTGCAGTCATAGAGTATTGAACTAGCATAATGATCACATTATCCAATGATGAATATAAAATTCAATGCAAGCCCAAATGGCCTTCAGACTTCGAAAAAAAGTGCAACAAATTATGAGTAAAAATGGAAATCCCAAATGCTATCAGCGAAATGCTGCAGAAAGAAGTGAAGGAATCTTACCACACACGCTAAGATCAATGCAATGGCAAAGAGTGATCCGCCGATGCCTTCTTGGAACCCAATGGCTGTAGCAATAGCAGTAACAGTCGCAGAATGAGATGATGGCATTCCGCCGGATCCAAGAAGTTGTTTGAAATCCCATCTTCTTTCCTTGTACCTGCAAATCTATCAAGGTTTAAGAAATCTTAGGATAAACTAATAACACCAACAATCAAAAAGAAAAGAAGCAATTTCCCACTTCTATACAGAGGCTCATTTCCATATACCAATCTCACATGAATCAAATTACCATCGTAACATCAAAATATGGCCAATATTTTACAGGAATCAAATTACCATTAAAGCATGTTATGATTAAAGATTACGTTTTTCTAATGAAGAACCAAGATATGGGCAAACCCACAATTTCAATTAACAAAATCTATGGCAGTACAATTCAATTCAACAACTTTCATTTGGGTACATCGAAAAGGTCAAATCAAGACCAAGATAATGCAGCGACACGGAATCACCACAAGAACCAAAAATTGACGAATTGGGTCGGATCCAAATTCGGTTAACCGTGTAAGAAAGGGGAGAGAAAAGTACCAGGAGGTGAAGACCTTGATGAATTGGGCAATGGAGAAAGCTACGAGAGCAGAGAGGAGAGGGTAGTTGTTGAAGATTGAGGACGATGACGCCGCCGCCTCAACCATGGCGCTGTTTCCACAACGATCTACGGAGTTTTAGGCCTTTGCGGCGTCTCGTTGTTTGAAAACAAAGGAAAGCGGTCAGAGTCTGAGAGGTGGGTGGAAATTCTAAGCTTCTAGGAAGAAGACGTTCTGGAAAGCTAAAGAAGCAGCTAGCAGATTAGGAATGGAGATCGTTTCGTGAGTCGTGACCCGTCTGGCGTTTTTTTTTTGGTTGCTTAATAACTAACGGTCTTTGCCTCTTTCTTGACTCTTGAGCAACACCTTTTATTTTTATTTATTTTTAAATGAATATGCTTCTTTTTTTTTTCTATTTTTTTTTTTTTTGAACGAATGAATATGCTTCTTTGTTTGTGAAACATTTTGGTAGAATATAACTCCCAATGTGCCGTATTATGGCTTCCCCAATAAGAAGATTATTTTAAAAATAGAGTTTTTTATTTTTTTACGCAAAATTTTTATATAATATTAATACAAAAATTAACGTTAAATTATGAGTTGATATAAAATTTATAAAAAGTTTAATTTTTGAATAACCCCCTTAGTATTTCTTTACACAAGTTTCACAGATTTGGATTCCAACATTTGAGGTGTAATCAAATTTAGATTCCAATCATTTGAGTTGACTAAAAATCCATAAAAGAGTTCTGTTAAACTGGCAAAAAATTCATGAAGAGTCAAAATCCCCTTAGCATTTCAGGCTACAAGTTTCACAAAGTTGGGTTCCAATCATTCGAGTTGTAATCAAATTAATACTAAAAAGAATTTTAAAAGACTTTAGAATAAGATGTCGTGAATTACAACGCGTAGTCATATTTGAATTTAATATAATTTACAAAAATTATGATATGTTTCAGTGTAAAAATTCACATTCCTCGTAATATCCGTTATTATCCATGTTCAACTCCATATCCCTCTCGTCACTTGACTGATGGAGAGACGGGGGATCCGTTTACACGGAAGATCTCTGTTTCCCTTGTGTCCTGGTCATAAGAGTGACACGGCACGGAAGCCTCTACCCAAGAATCTTTCCACCCACGGGAGGGAATGAAGGATATGGTAGCTTACTGCTTACCTGCCATAACTCAGTTTCCACGGCACTAGAAACAGCAAGAAACCATCAGTTCTGTGCTGGTTTGATAAAAAACGTGTTACTCTTTTTCTTCTGTACCTTGTTTATCCGATTCCGATCCCTAAACTGTATTCTAAGCAGCTTAGACGGCATTCTTCCCCACAAAATTGACCAGATCCGCCTTTGCCGCGTCCATTACCACCTGGAAGTCAATACTTGTGTATCTTCCCCTGTGATGAAGATTTAGCATGTCAGCTCAAACTTGTTTCCAGTGAAGAACTTGATACCGCGCATTGCCAAGAAAGTGGATCGAACACTTCAAATGGTGTTGGACCCTGCAAATCAAGTTTGTTTACGTACCAGAAGTGAGTTTTAGACCAGAATGTGGAAGGATATGATGGACTTGCAATGCCATGCATTATCCTAGCGACAGCTCTGGGAGTGAATTTGGCCTGTGAATTGCTCTGCAGAAAGACCTGTCAATCCAAGAGGAGCCAATACATTAGAACTGCCAAGCACGAGCTGCCTCGAGTATATTAGGATCCGATCACATACGAAGGTTCTTACTTTTATATCTGCACGCAAAAATCGGCTGCACATGTAAATGTTAAAGATATCAGCACATAGAATAGGAAATCTTGATGCCAAATGATTTAAGTTTCAACAACCAAAGATCATACCGACCTGGATTTACCCATCGTATTAGGGACTTCAGAATTGTCATCTCCATCGAAGTATTCGATAATTTTCTTTTGCAGGCATTGTGTGTGTTGGGCATCACAACAACCTTGCGTCTTCTCACAAGAGTTAACAGCAAAAACCGCTGCATTAAACATTGCGTCCAACTTCCGCACCTAAATCAAAAGCAGAGAACATATTATTTGTACAAGAGAAACACGTTGTATTTGTACTTCCTCCACTGTTTTTTACATTGGAATGTGTACTGAATTGAGAAAAACGTTTAATCTGATAACAATTATAAAATACCTTGCAACTTTCGACCTCTGATAACCATTTTGTGAGATGTGCTGATAGAGAACAAAGATCTGCAGGGACTTCCACGATTGTAAAACAGTAAGCTTGGTCCTTCAGTTCGTATGTTACTTCTCCTTTCAACTAAAATAACATAAAAAGGAAACAAAGATAACTGTATGAACATTATGGTATCATTATGTAGGGGGAAGGGGATGACAACACAGTAAAACTTTTCACCCATACAAGATAATAAAACACGGCAGCTTATCAAAAGCCCAAATATGAAAATCAATGACAGGATGAGGTTTGAACAAATCTTACCAATAAAAAGGGGAAAATATACAAATGAAAACAAAAACCATAATACAATTCACCCTTCGTTTTTCCGTTTCCAAAAATAAGATTTTCTTTTGAAGGACTTGAACCTTTAAAATTTGAAGGTGATTGGATAGAACAGTAGCTGTAACTCCAATGCTATTTGCCACAGTCGGTATGTCAAACACATATTGCCCTTGCTTAGTCTCAGACCTGAAAAGTTTCACTAAGCATAAGTTGTTTTGCCACATATTTCTTGGTGTAAAATTGTATTCAACTTCTGTGTGTAATCAAAACCACTGCTTATACTCACTTTTTCAAAATTGCAGCAACAAGAGCATCTTTCCCTGCAAGTAAAGCTGGGGATGTCTGCATTAAGTACCGCAATATTCAACCATCAAGAGGTCAGTTTTTGTGACATTATAATTCAAAATTAATCCTGGCAAAGTAGAAACCTCTAAACATGCTACCTACATTATGAAAATTCAAGGTGCAAGTCACATTTAACTCTGGAAGTAAATGCAAATACTGCACTTCACCCAACTCCAACTGCGTTAGAAGTGTGAGCATCACCTGCCAAAACAAATGCCAAGAATAGAACATTTTAGTGCATAGCTTCTGAAAGTCCTTGTAAGTGATTCTTCTATCTTCACTTAAAATTTTAGAATATTGAACAGAATTAGTAGCAGAGAAGGACCTCTTCTTTCATATCAAACTTGCGAGATGCAGCTTCTTTAACCAATGAACAAACTTTCCCATGCGAGTTCTCATCATTGGTGAATACTTGACAGAGGAATTTGTTTACCATATACTCATCCACACCATCACTGAGAAGTAAGAACACAATACATAAAGTAGTGAACCACTTCTAAACCTATGAAAGCCTTCGATAAAGGTAAAGTAATAGAAGATGATGCCATATTTAACTACCTATACATAAGACTGCGAAGTTTAAAATATGTGCTATCATCATAATAAAGATGGCAATGGGACAACCTCCCATCCCGCCCAGCTCGTCCAATTTCCTACATAATTTATCATTCATTTTGTTAACAAATCTAAGACAAAGAAGCTTTTAGAAAAATAGTGGTTTTGAAGAAACTTCCACCTGAACATACTCCTCCAAGCTTTCTGGTAAGGTGTAATGAATCACCTGAAAAAGATGCAATTTAGGACTTCCAGAAACAACTGGTAAACAATGCTACAATATATCCAGACAGCATATTGCGATGCAACTATATGCCGGCATTAAGTAAACATGCGAACATTTATGTTTATGCATGCAAATCGATCCTGACTTTGTCTTTCTTTTTGTGGTGGATACAAGTCATATTTTTCTAGACTTTCTCAGAAGCCAGGAGCACAAGGCACACGTAATATCACGATACCCCATCTGTATACTCCAAATTTTATTATGCTTTTCATACACTAACCTAATAGACATTCAGTACAGACACCAAATGTTGCCGTTCTCAGGTTACAGTTCAAGTGAATACAATGCAATGAACAACACTAATTATGAGTATTTCTGGAAAGGAAAACAAAGTTATGAGTATATTTCTCTTACAGCACCAATATCCCTCTTGTCAAGGCCCATGCCAAAGGCCACAGTTGCAACAACCTTCCATCAAAACATACAAGTCAATCATCCAAGAATTTGATATTTGAATTTGCTACATATGTAGAAGGAAAGAAAAAGAAACATATCTGTAACACAAAATTAAACGAGAAGAATATAGGACTAAGGAATGAGCGGAGTAATTTTCTTACCACTCGTATCTTGTTAGTGAAAAACAACTCCTGCACTCGACTACGATCTTTAGCAGGGATACCACTGTGGTAACTCTGGTTAGCATTTTACCATAACTTGTTAGGTTTTTATCGTTCCTCATCAATATTTACATACAACTTGTGGATCATGCAACTGAGAAACATGGAAAACTAACCTTTGCAGAGATATTATTGTCGCATAAGTATCTGCTTATCATTTCAGTTTCAAACTGCAAAGTTAGAAAACAAGATTATTTTCCACTCAATGTCAAGAATGTAGGATTATATTCATCCATCCTAAATGAGTATCAAGAAAGAAGGCAAAATTAATTGCAAGAAGTGTTGGCAATCCTCAACCGCTAGTAGCTTAACAGTATTCCATTTCCCCTCCAATAATCTGAAGTTTGAGTCTTTCCTCATACAAGAAAGAATATTTTACAATATTGCCTCAGCTTGTTGCATATGTTATCCTAGAACCACCTTAAAAGTTAAAACTATCAAATACACAGTGTTACAAAACATCTTAAGGAGACGGGATACCAGACATTTGACTCAATGTGTACCTGAAATTTGCAGTAGATAATGATGCTCTGAACATCCTTGAACGAAGTTGACTTGATCAACATCAGCAGATCTTTCATTCTATTTAATTCATAACAGATTCAGTTACATATGTAAGAAAACTGATAAAATGAAGGGGGAGAAAGAAGTATTCAGACTTGCCTATTTCCACTCAATGACACTGTAAGTTGTAAATTATCCCTTAGTATTGCTTTTTGAATGAGATTAGTTGGAGGAATCTCTAAAGCAGACATGACAGAACCCAAAGTTGTGGCTGTGGCCGTAGCTGTCATAGCAAGAATGCAGTTGACATTGAGCTTGGCACGAAGAAAAGATGCTCTAAGCCTCATATATGAGGGACGGAAGTTATGTGACCTGGAAAACCCTTCAAAATTAAGTATTTAAGGGGAACTACATGCCATAAGATATGAAATTCAGCTGGAAGGATGAGGACACTGTGGAGTAATAATCAAACTATAAAAGACATTAAAACAAGAAGACAATAGTTGGTGCAACCATCACCATTCACTTACCATTCTGAAACACAGTGAGCTTCATCCACCACAACAAGAGACACAACTGTGTTAGCGGAAAATATAGACAAGAATTCCGCATTCAAAAACCTCTCCGGCGAAACAAAAAGCACCTAAAATACAATCCACCAAACTTTAGCTCTCTGGAAACAATCCAGATAGAACAACTCATACACTATATGAGTAAACACTAGATGTAAAACACATTTTACATCCACTGGGGATAAATCATACTCAAATTTACTCAACAATATGTTGACATGCCAACCTTTAACTCCCCTTGTTGAAGCAGCCTTATTGTCTCGGAAGCTTCTTCAGGTCTCTGAATAAACAAAAGGAAACAAATTACACCCACCTATTTGTATGCGAGCAAAGAGAGACATAGACTGAGACTGAGAGAGCGCGGTATACCTGATTGCTACAAATAAGACCGCCACGAATCATATGAGGCAGCTGCTTAAGCTGGTCAATCATCAGTGCAATCAATGGACTGACAACCAAAGTTACCCCAGTTAAAATTAATGAGGGCAACTGATAACACAACGATTTGCCAGCACCCGTAGGCAAAACAAGCATTGTCGACTTCCCCTCAAGCACCATCTTGATTGCCTCCAACTGCCCATCTCGGAACAATTCATACCCATAAGTTAGCCTCAACAGTTTCACCAAATTCTCATCACTCGGATCATTTCTAGCCATCGAAACAGCCCCTTCAAACGATTCGGAATCAAATTTCTGTCTTTTACTGTCCTGCTTCCGATTCTGTTGTTCTGCAATAGCATCTGCAACCAACTCAACTTCTTCACCAATTGTCTCCCCATCATTTTCACCTACTGCTTTCAATTTCCGTTTCCCCTTTCTGTAGAATTTTCGACGACCAGAGCTGCTATTTCCTCTTCGGTTCACGAATTTGCGCTTCCCCCGATTCAGATTGAGCTTCACAAAGTTCCCTTCTGCCCCACTGCTTCGAAATTTCACAGGCGCCGAAGGCACATTGCCTCCAATCAAATCGAAACGTTTCTTCACAGCTAAGGCCGAAACTCCGGACTTGGCAGCAGCCGCTTCGCGTTTTGGCTCTGGCGTTACCCGATTGGGGGCAGAAGAATCAGACCCGCCAATCGGTGCCGTTGGATTCGGCTTCGGCTTCGGCGCCAAAGAAGACGGCGGCGGCTCGTCGTCTTTGAAAGCATCAAAATCGATGGAGGTTCGTCGGATTTTGGAGAACGACGGTGACTGGAACAAGTGTCTGCCCTGTGGGGCGAGAAGGGTATCGCTGGATCCGACGGTGGGGATCGCGCGGGATGGATCGGACGGCCAGCGGCAGATTTGGTAGGGTAAATTGGGGAGGAGGAGAGGAGATGGATCGGGTGGCGGGTCGGGGCGGGTGGGCTCGGAAGAGGGAATTTCGGGTTCGGAAATGGGTTTGGTCTTAGACGAAAGTCTGTACCTAAGTCTCGATGTGCGGGAGGAGAAAATGCAAGGCCTTGGCTTTGGTGGCGGTGGCAGCCGTGGCTTTGGCGGTGGATTCCGCTTTGCCGCCGGCTGTCGCTTTGGATTTGTCGGTGGCGGCTGTGGTGGTAATGAAGGTTTAGTGTATCTTGGGGGAGTAGCAGAGATGTGAGAACCGTCGGAGTCGGTATCGGATTCCATCGTGAATTTTGGTCGGAGAAAATTGATTGAATTTTCAAGTCCTTTATGATATGGTTTCCCGCCATATTTTGAGTTTTCTTCTGTGTGTTATGGTTTCCCGCCATGGTCTAGAGTTTCTTTTTCCCTTCTCATTTTATGTAATTTCAGGATTTTATTTTTAGAGATGGATGATTTGGGTTAACTCAAAGTGACAAAAAAGGGTACTTATAATATTTTTTAATCGTCAATAGCGAGAATTGAACTTGGCACTTCAATTAACTCTACCGAGGTTGCTGAATTTCATCATGGGGCTATGGTCAAGTTGTGGGGGTGAGAGGATAATCGTGTTTACGACAAGTTATAAATAATAATCAA
This sequence comes from Crataegus laevigata, assembly GCA_963580275.1. Taxonomy (NCBI): domain Eukaryota; kingdom Viridiplantae; phylum Streptophyta; class Magnoliopsida; order Rosales; family Rosaceae; genus Crataegus; species Crataegus laevigata. The sequence continues at coordinate 8,518,197 of OY756948.1, read as the reverse complement.
ACTATGAAAAGGTAAAGCGAGAAGTTTCGAGGTGAGAAGACTGCTAGCTTCCCCCGATTATTTTTGCTTCTGCAATATCTAGTAATAATAATCAAGGTATATTCTAAAACAATCATAATGAATATGAATGAATTGGGTTCTCGTTCACACTCTTACTCTAGTGGAGGAATTGAACCACATCGAACTTACAGATCCACTAACAAGGCCGGAGCATCCACAAACCTCCGATGCCTCTGACCAATTATCAGCACCTAATGACAGAGAAAAACTTTACAATTACGTCGCCAAAACATCGCGGATTCTTACAAACATATCGGAACCGATACAAACATTTGGCAAGTACCCCCAAACAGCCCCTTCAAACATTAAAAAAAATGAAAAAGAAACACATTAAAATACAAGTACTCAGCACCATCTCCTCCATAAATATCGGCTGCACTGAACAGCTGAAGGGAATGGCCAAAATGCACAGCGGGCGCTTTGAGCGGGATTAGAATGGAGACCATCACATTATAGTGCAGTTGCACTTGGATTCCAGCTTTGGAGGCTTCATGCCGTCTACCTTGGGAAGCCCTACATTCCGTTGCAAAGACTCGTCAACATTCTCGTCGTTCTCAGTCTTGGTAGCAGGAAGCTCAGAATCTGTTTCCACCCGCTTTGGCTTGCCCTTTTGAGGTTTTAAAGAACGTCGGCTAACAGTTCTGCCACGTGGTTCCTTTCTCTCAGGATTGGATTTCCCCAATATTGTAACCGTAGGGTGAAAACCTTCTAAAGGGACTGAGATTTCTTTTTCCATCGCTATGGCTGCAGCCTCGTAGGCCAGATTGTGGACAATGGAGCTGCAAAAGAGTATTGTATCTGTTGCCTCTTCTAGTGTCAGGCTTCTTGCCTTTCTTCGACCTTGTGACTCAACCATTACGGTTGATTCCTCTTCTGAAAAAAAACATATAGGACTTGTCAGCTAATCACTATAATTCCATCTAAAAACTGAGAATTAGCAGAATACAATCCTGAAAGAACACAAATGCATATGAGAATATAAGGTGGTCAGGAAGCCAAAACAAATAGGGAATCATGCTTCTTTCAGAGGGAAAGATGAGTGACACATAGGATGATGGGGAGTAAAATAGTCATACATTATTGTAATTCCTCATGAACTCCACACGATACTCACCACCCTCACGAGAAAAGTTTTTAAGTCAATAAAGTTTGTCAAACATTAAAAAAAAAAGTCTCAACACAATTTTAAATCATACCTAGGATGCCATATGCATTACTAGTGGCGTTGGTTTCTGGAACTGGTGTCATATCACTGTCAGAAGGAATTGGAACTGAAGGCTCCTGACCTTCCCCAATCGTGCTTTTTGATTCAAGGGAAGCATCACCGTACATTGAACAAGAGGCACTCTGATCACAATTTTCAGTTTCTATTTCTGATACTGTGATCAAAGAGCTGTGAGTAGCAGTCTCTTCGGCATCCACTCGGACAACACTTATGATGTTTTCCTCGTTGAATGAATCGGGAGTTACAACTGAAGATTCAATATCTATGGCACTCCTTGCATTGTTTTTCAATTCTTCACCATTCTCATCTGAAGCACAATTTTCACAATTTGGAGATGGAGCTACAGAATTGTCCTCTAACAGAGTGCTAACTGCCTGACTCGACAATTCTGTGGTAGAAGCATCAAATCTTCCACTGCTAGAACTGAACTCAGTATCATCTTCCTCAGCAACAGTTGTCCTGGAAGAAGTTGTAATAGTAACATCTGGTTCTGTACATTCTGAAGCTAGGAAGCATTCCTGAGATGTTGTGTGCGCCACCTCTGCAACATCATATTCAACATTTCCCACAGTAACCTCAAAACCATTATCATGTTTGTTTGACGAAAGACCTAACGTTTGTCGAACATGGTTTGGATCTCCATGGGATGATCCAATGCTTTGTGGTTTCATATTTGTGTCATTTGTGTGATTCTCAATTTCTGATTTCTTGCCACTCAACTGTCGCTGCACACGAGTCTCTGTTTGTCTAGCTGAGCCATAATCAACTGACGATGATGCAGAGAAACTATCTATGTCTGATCTCTTGCTGCTCAACTGTCGCTGCACACGAGTCTCTGTTTGTCTAGTTGAGCCAAAATCAACCGAAGATGATGCAGAGAAACTACCATGGCCAATGGAGCTTCTCATACTGTTCGAACTATCTCTAGCATACGACAGATTCTCATAAGGTATGGTTGTGGCTGTGAAAGTCCTGCCCTGAACAACAGACCCCTTGCTACTGCTTGTTCTCTTAAGCAGTATGGAAATGCCTGCACCTTCTGAAATGTCTGCCCTCATATTTGGATAGTCAGAATGATGCAAATTCTGACCCCCAGTGTCACTATTAGGTTGGCTACAACCAACCGTTGGTGAAACCACCTCTTGTTTGTTGGCTAGTCCATCCTCAACTCCCTCCTTCAGGGATCTAACAAGAGATTGTTCTTGTAAACAATTAGGGATTTGCTCACGATCAATATTTTGGCCTGGATCGACATTCTCTTCACCCTGGGAATTGTTTGGTTTTCCCAAATCAGAAACTTGTGGAGATTTAGGCACAACCACCATGGTTTCCAATACATCCAAAGGTTTTTCTTCTTCCACAATTCCAACAGACAAAGCTGGAGAGTTTTCAGGAGCTTCAGGTATCTCCGGCATTAGGACAGTCAGAAGTTTATCTTTCCTACTGCACTCTGGACAAAATCTAATGTTACTTTCCAACCCATCAGAAACATAATACCTGCAACCACATTTAGGACAAGTTTCCATGTCTTCGAGACTATTGATTCCTGAAAAATCACCCTTAACATGAGAATCTTCAGAGGTTGGACCAACTTCCATGATGTTATTAGGGTGACCACAATCTTCAGATTGACCAGCTCCACACTCCACTGTACTGGTGACTCTATTGAAGTCACTGTTATGACTGTCACGTAAGCCATCATGGACATCATGCCTGGTGTCTTCATCTACTACATCCATCTTATCAAAGCCAAATACTTCTTCATGAACATCAGAGTATGGCACTTTCTCAGATTCACCGGCCATATCATCCTGGTTGTGATCACTCCCTTCCGTATCATGTGCAACACTAGTACCCAGATCAGAACTTGCATTGCTGCTAGTTGTGACTGAGGAGTTCCTGGAAATCAGAGGACGATGCGCAGAGCTTGCTGTTCCAACATAGAAGGTGCTACTCGGAACACTAGATAAGAGTGGCCGAAACATATTCTGGGGAACTTTCCGTTGATCCTGCATGGACATGGTAAGGCATTAATCCTATGATGTGGATTTCTATAACGTATGAATGGATAAATCACAATGAGTGAAGTGCAAATGTAACATATTTATAACTACAGGATTCCAAGGTGTTACATTTAATCAAAAAGCACTAGATCATGATGGCAACCTAATAAATATTAAGAGAGAGAGAGAGAGAGAGAGAGAGAGAGAGAGAGAGAATATTATAATAATTCGGTGCAGTTCCAATTTTCAGCATTTTTTATTACTTTGGTTAAATCCAACGTAACTTTATTACTTGAAGTAGGAAAGAAACACACACCTAAGAGACCTTGAATTGAAACCTAGAGAAAACATTAGCAGGAACAAGTTCGGAAATTGTACAAAATTATATTGCTAAGTCATTGCATAAGAACTTTAGCAAACTATCCCTACTTTCAAATAATTGCCTTTCATCGGATAATAAAAGAATTATTTATCATAATGGATGCAATTTAATGCACTAGACCATAAAGTACCATTTGCCGAAGGGCGGAATCAAAGGATCTTTTTGGAGCAGAAGATGAGGACACCACTTTGGCTGGCCTCTTTGAGAAGGCCACAGATCTGTTGTTTGAGAAAGTACCAACCCTTCTTGAAGTCGATTGGTCCAATCTACCCCCAGGAAGAGATTGTAGATAGTCTAGATCATCATCAATGGAAGATGCTATAGAACCTTTGCTGTGAGAACTAAATGGGTCTCGATCATGACTACGAGATGAACTGACACTTCTAGAAGCAGTTGGAGACATTGATTGCCTTCTGTAGTTGGAGGAATTGTCCCTACCATTTCTAGATGCTGGTGAGGAACCCCTCACATAGGTTGCCGGACGATCAGCAAGAGAAGTACGAAGGTTGGGAGGTGCATCACAGGAGAAGCCTGGAATATTGGTTTGCCATGCTCTTATTTTAGGTGAAGCAGAGTTCCCTCGACTAGTCTTTACTGGGGAAGTTCCTCTCATCCCAGGTGAAGCCCCACTACTGCTGGACCCAGTGCTCGTCCTCCGTGGTGTGGGGGTAGACGACCTTGGAGGAGGTGTTGGGGATTTACTTGGGGGAGTAGATGGTCTCTGTGAAGGAGTAGATGGTTTCTGTGATGGAGAAGATGGTCTCCATGATGGGGTAGCATGACGTAGACTTGGGGTTGGACTCGAATGGCGTACCGGTGGTGACCGTCCCCTTGACTGGATTGTACTATTCCTCGATTGAGGAGATGGGCTTAAGCGATTAGGACTAGCACTACCCCTGCCACTTTGGTAACTCTTCTCCATCTGAAAATAAAGCCAGTATGATGTAAAATATACAGAAAATAATGATATCAGCATAATATTTTAAGGAAACATCTATGAGATGATAACTAACATAATCAAGTCCCATAAAAGTGATTTGACCCCCTACCGTGGATGACCTTGATATAGAAATAGGTTGACTTCGAGGTCTGCCCCTCGGTGGTGCATTAACTGGTGGCGGTTCATCATCCAATGAAGGAAAAAGAGGAGTGTCGGGAGGCGTTACTAACCTTTGAAATTTAAACACCGTATCTTCCGTCAGCACAAAGACAGAAACAGGACTGACACTGAAAAAAATCGCTAAAGGAACAAAATGCAACCCACTTTTAACGACATATTGATCATTTAGTTTCAGCGAATAAATGGACAAATTTCAAGTGGTAAAACTTTCAGCTTTTTGACAGAAACGCTTAAATTCTCAGCCAGATAAGATGCAAGAATCAAAATATGCATGTAACAAACAAACCCTCTTAGTTTGCGAGATCATTTTGGCACCCAAAAAGTCACTTCCACACTCCTCTATTTTCTCACACATGAGGAGTTCACAAGGTTGTTTAAAGTTGTTTTTGGAGTGCCAAAATCATCACCCAATTTTTTTAGGGAAATAATTTCTGCTTTCTTTGTCATCTGACAAAATAAATTATTCTGGTTTACTAAACAATTCCTAGTCTTTAAGGTATGACACTTGCCTTACGATTTACAACCACTACGTATCACGTGCTTACAATGTAAAACGCTTACTAGAAATATAGCAACGATAAATTAAGGTATCAAACAAAGAAAAAGGATAATTCACCAGTCATAATCATTTTTCTCCCCCTCCACATTAAACAGGTCGCTACTCTCTCCACGCGTCGGAATGGTGATTCCAAGCTTCACACCCGAAAATTGCCTCAATTTTGTAGCTGTAAGATCAAAAACATAAATGATCAATGTCAACCCTGTCACCCAAGACAAAATCCTGAACTTTACACTTCCTAGCAAATGATAAAGGAATGGCATCTTACAGAATGTGTCCTCAAGATCATCCGACGACTGAAGCAAGAAATCCTCTTTTTCTCGGGTCTGCATTTCGTTGAACAAGGCAAGATCTTCGTCTTTGTCTTTCAAAAACATTCCGCTTTCAAAACTTCGACCCCGTCTGTGAGGGTTCCCTCTTGGCTCTCGTCCAGGAGAGAACCTCAATGACGGAGAAGGAGGCATCTCTCACAACCGAAAACTACACAATCAAAACAGACACCCCAACCGCTCCATACAACGCAAATTGAACCAGTAACCCGCCATATACACCTAGCTAGTACTCACAATGACAATAATTTGAGCAACCAAACTCGTTCACGATTCGCCGGCAACACGAAATGCACCAAACTAATTTAATTCCAATTCCCACAACTCAATACCAGCGGGAATCATACATGCCAGGTCCAAGTCAACTCAAAGCCCAAATAGTATCCAAAATTCAATACAAAATTGCATAAATTAACGCAGCAACTGAAACAACCGTACCAGTCGCAATGCAGAGGCTCAACGTCGACGTACGTAATCCAATCAAATTACGACCTTCATCGTGTACCGAGGTCTCAAAACCCTAGATTCTGCCATTTGAAGACACCAAAACAGAGAAACCACCGCACCCGCCACCAAAAACCTAACTCCAACTCCAATTCAGCTCCCACCAACCACTCCACGCCGCCACTGAACCCGAATTCACACCGCCATTGACAACACCACTTCCGGTGCTTCCACAACTCGACTCACAGGCAAAAATGGCTTCCACACAACTCACTGCGATCCCGAGAACTCGAAGCTCGACAGCAGAGAGCTCGAAGATGGCAATCGCAGCGCGAAGAATGCTGTATCAGGCACTCGGATCTAAAGCATTTACTGCTTTGCCTGCGCAGGCACGGATCGGAAGACGAAAGCGGTAACGGATCGGTGCGGCAGGAAAAGGAAAGTGGAATGCCCAGGAATTCTTCACTCTCCTCCGTTAAAATTAATACGGTGCGAGTCTGCGAGAATGGAAGTGGAAAAACTGAAAACATAAAAAATAAATAAAAACTGTGGTTTTGTTGTCGTCTGGATTTCTGCTTGTTTCCTCCACAACAAGCTTTCGTTTTCTCTCTTCTGCTTCTTCAGTTTACTCTTTTGCTTTTTTTCTTTTTTTTTTCTTTTTTTCTTTTTCGTGATTTTCTTTCTGTCAATTGCACTTTCTCTGCTTCTTGTTTATATTTACGAGCGTTGCCACTGTCGTTTACGGTAAGCCGTCTCTGCTCATCTTTAACCTCTCGTTTTCTTTTTCGCTTTTGTCATGTATTCACAGCATTTGTTAATTTCGTTTTCGTACAGATTTTGTATTCAATTTTCCTAATTAAAACTGAGATCTAGAGTGCCCAAATACACGGAAATTGTCTTTTTTTTCTCAAACAAATGATATTATCTATACTAAAAAGTGGTAAAGTGAGCTAAGTTTCACAAAGAGTTTGCCGTAATAATGTGGAGATAATGAGTTAAGCCTAATAATCGGTTTGCCATAATAATGTGGTAATTCATTTTTTGCAAAAATCGAACCTGACACCTATCACTTACGAGTGAAAGAAAATATCACTAGACCGTAATACTGAGTGGTAAGTATATAAACAAAAACTTCACAATGTATCAACATATTAATTTGTACACAATCTAGATTACATAACATACCAATAATGTACCAAATTATTGGTAAGTTACATTTTAAACATTCCCTAGGGATCCCGCAATCGTGTTGGCATCGTATATCATACCTAACGAAAACTGACCACACGATATACGATGAACGAACACGATTGCAGGATCCCTAAGGAATGGATCTGGGGAGGATCCTTGTTCATATATATATATGTGTGTGTGTGTGTGCATGCATACGTATAATATCATTTAGAATTTCGGAGTACAGTAGTACGTTTAGAATAACACTGTTTGGCTGCACATCCAATTCAATTTTTTGTTATAAGTAAAAATGTAAATCAATTATTCTCACTAAAGAAATAAATAAATTTTCAAGAGTTTTAACAAAACACTTCCGTTACTGTTTATTTTTAACAAAAAATCACATTTTAACCTTTTATTGGTATTATTCACTACACCTTTATTTGTCATTTTTCATTAAAACTAAAGTTTTTGTTTTACTTTTCGTTAGTTTTCTTTAAATTTTCCTACCAATTTTTTTTTTTTTTTTGGTTAAATCCTACCAAATCTATTTATGCAGGTATTTTGACACATTGCATTATTCTGATGGATTTACAATTATACAACGAGCTAGGTAATAGTGTATATACACTTCATGGGTTTTATTAATTTTTGGTATCTCAGCTTTAATAATCTACTTATTTCCATACTTCCCATACAATCCCATACTAGTAGATTGTATTCTAATTTTAATTTCAACTTCGACTTAGTAAACATTATTTTGTATTTTTTATATGGATAATTAGCTCCTCAGTAATATAAATTATTATCCGACGCGTGTTAATAAAGTATCTCATTAAAATATAAAAGTAAAGTTATACATATTTGTTAAGTGAACTTTTATCAGTACTCCAAAAATCTCATATTTTATTGAAGAAAAAATAAATCTCATATCCTACGCTCCTCATAACTGTTATTTTCTTACTAACTATAGAATGTTTGAAGTGCAAAATGACATTTTTTGAATGCCAGTAACAATTCAATTCCCTTTGTTAAACTGTGCAAATAGGAATTGATTCGTATATGTAACAAATCAAGTATTTTCTTGTTGCCATAACAGACAACTCATACGTTATAAGTCAGTTTCTTTACGCTTCGTTAAGTCTATAGTTTAGTGGTAATAATGAATCGCACTATCAATTCGCTTAGCTTTATGAACATATTAACCTTTCAAAAAAAAAAAAAAAAGCCATCAAACATACATTTCACGAAGTTCAGTTCTCTGATCATCTCACATAACATAACCTTTTTTTTTGTCAATTATTTGCCATTATACAAAATTGTAATTGAAAAATAATGAAATTCCCTCTCATAACAAGTGATGCTGATAATCACATTAGATAACGACCTTATTAAGTTTGGATAATCTATAAGTGTCAATGATGCATTCAATTAAACCCTAAATAAAGACAGTGGGAGTGGGACAGCGATGGAATAAGATAAAAAGGCGATGTAACAACAACCATATGTTAATGTTATATCATGAAGCTGTGCACTAATGGAAAGGTGCACAATGACGTCGTTTTACTTGGTAGGTGATGGATAAAGAAAACTTAGAAGCCTTCACTGTAATCATCATAACCATTGTTTATTTATTATTATTTATTTTAATACATTAATATTTTTATATTAAATGAAGGGGGAGTTCAACTAAGTTACACAATAAATAGTCTAATTTGGTATTGAATTTGTCATTCACGAGATTCGAACATAAGACCTTTAACTTCCAAATGAAGAAAAATACCACCAGATCGTAGTACCGAATAATTATTTATTTTTCTTTTTTATATACAATGTATGGCTTTCAACAAATCTTATATAAATATTTTACGTCAAAAATGGTTGTGTTTCAACCCACCTAAAATGAATTATGATGGTAAAAATTAAAAAATCGTCGAGAAAAATCACAACTGTAATCAAGGTTCTAAAAGATACTAGGCGCTAGTCGGGCGATGGGTTGGGGTCTAAGGTCTAGGTGGCTAGGCGGGCGCCTAAACAGACTAGGCGGATTTAAGTAAATCTATTATATTTCATGTAAATAAGCGTCTGTTTATACTTAAAATGTATATAATTACATCATAAATTACAAAATAGAATGACATATATATTATGAAGTATTGAAACATAATAAAAATATGAGGAATAAGCATATAATTTGTGTTCATTTTAGTATTCAACAAGTTTCTTACAATTTATTAAAAAATAATAATACAAAATGAAAGTCATCTATTTTATGTCAAAGTGAGTAGCAACCTAGGTCGGTGTCTAGGCGTATTTGGACAGGCTAGGCGGGCGCCTCAGCAAGTCTAAGCGCCATTTCTAAATTTCAAACGTCTAGGCATTAGTCGGGGCAGTGGCCAACCGTCTAGCACTTTAGAACAATGATCGCAATGCAGTTTTGTTTTATTCCGTCTTCGAATAAAATATATTAAATAAGTAATAGTAAATTCGAATTTGTTTAGCAGAACGACCTGAGAAAATTATAATATATTACAAGTGCATGCATTGTTTATATTATGTCGAATATATTTTGTCATTGATTATTGTCTGAGAAGAATAACAACTTGAATTAGCATTAAAGTAATAAACAACTTGAATTAGCATTAAAGCAATAAATAACTTGAAGAAAAATATATTAAATAGAGTTCTTAGACAAGGTTTTAAAAGATGTTACATGCTAATTGACCGGCGAGCTGAAACCTAGCGCCTAGGCGGCTAAGCGGGGACCTAAGCGGATTAGGTGGATTTAGTTAAATTTATTATAGTAACATATAAATAGGCCTCCACTTATACTCTATAAAAAAACTATACTTATATTGAGAATTTGGAGAAGTTAGAACTCAAACCACCATGGCATTGACGTCATCACATACTAATGCAACAAAAAAAAAAACCCAAAACGCAAAAACCAAATTCGAAAATTTAGTAATTTATAATCTAAAATTGACACAAATTAATCAATTATTCAATGAATCAATATATGTGAATGGGATAGTGGAGAGAGATATGGAGAACAGAACACACGAAATGGCGAGAGAAATCATATGAATTCTTTTTTGGGTATGTTCCCACAAGACCCTTTTAACTTAATTAAAAAAAAATTAAAAAACAATAGAATCCTGAACCTCAAACTGCTTTGCCATCGTCTAACCACTACCTAACCCGCCTAGGCCACTTAGCACGTCAAGGCTGTCTGGGTGGCCGCCTACCCCTTATCTGATTTTCCTCTACATTTTGGCTTAAATTGCATCGATCTTTCACAGCCAAGCCTAGGTGCCATCTATTTTTTAAACAGTGTTCTTGTATGATTAGGCCAAATTTTAAATAGTTTTTTTTTTTTGGTGATTATATTTTTTGAGATGGCATACAACGTTCCACAAAAAATGTGACAGAGATGGAGACATATGAATTGGTAGTATCCAGCTGCGTATTTTACTGTATATTATTACATACAATGTACAAGTGATAATGCATCTGCATTATTCGTGACATGTATAAGCTCCAAATAATTGAAACAGAAAACCTAAGTACCTAACTAATGTACACCTTCTTCGACAAAACAAATATAAACATAATAATGTGTGTGTGTTGTAGATATTTAATAGATTTGTAGATTTATGGATTTTTATGGAGTTCAATTGATTTGTAGCTATTTCATATAAAATTTTGATTCAATTCCCTCGAAATCTCATGAGAAGATGTGAGATTTATGGATGCTTAAAATATAATACGAAATCTCTTCAATTCCTTCTAATTCCTCAACTTTCTCAAATTCTTTAAAATCAATTTATAATTGAATACATCTGGAATGTTATAAACTTCTTTATAATCCTAATTGAATACATCCGAATTTTTAAGGATTTTAATAAACTATCTTAAAATTATAACTGAATACACCTTGAATAAAGGAGGCTGACAACACAGAGAAAATATAGAGAGAGATGTGTTTGTAGGGTTGTATAGATGATATGTTATTCTTGCCCTTATTTATAGTAATAAGAGAGAATAAATTATTATTCTCTAAAACCATCTATAATGGTTGGGCTAAAAGCCAAATATTTTAGCCCACAAAATTTAGCTTTTAGCTCATAAACAGTTTTTCTACTCCAACCGTTCTAGCTTAAAATTTTAGCCTGAGATTATTAAAGAATAAACTTAGGCTAATTTTTTTCTTAAATTAAATTATAAATAAATAAATATGTAGACTATCGTAAATTAATTTTATGAACATTTTAATAATTTTTTTTAATTCCGATAAATATTTTCACTTGGTTGGGTGGAGTCCACACCGATTTATGGGCTAAATTATGGGGGGAATCTGGCATTGGTTTAGCATTTAGCCCAAATTTTCCTCTTGGGTTTGTTGGCTACAAATATTATCGAGCCTACGTGGCGCGCAGGCCGAGTAAATAGTAGACTAACTGAGTCCTTCGAATGTGTGCGGGGCGTGCCAACTCGTCGGCCGAGCTTTGGCCGAGAAGTAAAATGTCTTGATGTGGTATGGATGCGCGCGGCCAACTTCTGTATCTTGCGATTGCGGCCGAGAAAGGAACGTGTCTCGGCCTTTAGGTTCTAGAGCCTGAAGACAAGGCTGCCAATTACAAAATTCACAAATTGTGGTCGTCCAATTCGGCCACGGTCACCGTATTGATGAAGGTGAGACCACGCCGAATCGACACTAGAGTATAAGTGCAGAGGTACTCAAAACTGACGAAGGCCTCGACCACAGACGTGGTTCGGCCGTCTCGGTGTTGAGTTATGAAATCCTCTTGTGAGTACGTAATCGTAAAGCGACTCAGCGTCGAGGCACCGAGCTTTGGTATTAGTAACACCTCACTTCGCCGGGCCGGCTGGTGAGATGACCTCTGTCGACGGGGATTCGAGACTGCTTCGTCGGCCGAGACTAGGATAAATAACCAATCGACCCTGTCGCAGTGCTGTTTATCCAAACTGAAGGTGCTTCACGGACGGCTGGTTCTACGGCAACAGTGCTGTTTATCCAAACTGAAGGTGTTTACCCGTTGCCTTCACAGTGCTATTTATCCAAACTGAAGATGTGAAGGCGAAAAAGAAAGTAAAAATTCTCAAAGGTGTTGAGAGGGTTTGCGCAGGGCAGATTTGTGTGTTGTGTTGTTGATGCCTTTTCTTTGTTGCCACTGCTTCTGTATTTATAGGATCTGAATCCTCTCTTGTTGGGTCACGTGAAGAAGCCATTTGCTTTCTTTTTCTTGTTTTTCTCTTTTCCTTGTTTTAGGGCATGTTTTTCACCTTAAATTAAGGAAAAGTTGTCGTTCTAGGATTACCTAGTTCTTAGGGTTCCACGTAAACCCTCTTTTAGGCCGAGAAAATCTTCCCTCGGCCCAAAGTGCTATTTTGGGCCCAAACATTTGCCCCCTCGCTCCTGAGGTCGCTGGTTATGACCGAGCCCGGCCTTGAAGGAGCGGGAACGCCTCTATCTCTGAAGCCGTTGATCTTGAGAACGATCGGTGCCCCTTGCCTTTCCTGCCTCTTGACTTTCCTTGCCACGTGTGACACCCTAATGCTCTCAGCAACCCTATCGACAGCACGCGCAGCTACTGAACCGTTTTCCACTATTGCTCGCCGCCACACGCAATCGTGCATCATAATGTACGCGTGGGATGTTCGGTCTTTTCACCTGGATTCCTTCAACTGTTCGGAAAATCTTGGCGCTTTTCCCAATTGATTTCGTCTTAATTTTGAAAATCAAACGTCTCATCTTCCCACCAAAACACCTATAAGTACCCCGATTACTCCCCACTGTCACTCTTACACTTCTGAAATTTTCAAGCTTCCTTGCTTACCCCAACTTTCTTCATCTGCACAACCCAGAAAATTTTCTCAGGAAACCCGAAACCCTCTCCAATGGCCTCCTTCATCTCCAAACTAAGTGCCGAATGCAGAAAAAGCAAAATCGACAAATCTGATGTCAAGCCTGTGCGCTTTGCCACTGAAATGGACGTGCCTCATCTCATCCTTGGGCCGCTTTTCCGGGATCCCGTCCCTGCATCTGTCATCGGCTTGTGCAAGGATCACTGCCTTGCCCCCTTGTTCTCTGGAATTGCCTGGTCCAAATGGGACTCGGCCAAACCCCAGGTTTCCTGGCCCTCGACCCCAGCGACCTGGACCAGCTGGGTACAACGGATGTCAGACTTTTTTGGTGCCGAATGGAAGGCTCTGGGCATTTACGATGCAATCTGGCTTTCCACTCTGGAAATCACCATGGACAAGGAGCTGTTGATGGCAGCTCTCAACTTCTGGTGTTCGGCCACCAACACCATGGTTCTTCATTTCGGCCCGGCCGGCCCTACCGTCCTCGACGTCTCGACCATTTTGGGGACTCCCTCCTCTGGTGCCCCTATCGACGCCACACTTTCTGCACATCCGAGAAGGCTAGACCTGAAAGCCTTGTTTGAAATTCGAGCCGCCGAATCTCTGAGAGCGGAGGATAAGGAAGTCTCCAAGGAGGAAGTTCAGAAGCGATTCAAGAACTTCTTCAATTACAACACCCTTTACGTCCACTTTGCCGGTCATGGGCAAGACGTGCCTGGGAAAGGAGAACATGAGGTTTTCCTCTTCTATTGGTACAACAAATTTATTTGTTGTACCAGGTCGAACAAGTGCTTGATCGAGAACATGCCGGTGGCTGAGCCCCTGGCGAGTGATCGCGTACTAGCCCTTAGTCCGGCCATACTTGCCAACCTTTTTCGTTGCTTGGCCGAGACAACTGCAGCCGAGATCGATCGCCAACAAAATGGGCATCTCTGGCTCTTCCAGCTCTGGCTGCAAGTCTACTTCGCCGTGCTTCGGCCTGATCTGACATCATTTCTTCCCACCGAGACGCTCGGCTCTCAGCTGGTCTCTCTGCCAGTACCTCAACACCGGGCCGAGGAAATCTTCACCTTTTTCTTCGGCCTGAGTACTCTGTCAGACGACGAGTTTTTGATTTGTCGTCGTCGAACCTACCCACAGTCGATCTGCCTCCCCTCTACGGCATGGGACGCAGAAGCAGATCTCATCCTTCGTCAACAATGGGGTTCGCTCATGTTGTCGCGAGATCTTCCTCTCGGCTGTGAGGCCCGCCGAGCAAGCTGGGAAGTTTATCATCCCAACTTTACAGACCGGCAACTTGGGTATGTTCAAGGCGCTCCGGTGCCTCTTCTATCCCCCCGTTCTTTTCTCGACCGAGGACTTCTTTCCGGTTTTCTTGAGAAGGACTTCAAATCCGCCGAGACAGATTTCCAAGAGCGGTGCACCAAATTCCGTCTCAAGCCGGTCGAACCTGAGGCTATCTGTACTGACACCTTTGGTGATTGGTGGGAGGCCTACACCGGGGACTTCTTCGGCAAGCCGGTCGAAGACATAGTCAAGATACTTTTTGGGGACAGACCCAAAAAATCTGCCCTTACCATCAAAAACGTGACTCAAGGTATGTTTCAAACCCTCCCTTCACCACACAGCTTTATCTATGGTTGTCTGATCCTGGGTTGGTTGTCTATTCTAGGCGGTCGTGCTTCCCAGTTGTCCGAAGTGGCCACGACAACCGTGGCGAAGAAGAAAAAGACCGTCCTTTTCCCCAAAACCATCACGGCCGTCGCAGCTAAACTTACGACGAAACGGCCGCACAAGGAGGCCGAGGAAGCTGACAGATCTTCCCGTTCTCCAAAACGTCAAAAGAAAATGGTCACTCAACGAGAACGGGAGGCTTCTGTTGCTTCTGGCCAGGTTGTGAGGCGACCATCGCAGGCTTCGCCGGGAATCAAGATTGGTCAAGCCCGGTCGTCATCTGTGGCCAATCCTTCCCCCAAGGTTGCGTCGGAGCATGCTCGGCGGATCACGTCCCCCATATCTCAAGGGACTCGGGACTCCCCTGTTTTGGAAGCGGTCCCCTTGGCCGCTAAATCTCCCCCTAAGTATCCAAAGGCATCAACGGTTGTTTTGGAAAGTGACGAGGTTTGATTATACTTCTTTCTTCCTCTGATTAATCTTTCACACTTGGTCCTAACCGAGTATCTTTTTAGGATGAGGATGAAGTTCTTCCTCCACGTCCTACTCCAACGGCCGAGAATCCTTTAGCCGATCCTCCTGTGATCGACAAAGGAAAGCAGGCCGCTGTTGATCCTAAAACGCCGACAGCACCGGTGGTTTCCCCTTCGGTTGCAAATTCCACCATCCCTTCCCATAGGGCCCCTCCAACCACTGTGAGTTTTCTCTATTCTTTAGAATTCCTTGACATTTACCTCGAATGATTCTTACGTTTTTGTTTTCAGCCTACCTGGCAGGCCGAACTTGACGTTCTGTTTTACACGGCCTCTGGTGGAGCCGGCTCTTCTGTCTCGCCAACCAGATCTGCCGCCGAGGCTGCTGATCATCCGGCTTTCTCTCGGCTGCACGATGTTCTATCGTTGTCCGCCTTGGAGGTCCTCCAGAACAACGGCCTTGAAACTATTGGGGAGTGCTTGAATGCTCTTGCCTCCGAAGGTCATCTGGACAACGCCACCGTTGCTCAGTTGTCTTCGATTTTGGAGAAGACTCGAGACTTCTTCCCAATTTTTGAAAACGCCCTCCGTTCTGGCGACGTTCTGAAGGCTGACGAGGCTGCCCGGCCGGAGCTTGAAGTTATAAAGGCCAAAAAACTTGAGCTGGTGGCCCTTGATAACCAGATTGCGGAGCTTCAACGTAAACGGTCGGATGTCGCTTCATCTCTTGAAGCGACATTTGAGGCTAACAAGGCTAGGCTGACAGAGCTTGCGGCCGGCGCCCGGCGGGTTGCGCGGATGAAGTCAGAGAGGAGGATGCGGGAAGCCGAGATTACTTTGGGGGAGGGAAGGTGGTATGAGCTGAAGGCAGCCCTCACGGCTTATCTTCCTTAGTTTTTATGATTGTGAATTCACCTTTTTTGTAACCCCTTTTTCTATATATATAAAAAAAACTTGTTTACTCCTGCATTTCCCAGTTGGTCGGATAATATTTTTTCAAAAATTTTTCGTTAATCGGCAACTTATGCATTAAGCCACCTCGATCTTTGAGATGATATGCCCCCTTGCCGAGAACCTTATGAACAACAAACGGCCCTTCCCAATTCGGCGACCATTTGCCGAACCTTGGGTCTTTTAGTCCAACTGGTAAAACCGTCTGCCAAACCAAATCTCCTTCGCCGAACGTTTTTTGTTTGACACGCTGATTGTACGCTCGTTCGGCGATTTTTTTTTGCGCTACTAATAAATTGTAAGCGTCAAGACGGACACCTTCCAGGTCTTCCAACTCCTGTCTCATGGCTTGACCATACTCATCACCGAACAGACTGCTGTTTTCTATCATTCGTAGTGAATTGACACTTAACTCGACTGGTAACATGGCATCATGCCCATAGGTCAACGCATACGGCGTCGTTCCTGTGGCTGTTCTTGGTGACGTTCGGTAGGCCCACAGCGCTTCATGTAACTTTAAATGCCACATACCCGGTCGTTCCCTCACCATTTTTTCAAGAATCCCTATCAAAACTTTGTTACTTGCTTCTGCCTGCCCATTGGCTTGTGGGTAATACGGTGAAGATTGCTCGAGCCGAATTTTGAGATTCATTGTGTATTCCTTGAATCGGCCAGATGTGAAGATCGTGCCGTTATCTGTTATGATTGTTTCTGGCACACCGAATCGAGTTACGATATGTTCTTCGACAAAATCACACAATTCTTTGGATGTCAATACGGCGTATGATTTTGCTTCAACCCATTTGGTAAAGTAATCCGTTGCTACGAGTATCCAGGCGTGCTTTGCCGAGCCAGATGATGGTGTAATTTTGCCGATGACATCCATGGCCCATCCCCTAAATGGCCATGGTTTGGTGACCGAATGCAATAATTCGGCCGGGGCCCTTTGTATAGGGCCGTGAATCTGACACTGTACACATCCCCGTGCGTACTCAATGCAGTCTTTTAAGATATTCGGCCAGAAATACCCGTGTCGGCGAAGCAACCAACGCATCTTCCGGCCGGATTGATGGGCTCCACATATTCCTTCATGGACTTCGGTCATTGCTAGTGCGGCCTCTTTAGGGCCGAGACACAACAACAGTAAGCCGTCCTCGCTCTTCCTATATAGAGCGTTTTGGTATGACACATAGTTCGTGGCATGAACCTTCGTCTTACGTTCGTGTTTTCCATCAGGATTATCAAGGTATCGCATGATTGCGCCTCTCCAATCATCTGGACCTGGTAATGCTTCTACTGCGCAGATCTCGACGGGGTCTCCTTGCTCCAGTAGTGATGGTAATGACATTACTCGTGTTCGGATCACATGATCCTGGGTAATAACTTGTTGGTTAACCAAGGCCGGGTATGAGCGTCGTACGACTGGTATCGCTCGTCCTCGTTTGCCCCCCATGAGTTGCGCGCCGGAGGCGATTTGGGCCAATTCATCTGCGTCGACATTATAGACCCGAGAGACGTGCTCGAATGTGATACGGTCAAAAGACTCGGCCAAATAGCTAGCGACCATGTGATAAGGAGCTAGAGTGCAACTCATGCAACGAAAAATGCCATTGAGCTGGTTAATGACAAGTTCAGAGTCGCCGAAAACCAGGACGCGGGGTGCTCGCAAGTCATGAAGGATGCCGAGGCCAATGACAAGAGCTTCGTATTCGGCTTGATTATTGGTGCAGTCAAAGTCCAGTTTGAAAGAAAAATACCATCGATGGTGCTCGGGAGACTGAATGACAATGCCTACGCCGGCCGAACAGGAAGTGCTGAAGCCATCGAAATACATTATCCAGAAATTGTCCCGCGCTTCCACCATGCCGATTTCGAGATCATTATCCCCAAAGTCGTATGGAGACGGGTGTTGGGCCAGGAAGTCAGCTAAAGCTTGGCCTTTGACGGCCTTCTGAGGAACATACTGTAAATTGAACTCGAATAGTGCCATGGTCCATTTCCCGATTCGCCCTTTGACGATTGGCCGAGTGAGCATGTAACGGATGACATCGGTCTGGGCAATGACTTGAGTGACGGATGGAAGCATGTAATGCCGAAGCTTGGAGGCGGCAAAGAACAATGCTAAACAGAGTTTCTCAACAGCCGTGTAATTGATCTCGGGGGTATTGAGGTGGCGGCTGAGATAAAAAATGGCTTGCTCGCGGCCGGCATCGTTGTCTTGTGCTAGAAGGTAGCCGATGGATTCTTCGGCCGCAGATATGTACAACTTAAGAGGTTTGCCACGGCGGGGCGGTCCAAGGACAGGCGGGGCAGTTAGGGCTACCTTGATTTGGGTGAAGGCGTCGTCGTGCTCGGAGCCCCATGCAAACTTGTCGTGGTCCTTGAGTTTTAGCAAAGTGGAGAAAGCTCGCATTTTCCCTGCCGAATTGGCAATAAACCTTCGGAGAAAATTGACCTGACCGAGCAGAGACTGTAATTGTTTCTTAGTCCTGGGGGCCGGCGCATTGATAATTGCGCGGGCCTTGTTTTCGTCAATCTCAATGCCGCGGTGATGGACTAAGAATCCCAAGAAATTTCCTGCCGAGACGCCGAAAGCACACTTGGCTGGGTTCATTTTGAGGTTGTGCTGGCGCATGCGTAAGAAGGTTTGGCGAAGGTCCTCTAAGTGTGACTCCCGACGCTTGGACTTGACCACAACATCATCAATGTATACTTCGACTGATGTACCGATGAGGTCATGAAAGATGGTATTCATGGCTCGTTGGTATGTGGCGCCGGCATTCTTGAGGCCAAATGGCATAACAACCCACTCATACGTGCCGAGTGCCCCTGGGCATCGAAAAGCAGTTTTGTGGACATCAGCCTCGGCGATGAAAATCTGATTATAGCCGGCATGTCCATCCATAAATGAAAAAATGGCATGGCTGGCGGCCGCATCAATTAAGAGGTCTGACATTGGCATAGTGTATTCATCCTTGGGGGTTGCCAAATTTAAATTGCGGAAATCGATGCAAATGCGGAGAGCGCCGTTCTTCTTGAGGACAGGAACTATGTTTGCTAACCATTCGACATATCTGGCTGTCCGAATGAACCCGGCATTCAAAAGGCGAACAATTTCATCCTTTATGCCAAGCTGTACTTCGGTCGAGAACCGTCGAGGGGGCTGACGAAACGGTTTACAGCCGAGCTTAATGCGTAACTCGTGCTCAACGAGCGTTCGGTCTAAACCAGGCATCTCGTGATAACTCCAAGCAAAACAATCTTTGAATTCATTCAATAAATCACGCTGTTCGGTTTTCATGGGTTGGGGCAACAAAGCGCTGATAAATAAAGGCCGCGGTTCCTCGGTCGTCCCAACATTGATTTCTTCCAAAGGGTCCTTAACCTGAGGCCGATGGTCTTCGAGTTCGGCTGGTGCAGGCTGAACCTTATCTAAAGATACTACCGGGCCATTGTCTCCCTCGGCGAGAAACTCGACCAAATTAACGCCGGAGTATGGTTGGCTGGAAACTGTATACCAGTGGGCCAGCAGTCGTTCCATGGTTGAAGAGATTGCGGCCTGGCGTCGGTTATGGTCGTCGTCAGTCATCAATAGTAGGGAAGAAAGTGGCTAGTTCGAGTCTCGCCGAGTCCTGGTGAACAGTCTCGGCGGCTATCTCGATAGCCTTTTGTACGGAAATCTTCGTCGGCCGGCCCTCCTCATTGAAACCGTGAAGGGTGATGTAGCCGACGTGATCATCATAGTAACGAGCTTGAATCATATTGGTCTCAAACGGCTGTGTATCGGCCGGGTGGACGATGACCGACTTGCCATCCCAGAAGACGAGGACTTGGTAGAGGGAAGATGGAATACAACCAGTCTGATGGATCCAATCACGACCAAGGAGAGCGTTATACTCAGTCTTCGAATCCACAATGAAGAATGCAGTCATGTGATTGCGACTGGCTATGGTTACGTCCAGAGGCAAAACTCCGTTGGTTTGGGACCAGTCACCCACGAAACTGCTCATAGTGATTCCTGATGGAATGAGTTCATCGTGTGACCGTCCCAGAGCGCGCATGACGGAAACGGGCATGATATTGACCGTTGCCCCACAATCGATGAATACCTTAGAAACTGGGTAGCCCTCAATCTGAGCCGTGACATACAACGGCTTCAGATGCTGTAGATTGGTAGTGGGGGATCGGGGAAACAACTCAGCGAAAGCTGCCGCTAGTGTGTCGATTTGGCTGTCTGTTCCTTCCTCGGTGTGGACAAATTCGACATGTGTTGCTTCTTCGGCCACGACATCGCCGTCCAGGAATGATAGTTGGGGAGCCGTTGTTTGAAACTCGGCGGGTAAGACGTGGACCATGCTGATTTCCATGTTGTCCAGGATAGAAGGGCCTAGTAAGTCGCGTTCCATCGCGCAATGAGCGTCAGCCGAAATTGCCCGTTCTGGAGTAGTCTCGGTGAAGGCATCCGTCGTCTCATCGGTGACTGGTACTTCGTTGTTTGGGGCCGCCTTGACTTGGGTGTCACCCGTGAGCATACTGGGGGCAAAGGCATTTGTGGATTGACGGCCTTGCTCATGATACGCAATTAAAGTGTTCCTTGTGTCCAGATACGCGTCGAGGCGTCTTACCCGTTCATGTTCATCGGTCGTGAGGCTGAAGAGCGCCACTGCTGAGAAGACTTCGAAATGATACCTTAAAATCTGAAGATCGTCGAAGGAAAAGGGGAGCTCGGCGAGTGGTAGGTCTGTGTATGGGTCCACCTAAAAACCAAGCACCTGAGCCTCCCGTATATGTTGGAATCTTGCCTTGATGGCCGGGTCCGTAGTCTTTTGAATGATCTGCTCGGCATTTGGGGAAGTCAAGGCTAAGTCGAGGACTTGCTGACATTCTTTCGGTAGGCCGTATAAATCATTGGCGGAGTGCGTCTTATGGAATTCCAACATATACTGCAGGGCTTCGCCAACAAAGGGAGGATGGAGATTCCGCCGTATCTGGATCAGTGGTTCGGATGTCGGTGTTGGATGAGGGTTTATACCCGACTCTTGTTGAAGTTTCTCGAACCGAGCCTTCATTTCTCCTGATCGGAGCAGGATCTTGATCCGCTTGCCGGACTCTTCGAAGGCCGTCTCGATGTCAGGGGCCGTAGCCTGCTTTCCTTCGAGTAACTCGGTTATAATGGCCGGGAGTGGACGCTCATCTCCAAAGTTTGTACCCTTAGGTTGCCATTTGGGAATCGATGAACCTTGAATTGCCTGTCGGCGAGCCATGCAATCTATCCTTTGGCGACGACGCTTCTGAGATTTGGACAGGGCAGTGTAAACGCCTGTCGGTGAGTGGTACGTGTACCAGCGCTGGTCATGTGTCTCCGGTGGTTTGAATGTTTTTGGCCTAGCTACCGAACCGGAACCGCTGGAACCTTGCGCGTAGTAATCCTTATTGTAGAACGGGGTATCGAAGCTAAGTCGTCGCCTGACCGAAGATGACCCCCCAGCCTGTATTTGGGGTCCAAGTCTATTGAACACTTTATGTTGCTGACCCAAACCGGGTGCTTTTGGCGGAGTTGAGACACTCGCGGGCGTTGATCGAGGTTCTGCCCTATTCGGCCGTAGTTGTTGTGGCGTCGTTACCTGAGATTGCTGGGCCTGTGGCTTGGTTACGGCCACTTGCACTTTGCAGCGATTACACAATATCTTTGGGTTCTCAGGCTCCTCTGCTTTGGCTTGGACAATTGTGGGCCCTGTCTCTTCCGTTGAGGAGTTATTACAAGCTGGGTCGATCTTAAGCCGTGGCTGGGGGTTTTGCTTCGGAATATGCCGTACGAACTCGGCCTTTCCTTTGCCCTTGCTCCCTGGTAAATGGGCGTTTACCATGCCAACCGTTGCCGCAGGGAACGGATTAGCGTCGACAGCCATCTGTTTTTCTGGGAATTTCAACTTGCCTTTGTCGATCCATCCCTGAATAGTATCTCGAAACACCACACAATTATTGGTCGTATGCTTACTTGAATTGTGGTACTTGCAATAGACCTTGTCTTTCAGCTCTTCGGCCTTTGGGATGTTATGCCCCGGCCGAAGCTTAATGATCTTAGCCGATAACAACTGATCGAAAATAGCATCGGCTTTGGTGATGTCAAAAGTGTAGACTTTGGATGCTTTGGCCGTTGTGTCTTCCGGGGCTAAGCGAGGTTTGGCATCTTTAGTATGAGCCAGAGCTTTACAGATGTACGGCTTATCGATGATGATTTCAGCCGCATCTATACTAGCATATTGAGTGCCGTCTCCTTCGGTCTCGGCGTAATTGACCGAAGGATTCTTGTATATGGTCCCTCTAGCTGAAGATGCTGATACCTTTTCCTCTCGGAGTAAGTACTCGTATTGCTCGACGTGTTGGGCCAATTCGTACATATCACGGAAGTTCGCCCCTAGGAACTTCTTCTTATATTCCAAGTCGAGGCCATTAAGAGCAATTCTGACGAACTCTACTTCTGGAAGAGGTACTCGGCACCAATTTCGAGCCGACTTAAACCTTGTTAGGTACTCCATTGGTGACTCGTCGGATGCTTGAGCCATCCTAGCCAGCGAAGACACCGACATCTCCATCCCTGGTCGATAGAACTGCTCATGAAATTTTTCGACCAATTCCTCCCAATTTTGGATCGAATTCGAGGGAAGGTTGATGTACCACGCAAACGCTGGACCGGTCAATGAGAAGTTGAACAACCGTAATTTATAATAATCACTGTTGGCATCTCCACATTGCGCGGTGAAGCGCGCCACGTGTTCCAGAGAAGACAAGGATGACTCCCCTGCGAATAGACTGAAGTCCGGAATCCTAAAACCCTTTGGGTACTCGAAACGCTCCACAAACTCCGGGTATGGATGGATGAATTTGGGGAACTTCGGCCCTTTTTTCAAAGCCGAATCGATCATTCGCTGGATTTCTGCAGCATTCACGGCGGGCATGCTGGGGCCGCAGTCAGTTGTTGAACTGGTCGATCCGCTCTTCTTTTCTAGATCCAGTGTTCTAGACCGAGTAGGGCCGACCTCGGCCACTGATGCAGTTGCTATATTATCTTTAGGCCAAGATGGTCTCGGTCGTTCGGTCGGCCCCAAGTTTGGTGTGATGTGTACCAAGTATTCGTACAACTTGGTCTGCATGGCACTTTGTTGTCGTACTTCGTCTAGTACCGACTGTACGTCTCGGCCGACGGTTTGTTCGAACTTCCGAGCCTGTTCGTCCAATCGTCTCTTGAAAAACGACCGGGACTGTGGGTCCGTAGCATCGCCACCATCCTCATCACAATCTTCCACAATCCCCTCGACCAGATTGTCTTTTGTAACCTTTGTGAGAACTCCAGTGTGATGAGGTGGCTCACCGAGAGTGACTTCTCTTTCTCGGTGTGAGTGAGGCGTTGCGGCGTCGTGGACTTCCGCTTGTGACGAGCTTTCGGATCCTGTATTGCAGACTACTGGAGTGGTGTTAGATTTTCCCATCCCTACTATTTTCTTGAGCGATCGAGTCTCGACGGGCATGAACTTTGTAGTTTTAGCACTGGGTCCCACCGGGCGTGCCAAAATGTTGGCTACAAATATTATCGAGCCTACATGGCGCGCAGGCCGAGTAAATAGTAGACTAACTGAGTCATTCGAATGTGTGCGGGGCGTGCCAACTCGTCGGCCGAGCTTTGGCCGAGAAGTAAAATGTCTTGATGTGGTATGGATGCGCGCGGCCAACTTCTGTATCTTGCGATTGCGGCCGAGAAAGGAACGTGTCTCGGCCTTTAGGTTCTAGAGCCTGAAGACAAGGCTGCCAATTACAAAATTCACAAATTGTGGTCGTCCAATTCGACCACGGTCACCGTATTGATGAAGGTGAGACCACGCCGAATCGACACTAGAGTATAAGTGCAGAGGTACTCAAAACTGACGAAGGCCTCGACCACAGACGTGGTTCGGCCGTCTCGGTGTTGAGTTATGAAATCCTCTTGTGAGTACGTAATCGTAAAGCGACTCGGCGTCGAGGCACCGAGCTTTGGTATTAGTAACACCTCACTTCGCCGGGCCGGCTGGTGAGATGACCTCTGTCGACGGGGATTCGAGACTGCTTCGTCGGCCGAGACTAGGATAAATAACCAATCGACCCTGTCGCAGTGCTGTTTATCCAAACTGAAGGTGCTTCACGGACGGCTGGTTCTACGGCAACAGTGTTGTTTATCCAAACTGAAGGTGTTTACCGGTTGCCTTCACAGTGCTGTTTATCCAAACTGAAGATGTGAAGGCGAAAAAGAAAGTAAAAATTCTCAAAGGTGTTGAGAGGGTTTGCGCAGGGCAGATTTGTGTGTTGTGTTGTTGATGCCTTTTCTTTGTTGCCACTGCTTCTGTATTTATAGGATCTGAATCCTCTCTTGTTGGGTCACGTGAAGAAGCCATTTGCTTTCTTTTTCTTGTTTTTCTCTTTTCCTTGTTTTAGGGCATGTTTTTCACCTTAAATCAAGGAAAAGTTGTCGTTCTAGGCTTACCTAGTTCTTAGGGTTCCACGTAAACCCTCTTTTAGGCCGAGAAAATCTTCCCTCGGCCCAAAGTGCTATTTTGGGCCCAAACAGGGTTGGAGTGAGTTTGGGAGGAAATTTTGGAGGGTAATTTGACTTTTAGTCCACTATTGGAAATGGTCTAAAGAATATAATTTTTAATAAGAAATAATAACTAGAATAAAATATAATCTAAGATTTAAGCAATCACACTTAAATAAAAAATTTATAACATGTATATATTTAACTTTATCCCCAAAGTTTGCATTGAAAATTTTAATTTTCTCCAAATACGGTGCTATTTACTCATATGTTTTTATACACAAAATAAATTATGTAATTTAAATAACTATTTGGTTGAAAAATTAAAATGAATTAATATACTAATATTACCTGTTCCCGATGCAACCAAAGTTCCAAAACTCAGTTCAACTCAAATCCTCACTTTCCTTTTCCGGGCACACGTGAACTTGATGTTCACGATATTCGTTGACATTGACATTTACGTTGCTATTTACTTTCTACCAACCCTTTTGTTACTATTTACTTAACACCGACACGGTGCGTTTTACTTTTAAAGAAATTCTTCTGGAAGACTGAAAGCGAAACGCCGCCGTTGGGCGCCACTCACTCTACGACGTTCTAAAACGGTGAAACACAAACCCTGCCCCCGCGCACCGCCACAATTAACACCACTATGTTGGCGGCTCTACGATCTCGGTCGCTCTCTCTCTCGCTTTCTTCTTCCTCGTCGCTCCTTCGACAATGTAAGCTATGGTTTCCGGCCGCGTATTCTACGTTCGCCGGCAAAGGCCTCCTCGACCTGGAAGAGGTCGAGAAGGTTCTCAGCGACGTGAAGGCGGACGACGTAAAGGTCATACCGGCGGGTAAGCACTGCGAGTGGGCGGATTTCATGGTCCTCGCTACCGGAAGATCCACGTGGCACGTCAAGAACATCGCTCAAGCCCTAATTTACAAGGCAGGTCCTCCGAATTTATTTCTAATTTCAATTCCTAATTTGTGTTTGGCTGCCGAGAAACGGAGGGAGACGGAAGAGAGTGAAACGCTGAGTCGTATTGCTGATTGACTAGAAAAAAAGAGTGAAATATTGTCATCTGTTTGGTTGCCTAGAAAATTTTAGTTTATATTTTCCTAGTTGACAGGGAAAAGGGTAATATGCAATTCTTTTTGTTATTTACATTGCTGCTTGATGATTAACAAGGCTTGATTGTCTTGGTTTTCGATGATGAACTCGATGATAAGCTTTTTTTATTTATTCTATGTGTGTTTTTATGAGCAGTCTAAGCAAAAGCAGCAAGGAGCTGAGCGGCTAGTGCTTCCCAGTGTGGAAGGGCAGGAGGGAGGAAAGTGGATTGTCATTGACTCTGGTATGTTCTGCTCTTTGTAGGATTGTTGCTTTTGGTTGTCGAAAAGTAGTTTTGATTACGTATTTACTCTTGTTATGGTATGTTTGATTTTTTTGCATAAACCCACGACAATATTCCTGAAAAACTGCAAATTGATTTATTGTTATGGCAATTTCCGCTAGCCATCCGAGGGCTCAGACTCTCTGTAGTATGTATTTTGACTAAATTATTGAATGACTAATGCCATTTTTGTATTTCCTATTGTAATTCCGTAAAAACATGAAATTTTACAAATGCTAGTTGAATATATGAATCTTGTACTTCTGTATAATGTTCGCCGTTACTTGCCTCATCGATATTGTTAGTTCCTTTCGCTTTGGGTTTTAATACTGGGTTTCTTTATTTATTTAGGCAAAGTGATAGTTCATGCTCTTGATGAGAGCGCTAGAGCTTACTACAATTTGGAGGCTCTTTGGACCTCAAAGAAGTCGGAAAAAGAAACATTGGAGGTGAGTTGCAATACATACTTTGAATCATATATAACTTCTTTATGCTACCCAACCAATTGGCACTAGTAGAATATTATCAATGATGTTTCTGCCTTCAGGGAGATCAGATCACCCAAGCATTTTTTCACTAGGTTACGTATAAGCCCCTTTCAGAAATAAGGACGTTAATCTAACCAAATATCTCAGTCAGTTTTATCTCATGTACACAAGCCATACAGTAACTTAGATTTATCTTAGAGCAAGTTTGACGGATGGAAAAGTGATATTGGTTTGTTGAAATTTGCATGATGGGTTTTAAACTAATTTTTGTGGTAATTCAGGTTGTCAATTTTCCAGAAGTCTTTGTATCAAAAGTGAAAGGGAAAGAAAAAGAAATTCTAGTATCATTCTAGTTATCAGCGTCCTAAAATCAGTTGACATGAATATATTATTTCTACAAATTTACGAGTCAATTAGTTTCTTAGGGCCCTCAGACGTTGCAAAACTAGAAGTAAAGATCTGATACGGGTGGCTGAAGCCAGTGCTCGTCCTCTGTTTTTCCTGTTTGTGGACTTTAGAGGAATACTGCTGTCCAGCCATGTTAAAATTCTGCTAGTTTATTGATATTTTGTTTATTTGTTCGGTTAACATTACTGAATTGGTAACCTATCTCGTTACTCTCATGCAGATGCAAAGTTATTGCGGTCAAAATTACTCAAAATTTCTTGTTTTTTGATTTGTTTAGGATTTGGATAAGGCTTTTGTGAAGATTCGTCCCAAGAACAACTCCAAGAGAAAACCAGCAACGAAACAGGCATAATCATCAATTTTCAGATGTATTAGAACCTTTGCCATTTTATCTTTAACATCATCAAGCTCCATGCTTCTTCTAAATGTACATTCTGGTTGCTTATCTATTTGAAATTTTCGTGACTTTAGACATTTACACTGAAGACATCATCTCTGACTTTTAATAGGGCATCGGGTGGGTTGGGATTGAGCTTCAACCCGTGGCAGAAACCTGTTTTAGATCTTGTATCGAGTTTTAATACAAGCGATATTAAGAGGAGAGAATGTACTTGGATTGCTCTTGGATTGCCAGATTTCATAAATTTCTCTTTTTTTCATTCATAACAACCCCAAACGAAGTTTAATGTTTGAATATAAAAACGACAGAAGTTCCATAATGAAATTAGCTTGGATAGTGGCCGGTTCATAAAAACAACTTACATGACACAATTATACTGTCACATGACATTTTGCGTCCATGAAATTAGGGCATGTCGATATGGGAAGCCACAATGTAAGTCACCCTGATTTAGGGCCGTTGATGGACCAAATCCGGTCTACGTCCTTCAAAGCAAAGACCATGACCCAGACTTCTGTAGTTATATTACCAAAAGCGCAAACGATATTTGGGCTCAACAAACAGTTGTTACAGCCCATTGGCTCAACAAATAGTTATTTTACCAAAAGCCCAGACTTCTTTCCGTCCTCAATTCGGTCGGTTTATAAATAAACAAACAAAAATGTTATAAAAACAACACCCACTCCCTACACTAGCAAACCCATCCTCAACTCTCATTTCTATTTGTGAACTTGGATCCTCTCCGGATTCCTCCGTAGGGATCATAGGGATCAAGTCACAAGGGTTGTTCATAAAAAATTGTGTAGCTAAAATTAAATAATTTTTATATTTTAAAAAATAAAACAGTTTCGTTTTGCGTAAAAAGCATTTAATTGTAATCGCACGATTTTTTATGAACGACCCATGTGGCTTGATCCTTAGGATTCACGTGGAGGAGATCTGGAGAGGATCCAAGTCCTCTATTTATCTCCTTCTGCTCCCAGCTGCCTTTCTTAACCACCACTATGGCAAACGATGCAAATCAAAACCCTCCTCCAAATCCGCAACCACATCTAACCGAGACTCTGACCATCCTCTTGGCCTTAGCTGCCATTTTGTTTCCCCTCGGGGTGAATCCAAGCTACTTTGTCAAACCATTTCTACATTTTCTACATTTCTACATTTTCTCTGTCGTCGCCATGCCTTTCCCATTTCTACATTTTCTCTGTCGTCGCCATGGCAGCGCTGTCTGTTGCTTGGTTTGGACTTTTTGTTCTCTCCGCCAGACTTTCATATCGCTTCGTTATTTGGGTAGAGCTTGGCTTAGTGTGGGCTACCTACTGGCTTGCTCTGCGTAGCACCCTTGCACCCCAATTTTATAATCCACTGCTTTATTCCTTCAATTCCGTTCTCGCGGTCCTATTATTGCTTAGATTTCGATATATCTGGAACCATGCGTTCCATGTTATACATGACAACTGGGACCGCGCGATCCATGTCGTATCTGACAACTGCGTTCTGTTTTGCAACTATATTACACGAAACTACTAAAATTTGGGTCATTAAAGTCTGTTCATACTTTTTTGCTTTTTTTTCTTCGAAATTACCATTTCTTGATTTATGCGTGTTGCTCATATTAAACTTTTTTTTCTGGAAGAATCATTCTAAGATCATCTTTTTTTTTTGGGTTAAAATTTAAAATTTTTAACTTATAAAATTTAGATTCTAACTCAAAAATAGTTTTTGCGCTCAAATAGTTTAGAGTTGAAATTTTAGTTCGAGATTATCAAAAAATGAATTTAGACTTTTTTTTTCAAAATAAAATTTATGTAATTATCATAATTTATTTTTATAAAAAATTTTAACCTAAGAATATTTAGATTCTGAGAAAAGTTAAAAATTCACTAATCGAACCCTATGAAACATGTATTATAGAGTTTTTTAGTGAATTTTGATTTAAATATTTTCTCCAAGCAAGACTTGTTATATATTATTTAGCGGTGTGTAATTTTAATATTTTGGATATCTCCATGTAAGGCTTGTTATATTTTTTCTGATATTTTTTTATCTCTATGTATGAGTTGCTATATTTATTTGGTTAAGTGTGTAATTTTGTTTTTAATATTTGTTTAAGTGTAATGTTATTTTATTACCATCCTGCCCCTCTCTCTCATCAGTGTCGTCTATGGCTTCATGGTAATTAATGCAAAAGCAGCCCCACTCGTCGATCCCAGCAGCCACTTCGTAAGAAACAGCTCAAGCTTTGCTTCCATCGCCACTGTCGGAGTTCCCAAAGCATTTCAACGCAGAACACAATCTCACCAAAACGCTTTCCTTTGGTAAAAGCCGATCGCCAATTCCTCGCATTTCGAGCTTCTCATTTCTCCCTTCGCAATTTTCAATTCTCCAGAGCTCCCATGGCTTCCATATCTGCACCAAACGTCGTCGCTTTAAGATCCGCCGTTAAATTCGGAGCTACCACAGACGGCAGGGCCTGCCAGTTCAAGCAATGGGCTCCGATTGGTGGCGCAACCGTATGGGGTCGGAGCATTGGGCTTCAGTACAGATCCAAGCGCTCCTCCACTTCCCCAGGTAATTCGAATTTCAATTAGTCATCGAAACGATTTGTTTGGTTTTGATTTAGGATGATTAGGGATTTAGAGAATGTAGAAATCAGAAAGTAGTTGGTAAAGTTATGTAAGAATTTTGGAAATTGAAATGAAAACTATAATTTGTTGGTGATGGCACGTGGCAGGTTACGTGAGGGCTCAGGTGGCGACGCTGGAGCAAGCGACCACCGGGGAGGCCAGAAGTGTGGAGGGTCCGGTGGTGGTGGTGACCGGAGCTTCAAGAGGCATCGGCAGAGCTATTGCTCTGTCTTTGGGCAAAGCTGGTTGCAGGGTTAGTTTTTTGTGTAATGTTCTTTGTTTCTGTATTCTGGGTTTTGGTTGTTGATGGCGAATTGATGATTGTGTGCGGACAGGTCCTTGTTAACTACGCTAGGTCGTCGAAGGAGGCAGAAGAGGTTTCCAAAGAGGTACAGTCAAATCATCTATGCAAATGTACGAATAAGTCTTGCTGACTTGAAATTTGGACTAAATTTGTATGCTATGATTGTTGGGTTTAATTGCTAGTGATAGAGCGATATTGAATGAGGGTTGTGTTCTTTCAGATTGAGGCGTTCGGTGGACAAGCTATTACTTTTGGAGGGGATGTTTCGAAAGAAGAAGATGTTGAGGCGATGCTCAAAACTGTACGCAAATGCTCCTTCTTATGATTAATTGGGTTGTTTTGGCATGATTATGCTAGTTTGGTGATGCGGTTAATGATTTTGCATCTGCAGGTGGTTGATGCTTGGGGAACTGTTGATGTACTGATAAACAATGCAGGTTATTGCAAATTTCACCTGCTTTTTGTCTAATGTCCAATTTCTAACATGATCGTCCTTCGTCCAACTTTTATACCATGGTTTCAGGAATTACCAGGGATGGTCTGTTGATGAGAATGAAATTAAAACAATGGCAGGAGGTCATTGATCTAAATCTTACTGGTGTATATCTATGTACCCAGGTATGTGTTTCGAATTTTCGTTTTTCACGGAAATGCTTCTTGACTTCATTGTCGGACTGAGGAACTTCACCTTTTCAGGCAGCAGCCAAAATCATGATGAAGAAGAAGAAGGTGAATACCATTCCTTTCAAAAGGAGTATCCCCAACCTTTTCGTCTAATGTCTTATCTCAGTCGAATAATGCTTCTTGCAGGGAAGGATTATCAATATAGCATCCGTTGTTGGTCTAGTTGGAAATGTTGGACAAGCCAACTACAGTGCTGCAAAAGCAGGAGTAATTGGCCTGACCAAGACTGTTGCTAAGGAGTATTCAAGCAGACACATTAATGTGAGTATTCCAAGATTCTTTTATTTGTTCTACTAATCAGACACATCCGAGATGGTATTAAATCCAGATGATGGATTGAGTCGTAAACAATGGATTTCCTTCAGGTTAATGCTGTTGCCCCGGGCTTTATCGCATCAGATATGACTGCCAAGCTAGGGGATGACATTGAGAAGAAAATTTTACAGACTATCCCATTAGGTGAGGCTGGGGAAACTAGTTATTCAAGTCAAGTATGTTACAATAATAGCTTATAATAGTTTGCTAATTTTTTTTCATACTGGCTGTGGTTACAGGTAGGTATGGCCAACCCGAAGAAGTTGCTGGACTGGTGGAATTCTTGGCCCTTAGTCCTGCAGCCAGTTACATGACCGGACAGGTATAAAATACATATCAGTTTTTGGAATAATTGTTGAACTCTTTGGACTTGAATCTTTCTGATAGTTACTTAAATGTGATTTGTTATGGTCTGTGAAACGGGATGCAGTATGTTTCACCTGTCTTGGACCTATGATAAATTTGACTTGGACTCAAGTTGGAAGTTTCATAGGCGGTTTAACTATTAGTTTGAATGTGATGGAATCTAAATGTATTTGTTTTTCGGTTAAGTTTAGCCTCGACAAAAGTTCTTTAGTTATCAACTTAATGCGTTATGATTTATTGAAGAGATAAATGAAGGAGATTTTTGGATCATTGGAATGGAAGTGTATCACATTTTGGACAATTGAACGCAGATCACAGACCACAAGGGCAGTAGTGCCTATTATGATGACTATGTTGCAATTAAGGAGCTTTTGTGGGGAGCCACTTAATACTACGATCGAGTCGTATTCCTCTTTACTTGTAAGTGAGAGGTCTTAGGTTTGGTTCTTGCCAAGGCGAATTTGAACCACATTATTGCTAGCCCATTGGAGGCTAAGCACATCCCCTCCCCCTTATTGGAAATAATATCGTTTGTTAAAAAAAAAAAAAAAAAGAGCTTTTGGGGGGAAGTTCATCGGTAGCCCAAAATTATTGTGTTAGAAACCTTTCATGCAATTTATTTATCGATGCTTCTTATAATTGGCGAAGGTGATGTCATTACCTTGATCTTCCTGGCCTTTATACATTTATCATTTGACAACAATTTACTTGTCTGATTTTGCACCGGTGACCATAACACGCCTTTCTTGCAGGTTCTCACCATTGATGGAGGCATGGTGATGTAGGTCTACTCTACTGCCGGTCTCAGAGAAGTGTGTTAGAGCCTTTGAGCTTCAGAGTTCCGACTATGAGATGGAATCAGCAGATTCTACGATGGTAACAGCTTATGTGAAAGCTCATCAAACTACACGTCTTTTGCTTTTAAGTTAGTTCAACAACAAATTTTACTGCAAGTTTTGATAGAATTTCAATTTTAGCTTGTTAATGGCACTAAAAAGAGTTCTGTACGATGGCATGTTTGTGGAATGTGTGCTAAAACGGATCATGACACCGAATTCAGAGCTTTGTTTGTAGTTTTTGTGGGGGATTTGTTAATTGGAATTTACACGATGGATGATTTAAAATTGTAATGCTTTTAATCATCAATTATATAGTTCATACAGTACAACAGAGTACCCATTTGGCAACTAATTAATCCAGGTAATTAATTACTTGACATTTATAGTTTATAACGCAGGAAAAACTCCTCAACAATATAAAATGGTCCACAAAAATTGTACAAAATAATTATACAAGTCGCACCCCCGAATCCTAGAAAGTTTACAAGGCTATAGACACGTAGTGTATTACTTTATATTTCAGACACACTGAAAAGTCTTTCATGGGTGTGGACAGGTGACACACCTCTTTTGTTTGGATGTAAGCTCTAACGGGGATGGTCAAAAAGATCATTGTTTCATGAATTATGTTATAACAAGTTCAGAGATCAATAATCTCATATTTTCAGTTCGGGGACCACAGTATGCACACGTTCAGATGTCTGAGTAAACCAACGTAAAAAACTGTTAAGGAGATAAAATACAAGATCCAATCTTGTCAAATTCAAGAAAGGGAGGAAAATGAAAATTCAAGAAGTAAAACATAAGGACAAAAAGTAATATTTAATCCACATGAAATGTAGTATTGAACCTTCATGGACCACTTAATTGCGAGTTTGAATTGTACAATATATACACGATGAACATTTTTGGATCACCAATGCTAGAATATACTAATTGAAGTGTATATGGACCATCTTAGCTATGAGAATGACTTGTATTAAATAAGTTCACTGTCATAATAGCATCATCGCCAGTAATATCTTGTTATAAGTAAGTTTTTCCCCCTACATGGCTTGATATAATTAGACCGAGATAATACATGGCGGTGAACTTATTCTATACAAAATTTTCTTCCTTACTCTTAAGCAATGTTTAAAATATCCACGAAATTGTCGTTATTTTCGTCGAAATATCTGAAAAATTACGGATTAATCTAGAGAAATGGGGTGAAATGCAAACTTCAGCATAATATCGGCGAGATATTGAAAAATTAATGAATATCGACGGTATTTAATTACATAAAATTTGCCGAAACCTATTGCAGATTTCTAATTTTATGAGAAATTTTTCTCTAATTTCGACTAAATCTGAATGAGATATACAAACCCCATAGTAATTTATCATAATTTCTATTGAAAGCAACCGATATTGATATATCCATTGGTATTTTCTTAAACTTGCATGTCGATATTTTCTGTCATACCAATTTTTAAACACTGTTCTTAAGGCAACAATTGAATCAAAGGTTTATGTAGTACAGCTCTTTATTCTTTGCTTGGGAGCATAAAAGATAAGAATGTTACGTGTTAGGACTCCAAAAATTGAGATCCGAATATAAGCCCGCCGGGGAAAGGGTTAGTAGCAATTAGCAAAGCTTATAAAACACAAACACCCACTTATTATTATTAAACTTTGATTTGTTGACTTCTATGTTTCATCATGCATATTATTATTATTATTATTATTATTATTGCTTGAGAGACTCAACAACCTTATGAATTGTGGTTTGTGGCTACCAATACTTACCAAAAATTAAGAAAGTGAACTGCCGTGAAAAACACACAACAAACATGATTAAGTTCATGATTAGCTCAAATGACAAGGAATGAGTAGATGAATTATAATTAAGTGAGGGTTTCGATGTTATCGAATTTACTGAAAGATATTTAAATTTGAGTTAGGCTAAGAGTTCAGCCGTCTTCTAAGTGCATGAAAGAAATTTTGACAAACAACGAACATTTACGTTGATATATTACATTATATTTGTGAGAGTGAATTATAAAATTGCATTTAATCACGTTCAGTTGATATTGGATATCGCTAAACCAAATTATAATATGATTAGGATCGCTAAGGGTCCACCCACGAGGATTTCCTCCTACTTTTCATCCACCTCTCACTTTAAGCTGTCTCACTCAGCTTCAAAAGCAGGTCACCTTCTATCTATCCACTCACATTCTCTCTCTCTCTCTCTCTCTCTCTCTCTCTCTCTCTGTATGATTAACCGAAGCTAAGACCCTTCCCCAGCACTTTTGGAGCCCAATAATTTCAAGCTTCGACCTTTTATTTCTGCTTCTCTCTCTTACCTTGTTCCTGCAACTGGGTTTTGATTTCCATGGAGACCTCAGCACTCCCCACCCCAACACTCCCAACATTCTTCTCCATCTTTCTCCTCATCTACCTCTCTGCTTATTTCCTACTTTTCCGCAACTGGGGCCCAAAACACCGACCAGAAGCTTCAAGCTGTCTAATCTCTTTATCCCACGGCTCCGCAGCTGCCGCCATGGCCGCCCACGCAATCCTCCGCAGCCACAAAGCCACCACCTTCGCCTCCCCCAACACTGCCACCCAAAACACCGTGCTCGAATTCAGCATCGCCTACTTCTCCCTCGACCTCCTCCACTACCTCATCTTCTTCCCCAACGACGTCCTCTTCATCCTCCACCACCTCGCCACCCTCTACGTCTTCACCACCTGCCGTTACGCCGTCCGCCACGGGGCCCACGCCATCCTCGTTCTCCTCTTCCTTGCTGAGATCACGAGCGGCTGCCAGAACGCCTGGACCCTTGCCGGGTTTCAGAGGGCCGGTTCGCCTGCCGCCGCCAAATTGTACGACTTTTTGTCCCCTAAATTCTATGCTTTTTACAGTGTTTTTAGAGGGATCTTGGGGCCGGTGTTCATGTACAAGATGGGGGTGTTCTATGTGAGTGGGGCGGCCGACCCCGTGATTCCCAGATGGGCATGGGTTTCTTGGATGGTGGTGATTTCAACTGCCATTTGTCTTAGTATTTTGTGGGTTCTGAATCTTTGGATCGATTGGTACAAAAACAAAGTGCAGAAGAAAAAGAGGTAGAAAAATATCTATTTATTTTTATTTTTTATGAATTGGCTGTAATTTGCTAATTGCTTGTATAATACAAATATATAAGAGTTTAATATTTCCAATACAAATATTTAAGTTTCACATCGCCAATGAACTTTCCAAGCACGTAGAATGCGGTATCTTAAACCAATTCCACTACAGTTTTTAAATTTCCAATAAGACAACGGATGATTAGTTTAGAATAGCGTCAACGGGCAGTATCCCTGTTACATTAGACAGGCTGGTCTGCAATTATTGTTTGTCGTTTGTGGAGAAACATCCAAACTTCCTATCAGGGTCTCACATCGATTCTTGAAGTCTTATGTACACGAGTTCGATTCTTTTTTTGGGGGCCTATCACAATGAGTCTGACTAATATTTGCATGAAATGCACCATAAATTTATCACCATCAGTCACTACAAAGCATACAAATGATGTTGCAATCGACCCTAGCCTGTGGAGTTTCTTTGAAACTTACAACGAATTATAACTCAACTCCGATGTTTATATGCTTATAATCGATGCACTCGTGGTGTCGGGCTTACCATAGTAGTCAAGCTCGACGAAAGTACCTCCTCCTTCTCCCTTGGCCAGTCTTCCCGGATTGACACAAATGCATTTTACCTGCTCTGTATCTTCACCTCTTTCACCAAGGGGCAGTACCTGTACTCAAAAAGTAAAATCCCCGTGAACTTCTCTAGGTAAAAATCTCAAAGTCGCAGAATGTAGAACCCAATCTCTGTTGGAGCGACGTGCACATTTCTGTACGATTTATTGGAATTGCTTTGACATTGAAATTGGAATAACCATTTACCTTCACAAAATACTTCACGTCAGACGGTAGGATGAGAATATTTGGGATCAATGAGATGTTTAGAGCTTGAGGAGCAAGTGAAAAATCCAGTGGAATGTCTTCTGCTGGTGGATACAGAGGATAAAAGCTGTCCGAAAAATTGCAAAATATGTTTAGAATTTTAGATTGCAGAGCTCTTCTAACCATATAGACCTTAAGAACTTCTAAGAAATTAGAGCGTGCCTGCGTTGGCTAATTATATGGTTTGCAAGTCTACTCAAGCGGTCACTGGGTTTTCCATCCTTTGGAACACGCGAGATCTCCTCTGCGCTAAGGTGTTTGAGAACATCCACAGAGCAGCAACCTATCTTGACCTGAAACCAGAATGTGGTGGATGAAAATTTATCTACATCTTATCATTTGGATTCTTATCATGCCAACTAGAGCGAGGAATGAAAGATTTGTAACATAGATACATAATATAAAAATGGTCATGGATAGAGCTCAATCAAGTTACGGTTCATTTGTTTGCCAATCCATCTTTGTTGGCCAAGCGTGTCTATGAAATTAGAATCCCAGCTTTCAGATAATAATACAATTCTGGACTACCAAACTGATAATTCTAGTATCAACACTCATTTGA
Source organism: Crataegus laevigata (assembly GCA_963580275.1). NCBI lineage: Eukaryota > Viridiplantae > Streptophyta > Magnoliopsida > Rosales > Rosaceae > Crataegus > Crataegus laevigata. Next base: position 8,480,972 of record OY756948.1, on the reverse strand, counting down.
GCGAAGTTACAGAGGTGGTCAGAATTTCAGGCCAAGCGCTTGGTTACCTGATCTGCCTCGAAAATCCCTGGATTTGTGAGACTGGTTATCTGATTAAGAGTGGTAAAATCACTTTACTAAGCATAACTGCAGAAATATTGAGGAACTTTGAATGACGAAAGCTCGAAATCTACAAACATGTACCTGATGCTTGAGATCAGGTGGGTGAATATCAAAGGCAGGCTGCACAACCAAGAAAGTTATGGTATCTCGAGATAACATTCTCTTATCATCTAAATGAATCGGAAGCAAATTGTGCAGTATATACTACATTGACTTGATTCAAAAGTAACATTACCTGAGGGAATACAAAATCATGGTTCACATCCCGTATAGATGGTACAAGAACAATGCGTGCATGCGAACCCATGTATTCGACATGATCTTGCAACTGAAAGAATGATAAAAGGAAAAAAAGGCATGAAAACCAACAGATGTTGATAGTTCTTCGGGATAACTACTACAAAACGTTCTGGGTAGATACCCTTCTAAGAATCTCAGTTTGCAATATTTCATCAAAGCTCCTATCGACGGTTCCTTTCTTAATTTCTGGATGTTCAGAATCAATAAATGGTCCTAGCTGCGGGGAAAAAAAAATCTGATTGTAAACAACATGAATAGTTCACACAGTAAAATCTTGTTTAAGAAAAATCCAGTTCAAGAAAAGTAGGTAGTCACCAATATCAGCAACTGAGGCAGCTTTTTGCTTGCATATGCTAGAAGCTCTTTCAGAGGCTCAAACAATAAGTTGTCAGTTGTGGTAAAAGGGCCTGATGCGATGATCTGTTTAAATACAGAAATTAAATGTTACCAACATTGGTGAAGAATTTTGCACAGAATTATGGAAGGTTCAATCTTTGCACAGCAATGATTAATAAGCCAATAATTTCCAGAGTTGCGTCTCATCTAGTAACATAGACTAAAACTTGCCTACCACTGATAGCTCTGGTTGTTTACTGGAAAGTTCAGCGGGCAAAATCTCCTGATCCAAAGCTTGCTTTTTAGCAGGAGGCGAGTTTGCATCAGCAGCGACAGGTAGAGGGACTGAATCTACCAGTTTTGAAGCAATGAAGCAGTGTCCACTAGGATTGGTCCCTTCGACACCGACTATCTGCAGAAATGCAATCCTTCCACGTTAGATTTAGACTACACAACAGTATTTCGAAATTTAAAAATCTGACCATGGTTCTATGTCTTTCATGTTCCAATTTCCGTACCTGGCCTGGAAAGATTGAAAATTGGCTCAAATTTTGTAATTCCATACGAACACGTTGACCTCCAGAAGGCTCTACGCTGCCAAAGATTGAAAAGGAAAGATAAAAAGTTTATCTAAAGAAAAAAATATGGATTACCAGAAGTCTCTCAGCTGTATACAGAAGTAAAACACAGGTAGTTGTGCTTCACATTTGACAAGACCCCTCCAAGAGGGCGTTACCTGAGGGAAGGCTAAGATCCTCAGATACTATTGTTTAATAGCTAAACTTATTTAAGGAATGCTTTCCTTGTAGGGATGTTAGTATCTGTTTCACATGAATAATATAAAGGAGAGTGCAAGACTTTCTACCTGCTCTGCAACAAGGTGGATTTGTCGTTCAAATGGCCCTCTCCGTCACAACAGACCATGCCAGCAGTAAATATAGTTTTCTGAAACAAAACAAGTTTACATCATAAATAGCCTCAAGATGACTCAGAGAAGATTGAGTTGCCAAAACATCTTCCCACCATCAGGGGAGGGGGAGGTACCATACCTGAGATGAAACTGTAGGGTCCAGCGGCTCCTCATACTGCCCAGATGAAACTAATGCAGTTGCATACTTTCTAATTCGGTTTTCAAGTGCGTTAAACTAAAACAGAAAAGGCTTATGTTAGTGGACAACATATGTGTGTGTGGAGACTAAGATCACCGTACTATAATAAGTTTCACTTACTCTGTCTTCAATCCTATCATACAGAAACCTACAACCTATTTCAGGTCCTGAACCGTGGACTACTAAAGAACACCGCTTTCCAGGCTTAACCTTCCTGATAATTTCATCATCCTCATCATCCTCATCATTCTCATTATCATGTTCCTTCTCCCCGTTCTCGATAGTTGGCTTATTACCAATGCTGAATTTCACAACAAACTTGTCTGTTCGTCGCCCAAAAGGAGTTACAAGTTTTGATGGTTTTCCAGAAGAAGGAACGTTCCCAATTGTTTGTGGTGTTGAGTCAGACGGCTCTGAGTAACGGTTCTCGGATTCAGATGGTGGAGTGCTAGGAACCGCTTCCTTTATATCTACAGCCTCATCATTCAGAATCCTGCACGCAGTTTCTCATCAAATACTGAACCTCAGAAACTAGAATCACACTAATCCCACATCCACAAAAATTCATGCCACCAGAAACAAATTACAGATATAAAAAGGGAAAGTGAAAAAAGTATAGTGTGTGTGTGTATATATATATATTTTGTGCTCACATGTCCACATCTCTGCTTGAGTAGATATGCAGATTGGGCTCCTGTTCTTCAATGGCTACTTTCTTCTGCTCTTGCAAATACCCTAAAAACCCATCCATTTCCGCATCACGTACCACCGTTCCATTCATTTGCCTGCCCAAAATAACATTTTATCCGATTATATTTGGCAACACATACAAGTTATTCAACAAAAAAAAAAAGCTATAAGGTTAAAAGCTATCCTCAGATACAAAATTGAATCATTCCAACGTTTTAGTAAAAATCGTAAATTGGAGAAAATTGGGAGAGAGATGAACCTGTTTAGGTAGTAAATTTCCCAGCTCGTAACGAGATCAGAAGGCGAAAGATTGAAATTTATGCAGAATGTAGCACCTAATCAACAATTGAGGAATCATTATACACTCTTCTGTAAAATTAGGGATTGAATTCAATTGGGAACAAAAAAAGCGAAAGATCTTACATTTTTTGAGGATTTCCTTCTCGTCGTCGAAAGTGAAGCCGCTCCGGTGGAACTCATCTTTGATTTGGTCTTCCATGTCGTGCGTTCTGGTTCCCTCTCTCTCTCTCGGGTTTCAGAAGCTGCCACTCTGAGAGTTGCAGAGAAATGGCGGGAAGGTTGAGATTTTTGGTGGGTAAACTGCTGAGTAATTTACTATAATACCCCTTTCATCGCGGATTCTAACTCGTCAAGACTGAAAACGACATGTCGTATATGTTTTAGACGAATTTCTTCTTCCTTGCAATTCGAGGTAAAAAGCCCAAAAACATAACTGTACACATTGGCAATAGTAAGCCCAACTATATTGACCCAAAAAAAGCCCAACTCTAGTTGAATAAACATTTACCTCTTCATTGAGTAACGCTACACTTACTATCATTTAAACCATTTCTCAAACACAGGTAGGACCCACAACACATATGGATCCCATCTGTATTAAAAAGATGATACAAATAGATGACAATAATACTTTCATTTTCTATAATACATGCTTTAATTATGGAGATGATTCTGCATTAATTGTCTTTAATTTAACAGTATATAAGAGAGGAATAAATCGTTTTCCTTTTGTTTATAGTTGTTTCCTCAATCATCTCTTTTTGCTGAAGAATTTTTTTTTTCTTTTTTCGATTCAAATCAACGAAATTTATTTAAAAAGATAATCATCAATTTGAAATAAAAACCGCACAAACAACTAAAAACCTTACATCACTAAATATAACATAATTATACAAATAGATGATAAGTGCAACATTACTCATTATAGAAATATAATTTCCCACCGTAATTAGGGTAGGATTCCTACCTAAATAGGGATTTATGTAGCCATGTATCTTGTAATAGTTGCCCCAAATTAATACAAGAGTCATATTTCTACACATAACTTCTGCTGATTATTCTGCAATGCTTGCAGATCAAGTAATCTAATCCCTTTTCTCTTATCATTAGCATTGTGTTTATATAAATGATTAGTGTGCAAGAACTCTAATCAAAGAAGAGGTCGCTCGTCTCAAATCCCATCGTGGCCGTCGGAGGGCACCCGAACTCAATTAATCTAGAAACGCCGAAGGGTTTGCCTTGATGGTCAAGCAACAACGATCATATCTATCTAAGTTTGAGCTTTGAATATGAGGAGAGATGAATGTTTGTTGCATGTAAAACTGGCAAATTAAGAGAAGAATGTGTAGGTTTTCGATTGCAAGATGATACTCCGTAGGGCACCAATGGGTGCTAGAATCATCAAGGTAACTCCCAGTATAATGCAGATCTGAAATGGATGAAGTCAGCGTTATGAATGAGCCTGAAGAACAAGTTATCGAAGCAAAAAAGCGCAACGTACCCAGTTTATGCACCAAGATAGACTGAAACGTCTCGGTTTGTAGATGGCGAGCCACATGATGCAGGGAAGCTGCAAATTAAGAACAGCATCGGAAAGTTAAGCTCTATTTGACATGTTATTAGAGGGGTAGTGCAAATTCACAAACCTGAGAAAGAATAAAGGGTAGCCGTGTGTGTGTGTTTATGTAGGGCAAATGAAAGCAACGAATCCTTTAATTTTCTTACGAAGTATGTGGTTGGGGCGAAGGCAAATCCTCCAAAGAATCCGAGAAGGCCACCAAAGAAAGGGATGGCCATACCAATGACCATGGTAATTGCTGCCAAATCAAGACCATATTATATGGCATGTACTGATATATTAGCATGCAAATTTGGAAAACACTGCAGTAGTGATGAGAATTGTAGGCTAACTCAATTCACGTACCAACATATATCGTGCGAGTAATAAAGCGAAGGGTGAAAGAAGGCGGGAAGTTCATTTTCTTGACCAGAAAAGTTTCAACCATGTCAAAAACTCCCATCGCGAAAACTTGGTAGCTTCCAATGACATGGATCACAACAAACATGTTAGCTGCTGCAATTAACCAGACAGGTTTTTCGAGTGAGATGAGGATGTTGTCTTCAACAGAGTTTCCGTAAATATAATAGCCAACAAAACAAACAGGGAAGTAGCACAAGGCCACCACAATGTATGCCACAATAACTCCTTTCCACATTGGTCCCTTGGAAGGCTTCTCGGGTGTGGAAGGAATCGTTGCTTGGATCTCCAAAACGACATTGTGGCCAGCGTAGGCAAATGCTATGTCTCCCAACCCACTAAAGAAGTTGAAGACAGCTCCAACATTGGATTTAGCTTTGTAGCTGTAGTCCACGTTCGGTACCTTCCCCTTGTGAATAGCAGCTCCCCACGCAATCGTTGAGTAACTGCATATGATCACAAATTAACAAGATCCAACACAAGAATGGTAAGAAATCGGACCACAAAAAAAGTTTCCCTAAACATTAGTCACGGCCAAACGATCATGCACATTAGCGTTTGAATTAATCTACATACATACGAACAGGCAAAACACCGTCCGCATCATTTTGGATTCAAAATTTTGGGAATTTGGTTTGTAATTGGTCTCGACAGCATTACTTGGGAATCAAGAAATTTCTAGAATTTACGATACTAACTGAACGATTTATTTAAATACCTTAGGGACATGACTGCGGCAGCAAGCGAGATGCCAGAGACGGAGTTTAAGTTGGGGAGATGGGAAAGAACAAAGTGGGCAGAAGCAAAAATCAAAATCCATAAGGTGAGTTTGATGTCTTTGCAGCTAGGGCAAATCACATCATGGACCTTCTTCAGTGATTTTCCTCCTGTGACCATATAGACAATATTGACACCAACTTCCACAATTAGCTGTTGGGGCACAACGACCCAGAGCCCCAGCTTTTCCCCAAAGGCATGCTGTCCCAGCTCGTGGTACCGATCGAACCGCTTCCCCGGCACCATTTCATGCATCTCGACCATTTGCCATAGTGTGTATAGGGTGATGATCCATGACAGAAGCATGACAGCAATACCAGGACCCCTGTTTAATTTTGTTAGGAGTCAACATTCGGTTTCAAATTGGCAGATAGAGATCATACACAAAAAAATTGTAAATCTGTGACATTTAATTTGGAATGCAGATGGCTAAACAAGGAGTGCCAAAATCGCTACCTTATTATAACGGGTGTTAATTCCAAGATTTCTACTCAAATTATAGGAATAAAAGTCATTAAACAAAATAAAGGGACCAAGGGTAGTGTAGTAATGATGACACTCCCGTTTTCTCCTTCGCACTCATTTCCCCCTTGATTTTCCTCTAATTTATTCAGTCTGAAGGTTAGAGGAAAAAAAAGGACGAGTGCAAAAGGAGGAAAAGGGGAATGCAAAAATAACTTCCCGTGAAACGAACGTATAAACTTATACATACCATCCAAGCTCGGCCATGGCATAGGGAAGGCTGAGGACACCAGCCCCAACCATGGCAGTGACATTGTGGAAAGCTGAGTACCACCATTTAGCATTCCTAGCAGAAGTGACCGGAAGCCAATCGTCAATCTGCTTCTGCCTCGCCTCTTCAACTTCCTTCGACGATTGTGTCATTCTCTCTCTCTCTCTCTCTCTCTCTCTCCTCTTGAACGGAACGAACTCAACAATGGCAGAAAAGAGGGACGACGATGATAGTATAACTCACACAAAGCCAAGACCTCTGTTTATGTACTGGTCAGGAGAAATGCAAGACTGCCAAATATAGCAAAAGCGTTGGCCAAGTTAGGAAAAGGAGAGCCGCCCGCTTAGGGGGGGGGGGGGGGGGGGGGGAAGTCTTTGCGCTGTACGACATTTTGGAGAATTACCACCAAGCCCCTATTTTCTCACTCTTGACAACTTGGTTTATCTGTAACCTCCAGAGGGTCCAACTGTAAAATTACCTGTAAAAACCAACCAACCCAAGTCCCTCCCCAGTCTAACGGTCTCCAAAGTCCTAGGGGATTTGACCTCTGACACCCTTCAAACATGGTTCAACGGGGAGTCACGTCCTTCTCTTTAAGACAGGCTCCCACATTTCTCTCGTTTTATGTATTTATTGTTAATTTGTTATCCTGATATTTTTTTTTTGGTAGGTTGAATCAATGATCTATCAGAATCCAAAGCAATAACCTATCGTAATCTTAACCCCTTTTTCGTTTATATTTGGGACTTAGGACATAACTTATGTCCACGTGTTGTGTCGAGAGTGGACGTTGAGGTCCGCATTGACATTGCATCCTCTCCTACTTGTAATTTAGAAATTTGGGCAACTGAACAACGGAAAAATGAGAAGGAAATTGAATACTGCACGAAATTTCTTCTGGCAGAAAATGTTATAAGAGGATAAAAAAAGTCGGCCATCTCAAATGGCACATGACTTGCTTGTTGCCATTTCTTGTCAAAACTTTCCCTACCAAGCTTTTTACGTGCATGATTTCCTGATTGTTAGGGCCGGAATACCAAGCATTTCTGCGAAAGGGGCAGGTCTGCATTGTGGCCGGTGTATCGAGTACAGATCATGTCCCGGCAAACTAAGAAATAAACTTCGTGGACGGAAACAATTCAGAGATAAATGACTACGTAAAGATGACAAACATTTATCATGACATGCTTTCGTGTTTATGATAATCTGAGTTTTTTAAGTTACAGAGAGCAGATCAGTTGTTAGGTTATCTGATATCAAAGCTTTACAGAGGTATGAATGACAAAGAAACGAATTCATAGCACCAGCAAATAAATTCACGTCTCTAACCAAAATTTGGCATGAAAAGAAAAACGAGAACAGAAAACACGCCATGTGTGATTATGTAAGCATTTTATGGCCCTCTATATAAATTGGTCATCTGGAAGTCACTTGTGAAAGCTAACCAGAAAAGAGGGAGATTCATTTGACTACTATGCTGCTTAAATTCACACTCAACTGACTCAACCAATTTACAATCAGTGTGGACGAGCCAAAATTCACGTATGAGGATATGCGAAACAGTGTAACCCTATCATAACATTTCTTGAACATTATAAAGAAACTTTCACACCTGGTACGCGACTATGCGTATACCACAGAAATTATAAGACATGTGAAGGGAACTAGGGGGAAAAGGGAAAAGAAAGAAAGAAAAAGTGTATCGATAAAGAAAAGAAATTTTTGAGAACTCACCACAATTCTACTCTCTAAAGGTCTGACCCAGAACACCAACTCCTTTGTACATCCTGATCAAGCAACTACAGGACCGGAGTGTTTGTAATTCTGATTCGACCAAGTGGAACTAATTGATTCGTCCATGTCCAGGCCTTGCGCGCCAACACACAAATATTGGTTTATTAACTTCTTATTGAAGGAATCATGTTTGAAGCTCGCTTGTGGATGTGGTGGTTTGTCATTTGAGCTAGAGGGTCCCGAAATGTCAACACCCTTCTCTTTGTCCATGAAAGTAGGGGAAGACATAGACGATCGTGACAGACGACTTGTGTGTGATTGAGATGGAAAAGCTAAATGAGGCCTTACCTGAATCACACCGTGTGATAAACCAGCAGTAAATTTCATTTTAGTGTATGGGCTCGGAAGGGAAACTGTCCTTTTGTTGTTTGGGAGGGAGGAAGATTTGGAATACATCTGCCGAAGTGGAATTGGATTGTCGTCCAAATCTACACAGGTGCTGAATGACTCAGAATCATTATCTCTTACGTCTATGCTAGATTCCCTTTTTTCTTTCCTCCTCCGCCATTGAAGAAGAAACTTAAGGCGCCTTGCAGCATAAGTTACAGAACTTGACTTCTTATTGTTTACTGAGTTGGGTGAACCAAACTGTCTTAGCTCACTTGAGAACGTGTTGAGTTGCACGCTTGACTGATCACAACTGGCATCAGAAGCATTGTCAATGCCTGTGTATAAGAATATCTCTGCATCGGGAATTCTGAAAGAGGTTCCCGGACTGCTCCCAATACCCTGCATTCTCAAATGGGAAACAAAGGCACTCCTTGCTTTACGGTCCTGACAATTAGAGATCCCTCCAGCTGAAATCAATTGCTTGATCAGAAGTTCAGAAGATGCTGACTTTGGCCTTTGCTTAAGAATGTCCAGAGGGGTCATGCCACTAGAATCATGGATGTTTAAATTAATTGATGGAACAGTCACGAGGAGTTCCACCAAATTAGATTGAATGTTCTCGGTTACAGCCATGTGAAGAGCAGTTCGTCCATCATTGTTCTTAACATTAACAACATCCTGCATGTTTGCAGTATCACCACATGCTAATTGCTTAATAAGCTCAATCTGTTTGTCCAGTCTCCGGAAACCAGGGCTTCTGAAACCAGCCACTGCCAAATGCAGAAAGGTATCTCCATAGTTGTTTGACAAAGTGGCTAACAAGGGAGATGCACGAATTAGGACCTCCACCACAGCCAAGTGACCCCTATAAGCAGCCACATGTAAAGCTGTGTTCCCTTGATTATCTACAATTGTGATGGTATCGAAGAATGCTATTAGATACTCAACCACCTGCACAACAGAATGATAAAAACTTTAACATTATAAGTAATATTTCAATGTTTAAAGGAGATTTGAACGATATAAAAGGTTAAAATGTAACGAAGCAAGAAAATGGATTAAAAAGAATAAAAAGAGACTTCCATTCAGTCAAGTTTTGGTGCCTGTGAGGCCATTAAATTTGGTGAGCAGCCATCAATATGTAAAAGGCAAACTATTTATGAGTGGATGTTAAGGCCAAACTAACAATTAACCATTTAACTGTTTATTCTAATTTAATTAAACCAATCCTCACTCCATTTCAGCAATACAACTCAAAACTAAAAAGCACTCACATAAACTGAAGAAATAAGTAAATAACTGAAGAAAAATCTCTTCCAACTTCTGTAAACCTCAATATCAGACCTAGCGTGCCTTCAATTACACAACATTCTACTAAAAGATGCGAAAGTAACTGAATTCAATCATCCAACAAACATATAGAACGAGACTCACCTCAACCTGCCCTCTGCCAGAGGCTGTATGCAAGATGGTAGATCCCTGAGCATCTCTATAAGCCAATACATCCTCACAATCCCCAAGCAGGTCCCTCAAAATCTCCAAATTGCCACCTCTAGCAGCGGCATGAACCGCCCGGTTCATCATTTCCCACTTGAAATCCGATGTAATATCACCCAACCTCTCTTCCAATTCTCCATTGCTGAGACTAAACCTTGGCGACACAGAGAAATCAAGCAGCAGCCTGAAAACCTCAGAGTTCTTGCTCCTGGCTGCAGCATAGAATATGTCAGTGACTCCATACTCTCCTTCTCCAAAAACAAGAAGAGGGTCTCTGTCCAGCAACTCCCCGACAAACCCCACATCCCCGGCTGAGGCGGCGGTGTAGAGAAGCCATCCGCCGTAGCCAGCCCTGATGAGAGAGTTGTGTCCACTCTGCATTTGGCACTCGAGGAGAAGCCTCTTGGCAACTTGTGACCGGCATTTGGCAACATCATCGAACTGAGCCTCGTCGTCCCAGACAGTTTCGAGGCGGCGGATGCGGCGTAGTGAGGTCAGCTTGATGAGGAGGTTAGTGTCAAGGTGAAGAAGCTCACAGACCAAATCATATAAGCCATTGGCTGCTGCCCAATCGATTGGTGATGCATACCACCATTGGTCTCCCGTGCTCTCCCACCTCAGTGGGAAGTAAGATGGTGGCATTGTGACCCAAGAAATGGCTATCAAATACTCAAATACCAACTCTCAAGAGGAATTTTGTCGAGCACATGGACTGCAAAATCCAAATCCCGGAAAAACAGAGCACACAAGAGCAAATCACAGATGATACATAAAGCAAAAGTGAAAAGGCCCAAACAGGGTAGGAAAGGAATTTGCTTTTTTAGTGGGAAAGTTGCAGAAAAGCTAAAGATTTAAGCTTTTTACTGGAATGGATGTATAAGAATCAATGCAACTGAGTTTGTTAAACCAAAAAAAAAAAAAAAAACAGATTGGAGAACTGACCCATCAACTGTATGAGAACGACATGCAGTTTTGGATCAAACCCAATAGATGTTAAGCTGAGAAATTGGTATTGGAGGACTGGGAGGACAATATTAAGCAGGAAAGGCCACTGTCTGTTTCCACTTTCCAGACGAAGCTATGGAGGTGAAAAGATAAGCAGGGTAGACTTTTTAGGAGAAGGAGAGAAGGAGAGGAGCCCAATGAGTGAAGGTGGGGAGGAAAGTGAGAATTTTGGGAGATAATAACAAAACAAGAGGAAAATGGCCACTGGATTTATAAGGTGGAGGTGAAGTTAGAGACAAAAGCATCGAAAGATAGAGATTCGTTTTGCGTCCGTGAGGGCAGTGCAGATTGAGATTTGACGTCACTTGAGAGTGAGGGAGAGTTTTATAAAGATTGCATAGGAGACCGGTGACGGACCAAACTAGGCAGATCATTCATAGTTTTGAGGAATTTTTTTTATGAAGGGACAAAATGAAAATGACCGAGTCCGGTTCCAGAAACTCGTTACGCTTATGTGTCAAGTTACTTATTCGCTTAAAACACGTACTAGAGGTTGATTCGAAATTTTTTTTGTGTGTATCTTAGACATATGGATGGACTTAACATATAAGCATATGTTTTAAGAGTCTCTCGTGTTGGTTGAATTGGTTATTCTCGTCCCTTAATTTAAAGGGCTTTAATTCTTTGGTAACAACTAATAATGTATTTCTTTTAGGAATTAGTGTAGTAGAAATGTGACAAAGAAACCCTAATTATATTGGTATAAATATAAGTAGGGCAGAAGGGGGTCACGGTCACACCGACGGTGGGGGTATCCTAAGGTGGGGTTGAACTAATAATCTGTGTGCGTAAATGGGAAGTTGGGTTGTAAATACTAAATAGAGGACCCTCCATGATGGAATTCGTCCTTAAATTATATTTAAATGAGAAGAAAAGGGCAAGTGGACACTTTAATTATTTCATCTCTATGCTTTTTAATGGTTATCAAAGCCTACTAATTGAGCATCTATCAGCTGGGTTCGGCAATACGAATTATTTTTTGGGAGGTTTAATAAAATACTTCAGGTACTGTTTACTTTTAACGAAAAATCGTTTTTTTACCTTTAATTGTCACTATTCACTATACCTTTAAAAGTGGCTTTTCGTTAAAAGAGAAGTTTTCAAGCCATTTTCGTTAGTTTTCCTTTAATTTTTATATTGTAAATTGATTTTATGATGTAATTTTTTTTTTTTAGTTGTAGACGCGTGTTGCTCAAATTTGGTGGGCAAGCATGGCAGACAAAGGGTCCCAATGTACCTTCTCGGGAGATATTTTCCAGCCTCCAATGGGACACTAAACCGCTCTAACTCCTTGATGAATCTGCCTCTAATTATGACAATAGTCTAGCAGTGAAACAAATTATTCATATAATACTTGTAAATTCTCCGCATCGTTATAATCACAATATCACTAACAAGATCCCAAAGTATGGGAAAGGGAAACATGAGCAATGAGGAGAGCAAACATTAATGGAAGTAAATCATGATTAAGAAAGAGTGGGAGAGAGCAAAAGGAGGGATAGTAGCAGGTAGACAAGGGTCAACTAAATACGAGTAAAAGAAGAGAGAATTAGTTAAGAAGATTAAGTGGGTGGGGCATGTTGCAATGCTGCTTGCACATGGCTTAGTTCGTGGTTAGTAGATCGTAAATCTCATTGGATCACGAGAGAGACTGAGCTGATTCTCTGCAGAAATTTGTAATCTTTATGCGGTTATTTGATACAGGGAAACGTGTCACGTGATCCAGTGTCTCGAATGTTGCATCGCCATCGAACAAACAGTGAAATACTCTTGAGGATAAGAACGACAAATGCAAGGCATCGTCGATTGTCAAAATTTAGGAACGGAATGCCCTACCACGACTGCAGGTTAGGTACAAATGAGCACACAACATTGCACTAATTACGTGTTAACTAATTCGTAATCTGAAATTCACAAAAAGAAGAATTGGGTTAATGAAGAGTCAGAATTCGCTAAACCATTTTTGGATTAAACCATCATAAAATAGCACACTCTGACGTACTTGCAATAGCACACTTTACATCCTTTAATTTTTTTTTATACTTGAGTGTGCTATTGCAAGTATGTCAGAGTGTGCTATTTTATGGAAAGAGCGGTAATTTTCCGACGTGAGATTCAGGAGTGAGAATTCTTGTCGATTCTTTTTGTAAAGATTTCGAAAATTATCAAATCACATTCATTTATTGTACATATTGCAGTTAAAAATTGTAAATTTTTTATTTAAAATTAAATATAAATAGTATTTGATAAAAACTAACCGCATGATATATAATATACCAATGTAATTGAAGGATCTCCGGATCCTCATGAAGAAAATCCAGAGATGATCCTCCCCCAAGATTCAGGGTCTCAACATTCACCGTTACAACCTATTTAGGATTATTAGCACACATACCAAGGCAGAGGGGGACTTGATAAGTGTGAGGGCATGAAATGAGAATTGAGATCCTTTCCAAATTTTTGTATGCGAAGCCAACGGTTCAAGAATTCAGACCACTCAATTTAAGAGCTTGTTTGGATGTACTTTTATAATAACTAAAAACACTTTTAAAAAAAATATTTTTAAATTCTAAAAGCTCTTAAAAGTGTATTTTACAAGAAACTACTTTTTCTAAAAAACATTTTAAGTTTTTTTTTTTGCAAAATTTACTTGAATCTTTACTAAAGCTTGGTTCTAAAAACATTTTAACCAAAAACGTTTTCAGTCATTTTAAAAACACATCCAAACTAGCTATAAATTTTCCTACTCTTATTAGTCCATCCCATTGAGATCACTTCACAAAAAAAAATTTCAAGCCCTTAACAGCTTGGGGAGATTTCTCACCTTAACGGTCCAAATTTAAGGAACGGGAAGTTGAAGCTAGAAGAGAGGAGCAACCCCCCTTCCCTCAGTTTTTGCATTATATCATCAAACTTGTAAAACTAAAGTACAATATGTTATTTCCTTGTTGAAATAAAAGCAAAAGGGGAGGGAACTCATAAACAGGCAATGTCAAAGCATCAAAAATAGATAACCCAGAGAGCATCAAGTCACAGAGGACACAAGAAACTTCTTATTCTGAACTCCCAAACCATAAACTAAAAACCCTAGAGACTCGACCAAAACATTTAGAAGATTAAAGCCTTGGATGCTCGAGGAGGATGCTACGTGCAATCAGTTAGCAGGTGGATGCTACGTGCACGATCAAGTCTACCACACGGGAACTGTAACCCCACTCGTTGTCGTACCACGCGACAAGCTTGACAAATTTGTCGTTCAATGCAATTCCAGCCTTGGCGTCAAATATGCTTGACCTGCAACAGCACGAGACATGTAATTTAGGCTTCATTCATGGTATATAGTAAACAATCAACAAAAACTACGCAGGTGTGCAAAGCAATCCCACGTCAAAAAACAGGGCAAACTTGGATTCAAAACTGTTTTCAACATATTATCAATAGAATCTTGTTTCACACGGACTAACATTACACCAAATTCATCAAAAATGGATTTGCCCATTTTACCTGCTGTCACCAATGAAGTCGGTGGACACAACATCATCTTCGGTGTAACCCAAGATACCCTTCAACTTGCCCTCAGACTCCTCCCTGTTCATGACAGAATCACAGATGAAAATTAAAACCAACACAAACTCATGGTTATGTAGATGACAACATCCTGATAAAGAATACCAAATACAAAGCAAAACAAGAAAAACAGAGCAATTCTTACTTGATAGCGGCCTTGATTTGTTCATAGGTTGCAGCCTTCTCAAGCCTGACAGTCAGGTCCACAACGGAAACATCAACAGTGGGCACACGGAAGGACATTCCGGTCAATTTTCCATTAAGAGATGGGAGCACCTTTCCAACAGCCTTCATAATAACAGATGGTTAGCACTACAAGACAACTTAAAAGAGATGGCCAATAGTAATGAGCATTGTTAATCAAAATTCATCAATTACCTTGGCAGCTCCAGTGCTGCTAGGAATGATGTTGAAGGAAGCGGCACGTCCACCTCTCCAGTCCTTCATTGATGGACCGTCGACAGTCTTTTGGGTGGCTGAATAAAAACAGGGTAACCATAAACTTTGGTTAGCATCAGCCTATGTTATATCAAAACTCATACAACTTAACAATTCAAGAGCCAAATCTTACCAGTGATGGAGTGCACCGTGGTCATGAGACCCTCAACAATTCCGAACCTGTCGTTGATAACCTATGAACAATTGAAACAAAGAACAACGTAAATCACACATTCAATAGTATCGAAAATCAATAAAAACCAACAGAAAAACAGTCTCAAACCTTGGCAAGGGGAGCAAGGCAGTTGGTAGTGCAACTGGCATTGGAAAGAATGTGAATGTCTGGCTTGTATTCCTTCTCGTTGACACCAACAACGAACATGGGAGCATCCTTGCTGGGAGCAGAGATGATAACCTTCTTTGCACCTCCCTGGACACGAAAGCAAAACAATTCAGTCCTGATAAATTTAAAAATAAACATATAAAAGAACCATACGAATACCAATAAGGTTGACTCCACAAAAACACAATCACTATTCAGGCTACAAGTAGTCAGCCTAACTTCAGGAGTAACAGATAAAGAATTCCACAAGCTTATCAATTTACGAACAGGATCATAATCACTATAGGCTACATCATGTAACACAAAGAAGCTAAAAAGTACCAAGTGAATTCCGAATGTCTATCAAAGATGCAAGAACAATCACCAGAAACGCAATTACCAGATGGCAATTGTGATAACAACCAAAATTTCACATGCTATTTTCAAAAATCGAATGATCAATGCAATAGAATCATAAAACTAATAAAAAGAGAGTAAACCTTGATATGGGCAGCAGCTTTCTCCTTGTCGGTGAAAACACCGGTAGACTCAACAACAAAGTCAGCACCGGTCTCACCCCATGGGATCTCCTCTGGGTTCCTTCATAAGATCAAACAAAGATATCATTCATTAAGCAATAAGCATTTGAATCTACAAAGCAAAACAAATATTGCGCTCCAATTGTCCCAAAAACAATAAACTAATTAGCACCTGATTCCGAAAACAGCTACAGGCTTCTCACCAAAGAGAAGGGTCTTGGAGTCCTTGACCTTGAGCTCATGGTGCTTCCATGCGCCATGGACTGTGTCGTACTTGAACATGTAGGTCTAAACACAAAACCAACCACACAAATCACTAATCCAATCCAAAATCCGAAATCGAAACTCGAAAAACAAAATAAACTACAAATCACATTCAGCATCCAAATTCGAAACTCAAAAAACAAATAAACGACAAATCAGTGAAATCACATATAGATGTTCATGTAAATAACTCACCATGTAGTCGGTGGTGATGAAGGGATCGTTGACAGCAACGAGCTCAACATCGTCCCTCTGAAGAGCGACCCTAGCAACCAATCGTCCGATTCTTCCGAACCCTAAACCCCATTTCAATTCAAATCTCAATTAGTTCACAGATCAAATCACAGGTTAACATACCAAAGGTCAAAACACAAAAAGCGATGGATCCGATCATTACCGTTGATTCCGATCTTGATCTTCTTGCCAGATGTTGCTGATCGATACATACAAGAACACACAAAAATGCTCAAAACACACAAAAATTACAGAAAATTCAACCAAAAAAAAAAGAAACATAAGATCAGCAGCAAAAATGGCGAAATCGAAAACAATAATTGAGAATTAAGATCAATACCCATGATGACTGTAGAGAGAGCTAGTAAAGTCTAGAGAGAGAGAGAGAGAGGCAGATAAGAAAACTGATTGAGGGATTTAGATGGTAGTGTGAGAGGGACTGAGTCTTGAGAGATTATATATCTAGCGGCGAAGGGTTAAACCAGTGGCGGTCTTGGTCACGTGCACAGCGGTTTTTCTTGGACAAAAAGAAAGTCGCTTTGCAGCCGTTGATTGCGTTTAGGGCATTGTATTAGCCGCTGATTTAGTATTAGCCGCTAGATTTACTGTGAGCGCTCTCCGGCGATTCGGTTACGCGTGACCGAATCCGTTCTGGAGATTTGCCATTAACGGGATGTGCGTGGAGGGCAGGGCCAGCCCCTTCAGCTGCACGTGGCGCTCGTGAGAATGGGTCGGCGCCCTTTTTTTTTGGTAAATTGTAGATTTGTCCTATGAATTATCACCTAACTTTCGAAAAGTTAAGGACTTAAACTAATTTTTTTGGGCCATTTGGCCCTGTTGTTAATTTTTCATTTATTTCATCTAAATTTTTGTTAAATAAAAGCATGTGCACAACATGTAAGAGTAGTTCGGTCGCTTCATTCTTTAAAATAATTGAAAACTTAATATAAACCTATGTAAATATGTGTGATTCTATAGCTTTTGCGTCTAAAGGTTTAGCGAAGTGACGTTTTTGTCTACAAAAGAGAGTCACGTGATAAAAATTAATGTTAATTTAAATGAGATCTATGAAAACTAACTGTAGATGGAAATTGGCTGAAAAAAAAAAGTTAAATCCTTAATTTTTCAATTAAAAAGTTTAAGACGAAAATCGAAAGTAAAATAGCCTTTTCTGGCATATTCGGATGGAGATGCTGCGTTGAGGTTGACGTGGCGAAATTGAAATTTAGGTCCCTGAGTGAAAACTGAAAAGTCAAAATTAGAAAGGGTGAGCTTCTGGGATTACCGGTCAAATTCGACTTTAGGGTAAATACAATTCACGCGATGTTCTAGATAGTTTTATATACGATTTAGGTTTACTTCGTAATGTAATGTAGGTTAATAATTTAAATTGTTTATCATTTATAGAACATAATTGCAAAAAAAAAAAAAAAAGAAGATAAATGCAGAACAATTAATTAAGACATTAATTTATAATGATGAAGAAATTGACGAATCCGATTCTCCAAAAAAAAAACGTTAAGGGGTTGTATTCAATTGAGATATTGAGGGATTTTAATTCTTTTAATGAATCTAGGGATATTTAATCAGGAATTTAAGTGATTATCTGAAATTCAATGTGTATTTAATTAGGATTTTAAGATAGTTTATTAAAATCCTAAAAAATCCAGGTGTATTCAATTAGGATTTTCAAGAAGTTTATAACATTCCAGATGTATTCAATTAGATTTTGATTTTAAAGAATTTGAAAAAATTGAGGAATTAGAGGGAATTTGAGAGATTTTGTAGTGTATTTTAAGCATTCACAAATTTCTTCTCTCCCCAAGAGATTTTGAGGGAATTGAATCAAAATTTTACATGGAATATCTACAAATCAATTAGACTCCATAAAAATTCATGGATTTATAAATCCATCAAAATCTCTCAAATTTTCAATTGAATACACCCGCCTAAACCTTTAATCTAACAGTCATATGGTTCTAGATTTTGTGATTTTTCATAAATATGATATTTTAAAGAAGAACTAAAAATAGACAGATCAGATCGGTAACATACGTTAATGACCCCAAAAAAAGGCTTTTCAATTATAAAAAAAAAAGCGGTGACATAGATCCATTCTCATAAAAAAAAATTATGGTTACTGTACAAGAAAAAGGTCTCAAGTCATAGATTAAATTCTTGTGTTCATGATAGAGAGATTAAAGTTTTGCTTGAATGCCGGTGAAATTTAATATTTTGACTCAGTCCATCATTTTTATCCATGAATTTTACTTACGTTGAAAGATAAGGTTCACACATTATTTTGCCCAATTGCCTTTTAGCTTGACGTAATCTCAACCTCATAACGCAGTTTCTTAACATTTCGAACAAATGCATGTCTATTATGTGTTGTTGAGGTAGCAACTAGGAAAAATCAAATTTTGCTGTATACCTTTTGAAATTGATTTAAAAATGATAGATGTCGTCGTTGAGGTTGAAGATGAAACTTGGAACGCACTCTAGAAGGCACAATTCTAATGCAAACAAAACTCCAAACTCGAGAAGAGAATTTTGAAAGACTGTTATTGTCATGCCTTACCGACGGATGGTAATGCATCAACTCATTCTGCCCACAGATTATGCACCAATTGACCAATATAATTCACATATTCATTCTTTAAACCACAACCATTACCTTTGTCAAATAACTACTAGTCTTATTGCTCAATCATCTATTCTAAGTTAGAATAATCTATATATACGCAGTGACGGATTTAAAATTTGAACTTTAGAATTGTCAAACACTTGGTAAGTTTGTTGTAGTTAGTCGAACCATGTTGCACTTTCACAATTTGATGAGCGCTATTGAGAGCTTTGAGTGTTGTCGGAGCAAAATTACATCAAGTCTAATAAGATATGCCTAGTGATAGGGATTTTACCACACACTCAAAAGGGTTAACAACTCCTATGATACTTGAAAGAATGACAAGGTTATTGTAGTATAAACGATTCTTGCAAGGTCGATCTCCACAGAGATTATTAAATAATTCAAAGCAAACCAAATTCCAATTAATTATTGTAAAACATAATTTTGAGATGATTGATTTTATGTCCTACTTTAATAAAAACGAATTTAATTAATAGAAGTAGATAAATCTGCAATATTAAAGAAGAGGAAAAAGAAAATAGTTTTGTAGAAATCAAATTAAGAAGGCACCAGGGATCCACCATTACCTTAACAATCCTATATAGTTTTCTCAATTACTTATGACCTATACATGCATATTTCGAAGGTTAGGTTTTCCTATTATATGCCTAATTGGATCCCCCAATATAGAGCGTATATCAAACATGCAATTTGTCTGTGGTATTCAGTTCAAATCTAAACATGCACCACTCATTAAGTTTTATGAAACCTTTTGAAAAACCATGCAACCCATAAGACGTGGTATTCATCCTAAGTGAACTTGCACATATTAATCACAAGAAGCCTTCGTCAATTTCAGTAACCGACCTCAGACCAAAATTGCATCAAATTACTTTTCTAAATATCCTAATGGTGATCAAGCATCGAGACAATTAGATAGTTTAAACCAGTGATTAATAATTCGAAAACTTGCATACATATAATCATAAGCAAATTGAAGAGAAACTACATATTCTTGCTAAGGCTCGTGGTCTCACCCTAACAAAAAGAAAATTAGTTATGCATATTCATAATAAAAATCATAAAGTTCTTTATTGAAATAATAAAAGATCGAAAACACCTTGAATATAAAAATTTGAAAATCTCTATGCTTGGCCAATTTCCTCTCCTCACAGAGCGCACGAAGAAGAAGTTAATGCAAGAATAAGGCCGGCCAAGCTTATTTAACCTAGTAGAAATTAAATCCTCCTAATAAAAGGTCTTCCAATCCAACTAGGAATATAAATACTAGAATAAAATAGGAAAAATAACCCTAAATTAAATGATGAAATTCGCCTAAAATTTGAACAGTCGCATTTTGGACCCCTAAGCTGCTCCAAAACTGGCCCAATATAGTTGGATTCAAGGTTTGAAATATTCTAAACACTTTTCCAGAAGGCTACAAACCCATTAGATGTCATCTTGGGCTTCAAAAAATACAATTTAAGCCCAGAAACATTATTTTTTAGCACTGACTGCACACTGCTCATTTATGCTATAACCAGAAAATAACCGCTTGGTAGAAAAATCCTAAATTTTGACACGAACACGCCAAGATGACATCTAAAATCTAAATTTTGACACTGCACACTGCACTGCACACTGCTCATTTATTTCGTCTGTTTGATCATGTTTTGCTCTAGATGAAGTTGGATGTCCTATATTGAAAATATAAAATAAAGTATCAAAATTCTACCAAAATAATTATTAAAACATATTAAAAATAAGGCAAAATATATAATATGAAATTGACTCATCACAACTATCAAACATTAAGCGCTTCATGATCACAAGTGGGATCCATATCAAATATTCAGAGGGTCTCAAAGCATTGTTCTAACCGGCGCTAGGCGGTTGGCCACCGCCCCGATTAATGCCCAGACGTTTAGAAATTAAGAAAGGGCACCTAGACCGACTAAGGCGCCCACCTAGATCGACTAAGGCGCCCGCCTAGACCGCCTAGACACCCGCCTAGCCCACCCAGACCCGTCTAGACACCCGCCTAGGTTGCGAGTCACTTAGACAAAAAATAGATAACTTTCATTTTGCATTTTATTTTTTTCAATAAATTGTAAGAGGCTTATTGAATACTTAAAGGGAACACACATTATATACTTGTTCACCATGTTTTTATTATGTTCCAATAGCTCATAATATATATGTCATTCTATTTTGTAGTTTATGATGAAATCATATATATTTTAAGTATAAACAGACACTTATTTACACAAAATATATAGATTTAATTAAATCCATCTAGTCCGCGTAGGCGCTAGGTCTTACCCCGTCGCCCGACTAGCGCCTAACGTCTTTTAGAACTTTGTCTCAAAGTACCTTCACATGCGTGTTTCCCCGATCTCCAAGTGGTCTTGGAACCCCATATACGACACTTGCATAGACTTTATCGCTGCATTTTCTTACACATTTAACTTGACGTATTTTATCCATATCAATGTTATAATTATTGATATCGGCAATGATCCAGTTATCGTTTCCAGTGACAGAGCCATCCATCGGCTGCCCATGGCCCCGGCCCTGGCCGGCTGTCCCCCTCCCCAACCCCAATAATTTTTCGAGCAGGCTATATATACAATCGTGCAATCAATTATTCATGCAAAAAATGTAAATACGTTCTTAACTCAATCATAGTCTTTCAACGTAGAAAATAAAATACCTAAATGAATAGCTAGGCGTGCATGAAACATCACCAACCACCAGGTCGAAGCGTGGATGGATGACCAAATGGTAGGTATGCATTTTCAATTACAATAGTCAACCATGAAATGAAGGCTCAAGCGAAAGTGACTTATAGTTTTAGCTAGTTAAGAGTTTATTTTTGCACTTGAAGCTCTATATTCAAATTCCTTTTCATGTAGTTTAGATGAATTAGTTTTATTTATCTTAACGATTGTTATAGAAAACGAGTGCAGTGACATTTTATGATTCATACAATTGAACCACTTAATAAGATAAGACTTTATTGTTGTATCAATTGTCATAAAAAAAAAGTAATTATTCTATTTTTAAAACATTACCATAACCTAATTGAACGTACTAGAATTGCATAAAGTCCACTGGCGGAGCCAAGTTAAGGGTAATGTGACAATAATAAACGTGAAGACAGGTCTGGATTTGTGGTCAAGACGGATAATGTGACAACAAGTGACTCCTTTGTTGGATGCATCATGCCTTAAGCTAGGGTAAGGAATTTTTTGTTGCCTGGACCTGCACGAGGGAACATTCTATCCCATTGGGCCAAAATGGGTGACTCAATTAACTTGTAAATATGGTGAGGACCAAAAAAGAAACTTAATCAAATATTTCCTCAATTGGAAAGGCCACAAATTTTGAACCGAAAAATTAGAATTGTTGCCCACAAACCAATTCAAATTGGAATAGGATTCTTTCTTCTTTATTTTTTTCTGTCTCTTTTTATGTGAATAGTTACGATTAAGTCACGTTAATATCTTGTGTTGATTTCTTTATAGAGAGAGAAAAAGAAAAAAAGTGAAGGGGGAGGGAGGGAATTTAGAGAGAATAAATTCCTATTCCATCAGAATTTGGATAAAAATAGGTCAAAGTTGAGCTTTTTCTTTACCTTGTAGTACACGCGAGCCACTCCGTAATTTTTTGGAGTCTAAAAATGGGTAATTAGTGGGGGCAATAAATATAGAGCCCATAATTGTGAAGAAAAAACTCATTGTCCTGCCTTGTCTCTCACGCCACCTCCGACAAGAAAGAGAAGGGAATTGTTGTTCAATCATCTTCCGTTCTCTTCTATTCTCTTGGTTTCTTCTCTCATCAGCTTTATCATGGCTTACTCCTCCAGATGGATAAGGCCTGAGGTACTGAAATTATTTCGATTCTCGGTCACTTAAAAGTCGAAATATGAAAAAGCGAGATATTAAATTGAAGAAGGAGAATAGTTGATCTCATTCTCTCCCCATCTTTTTGACAGTCGGCACTCTATTTGTCACGTGAAATTCCTATAAATATTCACTCGATAGACTTTTAGTGAATTGTGTTCTAGATTTGTACTGCAAGTTTTAATTAATTTTTTTTATCATATATGTGACAAATTTCTGAATTCCATGCCAACTTTTTATTCTATGATATACTGTTCTCTAAATATTTTTTAATTTTTTGGCATGGACACATAGGTGTTCCCCCTATTTGCTGCAGTTGGTGTTGCTGTTGGCATTTGCGGCATGCAGCTTGTTAGGAACATCACCAGCAACCCTGAAGTCAGGGTTACCAAGCAGAACAGAACTGCAGGGGTGCTAGAGAATCAGGAAGAGGGTGAGAGATACGCAGAACACAGACTCCGGAAATATGTCCGTACCAGAGCTCCCCAGATCATGCCATCCATCAACAAATACTTCTCCGATCCACAGATGCCAAAGTGAATCGAGTGATGCAATTCATTGAATGTGCCGGAATTGGAGAACGTATAGGACACAAAGTTTGTTTTGTAAAAGGGTTTATGCGGCGAATTCTATGTACTACAAGCTTCCAAGTAGTTGTTGTGTTTATGATCTTTTTTATCAATAAAGCTCATTTTTTTCCGACTCGGATCTATATATAATTCCCTACCTTGCTTGTGGGCTAAGAAACAAAACCATAGCGTTAATATGGACTGATCATACATACAAATCTATTGGAGGACCTCCGGTTACTTAAGTCTACTCATGATTAGGGCTTCTCGGCATTATCTCGATAATAGAGGTTAGGTCAACTACATTAGGGTTTTATCTAGTTAATAGCCGTTTATTTTCTTCTTGATATTATCATCTTGTGTAATGGTCTTATGTTGTTGTCTTCACTTCCTTTCAAGGAGATTAGTGTTGCTCCCTATGCCGGCTGTCTTGCATGATTTAAGGGATGGGATAGGTAGCTTGAGTGTTGAGTGTAGTTTGCAACTCACTCAAACTCCTCTATATATTTGTGTAACCTTAATATGAATAATACAATACAAACTTCAACATGGTATCAGAGCGGGCATCCTGAGCCAACTCTGTATATCAAAACTGCTGTGTTTATTTTTCAAACACAATGGTGGATGGAAGTTCAGAGGATGTAAGCATCATTGCTTCTCCATCTGTAAGCTCGTCTGAAATGGATATCAATCCAAACCAACGACTCAGTTCAGTGTTATTGAACGAGTTTAATTATTTGCCATGGGCAAGAGCTGTTAGTCTTGCCCTCGGTGGAAGATCCAAGCTTGGTTTCATCAATGGCAGCCAACCTGCACCAGATGTTTCCTCTCCAGAATATGGAGGGTGGCTATGTAAAGATCAACTAGTCATGTCGTGGTTATTAAATTCTATGGAAATGAGGGTTGCTGAAATCTTCAGCTATTCCGAGTTTTCTCTCACTATTTGGAACATCGTGAAGGAGATGTATGGCAATCAAAACAATGCAGCTCGCATCTTTCAACTCAAGAAGGATATCTCCAACATACAACAAGAAGGTAAAAGCTTTGTTCAACACCTTGGTTCTTTGAGAAGCATGTGGAATGAGTTAGATGTGTACAGACCTCACACAACTGATTCCTCAGTGCTTCTTAAAAGAACAGAAGAAGATAAAAAATTTCAATTATTGTCTAGCTTGAGCTCAGAATATGAGGATTTGAGAAGTCACATTCTCATGAACCCGGAGTTGCCATCCTTCACTAGTATCTGTGCAACTATCCAACGTGAGGAAGTAAGAAGAAAAGTCATGAACAATGGTATAAAAACCAACGTGACAGAAGCTAGGGCTTACCTGACAAATGAAAAAAGGTATAAAGGGAAAAATCCTCATTTGAAGTGCCTACATTGTGACAACATCGGGCATGTGAGAGACAAGTGCTGGATCCTACATCCAGAACTCAAACCTGACTTCATGAAGGAGAAAACCGCACCAAAGACAAGTCGAGCATACCCTCGTGCCAACACTGCAACATCTTCATCCATCAACAGGTTTGATACCTATCAACAGTTCACTGCAAATCCAGCCACTCTTTTAAATGAGTTCACAGTCTATCTCCAACAAAAGAAGGGAAGAGAAGGATCTGTTGATCATGAAGATGGAAGTACTACTGCGTTGTTGGGCAAATTTGCAGGTTTTTTAGCTGATGATGATCGTGTACCTTAGACAGACTTGAAAGGTATCGTAAATGTTTTCCGAACTGCTCTTAAAATAAATGAGTCACATGATCTTTGGGTTGTAGATTCAGGTGCCACAGACCATATGACTAATAAAATGTCTAAGTTACATAGATTTGAGAAACTATATAATCCTTCACATGTATCTGTAGCTAATAGTGAAGGTGCTAGGATTGTAGGAAAGGGAAAAATCCACCTGATATCTGATCAAATAGAGTCCACAGCCCTATATGTTCCATCATTTCCATTTCAACTTTTCTCAATGGGAAGAATCACAAATTCCTTAAATTGTTTGGCCATTTTTTCACCAAAAACTGTCATTTTTCAGGATTATATAACCAAGAGGACGATTGGTGAGGGATTTTACCTTGATGGTCTCTATTACATATCGAAAAGCTCTCCCTGTAGGTTCCAAGCCAAGTCAAGATCCATTCATACCTCCATTCAAGCTTTTTCTTTGTGGCACCAGCGATTAGCTCATCCATCTCAACCTATCTTGTCCACCTTATTTCCTGACTTAGGCAAAAAACCAACTCACTGTGAAACCTGCCATTTGTCAAAGGCAACAAGACTACCTCTAGGTTCTTCGATGTCTAGAGTTTTTACCCTTTTTGAGTTTGTACACTCTGATATATGGGGACCAACAAGCGATTTTTTTGATGGTTACAAATATTTCATAACTTTTGTTGATGATTATTCAAGAGCCACCTGGTTATACTTGTTAAAATCAAAAAGTGAAGTGATGGAAGTGTTTAAGGACTTTCACAACCTTGTTAAAAATCATTTTTCTTCTCAAATCAAAACCCTAAGGTCTGATAATGGCACCGAATACATCCCAAGTCATGACTCAATATTTAAGCAACAATGGCATCATGCATCAAACTAGCTGTGTTGGCACACTCCAACAAAATGGTGTTGTCGGGAGAAAAAACCGAGATCTTCTTGAAAAAACTAGGGCATTGATGTTACAAATGAATGTACCAAAACGTTTCTGGTCTCAAAGCGTCAAGGCAGCAGCTTACCTGATCAACAGGTTACCTAGTAGGGTTTTGGGGTTCAAATCTCGAATGCAGATAGTCAAAAACAGAAAGGTGGACCTGTCTCACCTTAAAGTCTTCGGATGCATCTGTTTTGTCCATGTTCAGCCCTTACATCGAGACAAACTTGATCATCGGGCAACTAAATGCATTTTTCTTGGCTACTCATCCACACAGAAAGGGTATAAGTGTTACAATCCACAATTTAAGAGATTAATTATCTCAAAAGACGTTCGATTTCATGAAACTAATGCTTATTACAGTAAGTCTCTGGATAGTACAAGTCAGGGGGAGAGTATCTTGGACATGTTTCCATTGCCAATGGCTGAGATACTTCACAATGCAGATGATCAACCTCACACAATGGATCTTATGGTCCCAAAGCAACCGGATCTAAATGATGACAACAACATGCCTGTTGAAGATGAAACCCTATGCATTGTTGAACCTAAAGAATCTTCAGATGAGTCTCTTCCTACCATACCTCGTCGAAATCCAACTTGTGAAAGACACTCACCAGCTAGACTGCAAGACTTTGTTACTTACAAGCCAAGGCACCCATTATCCAACTACTGTTCCTACCAAAAGTTGTCACCTAATTACACTACCTATTTGTGTAATATATCTGCATATGTGGAGCCTCAATCATTCCATAAAGCTAATCAATCCCCAAGTGTGGCAGCAAGCCATGCAGGATGAGCTGCATGCACTCGATCAACATAAAACCTGGAGCATCGTGCCACTGCCCAAAGGAAAGAAGATAGTAGGCTGCATGTGGATATACAAGATTAAATTCAAATCGGATGGGTCTACAGAAAGACACAAGGCACGCTTAGTGGCCCGTGGCTTTACTCAAACGTTTGATGTGGATTACAAGGAAACCTTTGCCTCGATTGCAAAGATGAATACAGTGCAAGTACTTCTGTCAGTGGTTGTCAACAAATGGTGGCCTATGTATCAAATGGATGTAAATAATGCCTTCCTACATGGTGAGCTTGAAGAAGACGTCTACATGAGATTATCACAAGGCCACTCTCAAAGTCATCAACCTGATGTTGTGTGTAAACTGCACAAATCAATTTATGGTCTTAAACAATCACCGAGAGCTTGGTATGCTAAGCTCAGTTCAGTACTTATCAGTGTTGGTTTTGGAAGAAGCAATGTAGATTCCTCTTTATTTGTACGCTCAGGCATTGCTGGTACATTGGTTGTTTTTGTGTATGTTGATGACTTGATCATCACCGGAGATAACCCTGAAGAAATCAAAGAACTCAAGCTTTCCCTTCAGCAACGCTTTGCAATCAAAGATCTTGGTGTACTGAGATACTTCCTTGGCATCGAAATGGCTACTTCTCACAAGGGCTTCTTCCTTAACCAACGGAAATATGTCCTTGATCTTCTTAAGGAAGCAAACATGAGTGATGTTAAACCGGTCCCTACAGCACTCGACAACAAACTCAAACTCAGCTTAGAGAGGCAACCTCTTCCAAACATGAGCTATTATCAGAGGTTGGTTGGTAAGTTGATATACCTGACCATCACAAGGCCTGACATTACCTATGCTATTAGTAATGTTAGCCAATTTATGCACTCCCCCACGGTGGAACACTTTAACCTTGTTAAAAGGATACTTCGGTATCTTAAAGGTTCTGTGGGACGTGGTATTATCATAAACAAGAATGAGAGCACTCAGATTACAGGTTATTGTGATGCAGATTGGGCTGGCAATTCCATTGATCGTAAGTCTACAACGGGATATTGCACGTTTGTCGGAGGCAACCTTGTTACATAGAAAAGCAAAAAAAAGCTGTTGTTGCAAGATCCAGTGCGGAGGCAGAATATAGGGCCATGGCATCGACTGCGTGTGAACTAATATGGCTCAAAGGTTTACTGTGTGACTTAGGTGTTTTCAATCATCAATCCATGCCTCTTTTCTGTGACAATCAGGCTGCAATGCACATTGCTTCCAACCCCGTGTTTCACGAGAGAACCAAGCACATTGAAGTCGATTGTCACTATGTTCGTGCACAAGTTCAATCTCATGTTATCCAAACGCATTTTGTAAGGAGCCCGGACCAACTTGCGGACCTATTCACCAAATCATTGGCCTCTCATCAGTTTCAGCTACTTCTTGGCAAGCTTGGATCCATCAACCTTCTGGATCCAGCTTGAGGGGGAGTATTGGAGGACCTCCGGTTACTTAAGTCTACTCATGATTAGGGCTTCTCGGCATTATCTGGATAATAGAGGTTAGGTCAACTACATTAGTGTTTTATCTAGTTAATAGCCGTTTATTTTCTTCTTGATATTATCATCTTGTGTAATGGTCTTATTTTGTTGTCTTCACTTCCTTTCAAGGAGATTAGTGTTGCTCCCTATGCCGGCTGTCTTGCATGATTTAAGGGATGTGATAGGTAGCTTAAGTGTTGAGTGTAGTTTGCAACTCACTCAAACTCCTCTATATATTTGTGTAACCTTAATATGAATAATACAATACAAACTTCAACAAAATCACTAATCAACATTAGATAAAATGTCGGAATCTGATCTTAACACGAACTCGAGTTTGTACAAGAATTGCTTCCCGATAGGCAAAAGTCAGGAGCAAAAATTAATGAAATGGAATTGATGAATGAAGATTCAGTTCTTGCTCTATTATCTATTTCCACTAATGAATAGTAGTAATTCGTCGTCATCATGCTCGTGGAAGATCTCCTCAAGGATTCTGCCACCAATTTTGAAAACGCAGAGGAGCTATCCTGAATTAACCGAGTCGGGGAATCATACCGTACAATCTTGTATGCATGAACCAAAGTGTTAACAAAAATCATAGAAGTTCGTGGAATTGGAAGAACAAGGTATGTCATTTAGGGTTTGTTTCTTATTGTTGTAAAACTTATACAATACCTTGATCGAGAATGAGAACCAAGTCACTGTCGACTACTACAGGAATCCGGTGAGCAACAGTGATCACAGTGCATTCCTTCATTTCTTCCCTTATCGTCTCCTGAATTACATTGTTTGTTGATGTGCCTATAGAAGCCGTTGCACTCGTTCAGCACTAGAATTCTCCTCCTTTAGAAGCACTCTAGCTAGACAAACGAACTGCCTCAGTCCACGAAAAAAACTACGAGATTTGGAAACATAGCAGAGGCAAGCAGTCGCCTCTGATCCTTCCCGACTGGCCCGACTATGTTGCCGAGTCAACATTTGTTCAAGACCTGCGTTACATATGAATATCTTGTCATACAAGCCACTATATTTTGTGACACGAATGCTGCTCCAGGGGATCCAAATTAGTCCTCACAGTTCCTTGAAATAAGGTTGGATCTCATGGGCTTAAGCCTAAACTTGACCTTAAACCTTGCAACCCTATGTCTAATCCATCAATGATAATCTTTCCTCCTGACTCCTAAGGGTTCTACTACTTGGAATTGTGTTTGAATCAAAGTAGACCTCAATTAGCCTAATTATAATCTCTACTTGTCACTTAATTCTCGTTTACTATTAATTTATAAGTTACAGGCCTCCATGAAAAGATGGAAACCCGATTAAGCTCCACGAAAAGATGGAAACCCGATTAAGATCCACGAAAAGATGGAAACCTGATTAAGTTCTATATATTCTTAACCTGCAGGAAAAACAAGCCTTTCTTCATTTGATCAGCAACTTCGAAATGAAGTTTTCCATTGCTGAAATGTTCCTTTCTCCATTAATTTCATTCAGGCAGCAGTAGCCTTTATGAAAATGAAAATTTTCTTGTTTTATATTTTTGGCAAAGAAAATTTTAGTTTTCATAGGGGCTCTGCTGCCAGAATAATCTCATGGCCATGCAGCTGACTGTGATCTTGTTGCCCATATTAACTTTTATCTTGGCTGAGCAATTGTGGTTGAAGAAGAAAGGCTTGAGAGAGAGATAGAGAGGGAGAGGGAGAGAGAGAGAGAGAGAGAGTAGGGGTGGTGTCGAATGAGAAGAGAGAGAATAGGATGGGAACTTAAAAGATGGACGTTTTAAGGCTGAATTGCACTATAGTCCTTGTAGTTTCATTCTGTTAGCTTTGTTAGTTCACTTTTTTAACTTTCTTCCAACTTAATAAGAAAAGTGCACAAAGATGAATTCGACTGCTACCCATTAACTCATTCCGATTGCTCACCTTACACAAATTAAGGGTTACAATCTCTTTTTCACACAAACTAAGGTCCCGAACTTTTTTGATTCTTGGGTTCTGGACAGTAAGATCCGAAAAAGATCCAAATTTAAAATGCAAGACACTTTTGTCATAGGTCCAGGCAGTGGTGGAGCCAGGAATTTAAGACAATGGGGGTCAAAAAATAGGTTTCAAAAATTGATATACTTTCATTTATAATTGTCCATGACGTGTTCTCATATTTTGGAAACGTCGTATTACAACATCATTATTAATAGAATCCAATACCTCTTTCTCAATGTACACAACCAAACTATCATTCAACCATTGATCACCCATCCTATTACGATGTGGATTCTTCACAATTTTCATCTTCGAAAAAGCTCTTTCAACTGAAGCAGTCGCAACAGGTAAAATCAATGCTAATTTCACTAGCAAGTACACCAAGGGATACTGTTTATCCCTCTTTGTCTCCACCAACTTTTGTGCAAGGCTATTAATTCCTTTCAACGCATAAAATTCATTATGCAAACGCATATCAAAAATATAATTCTTTAGTTCATCTTCAAGAAGTGTAAGCTCCATATTAGAAAAATCTTTTGGATAAAATTGAGCAAGTCGAGCTAACTTTTCAATGTCAAAAGCTGAGAATGAGTCATCCGGGCTTAAGCATGCAACACAAAAAAGCAACTCTGTACTTGTCTCATTAAAACGACTGTTCAACTCTTGAAGTTGCTTATCAATAACATCAATAAAGAGATCAACGCGGTAGTGATGAAGGTTTGTCAAATTTTCAACTCTACGCCGTGACCTCCCTTGAGCTACAAAGATATCATTCATATTAGGAATATCAATATCATGCTTGCCACAAAAAGAAGAAACTTTATCAAGCCAAGCATCCCATCCATTATCTTTCATTGTTTGTAGTTGTTGCTTACATGCTTTGACTAAAGCCATAGCACTCACTATATCGAGATCTTTCTTTTGCAATGCATGTGACAACACATTTGTGATTCCCAATATTTCTTTCATCAGAAAGAGACTAGAGACAAAATCAAAAGATTGCAAAAGATTCAACAAAATATCCGCTTCACCTCTTTGATCAAGACTTACACCATCATCTACAATCATCTTAAGCACCTCAATTACAGAAGAGAACATATTAATCAAGCTTACCAAGGTACCATAGTGTGAGCCCCAACGTGTATCACTTGCACGTTTAAGACTAGTTTCTTGGTTCAAGCCTTGCCCACTTGGAAGCTCATAATTTTGAATAGCTTCCATAACTTTGGCTTGTTGTCTTTCTCTAATCATGTCTCGACGTTTACATGATGTTAACAACATTATTAACCAAGCAGAAAAAAGAGCCAATTTGAATATGATTTTTTGCCACGGCTACAAGAGCAAGTTGAAGTTGATGTGCAAAGCAATGAATATAAAATGCACTTTCATTTTCTTTCAAAATAAGTGTCTTAAGGCCATTAAACTCACCTTGCATATTGCTAGCCCCATCATAACCTTGTCCACGCAATCTAGATATGCTTAATCCATTTATAGAGAATAACTGATCAATTGTCTCTTTAAGTGAAAAAGCAGTGGTATTAGGAACATGCTTTATGCCCACAAATCTTTCAACTACTTGTCCATTGGTATTCACATAGCGAAGTACAACTGCCATTTGCTCATTGACTGATATATCACACGATTCATCAACCAAAACAGAAAAGAAAGCATCATCACCAATATCAAACATGATAGCATTGATGGTTTCACATGCTGCTGCATACACAAGATCTTTTTGAATATCAGGTGATGTTAACTTGAGATTTTCAGGAGCATTTTTAAACACCACATCTTTAATACCCTCATTATGATCTGCAAGAAACTTCAAAAGCTTAAGAAAATTACCCTTATTGCTTGAATCTTCACTTTCATCATGACCACGAAAAGCAAGACATTGTCGCAATAAAAAGCAAATACAATCAAGTGATGCATTCAAACGAGTGCGATAATCAGTACGTGCTTGATCCGACTGCTTGTGGACAATTGTTTTAATATGTTGATTCTAATTCATTAAAGCTTCACAATGAAGTAAAGCTTGGTTATGAGCACTATTAGGACCTCCAACATGAACTCGAAGTCGACATTTTTTCTTCCAATTATGAAAACCTTTGCTAGTAAAATTGTCATTACCTACTTGCTCCGGAATCTCTAGCTTGAAGAGATAACAACTTCGACAAAAAATAGCATTTTTGGATATGCTATACTCCAACCAAGTAGGAAAGTCATCGAACCATTTCGGATTGAAACGGCGTTGTACTCCTGCAAATGACGTATATGGAAATTGATGGGTTCGAGGTTGAACCAATTCCCTTTGTAAATAAGCTCTTCGAACTTGATCTCTAATATTTGGATCATATTCTAATATCCGGAGTCGAAGCCCGGGATCTCCTGGAAGATTTGCCAGTATACTTTCTATGTTATTTTCATTTGAACTTTCAGGAATATCCGTTGTAGAGGGTGAGGTTATCTTCGGTTGATTTTCTCTTAAAATACCTCTCCATAACTGTTTTAAATAATACCAAAAAGAGTCAATAACATAATATAAATTTGATCAAATTAATAGAAGCAGAGTTCATATAATCACAGACCAATACAAACCCCACAGACCTTAAGATAAACCCCACAATTAATCTACAGAATCAGTTTGCAGTATCAATCTGCAGCATCAGTTTGCAGCATCACTCTGCAACATGCAGCATCAGTTTGCAGCATTACTCTGCAGCATCAGTTTGCAGCATCACTCTGCAGCATGCAGCATCAATCTGCATAATCAGTTTCCTACATGCCATGTTAACTTCAAGTACTAAATCAATTGAGCATAATTTATGAATTCTTTCAAGTAAGTGTTTTTATTTGTTTATGAAATATATTAAGTCTAATACCTAGACCTCATTCCCCAATCCATTCAATTATGCAATTCAGATTTCATTTTATATGTGATTGAATTTGTCTTATTACTTTATTTTCCATTTGATTGCCTTATCTTTTTCCTGCTACAACTTCATCGTATGTTAAAATCTTATATTGTTATCATTCATTTTGGTTTAGAATTACAATACAGGAATTAAAATGAGTGAATTGATTCAATTTTTCTTATGATGGTTTCAAATTTCCCACTTCTCTTTCATTCAGATTCTCCCATCTCCAAATTTAAAAACTCAAACAAATAAATAATGAAATTTCAGATTAGAGAAGCTTACTAGAGGAAGGACGCCGATTCGAAAGGACGCCGATTTGGAAGAACGCAACCTGGATAACAAGAGAGATCACTAAGCCGAAAGAACGCACCTGGAGATTGGAGAACAAGAGAGATCGCTGGGTTCTAGAAAAAGTCACTTTTCTGATAGCGTGAGAAATGGGTTATGGGAAAAGTCACTTTTCTGATAGCATGGAAAAAGTCACTTTTCTGATAGCGTGAGAAATGAGTTCTAGGAAAAGTCACTTTTCTGATAGCATGGGAAAAGTCACTTTTTTGATAGCATGGAAAAAGTCACTTTTCTAATAGAAGTGGGCAAGACTGAAAAATTGAAAGTTTATTAAAGGGGTCAAATATTTTTTTAAAGGGATAACTTATATATCTATTAGGGTCAAGAGAGCCCAATGCCCTCACATTAGCTCCGCCACTGAGTCCAGGACTCTTTCCAATTCAAGTTTCCATCCGAAAATAATTTGGCCGCACCATTCACAAAACTCGTGACCTTCCAATGCATGGTATCACAACATTATTGAGAATGCAAACAAGCACATATGTCCTGGAGTTTGGACATAAAGCTGGAAGTGTGAGACAATCATTCAGTTCATTGAAATCTCCAGGTCTCTCTGTACGGACTACTCTCTTTCTAATTTTCTATTAGATTTTGTAAATTTGTAATTTATAATTTAATCACTTAATCTACATTCACGGTTAACAACTTAAACGACGAGAATAGAAGAAATACTAATTACAAATTTCAAAGCTTATGTCGTTGACACAAAAGAAAGAAGAATATTACATACTTGCCACTTCAGATTATTTTCTTGGTCACTGAAATATTGTACCCAATCACCTTGATCAATGAAATATCAACTATTGTTTCTTATCAATGAAATATCAACTATTGTTTCTTGTAATAAAAAAAAGAGAATATTACATATTTGCCAAGATGGCTACACTACATAGTGAAAGGACTACATCTTACAAAGCTTAGTTCCCACCAAGTTACAAGTGAATTTATAAATACCTTATTCTTAACAAACAAAAAAGTAATCTTAAACCCTAGTAAATAACAGGAAAATATTCAAAATCCTTTATCTTACCAGAAAACCATGAATGATGCTAGGGAAACTGCATTTATAAATCACTTTCACATGATCATGACATAACAAATTTAGAGTTATATAGAGATTATTTGACCCTAAGACCAACTTCAAACCTGGACTAAAAGCCAAATTTTTAGCCCAAAATTCCCCCCAAACACCCCCCAACCCAAGCTAAAATATTGGGCTAAAAGGGGAATGCCAAAGTTGGGCCAAATTCCCCCCCGAAACGCGTGGACTCGCCCAAAGTTGGGCCACTCTCGGCCCGCCAACTCGTGCACGCACCCCACGCCCTCACTTTGCAACCGGAGCCCGATAGGAAGGGGGTCCAGCGTCAGGGCCTCGTCGGCCACTCACCCAAGCCCAACGGCTCTTTTCAAAATCAGACGGGCATCATTTAAGGACCGTTGGTTGATCCAACAGTCCAAATTCAAATTTCATTTTTAAAAAATATGTTATTTTAAAATACATTGAATCCAACGGTTGAGATTGAATATAATCAAATCTAACGGTAAAAAAAAAGATCTAACGGCCCAAATTTGAATCCAACGACTAAAATAATTAAAAAAAATTATTTAACTCAAAATTCACCCAAAAACTCTATAAATACCTATGTATTTGTTCAAACATCCACACAAAACTCAATTTTCTCCTACAATTATTCCAATTTATCTTTCTACCATTTCCAAATTGTTCAACATGGCAAGAGAGCATGTTAGAGGTCGTAATTGGACCTGTGAGGAAGATGTTGTTTTATGCTTGGCATGGGTTTCTGTTAGCGAAGATGGTGCAGGTGGCACAAATCAAAATAAAATAATTTTGTGGGATAAATCATTGCAAAGTTTCAAGAAAATTGCAACGGCGGCGGGCGGGACGATGATGGTGTTTATGATCGGTGGAAGACTATCAACAAAGCATGCACTTTATGGAAGGGAAGCTTGGAGAGAGTCATGGTTGACATGCCTAGTGGAAGGAGCGCCATAGAAATTGTGAGTTTTTTTCTTGATATTTTATTTGTCATGTACATAATATTATTTTGCAACTAATTATTTTTATGTATTTTTTGCATAGGGTGACAAAGCAATGGAAATTTACAAGACAAGAGTAACACCAAAAAATCAAGTTTTTAAGTTGCAACATGCTTGGGACGTCCTCAAGGATTGTCCGAGATGGGCAACCGATGCAGACCAACAATGGGGAAGATTATTTCAACGTGAAGCCGCACCGAGAAATGAAGGTGACAATGAAATGACCCCATCTCCTTCTTTACCAAGGCCCCCAGGAAGAGATAAGCAAAAGGAAGCAAAGAGAAAAGGGAAATCCCAAGATTCGACGAGTGGACATTTTGCTACCGAAATTGCAAAATTGCACGAAACTCATAGCGCTCGCCAAGAAGAAGCAGCCCTAATGCGTTTGCAAATGAAGGAAGAAGGGGATAGGGAGCAAGAGAGGTTTGAAGTTAATTTGATGATGGAGGACCTCAACAAATACACTCCAGAGAGGAAGAAGTTCTTACGTGGTAAGCAAAAGGAAATTTTGCGAAGGTATGCCACAAGGAGTATATTTCAAGATGATGAATCCTCTGAACCCTATATTCCAAGTCAACCACGAAGTTCATCAGCAAGTGAAGATGGTGGATATGATTATTAAGTTTATGTAGTGTATGAATTATGTGATTTATTAATTAAGTTTATTAATTGTCGTTTGTATTAAGTTTATGTTGTTTATTACGTGGTTTATGTACTTTATTAATGATTTTTCAATATTTATCGGAATTTAAATTTTTTTAGATTAAAATGTTCATAAAATTAATTTACAATAGTCTACATATTTATTTTTTTTAAAACAAATTGATTTAAGAAAAAAAATTAGCCTAAGTTCATTCTTTAATAATCTCTAGCTAAAATTTTAGGCCAGTAGGGTTAGAGCAGAAAAGTTGTTTCTGGGCTAAAAGCCAAATTTTCCTGGCTAAAAAATTTGACTTTTAGCCCAAGGGTTGGAGATGGTCGAACGGGTTGAAATTACTAAATTCATTTTTACTAAACTCATCCAATTAAAGGATGTGTTGAAGTTACCAAGTTTTGGGCTGGTTAGTCTTGTTGCGCAAACAATTCGCTTTAAGAGAGAGTATGGCAATGCTTATGTACTTCCGTCCATAAACACCTCTAGCATAAATGCTCTTATTAAAAGCACATTGTCACCTCTTAGGTGCTTCTCCAAAATGCACTATTTAGTACTTTTAGTCATTCCAAACACATTGTCTTCTCATTCAGTATTTATTCTAGTCTTAACTTTAATCTCTCCAGCTAATCAAACACCCTCATTCCCTTTGTCTCTTTGCTAATTGCCACACCTAATGATTTACTTAAACAAATCTCAAAGATATCTCATTTGGCCTTCCGCTGTTGGCCTCTTCACTTTAACCATGACCTTTCATTGCGCCGTACACTCTAAGGACCACTTTCTTTGTCCTTAATATGGATTTGGATCCGCTCCGAACCTTAGTGTCTGGAGCCTTCTCATCCATAAATCTGGGTCGCTAATTGGTGTGCAAGTCAAACTAGGGCCGTTGGTTGTGTTTGGTGGGCCAGGGAAATGAATTAAAGGAGACCGTTATATTCAATTTGTGCAGCTCAGATTAATGGATGAGAATGCTCTGGACACTAAGGTTCAGAGCAAATCCAAATCCCCTTAATATTAATTAATTTAGGTATCAAATTTTCTAATCTTGATCATGTCCTTTCAATTTCAAGTTTTCAAATTTATATTCTACAGAAATATATCATTGAAGGACAATCATGTCGTTGATTTAGAGTTTGTTTGAAAGTACTTTTAAAATGAGCAAAACCGCTTTTAGTGAAATTAATTTTGGGTTCCGAAAACACTTCAAATGCTTTTTGGAAGAAGCACTAGATGTGCTTCCTGTGCTTCTTGCAAGAAGCACTTTTAAGTGTTTTTCCATAATCTACTTGAATTTTACTAAGAATTAGTTTCAAAAACATTTTCACCAAAACGTTTTTAATCATTTTAAAATCACTTTCAAACTAGTCTCTAATTGTTCAACTTGCTCGTTGATCTCCTTGCAGTTGATTTTATGAACATAAATGTCCAAAACAAAGGGAAATACTATTCGACCTCAACAATTTTCGTTCCATACACAACAACGTAAAAAACTGCACATTCAAAAGCAAACACAAACCGTAACAAAAGAGAAACATAAACACAGAGATATGAAACCTCAGCACACAAGATGTGATCAGATCAGATGGAGTCTAAAGCACTCGGATTCAGAGAAGCAAATGCAAGAAGCTGCGCGTCGCGCTCGAACACATCCAATTGTTGCTTTTCCAAATTCACATATGCTTCAATCCCTTCTCCATTCCTTGTATCAATCAGAAAAATAGCGTTCTTCAGGGAACAGCTCGCAATAGTTACCCAAATTGGCTTCCCCCAGCCAAAGTCAGCTTCATACACTGGGAACCTGCACCAGCTGCTACATCTGTACGTCACCAAATTCGCTATCGAAAATTCTTTCCTTAATGCTTGCGTACACTCCTTAAAGATTGCCGGCCATTGATCTTCCCCGCGAAACTTTTGAGCATAAGAATCGCAAAATCGGGTCATGCTCTGCTTCATTTGAGTCACCAGGTGATGCAACTCGATCACACTGTCCTCAGCTGTGGACAATGCAAAAGCCCAAATCATGCTGCCTACAGAATTTTTCGGCAACGGAGGGATCACCCTAGTGCGGAGATTCACTGCATGGATGAAAACTGTCGGGTTTAAGGACGACTGTGAAGTTGATCTTAACGCAGAAATTGCACAGCTGTAAATCAAAGCTGTCACAACTTCAACCCTTGTAGGGTTTTGCACTTTGTCCGCGACTATAGCTTTGAGGGAAGCAATCTTCAGGGCATCAAACACAAATCTCTTGGTGACGCAGTCGCCTTTTTCGAGCACAGTTTCCGGGAACAATGGCATGTCACCTTGGGGAAACGTATCTGCTCCGATGAACAAAGGAGACGGTACATATTGATCACACTTGTTTCGAGCTGCCCAGTCGTTGATGAAGTTGGCCAAGGTGGATATGTCAGCTACTTTGTGTGACATACAGATGCCAATTGCCATGCCACCACAGTCAAAGAAGCTTACTTGAACAGCAAAGATCACGCTGAGACTCGAATCGTCGTTCCACTGTAAATTGTCTGTGAATAACAGGTCCAGCCATGTATCTTCAGGGTGTTCAAGAATTTCAGATAGCTTGATGTTTCTGACTCTTGCTTCGACAAACGCAACTCCTTCATCGTTGCAGTCAACGGAGGCTCGGTCTGTTAACCTGCCGGCGAACGGGTAGTACTTGGATAGTATTTCTGATAAAGATTTCTTGAGCTGCTTGGATTTGTGATCGCCATTAGGAGAAGCAGGGCTCTCCTTGTGATAGAAGTAAACCACCGGCAGATAAGTACGAGGAGTATTCTGTTCGAGGAATGAAAGGTTGTGTGTTCGAAGATGTGGTGGGGTTGGAGTGGAAGGTTTGATGATTTCTCTGGATATGATTTCAACTTCCATGGTCATGATAACTGTATTGGTTTGATGCTAAAGATCCCAAAGCTGCAACAAATTTTGAGCTTTTCCATGTTCATATGGTTGAAATGTATTTATAGGATGAAAACTAACGAGGCCGTGAGTAGTGATTATCAAACCCTCGTTTTCTGCTTCTGCACTCTTCTCTTTGTTTCTATCTATCGATTCTCCTTCAATTATCGCCTTGATTGTCCTTCAAATGATATAATATTGAAATTTCAATGCAAAAAATTTGAAAACTTGCAAGTAAAAGGATATGATCAAGATTAGAAAATTTGATACCCTAATTAACTAATATTAAGGACAAAGGAAGTGGTCCTAAGAAACTGTACGGCAGAATGAAAAGTCATGTTTAAAGTGAAGAGGCCAACACTGTAAGGCCAAATGAAATGAGGATCTTTGAGCTCTGTTTAAGGGATTATTGGGTGCGGCAAAGACACAAGGGGAATGAGGGTGTTTGATTAGCTGGAGAGATTAATGTTATTAAAGTTATGACTAGAATAAGCACTGGATTTGAAAGTTTGACAATGTGTTTGGAATGACT
This sequence comes from Crataegus laevigata, assembly GCA_963580275.1. Taxonomy (NCBI): domain Eukaryota; kingdom Viridiplantae; phylum Streptophyta; class Magnoliopsida; order Rosales; family Rosaceae; genus Crataegus; species Crataegus laevigata. Next base: position 8,441,174 of record OY756948.1, on the reverse strand, counting down.
ATCAGCACTCAAAAGTGCTTTTTGGAGAATCACGTAATAGGTGACAATGTGCTTCTAATAAGAGCATTTATCCTAGAAGAGTGTTTATGAGCGGCAGTACTTAAGCTTTGTCAAACTCTCTCCTACCTCGAATTGTTTGCGCGACAAGATATGATGAGTGTATAATGGACGGACCGAATCCTAATTGGATCAACTGTTTCCAATTTTCCACACCCCCTTAAGAGCTAGAGTCTCTCTTTGCTGAATCAGATAGCTCCTACATTTTACATGCCCGTCGTTCTGTCCTACTCAGCGTGACATGTTGAAGCCGACTACCATTATGTTCCGGAGAGTTACCCACAGAGAACTGATGGGTTGAGATTTTCATTATCTCTAAACTCTTTTCAATAAACCCAAATGAGCAAAGCAGCACAGCAATAAGGGAAGTACCAAGGGAAATTTATTGAGACCCAACTGGTTTCTTTTTAGACATCACAATGAGAAAAAATGCAGATTCAAAAGCAGAAACAAACACAACGGTTTGAAAACTAACACGAAATAAGATCGACTATGTATGTGCTGAAGATGATCAGATCAAACGGAGTCTGAAATGCTTGGATTCAAAGAAGCAAATGCAAGAAGCTTCTCGTCGCGCTCAAACACATCCAGTTGCTGCTTTTCCAAATTCACATATGCTTCAATCCCTTCTCCATTTTTCGTGTCAATCAGAATAAAGCAATCCTTAGTCGTGCAGCTAGGGACGGTGATCCAAATTGGCTTTCCCCAACCAAAGTCAACTTCATACATTGGGAACCTGCACCAGCTTGTACATTTATACATCACCAAATTCGGTCTCGAAAATTCAACCATTGATTCTTGCAAACACTCTTGGAAGATCACCGGCCATTGATCCTTCCCGCGAAACTTTTGAGCATATGAATCACAAAATCGGGTCATATTCTGCTTCAGCTGAGCCACCAGGTCATGCAACTCAATCACGCTGTCCTCAGCTGTGGATACTGTATATATCCAAACCATGCAACCTACAGAATTTTGCGGTACTGGAGGAACCATTCTAGTGCGCAGGTTCATTGATTGAGTGAGAACAGTCGGGTTTGAGGAAGACCCTGAAGTCAATCTTAGCGCAGAAATTGCGCAGCTATAAATAAAAGCTGCTACAACTTCAACCCTCGTGGGGTTTTGCACTTTATCCGCGACTAAGGCTTTGAGGGCAGCAATCTTTGTGGCATCAAACACAAATCTTTTCGCGACACAATCGCTTTTCTCGGGCGCAGCTTCTGGGAACAGTGGCAGGTCACCTTGGGGAAATATATTTTCCGCGACGAACACAGGGGATGGTACATATTGATCACGAGCCACAGCTGCCCAATCGTTGACGAAATTGATTATGGTGGATGCATCAGCTATCTTGTGTGACATACCAATGCCAAGTGCCATTCCACCGCACTCAAAGAAGCTCACTTGAACATCCACGATCACACTGACATCCGGATCCTCATTCCACGCCACATCTTCGGAGATTAGCAACGCCAGGTCCTCGTCTTTCGGGTTCTCAAGAATGTCAGAGAGCTTGAAGTTTCTGATTCGCGTTTCGACAAATGCGACTCCTTCATCGTTGCAGTCGATGGAGAATCTGTCTCTGATCCTGCCGGCAAAAGGGTAGTATTTGGACAGTGTTTCGGATAGTGATTTCTTGAGCTGATTGGATTTATCCGCGACAGAGCGATAATCGGAGACTTCCTTGGGGTAGAAGTAAACGACCGGAACATAAGATCGAGGGTTAATCTGATCGAGGAGCGAGAGTTTGTGTGTTCGAAGATGTGGTGGGGTTGGAGTGGAAGGTTTGATGATTTCTCTAGATATGTTTTCAACTTCCATGGCCGCCATAACAGTATATTTGTGAGCTTTTTAAGTTAATTTGTATGTAGCAGATAACAGAAATGTACTTTATAGGATGAAAAACCGAATGATTTCATAGACCCGGTCAACTTGGGTGGTCTGCAGTCGCTGGCATAAATATCATTATTGTCTTCCATTCATTCCTGGAATTGAATCATGAGCCCAAGGTGAGGATCCTTCTGACAAAGGAGTGTGGATCATTAGATGAAAATTTAACGGTTATAATTACTCTAATTTTAAAGGGGCTCTCTGTTTGTAACCGTTAAATTTTCATTCAACGATCCACACTCTTTGGTCAGGAAGATCCTCACTTTGGACTCAGGAAATGATCCAATTCCTCAAAACCTGTCTACAAAAGTTCGACAAGGGCTGAGAAGAAAAGAGAGTCCCAACTCTCAAGATGTTGACTAATATAAGAAAGGGTTAAATGGTTTTTCTAACAAACAGTACTTGAAATTGACTCCATCAATCATGATGGTTTTTAAAATTAAAAATCGATTAATGTATTCCCTAAATTTTAACCCCACGAATCAATGTCATCCTTCCGTCAGTGTTCCGTCCAAATTAACTCTAAAAAGAGTAGGCAACCAATTTTCATGGTAAAATGACCAAAATAACCCTGTTTGTGAAATCTCATTCCTGAATTTCACTATTATAATCTCCGTATTTGTATTATTGAGGATTTATATTATTTTTTGAGAACTTATATTAATTTATTTGAATTTAGATTTTAATTAAATTAGTTGCGAAGTTTGAAGTTTGGAAATTAATTATTTAAAATACGTATACCGTTAGAGGTTACAAATTATATTTTCGAATAGAGCTCAATCTCACAAACGCGTAGGCACAAACCGTTCGTGAAACAGAGTTATAACGAAAAAGTTATTAACGTTTAAATTTAGAAATAGTTTTGTAATTTTGCCCTTAATTAGAATACTCCAGAAAATCTGGAGTCTAAGGTATGCCAAGTGTGGGGCTAGGATGAAAAGAAAATAAGAGAAATGAATGAGATGGACGACTGGGATAAAAAGGAAAAAAGAGAAATAAGGGAAATGAGTGAAAGGATGGGAGGAAGCTAGCCAATGAGAGAGGGAAGAAATGAGGGGAAATGAGAGAAATGGGAAGCAGAGGATCCTCGACCCACGCCCTTTTGACCTGACCCGGTCGGTTTCCTTGTTTTTTCGACGGGTTTTCGCCCATTTTTTCTTCGAAAAATTACATCAAACCACCACTTGGAAAACCCTTCATGACATTCCCCCATCCTATTACACCCTAAAAATGAAGAGATTTGGCCTTGAAATTGGGAGAACCCGCACAGTGGGGTGCGGCAGTTTTGAGTTTGAATCCCCAAAATTTGAAGCTAATCCTGTCAACAACCATCACTATTAGACTCCTCTCAACCTTAGGAGCAAAGCCCATGCATTGGCTGGAGCATCAGAGTTTGTTTTAAAGTCAAATTGAGGCAACCCATTTCTAAAGTTCCCGTGGGTTTGAGTGAAATTGAAGCATTTTCTGACCAAATTGGCATTGGTCATAGGTATGAAACTTGCACTACTCATTGAGATCTACATTTATGTGAAATTTGATAATTTTTTAAAATAGTTGAATTTTCCGGCTAGTCGGGGCGGCCAACCTCCACTAGTGGTGGCACGTGGCCAATTGACACACCCGCCCCTTTAATTATTTAAATAAATTAAAAAAATTGGCCCTGGAAGTTTTCAAAAAGTTCAATTGGGTCCCTAGACCCTGGGCTGCCACGTGGCAGCACCCCATCCCCATTTTCTTTTTCTGGTTTCTGTCCCCCACTCCCCGAAGCTCTCTCTCTCTCTCTTACTTTCCCTTTCTGTCTCTCTCTCACTCTCTCAAAACCCTCTCGAGCTCTCTCCCTATTCCCCGTGACTCTCTCGCTCTCACTCTCCCTCTCTACCCTCGCACTCCCTCACGATCGCACGCACGACCGCGCACCCATCTCCGTTCCCTCTCTCTCGTCGTCTCGCCTCTCTTGGTGACCTCGCAACGACCGTTGCGGACCCAGAACTTCCGGCGAGTTCCTCTGTTCTTCCCGGCGAGGTAAGCCCTAAATCCTTACTCCCTTCGACTCGATTTGTGAATGGTTGAGTTTATAACGAGATTTACCTCGTTAATTCAAGGGTTTTGGGACGAAATCATCACGGGGTGCCTACACCCATTTTCTCCGGCGAATCCGCGAGCCCCGAGGCATTTTCCGAGCAGCTCCGGCGGCTTTCCGTCGATCTGAAGGTACCACTCTACTCCTCTCTCTTCGCTCTTCGATTTTATGGGTAGATCGGAGCTTAGGGTCTCCGTTGGTGGTCGGCCGGAGCTGTCAAAGCTCCGGCGTTCGCCTCTGTGTACTTCGGTGCCAAACCCAGGCCCTTTGGGCCATAACCCGAAACCCAAAACCCATCGGGCCTTAGGCCCGTAGCCAGCCCAGCCCAATCCCTTTAATTATTTAGTATTTTAATTTCTGTTATTAATTAGGAATTAGGGCCTTCGGGCCGTTGTGACTGGGCACTAGGCCCAATTCCACCGGACCCAGTACCCTAGCCGTACCCTTTTTTTATTTAAGGTACCCAAAATCATTTAAGGCCTTGGGCCTCAGAAAAACTAGGGCCTTTGGCCCGTGTCACCCAAACCCATAACCCTTTCTGGGTTCTTTAAACCTGGGCCCTTGGGCCGGTTTTATCTAGGGCTTTAAGCCCAGACCCGTTTAGCCCAGATGCCCTTTTGGGCTGATCCAAACCCGAACCCAAGACCCTGGCGGGTCAGACCCAAACCCTAACCCAGGTTCGAATCCGACCCAAACCCGGGTTGACCCGACCCGTGGGTTGACCCGTTGACCCGACCCGTGGGTTGACCCGTTGACTTGACCCGTTGACCCGGTCAAAGGTCAACGTTGACCTTGACCGTTGACCGTTGACTTTGACTTTGACCAGTCAACGGTCAACGTTGACTTTTTGGGTTCCGTTCGGGACCCCTCCTAGGCTAATTTGGACGTCCTGGACCTATTTTTGAGGTCCGTTTTCCCAAATTAAATCGTTAAAATAGAATTTGACTAAGTTGGGCCCTTTATGTGCTTAGGGGCAACTAGCGTGGCTTCCTATTTTCGCTAGCAGCGCAGCATTGGATGGCTCAGTACTGTGAGTGGACCCCTTCTAAAATACTTACTTTATTTTAAGAAATTATATGAGTGAAATGCTTGAGTATAGAATAGTGTGATACGATGTTTGAGTATTGAATGCTGAAATATAATGTTGAGATTAAATAAATATATGTGGCATTGATCTGATACTACCTAGTGGTCCACTTCCGCTACGGGATGTAGGGATAGGATTCCGGTCCATCCCGGGCGACGGTTATGGTGCTGGCATAGGGCCTGGAGTGTGTTACCTCTGACTTTCGAGTACAGGGACGGGAAGCTGGCATTGGGCCTGAAGTGTGGTTTCCTCTGACTGTATGCTCAGGGACGGGGAGCTGGCATGGGGCCTGAAGTGTTATATTGGACATTCACTAGCGATTATTCTGATATGGTTATGACTCTATACTTATGAGCTGTTATTTGGGTATTACCTTGCGTGTTGATCTGAATTGAGATATTGTACGATAAAATGTGATTATGATTATGAGTCGTGATTGAAATACTGTGTTGTATGGTAGGCGTAGGAAAACTTACCTATATATCATGTTTTGGTTTTCTAACTTGGGGGTTAGTACCTTGATAACTATTTTCTTATACGTATAAAAAAATTGGTCCACTCACCCTTGTTTTGCGCCCCCTTCAGGAGATAGGAACGAGGATTATGATTTGAGGGATTACGATCTGAGCTTTGAGGCATTTCCCTACCAGTGATCCAGTACTATCCCTTCTTCTCCGGCACTTTGTGTAATAGCACTCTCCTATCCTAATTTCCGTGTAATCTAGCGTAGACTTATGCTCTGGACACGATTCTGTAATGTGTGTTCTATCAGTGTTGGCAGTTGAATATTAGTTTGATGTACCATGTTTCTGCTGCTTAGTGTGTAATTTGAATATTTCATATAATTACTTTATGTGGGTTGTGAACATATTTAGGATATTTTGGATTATTAATGGTTTTAAATGGCTTACGTCACCCCTCGGGTGTCGGCCAGCACGTGTTCGTCCCGATGTCTACAGGACATCGGGACCGGGGCGTGTCACCAATGGACCGATGATGTCTTTCTAAGTTCAATTAGAGTCCCTGATTTTTTATTTGATATTCGTATGACGTGGTTTGATCGTTTGAACCTAATTTCACTATGATACATTACTTGATCAATATATGAATCGATGATCCGACCATTGGATCGTCACCAAACTCTAATTCATTATAGAACATAATATTTAAGGATATTAGGAACTGACAAATCAAGAATCCAAGTACGGATCTTCCCGAATTGGATTTTGAAGTTTGTACAACTAATTGTTGACCGGCTCTTAATTTGGTGATTGGCAGAGATCCGACCATTGGATTATAATGAAATTTTAATATGTTATTTTAGAAGCATAATATGAATCTTTGGAAGTTACGGATCTGAAATCCGATATGCAGATCTTATTGATCGAATTATGTAGGGTTGTGGGCACCACCGTTGATCAAGAGTTGACTTTTGGTCAACATGTCTCGAATTGGTTATAAAACTAAAATTAGTATTAATAAAGGCTTAGTTGAGGCTTTGCGGACCTATCTCAGTAAGTGACTTTAATATATGTGATATGGTGATTACCCGATTCTTTATATTAATATCCTTTATGGATATGATTTGGCTTTATAAATGTGATTTTTGTTGAAATGTGACTTGGTTTTATAAATGTGTTTTTTGTTAAAATGTGATTCTTTTATAATTGGCCATCGATCTATTTTTATTAAATGTGAACTGATTCATGGATTGGTAATATTTGTGAAAAGGTGATTTGAATTGCATATTGAAATGGTTGTTAAATTGAGGGCTAGTAGGAAACCATGACCCTGCTTGGTTAATCCGCAATAGAGGGTCACTAGTGGTCCTGCTTGGTTAATCCGCGATAGGGGACCATATTATTTATGGATCGTGCTTGGTTAATCCGCGATAGGCAATCCTTATAGCCATACATACTTAGGAGTGATCATGCTTGGTCGTAATCACTGCCTAACAGTTTTATAGGTGTGACTCTGCTTGGTTAATCTGTGATAGGGGGTCACTACCTACTTAGTTATCTTGGTCCTGCTTGGTTAATCCGCAATAGGGGACCATGGTCCTGCTTGGTTAATCCGCAATATGGGACCATATTTTCTATAGATCGTGCTTGGTTAATCCATGATAGGTAATCCTTATATCTTTGGTATGGCCATACACACACTTAAGGGTGATTATGCTTGGTTAATCTGCGATAGGTGATCACTGCCTAACAAATGCTTAGGAGTGACTCTACTTGGTTAATCCGCGATAGAGGGTCACTACCTACTTGATTACTGCAGGGGTGGCTCTGCTTGGTTAATCCTAGATAGAGGGTCACTTCCTGTTTGGTTACTTATGTAGGCTTTGGCCAAACTAGCGTCTCTCTAGCCCTAGTTTTTAATGAATATATGAACGATGGTTTTCGAGAATCTTGGTGGTTTGAATGGGAAAAGTCGTTGGATGTTTGAGTGACTTGATGAGTAGATTTTATATTATATATTTAACCCTATTCTTAGTATATTTTGGTTAATATTTTGGAAGAATTTTGATACTTTGAATTATATTTCCAATATAGGACTTTCGACTTCCTCTGGAGCAAAACATGGTCAAATGAACGAATTTTGGAGTAATTCCAATTGGAGGACGTTCGTGAGTCACTTATCTTGATCGTCTCACAACATCATAATTTTCTTCCCAACGATGATTTTCTGGTGACAAAATAAAGGAGCGATGTGCAGTGTTGGAAAATGATGTTTCGGGCTTGAATTGCGTTTTTGGAGCCCAAGATGACTTCGGATGGGTTCGTGGCCTTCTGGAGATGTGTTCAGGACGTTCCGATCTTCCAAACAAGCTATCTTGGGCCGGGTTTGGAGGATATCTGAGGCTAAAACGTGACTGAACTGTTTATGTGCAGATTTCCTAGCTTAATTAGGATTTTATTTTCTTATTTATTTTTTTTATTATTATTAGTTTCCTAATTAGAGAAAAAGACCAAGAAACTCTAGGGTTTTTGGCGTTGGTTTTTAGTGAGGGTTTATAAGGCTTTTGCCATTCCTAGTTTTAGGAGGAGCTTATTATTATTCAACTTTTGGAGAAAAGAACTTTGCTAGGGTTCTTGGAGATTTTCTACTTTAAGGTGTTTTCATTCCTTTTCTTCTTAATGATATTTTCTATGATTCTAATTATGAATATGCATAACTAATTCCCTTTTGCTAGGGCAAAACCTTAAGCCTTAGCATGACTATGTAATTTCTATTTAATTGCTTATGATTGATTGCGTGCATGCTTTGAATTATTGATCACTGTTTTAAACTATCTAGTTGTCTTAATGACTGGCCACCATTAGGGTTTTTAGAAAAGTAATTTGATGCAATTTTGGTCGGAAGGTTCCCTAAAATTGACGTTGGCTTCTTGTGATTAATAGTTGTAATTTCACTTAAGATGAACACCACGTCTTAAGGGTTGCACGGTTTTTCAAAGGGTTTTCATAAAGCATAATGAGTCTTCCATGTTCAGATTTGATTCGAACGCCCGGACGGGTTGCATGTTAGATATACGTTCTATGTTGAAGGTTTCAAGTAGAATATATATTAAGAAAACCTAACCTTCAAAGTGGTATGTGCAAATCATGGGTAATTGATAGAAATTCATAGGATTGCTAGGTGACGGTGAAACCCTAGTGTTTTTATAAATTGGTATTTAAAACTCTTTTCTTTTGTCATATTAGTTTTTAATTAAAATTCATTTTTAATATTACCCACTTTCAAAATCATCTTTCTCAATCTTTAATTTCAAGTAATTGATTAGGAATTGTTTTTGCGAAAATTATTCAAATAGTCATTGAGGAGAACGACCTTGCATGAGCATCTATACTACATCTACCTTGTATTCTTGCAAGTATTTCATGTGATTTTGCCTCTATTTGTATAGACGGTGAAATTGCTATCATGACTCCTTCAGAGTTGTTAGAGACTTGACTATATTTTCATAATTACGAACTGATCTTTAGGGTTTATAAACTGTGATCTATGGTCTTTCTTTTTATCATTGTCACTCACCCAAGCTTCGCAGTTTATCTGACTTCTTGTTAGCCAGTGCACCATTCTCATGATGTAGGCACTGATTATACATGTGATAGATTTAGGTAGACTACAAGAAACTGCTAAATATTTTGGATTCCGTTGAGTGGTCTGGAATCTTTGCTCTTGTTCATTTCCATAAGGTTAATCTAGAACCCTAGATTCAAGTGAATGAGAATTACCCCAAAAAGACCTTGTGAATATTAATTAGATTCACCATGTTTAATTACTTATAATTCAAGTAGGAAATTATATAGAGTTCCTTAATTAAATTCGTGAAATGATATGTTTTCGCATTGATTGATTAACGTAGTTAAATGCTAAGATTATGCATCTTTGAGTCGTGAATTGGTTAATTGATGGGATTGTGGAATGACGTTGGATATGATTGTTATTATTAAGATTATTTTAGTTGATCAGTGTGGTTTGAGAATAATATTGTGCTTCGTTGGTTATTTGATATGTTACATGCTATGGATGAAGGTATCATGTTGGAAATAAAGTGAATTATGGGATGATTGTTCGAGTGTAGTGAAAGGTGAACTACGAATGGCTTGATCCCTATTTAGGGTATGTAGGCAATCTAACGAGGAAGTTAGATGCAGCCATAAAATGTACGAAAAATGCTATAAAATTCGAATCTTGATCTATGCTTTGTACATATTTCGGAGGTGGGGTATGTTAGATACACGGGTATTTGGTGTTGTCACGTGTTGATCCTAGACATATGTCTGGATCGGGGCGTGACACTATTCCTTATAATTTGACTTACTACCTTTCTTTTCCTTTCTTAATCTTCACTTTTCTCTCTATTTTTTCATGGATTCGGATCTTGTAAATCAGTTGCCCTTTTCCATTGCTTAAACTTGGGCATCTGACTTGCCCTCTATCTCCTCCTTTTACTGGTAACTTCAACACATTTTTCATCTTCTTCATTGTCAACAATCTAACTTGCCCTTTGTCTCCTCCTTTTGCTGGTAACTTCAACACATCATTCATCTTCTTCACTGTCAACAATGCTATCAGGGTCACCTGACAAAGCTTCATCATCAAAAATCTCCCCAATGGGGTTGTCACACATTTTCTACAAACATGTTATCATCTTCTTCATAAAGTTGTTTTTCAAATTGCGCTGCTGGTATATCATCTTCTTCGTCTTGCTCATAATCACTGTCAATAAGCTCCTTGTCAGTACCTTCATTTTCGTCCTCATCATCATCATCTTCATTCACACCCCCTGCATTGCTTTCATCTTCATTCCCACCACTATTACAGGTTGCAGCTTCACCCTCATGCCCTTGTTGTTCAATCCCAAAACCAATTATCCCAATTCAAACTATGTGTTATTTGCAACTCTTCATCTAAGCTCACAACCACATCAAATAATTCGTTTCTTCTCATTATTTGCTTGTCAACTTGAATAGAAGATTGAACCTCATATATTTCCCTCTTCCAATTGTCACTTGAACGTCAGACCATGTACAAATCAACAATTTTGTTCACAGGCAAGTCTTTAATCAAATTCACCACATCTGCATCACATTTCATCTCTTCAAAAGTCCCATCAAGAAGCTTCTTATATTGTGCTAACTTTTTCTCATATTTTAGGTGCGAGATCCCATATCGGTAGGGTGAGGGTTGGTCCATGGCCTTATACGTACATGCCTACTTCCCTATAGCAAGACGCGTTTTGGGAACTCACTGGCTTCGGATCCCATAAGAACTCCGAAGTTAAGTTAGTTTGGGTGAGAACGGTCCCAGGATGGATAACCCCCTAGGAAAGCCCAAGAACAAAACCGTGCGGGCCGAGCCCAAAATAGACAATATATTGCTATGCAGACTAGGATGAGACAATTTGGTATCAGAGCCAGTCTCACCGTTCTTTCGAGTGTGCCGACAAGGGTGTCGGGCTCCCAAGGGGGGTGGATTGTGAGTTCCCACGTCGACGGGGTGAAGGTTGGTCCATGGCCTTATATGTACATGCCCACCTCTCTATAGCAAGACGTGTTTTGAGAACTCACTAGCTTTGAATCCCATAAGAACTCTGAAGTTAAGTGAATTTGGGGGAAAGTGGTCCCAGGATGGGTGACCCCCTAAGAAAGCCCAAGAACCCAATAACAAAACCATGTGGAGTGGGAAGCAAACAATATCTTGCTATGCGGAGTGGGATGTGACATTAGGTCCTTTGCAATATTGTGATATTCTACCAACGATTGCATGTCACCATCAACCCAATTGAGAAATATAACATTACCCCTGTGTATACTTCATTGCGTCCTTTTTTAATCAACTAACCTCTATGGTGAATTTTATAAGTGAAAAGGTCGAGATAAGCTACAAGACATACAAATTCAAGTCAAAATTATGTTACACTTAAAATGAATAGGTGACATGCATCAAAATCTACTATGTTTCGTTCCTTATATTTATGCAACAAAAAATTCTTCTCCTATAATTAATCATGTGCAATTCTTTCTTAGTAGTTGTCAAAACTACATTTTCAGCCAAGAGTTAATCAAATGTGGTAATTAAATGTAAAGAGAGAGAAGACACTTACATAATAATATAGAACTAATATTAAAGCATTACAACTAGTATATTTTCAAGTTAAATCATCACTTTATTTAACCTAAAAGAGAGAGAAGCCAATAAATTAGGAAAAGGAAATTGAGAGCAAGGTATTGTCAAATCTATGAAAAAAGGATATGGATACTCTAAGCCTGAGAGGAATGCAAAGAACATGCTAATTAGTCATTCCCCATCAACTTAATTAAGTTCCTTCAATTTTATTATCATATATTGTTTGCATAATTAATTTATTGGGTGTGACTAGTGGTGGAAGGAAGCATGTTATTCTTGATTGGAGGAATAGCAAGGTGTCTAAGGTGGAACAAATGAGGTGATGGTTAGAGGCTTAAGAAACTATGAGGAGGGGCAGGAAAAACTAGTTCACGAAAGAGGAAACCCATTTCTATCCAAACCCTACACCTAAGTCAATGCCACAATAACCAAACCAATACCATTGAACAATGTAAGAATTTAACACAAATGACAAACATATACATTGGGACAGCAGAAAAGTCTAAACCCACTTCAAACCCTCAAACACCAACATTACAAAACAACCCACTGACATATTTCACAAGAAAACAACACCCACTTATCAAACCGAACAAAAATTCATATTAGGATCACTAAAAGTGCAAACAAACTCAAAAACTAATGGAGATTCGATTTACTCACCATATTGTGAAGGCTTTCCATTTTTTCGATATATTTCTGGCATCGCAATAAACCTAAATCACCCTCGCAAACAACCAAACTCGAATTATTCCTGACAATCCTCTAATTTAGTTGAATCTAACAGGTTTCATTGAATCTCATGTAAAAAATCTCCAATATTTTTTCAAACCCTAAGTCTTATAGTAGAAAAGAATTCGCAAGAGGAGGAGGAATGAGGAAAAGTAAGAGATTGGGCGGGACAAGAGAAAAAGTGGGAAGGGAGGAATAAGATTAGTAGGGTATTATTGTCATTTACCATGAAAAAATTGTCACGTGTTCTTTTTTAATGTTGATTTGGACAGAACACTAACGGAAAGACAACATTGATTCGCAGAGTGAAAATTCAAGGACTACATTGATTGATGGGGTCAATTTTAAGGACCGTTTGTGATAAAGACCCTATAAGAAATTGTCAAGATGCACTTTGACCATATGCATGTGCCACTCGAGAGGTCGAAACAAAATTATAGAAAGAAAAATATCATAACTACCAACCAAATGCATAGTAACTGTTTTTGTATATTTTTCATGATGTACGGGACACATTTCTCACGATTTTTCATTCTGATAACAGAAACATGGATTAGTTGTGAGGCCCAAAAGACATCAAACTTCAACGATGTTGCTTGTCTGTTTTTCAAGTTGCAACTCATAGATCGTCCTTGCAAAATATTAGTCAAAATAGAAAATTTTGAGGCATCTAATTGAGTTAAAAAAAACTGAGGAACATTGTGGTCTAAGAAACGTTGAAATTTCATCGTGACAATCGAATAGACAAATTGTTTCGGATTAAATTGAATTCACAAGAATGATTTATGAATCAAGACTTGCAACATATACGGTTCAAATTGTTAAAGTTCGTTGCGAGATGAGTCCCATAACTATCCCCATTTTTTCCAAAGTGCAATCAGTTTTCCAACTGCTTTTGTAAAGTTACCAGGCGAGCTAAAGAATGTTTTCAATCGTTACCGGAGGATGAAGAATGAACTTAAGACCTCGGATGTAAAAGGTAAGTTATTCTTAACCAAGTGCAAAACTCTCACAAACTTAAAGCAATTTAAGAAAACTGAAAACAAATATGATTGACGAAAACTTATCAGAACTCTCCAAGAAGCAATCTCATTAAAAATTACATATAGTGGTGTTTAATTAAAACACTTAAAAAGCAAAAGTTCTTTTACGAAAAGTGCTTCTTGTAAAAGCAATCCGAATGGATATCTCCTATCAATGGCTTGTTTGTCCAACACGATTAACGTGTAATCTACGGCCAAATCTTCCAGCCTTCTAGTAGCTCAAACAAGTTTCCAAATCATCTCCGAGCTCAACAAGTAGTTAGTTGGTTGAAAGTTGCTCAACCAAGGGGATTAAAATCAACAATTAGTTTCTCTAACAATAGAATAGCTGCTTTAAATAGAGTTTCGATAACAGATTAACTGTAATCAGTTAATTTTGCTATAATTAGTTATCTTCGTCTCAAGGCTGAAAAATGAAAATTCAATAAGAAATCCGCTGTGATTATTCTTTCTCTGGAGCTGCAATTCCTACGTAAAAAGGTCAAAAATGCAGATGAAGATTGAGATAGTCTCTGAAGATCAATGTAAACCATCATCTCCGACTCCAGACCACCTTAAGAGCTACAAACTCTCTCTGCTAGATCAGATAGCTCCTATCTTTTACGTGCCCGTTGTTCTATTCTACTCGGCTTCTGAAAACATTGACAATACCACCATTGTCGATAGGCTGAAGAAATCTTTATCCGAAACCTTGACCTGTTTTTACCCTTTGGCCGGAAGGATTGAGGGCAACGCATCCGTGGATTGTGAAGATGGAGTTGTTCTCTTCACAAAAGCTAGAGCTCACATTCAGCTCTCTGAGATACTAAAAAGTCCAGAAATGGATTTAGTGCAACAACTTCTTCCACTCGATCCCTACAATATTAGAACAGACAAGGCAGTTGCAGCCATGGCCGTCCAATTGAACTGCTTTGACTGCGGTGGCATGGGCATTGGGATCTGCCTTTCGCACAAGATCGCAGATGGTGCAACATTGTCTTCGTTCCTTGATGCTTGGGCGACAAGGTCACGTGGTATTTCAGAAAACATCACTCCCTCCCTAAATTCAGCCACCATGTTTCCACCTAGGGACAAAGAAATCTTCATGCCATCCAATTTGATCAAGAGAGAAAATATCGTGACAAAGAGGTTTGTGTTTGATGCATCCAGCTTAGCCAAGCTGAAAGTCAAAGCATCCAAGGGTTTGTGCACGGACGACCGTGCTCCTACTCGTGTGGAAGCTCTGACAGCCCTTATATGCAAGTCTAGCATGAATGCGAAGAATGGTACATTGGGTAAGGGCAGGCCATCAATGGCGATATCCCATGTGGTGAATTTAAGGGAACGAATGGCTCCACCTTTGCCAGAGCATTCTTTTGGTAATATCTGGCGGTTTGCTGTTGCATCCATTATGAACGACGAAAGCAACCCAGAGTTGCATGACTTCGTGGTTCGATTAAGAAAAGTAATAAGGAAGATCGATGATGATTATGTGAGGAAACTGCAAGGTGAAGATGGGTTTACACATGCTTGTGAGCCTCTAAAAGAAACCAGTGAATTGGTCTCCGAAGGAGAGGTTGAGTTTTTCAGGTTCAGCAGTTGGATTAGGTTTTCCCTATACAACACTGATTTTGGATGGGGAAACCCCACCTGGGCATGCATTCCTAATGTGCCCATCAAGAATGTTGTCATACTGTTGAGTAGTAGCTCGGGTGACGGAATAGAGGCATGGGTGACCTTGGACGAGGACGACATGGCTAAATTTGAACGTGATCACGAGCTACTAGAATTTGTTTCTGTGGCGCCTATGTAGCTAGGTTCATGTCTTCCAGCCAATCCTATGCTTCAAGTAATTGATGTTCTTAGTTTACACATTTGTAAATTACCATCATTTGGTTAGGAACAAGTAACCGAAAGCACAAGTCCAGTAAATGCATATTAATGATGATGTAGGGCCTAAGAACATTCATCGCAAATAAAGCCAATCAGATATATCAATATATTAAAAAATGCACACGCAAATAGATCTTTCTGAGATCCACGGATAGATATTATACACATACAGAAACGAGACTAAGTAGTTCAGTAAGTACTTCAAACCAATTAAATCAACTCCAAGTGAATAAAATTACCTGTACTTTGCAGCTTCTTTCATGTTAACCCTTATCGACTATAGCTCTACGTTCACCGTGCTGAATATGTAATGCAGCTTTGAACTCCTGTTTTGTCGCTTTGTGCAAATGGTATCTATGAAAATCCCTGAATTCCATTGCTGTGCAATGTTTCTCTTGAAAGTTGGGTGAAAATAGCCGAAAATATAGGGACAAACAGAAAAGAGTATGGACAACTATCAATTAGTGTTCAACCTTTCACACCACACAGCCACGCAATTGCCCCCCACCACAAACGATCCAAAAGCAGCAAAACAGAAACATGAGACCTTCTAACAGCATGAGTATATCCCTCTACCATTAGCGTGAAGATGTTTGGATTGGACCCAAATGGCGACCAACTGCTTCACTGCTAACAGCGTTAGAAGCAGCAACCTCTTCTAAGCGCTTCCAGGTGGCTTCATGTTTTGCTTTAATCTCCTCCTCTTTCGCTTCCTCTTCTTGAAATTTGAGCAAACACTCCTCAAATAGCTCAGGATCAACATCGGAGTAGATTTTACGGATGTTTAATGTCAAGCTCCGGGCCACTTGGTTCCAGTGGTTGCGGCCATTATTCTCCAGGGCAGGAAAGATAATGGGCAATATGACTTTACAGTTTTCTCTGATTAAGTTCTCGATGTGATCATTGTTCCACAAGTACAAAGCCCTCTCTGCCACCTGTAAAAGCACACATCAGTCAGCTCAATCAAGGTTCTTGGTCAGGATATACATGGAATGTGAACAAACAATTCAGAAGAACTTGCCTGAAAGTTGAATACGGAAGGAAATACAATAATAACGATCAAAGGTATAAACAAAAGTAAAACCAAACCAAAAACGGACAATACTTATCAGAATCAATAAAAGGTGACATGCAAAACTTTTGGGAGGGCAAGTGGAAGAGAGAGATGGGTTTCTCCAAACAGGCGTCAAATATTTGTAAGCACAAAGAAATAACAAATTAAATGAAGACACAGCTCAATAGTCAATACCTGAAAGTGTGAACTGCTCAAGCAACGAGATATTTGGCGGAAGAGTGGTACCATACATTTCTGAAATTCTGCTGGCTGAGTTGCTTCTAAAGTTTCCTCAAGCTCACTTAGGAACATGACTTCCTTTGAACTATTTGTGATTGGCCAGTACTTTAACAACCCTCTTATAACAGTATCTGCAAGCCTGCAATCTTTCTCAACAAACTGTGAAATGCAGTAGGACAACTGCTGATGGTACATTTGTAAGCATCTTGGCTTGTGAAGGGGGATCAGAGCCTGAACTAGGAAAAGTTTGTGTTCTTCTTTAAGTGGAAGAGCAAATCCATTGATTATACTGCCCAAAACCTCTAAAAGCTCAGCAATCCCATTGTGCTTTTCCGTTTCAAAAATAAATCGGAAAAATATATTGTTGATTGCCTTCCTAATGAATGGGCGATGCACCATAAACTTTCCATAAACACGATGCAGAATTGTTTTTAAGTACTCCCTTTCCCTGGGATCCTCAGAATCAAAGAGAGCCAATAATTTGAGAACAAAAGACTGATCAATGTACTTCTTAGCAACCTTTGCATCTGTCTCAGGTGATGCAACAAACCTCAGAAAAAGTTCATATACAATCTGTAAGTGTGACCATGCAGGGTCCATCAAAGGCTCCTCCTCCTCCAAATCAAATCCTTCTAAAACCTTGTTCTCGCTGGGCTGTGGAGAGAACGACCTGAACAAATTCACACTTACCACCTTTACAACTTCTTGAACTATAATTTCAGTGAACTTTCCATTTGCAGAGGTAACATAATCTACAAGCTCTAGCAACGTCTGCCGCTTGATGTCTTTTTCTCTTAGATTTTTTGTCGGGTCAGTGAAGTCAAACACTACACAACATAAGTTCAGCTTTTTCACAAACAAGTTATGCTTCTCGGAGTTGGGTACATCTCTAAATGCTGGAAACGCTTCATAAGAAGTTGTAACAGAATTGAGACTTGAGTTGACAAGTTGGGGGGGCTTGCTTCCATGGCCATATCCTAAATTTGAAGCAGAATCTAGGCCCGAAAGAGGTACTCTATTCGAATTAAGTGGCCTATTCCCTACATCACTGCTTCTTGAACCTATGGAGGAAGCATTCAAAGTAGGGGCAGATGAACAACCGAACTCACGATTCTCGGCTGACTTAGACGGCTTCCTAGGAAGCTTACCAAATAAATTCTTGATCATGACTTCAAAAACAAATGATCTCAACCACAAATCCTGCCAACCCCTCACAGCAGAACTGAACCGAAAATTTGATACCTCAAATGAAAGAATCAAACCAGATAGACACAACCCATTTCACCAATGAGGTACAAAATCAGTAGTATAAGAAATTGAAAACCCAGATAGAGAACACCCATTTATGAAGATTAAATTACTCCCACAAGTTCCCTTGTTTTCATGTATCATTCTCTTCTAGTAATTCTCCAATTTCTTTATATATGTAACAACAAAGTAGAAGAATTTGACACCTTCTGAGGTCGAATTCAGTTACCCAGAAGCAGAAACTGATTTAAGTCAAAGTCCAATAAGCAAAGCTCTTGTCTTTAATCTACTTCCAGGTAAGGACAGCTTGGAGAACATAGATATATGTGTGAGTGTGTATATATTTTACCAAATCAGCAGCCAAACCCAGATAGCTCTGCGGCTGACACGATCTGGGTGAGATCTGAAACACAAAGATAGCATTCCACAGATATCATTAACAACAAAATGATCAAAGGGAAAGTGATGCATAAAAGAAATATCTATAAGGTGCAAGCAAAAAAAGCAAAAGGGTAAGAAACTAAATTGTGAAAAGATGAAATTCTTCTACTTACAGAATCAGCAGGAGTCTTGAGTAAGAGCAAGAAAGCAAAGAGCTTTTCTTCCACTAAATTCTGGGTCAGACGGAGAGAGAGAGAACGAAGAAGACAAGGTGATCAGAAGAATAGAACCTTAAAAAATTTCAGAGTCCTTACTAAATTCAACCTTTGAGAGAGTTTTGAAAGAAAGTAAAAGGAAAAGTTGGGAAAAGAGAAAAGGTAAAGGAACCAACGCCCTCTCTCACTCTAGCAAAAGCTTTCTCTCTCTAACTTGGACTTGGAGGGAGGGAGAGAGAGTTCTTGGGATTTTGACACGAGTGTGAGAGCAACATGAAAGAAAAGGTCAGCCAACTCATCGAACCAGAATCTGAGTCGTGGTGGATTTTTTTTCTTTTCATTGGGATGTTTCCTGGTTTTATTTTAAGAGCTCCCAAAAAAAGAACAATATCTTCAGTGGAGTCTATGATCTTGTCACTACCCACTCCCTCTACATCCATGATGAGTCTTTTGACCAAAAAGACGCGCGGTGAGGTTGTCTGAATTGAAGAACTCCTCCCACTCGTTTACGACATTCAGGTTTGGCACAGGCTTAGTTTGAGATTGCTGTGTTTTTTTTAATAAATTATTTATATTGTGTTTTAAGAATAATTAGTTATAAAATAAAGTAATTGAATATTTGATAAATTGTAAATTTAAAAATTTTGAGAATATGAAAAGCAGTGTTAAAACAGGGTCTAGAATGACAAATAACGTCATACTTTAAAATTAATGAGCTTATTTCAAGAATTAAAATTATTTTAAAAGCTCAACTCGCTTTTTATTAAAGTAGCTTTTAAAATTAACATATATGATTCTTGTAAAAGTTATTGTCTGAGGAGCTATTACTTGTAAAATAAACAGTATATTTTATTTTTATCAAATTTTCTTTATTACTTAACTAACTTTAAGAGTAAAGTACAAAAAACTACCTCAACTATTGGTGTCACGACACTTTCATACCTCATTTTTTAAAATTGACAATGTCATATCTCATCTTTAGAATTTGGTCCAAGGTTATACCTTCCGTTACTTGGTCGTTTACTTTTCAGTTAAATGCTGACGTAGTTTGATTCGGGATCCACTTTTTATTAAAATATTATTAAAACTAAAAAACAATCATTTAATAATTTTTAAATATTAAAATAATAAAGAAAAGTTAAAAATTAAAATAATAATAAATAATATAACAAAAACCCTGTGTTCGTGCACTTCCACCCCCCCCCCCCCCCCCCGGGTCCTCCTCCCTCTTCTCTCTCTTCTCCCCCATCTTTTCCTTCTTCCCCTTCCAGCTCCATTCCTGCAACCCAGAAAAAAGGAGCAAGAAGAAGACAAAAAAAAAAAAAAAAAAAAAACAGAATCTGCAATCCAGAAAAAGGAAGAATGAGGAGGAAGAAGAGGGAAAAATAAAAAATAAAAACCAAATATGCAACCCAGAAGAAGAAGAATAAGGAGGAGGAGGAGGAGAAGAAGAAGAAGAAGAAGAAGAGAAGAAAAAAAAATCTGAAACTGCAACCCAGAAGAAAAAGAAGAAGGAGGACAGAGGAGGAGAAGAAGAAGAAGAAGAAGAGGAAAAGAAAAAAAAATCTGCAACAAAGAAAAAGAAGAAAAAAACTGCAACAGAGAAGAAGAAGAAAGGAAAAAAAAGAAAAAAGAAACCCGAATTTGGGTTGCTTCGCGGGGGGGGGGTGGGGGGTGGGGGGAAGAATTGGTTTCTTCTTCTTCTTCCTCCTCCTCCTCCTCCTTCTTCTTCGGGGGTGGTGGGGTTACTGAGGGGTTTTTTTTTTTTTTTTTTTTTTTTTTTTTACTTTTTTTGTTATTTTGCTCGTGGCGCGCCGCGGGGGGGGGGGGGGGGAGAACTGGTTTTGATTTGGTTTCTTCTTCTTCTTCCTCCTCCTCCTCCTCCTTCTTCTTCTTCTTCGGGGGTGGCGGGGTTACTGAGGGGTTTATCTTCTTTTTTTTTTTTATAACTTTTTTTGTTATTTTAATATTTAAATTTTATTAAATGATTTTTTTAATTATTTTTAATAAAAAGTGGGTCCCAGATCAAGCCACGTTAGCATTTAACTGAAAAGTAAACGGCTAAATAACAGAAGTTATAACATTGAACCAAATTCTAAAGATGAGGTATGACATTGTCAATTTAAAAAAATAAGGTATAAAAGTGCGTGAAACCAATAGTTGAGGTAGTTTTTTGTACTTTATCCTAACTTTAAAGCGAAGTAGTTTTTCGTGAAAAATGTATAGCACACTAAGGTTGAGTTGAGCCCATCACGTCAAATGGTAACAAAGTTATCATTGACCATACATTGTTGCACTGTAAAAAATTTTGAGTGCCAATTAAGCTCAAGACATTGTGATCTTTAATTGCATACAAAGCAAACAAGTTAAGAAGAGACGGATGGATTGCCAATTTTCTTAAGTATAATGAATGCTCTTTTTACTCTCACCACCAATTTCAAGCATACTCACAACCTTGAGCCGGAAGACTTACGTATGACACCTAACTATCAAATACCATCGGTATGAATTTACATAAAAATTTACAGATCACGCACCAATGAAAACTGCTTACAACGAGACTCGAACCTTAGTGGGCAACACACAAGGCAGTGATCTTACCAACTGTGCCAACCCCCGTTGGCAGAATAATGGATACCAAACGGGTGGGGGCAGCTGTGGTGAAAAGAGATGAAACTCAATTTGTTATGTTCTTCTCTTCAAGCCTTCGATTTGCCGATTGAACACTGGTAATTTGTATCATGCAAATATCTAAGGGGTGGCAGAAGAATTGCATTCTGTATATATTTTAAGCAAAAGACGAGCTCGAAAATTAACTTAATAAAACAATCAATGAGGCAGAATGTTTTCTTGGACTCCGGTTATCTGCCAGAACCATTCCCTAGCTACAACTACAACATACACAATGATCCTGCAACATTCAGTACCAGTGAGCAATTATCAAATATGAGCATTTCACCACCCGAACCACGTCACAATACTACGAATCCCAATTTCGATTGATAGAAATTTGATGTCATTGTATTGTCAGCAAGGTTCTTGCTTCGGCTAAAGTGTAGTTCGTGGAGGTGCTTTGCCAAAAACAAGCACAGCTTCGTTGCTCGCAGATTTCTTTGCAGCAACTTCTTCCAAGCGTTTCCATGTGGCTTCACGTCGTGCTGTAACCTCGTCATCCTTTGACTCGTCTTCCTGGAACTGGAGTAAGCATTCCTTGAACAGCTCGGGATCAAGCTCATTGAAAATTTTTCGGACATTTAGGGTCAAGCTATGAACAGCCTGGTTCCAATGGTTTCTAGCATTTTTCTCCAATGCAGGTAAGATAATGGGCAGTATAACTTTACGATTCTGTCTGATTAAGTTCTCAATGTGATCGTTGTTCCACAAAAATAAAGCTCTCTCTGCCACCTGACAAACCAAGGATTGATTGCATAAGATTCAAGAACGAAAGCTGCAATGGGAGAAAGCTATTTCCTCAGAGAAAACATGACATACAACACAAATAGGATTAATTGCAGACTAATGTCAAAGTTCTAATAATTGGCTAGTATAAAACTTCCTGAGAAGATTTGATCAGAAATTCATTTCACATTACTCATCTACTGCAAAGAGACTTCTTGCGCATAACCTTAAGTTTACTTCAGCTCTATTTCGTGCTGAATACTTCGTTAAACATTTTCCAGATTCACAGAGTGCCTTCTTTTATTGATAAGTGACAACCTGTTTAAAACATAATCATATCCTCAAGCCGACCGACTAAACAAATGGATAGGGTTTATTTCAACATTTGTACTCTATGGGATTGACAGTGACATTGCAGTTTTAAGTAAGAGCATCGCAAAACTAATTTTAACGCTCTTGACGGACTCACGGAACAGAAAAACAGAACTCCAAAGAGGTTCAAAATGCTCTTTACACATGAGACTCTTCTAAGTCTAGAATCCAACCAAAATGGAGCATCCAACGAGCACCCAAATTTTGTTGACCAAAAAACAAGAAGCACCAAAATTTCCTGGGACATTATCTAGATCCTCTCAACAGCCAACACTAATTGTTCTAAATCCTAAAACCATTTAGGGAAAAGAGATCAACCAAGTATTGTAGGACAACTTCTTTGACCCATGTGATCTATGAGATACTTGCTAACCCATCGACTATCAGTCATGAAGTTGGCTGAGCATGGAATTTTACTCATTATCTTAAGTTAGCGCTTATTTCAACTTTTAAGGTGGAATACCAACATGCTTCCTCACATTCAAACGCCAATTGCTAGACTTGAGAAAGTACTGAAGAGAACTCAACAAAAATAAATCTTCCCGACAAAAGTCCTAAAATTAAAATGACAATACAGGAAAGGGCAGAGCTAACAAGTAAAATCCAACTAGAAAGATTTACGAGTTTTCCTTTGGCTGACAGAAAGGATCCAAGGTTTGGATGACTTAGTTAATTAGGACATCAGTGATTAACAAAGAAAAACATTGTCAAAAAAGCCCTCACTTAAAAAACAACATACATGGACAGACAAGTAAATATTGATCACCGACAATATGGGAAACCTAAGATATAACTGCAGAACAATTTGAACTACTGAAGTGTCTATATTTACCAGCCAAAGATGGAAAGAGAAGAAAATTTGCATGAGCAACACACTTATGATTATATGTATCACATTCAACATAGACAAGAAAGATAACAGTGCACAACTTGAGTATCATTCATGTGGCAGACCAAAAACAAGTTAGAAAGAGAAAAAATGCACCAAACAGCTTATAGGAAATAATGAAAGCAGAGAAAGAACCTGCTACCTGAAAGTGAGAACTGTTCAAACAATGAGCAATCTGGCGAAATAGGGGAACCATGCACCGCTGGAACTCAGATGGCTGAGTTGCTTCCAACACTTCTTCCAACTCACTTAGGAACAATACTTCCTTTGAACTATTAGTGATAGGCCAGTACTTCAGTAAACCCCTTACGACAGTATCAGCAAGCTTGCAATCTTTCTCTACAAATTGCATAATGCAGTAAGATAACTGCTGATGGTACATAGCTAAGCATTTTGGCTTATGAAGGGGAATTAGAGCCCGAACGAGGAACAATTTATGTTCTTCTTTCAGTGGTAGAGCAAACCCATTTACAATACTGCCCAAAATTTCTAGGAGTTCAGAAATCCCATTATGCTTCTCGGTCTCAAAGATGAAACGATAAAAGATGTTGTTAATAGCCTTCCTAATGAATGGGCGATGCACCATAAATTTTCCATAAACTCGGTGCAGTATTGTTTTCAAATACTCTCTTTCTCTAGGATCTTCAGAGTCAAAAAGATCCAGCAACTTGAGAATGAACGAGTGATCAACATATCTTTTAGCTAATTTTGCATCTGTCTCAGGTGATGCGACAAACCTTAACAATAACTCATACACTACTTGCAAATGAGGCCACGCAGGATCCATTGAAGGTTCCTCCTCTTCCAAATCAAAGCCTTCTGCAACTTTATTCTCACGTGGTTGTGGGGTGAACGCCCTAAACAAATTTGCAGACACCATTTTTATGAGTTCTTGCATAAGAGCTTCTGAAAATTTACTGTTTGCTTTAGTCACATAATCCACCAGCTCTAACAGTGTCTGCCGCTTGATCTCCTTTTCTTTCAGGTGCTCTGTTGGGTCCGTGAAGTCAAATACAACACAGCACAAACTCAGCTTTTTAATGAATAAGCTCTGCTTCTCTGCGTTTGGAACATCTCTAAATCCAGGCAATGCTTCATAAGAAGACGAGAATGCGAAGCCATTCGGCTTCATATTTGCACCCCTTGCATTCTTGTTGCTGTAACTTTTCACCACATCAGCAACAGCATTTCCGGATGGGAAAGATGTAGTCAAATTCCCAGACTTACTGGTCCCTAAATCATTGCTTCTTGAACTGGTGGGGGGATTCGAATACAATGTACGGGCTCCATCACGATTTTCAGCATTCTTAGAAGACTTCCGGGGAAGCTTATTTAGTATCTGTCTCAACATAATTCATACAAAAAACAAAACTCCACCCTCTCAAAGCACAGCACCGGTATCTAAAGTTCCAAAAGCTTTTTGCAAAAACACTCCCGGGGCAACTGAGTCACACAGCTTTCGTAAATAATTATAATCTTAGGCTACCCAGAAGCTTATTAAATGCCCATATTTCTGAAAACAATGCAATAAAGGGGGTCAAGTACCCCCCTTTTCATCCGAAAACTAAAAACCCGACTCGCTTATCTAACACGACAGATCACACCACGCCCTTATTTTCCCAATCTCAATCACCCAACAAACAAAATCCCATTTAGCTTTCTGCCATTGTTAGGAAAAACAAAAACACCCCACAAAAATTCAAACTTTCTGCTTAAAATCGAAAACCCAGATGCCAAAAGCCACTCTAAACTCAAAAAATAAAGCACAAACTTTCCAGATTCAATTCACGAATCCCAACTCCCTGCCCTGTTCATCCAAATCAAAAGAGGAAAAACAAAAACACAATCAGAGTGTGCAATCACCACATAATTCACCTTCCCAATGCTCCAAAAACAAATTCAAAAACTAGAAATTCAAAAAAAAAATAAATAAATAAAGCAAAAGGCACATGCAACAAATACAGGAAACAGGAAGAATGAACAAAACCCAGATGAGAAGAATGAAGAATTTCGGGTTGGTTGGGTGATACTTACGAGTTTACGAAAGAAGGGACTCGGCCTTCGTTACTATCCACCATTATTCTCGTTGTAGTTTGTTGACTGAACAAACCAAATATTTGTTGAGGTTTTCTTATTGTTTTCCCTCTTGTGATTTAATTGATTCGGTCTCTATTCACCTTTTGCCTCACAAAACTTTTGGTCAATTTTCTCTCTCTCTCTCTCTCTCTCTGGTTTTTTCTTCGACTCCTTTCTGGACTTCTTCCCAGCAAACCCAATGCTCTGACGCACATACCACACCAGCCCGTTACCTAAATACGCACCGTTTCCAAATCGCACCGGGTCTTTTTCCTTCTTTTTTTACTTTGTTTTGCTGAAATTAGGATATTACTATTTGTTTCCTATTTTCTTTTGGGTTCAAACTTCAAAGTAGTTTAATATCTGACCTCTCGTTTTACCTAGAGAAAAATACTATTGACCCGTAGTTATATTAGTTGGTATGTCTGATATTAATTATTTACATGTACAATATGTCTAGTCACTCAGAATTAAAATCGTAATCATTTTGATTCTTGTTTTCATCGTCTTATAAAATAT
This sequence comes from Crataegus laevigata, assembly GCA_963580275.1. NCBI lineage: Eukaryota > Viridiplantae > Streptophyta > Magnoliopsida > Rosales > Rosaceae > Crataegus > Crataegus laevigata. Next base: position 8,415,381 of record OY756948.1, on the reverse strand, counting down.
AAGTATAATTCTCATTTGTTTACTAACAAGAGAGTAGTACTGTAGTACTAAGACGGGTAACTTCTTAAAAAGTTCTCGTGTTGCATCTCTCACTTCTTTTTCACATTTGGGATCATTGTCTGCCTTCGAGTGCTTTACTTGCTTTCCACTTTGATTGTTTTAGAAATAGATGTTTTTCTCTTTAATGAATGTTTTTCTATTCAAAGAAAAAAAAACGAACATGTTCAAAATCTAAAAACATATAAAATCATAGTAAAGTGTGGTGTAGAGTTAAAAATATCTAATCTAGTTTTTTTTTTTTTTTATTGAAACTAAAATATCTAATCTAGTTAGTAAAAACACAAATCAGATCATCCAAGAGCAAAAGTTGATCCGATTCTTTTTTCGTACTTTTCTCATTCCCAATGGATCTAACCATAAAATCTCTAACCCAAGCAAGCGCTTTTGCTTCCTAATTTCAGTGTGTTGGGCAAGGACACTCCACTAGCTGTCAAGTACTACTTTATGACGAACAATATTTGCTACTAAGCCACGTTTAGTAGTCAAAAAATGGTTTAGATTTGATTACTCACTAATTCAGATACTTTGAACAAAGAAATATATGTCAAATTTCCAAATTTTGTTTTCTCAAATTAAAAAAAAAGACAAATTAGACGTGAAGAAAGCTTAACCATCTCACAGACACCAAACGAGACCAATGAAATTCTAAAATAAGACTCTCCGAAAAACCATAAATTTTTTCTTTTTCATAATAAAAAAGGAAAAAGTACCATGATTAATTGTCACACAACTTATTTCAAGAGAGAAAAAGAGCAGCCCGGGAGGAAATATTCAATCTTTAACTCAGCGTGCAACACCAAGTCAACAGTCAACGCACAAGGTGATCTTCTGGATAAGTCAGATATGGCAAATTGTGACTAAATTCTCAAACTGCCCATAATTTCTTCTTTTTAAATACTAAATACTAAAATTATTCATTATTTTGGATGCACTAGCATGCAAATCAATTTTCAGGAATGAACAGGAAGGGGCAGTCGCTTCGGCAACAAGTCTTTACATATTAAAGAAATGAATGATTGGAAGACCAACTATTTAGACCAAATTTCGTAAACCAGATGACATGGTTGTTAACGATTGAATTATTAATTAAGTGTTGATTAACGTACTTATTTCCTATTACTGACACATCACATGATTTGTAAATGTGGTCTAAAAATTTGGTCCACCTAACACTAGACGAATACTTACAAGAACGATAGTTGCTAGCTTTTCTGGAGAGACCAAAATTGCAATGCTAACTTAAAGAAACCTACAAACGCTACGAAGATGACCGATAAAACTCATTTTGAGCAAAACGGGATACTGAATATTGTTATCGGAGCATAGGGTAGGCAACTTCTGTCTGCATCACAATTGGCATTGTGATCTGCTGTTGATAAAAGCTTGAATTGATGGTTCTCTCCCAAGAAAGCCAGTTAACATTTCAAAGGGTTCCTTTGCTCCTCCAGGGGCCAATATCTACAACGACGATAACAATAAAATTAAATGACGGATTTACAGAGGGATTAGACTATGCCAGTCTTAATTAAAAGATTTTGAGGGAGACGAACAAGGATGCCAATGCTCCATACAAATTCAAACGAACATGGAAGGGGAATAGAACCAAAAGTTGGCAACACTCCTCTCTATCGAACGTATTCTTTACCTTGTTTCTGAACTGCATGCCAACATAATGGTTCAGATAACTCTCATGGAACTTTGAAGCAAATATATCAGCCGCAAAAACCTACACGAAACATTGGAGGCATCAGCACTGGTTGTCGCAGAATCACGGATGATAAGAATGAAATTCTTCAAACATAATCATTGGATTGGGCAATACAACCACAAATGACAATTGTTATAGCAAACTTGGGAAACGAAGTAACAAGGATAGCAAACTTGGGAAACCAAGTAACAATGATATGTTGCTTGACTCTTTTCGATAATGGATGGGTGACAAACCTCACTCCAAATACGGCTGTAACAAGCAGCTTCGTGACCAATGGCACTAGATGGAAAACGTGACGCAGGATTGACATCTTCCAACATTGGCAAATCTAACATGATCTGATGAAACAGGGTCAACAATAACCCAAACTGCAACTTTGCATAGAAATTACTGGAAACAAATACATACCCTTGGATGAAGATGCTTGAATAACTCAGCCATGTCGACGTTTTCAGTAGAATGTATAATTTGATCAAAAAGACCTGAAAATACAGTGGGTTTCAAGTTATATACATGAAATGTTGAAATAGCTGCCTCCCCAATAACAATTTGACATTTGAGTGATTTTTTTCTTTCACAAAGTATTCCGAGAAATCCAAATCCACACCAAACCAATCAAAATGCAAAAGGTTTTACCAAGAAATACTTTCCAAGGACAAAAACTGTCTACCAACCATTTTCCTATGAAACAAACACAGCCTGAAAAATGATTCTTCAAGTAATTTATGAAGTGCAGTTTCTATAGTAAGAGGACTTACAATAGAGAATTTCATGCTTCATTTTAAGCGCAGAAAAGGAATATCTCCATCTTTTAATGGATTTGCACATTTCGTCTTTGATAGGCTTTGTTATATCCTACATGTAAATTCAAGAGATATCAGCTATTTAACGCATTCAATATAGCTGAAAGAACATGAGAGGTTTCCTTCGGGAAGGGGGGAGAGCACATTATTTCTAAAGCATTTACAACTTCAACTTAAAACAACAACAATAATAAAACATGAGCTACCTGATGGAAACCAGATATCAACTTCAAAGTGAAGCTTTCGTAACACCTGAAATTTACACAGTTAAGAAGCAATATTTTGGGCCATGCTTATTCATAAAAGGGAACAATATGATCCATTGATTACCAGTTCTCCAGCACCAGAGCAGGAACCTCTACAAAATCTGGATCAAAACCCAGCCCAGAAAATCTGGCAAACGATGCACGATTGCATATATGTTGGACCTGAAGGTTATAATTCACAGAAAAACCTGTTATTTATGGGCAACACATAATGACGTGGCAAACTCAGAAGAATGATGTTCCAGTCTGAATCTGTTTCTACGATCAAATTAACCATAGCAGGGGTCCATTCCAATTAATTAAACATCTTTCTGACATTCGTCATTTCAAACTTAAAGGATTTCATTCATTAATTAATATCTTTAAAAGAACTTAAAGAGGTTCCAATATGCCAATATGCCATGATTGAGACAACATCAATTAAGCTTGTTAGTTCTCAAAACATCCAAGAGACTCGATAACTTATTCATCTTCTCATTTGACTAATAGATCTTCACATTTATGCAGGTTGCATGTTAGTGGCTGTTAATCGTATGCACTTTTTGCAGAACAAGTGGAAGCATATGCACTTCTTTTAATTCTTGCTAGCCAATTAAAGGACACCAACCAGGCTTAAGTTAGGGCAGATCCTTGGAAGTAGGTGGACTTTTAGTCTTTACCACAGGTATTTCCCATAATGGCAAACCACTTGCAACCAAAGTTCCTATTTCAGCGCATTCCTATCGTAGAGCAACATAGTGGAACACACTGCCAAAGCCCTTAATCTCTGCATCATAATGCATAAAGTAGACGTTGAGGCTGTCAAAGACTTATTAGCCGCATTCCTACCATTCACACATAGCCGTTCCTATGTCCTCCACCCTAAACATAAGCAGTTCCTCACCTACGTAATGTCATCTGAAGGCTGCCAAAGACTTATTAGCCGCTTTTGAGTTAGTAAAGATGGAACCAGTAAGGGATGAAGGTAAGGGAACGAGGGTGCAACATTTTGAATTGCAATGATTTATGCTTAACACGAGTTTCTAAGAACAAATAGCATATAACAAAGAAGAGTGCAAATTCTGCAGATTACTCTGAAAGTATGTGAATGATGAAAAACATACCACATGGCCAAACTCATGGAAAAGATTCACAACTTCGGAGAATCTCAGTAGTGCAGGTTGACCACTAGCATCCTTTTGAAATTGAGATATCAGTAACGCCACTGGAATCTGGTTACAAACAAATAAACAAAAGGTAAGTTAATAGCACAAGATCAATGGAATTTTGAAATTTCAATCTGTATATGATTTTCTACATTAATATGATTTTATCACATGAAAATTAGAAGAAAATTGGAACTTTACACACAAGAGTTAAAAAGTCATGTTCGAAAGGGTTTTCTAATCTATCTCGAGGAGAAGAGGTCACTCAACATCACCAAAAGCAATATTTCTTTGACTATTGCTATTAAACATCAATTTCCATCTGACAACAAAGCTTAAATTACATGGATAATATTTATGGTTATAAATTGAAAATACAACCTGACGTGATCCATTCATCGGTAATGCACCATTTTGAAGAGAAACGACACAGATATGATTATATTTTCTTTCCCTGTTCACAGACAACATAAACCCATTTGTTAGTGACTCAAATAAATAACATAGAGGATGAAAAAAAATCTTTAAAGGAAGACCTCCTTCGACCTTATGTACATATCGAGGTAGAAATGACCCAAAAGTTCACCAGAACTTAAGTCAAAGACTGAGTATACGGTGACATCAGAATGCCAAACCTCGGCATCTCTAATTTCCTCAAATCTCAAGCCTACACAAAATTATAAAATTAAAAAAAAATAAAAAATTAAAAAAGAGTTCAACAATCACTAGTATATTTCATGAAAAGGACAAGTTTAAGGGATATATTATAATATCATAAAGAATTACCAAAAAGGTCTTGCACTATCTTGAACACCCCAGACATAACCAAATTTACTGGAAAGTATTGCTTAAGAGCTCCAAGGTCCATATTAAACTGCTGTGCTTCAGCCTTCTTGACATAGTATAGCAGATCCTCAATTCCAAATGGATGGTCTCCTTCCTCTTTTCTCTGATACCACATAAGATAGAACACAATCAGCTATGAAACACATCAAACCAGTGGGAACTAAAAAAGTTATTCTAACCTTTAAATCTTTCAACATGGAAAGCTCCATGGTAGCTGCGGCAGTCAAACTATTTGAGATGTCCTCTAAGAACTCAAAAACCTAAATAGTCACCCTCATAAATATGAGCTACAAGAAATGATTGCGAGCAATGGACATAAATGTGGAAGATGGTTCCCCTATAGGGCAAATGGACATAAATACTGAAAATTAGACGGTTTGACTCTTTATCCATCAGGCCATAAAAAAAAAGGCAGCATCTCTCATTCATCAGTCAATAGAACTTTCCATTGTTATCACACTACCTCAAAAATAAGCCATCCAAGTTGACATGGGATAGAAAAACAGTTGAACCAGGAATATGTTAAGAAAAATGTACTGTCATACAAACCTTTGAGGGTGCCTTTGCCATTCTAAGATTAACTGCATAATCTGCATAACTTGAATAGCCAAGTAACCGAGCAAATTTATGGCGCAGTTGGACCTAAACATACAAAATATCAGACACAATTGTCATCATCATAATTAACAACATAACAATAGTGAGATATCTAAGGAGATAAAAAAATCAACTCTACTTAGAAAATTAACCCCAATACATTGAACTTTTACGGAGAGAAGAAGACTAATAACAGCTTTAGTTTTTATAATTAAAACCCCATGTCACGTACGCTATACCTATAAATACTGCTAAAAATATATAATTTTTTATTGGGCTAAAGAGAATTATCTGTTGACCAAGAAAATTGAACTTCTAAACAGCCTTTTAGAAAAATAGATAATTTTGAGTTCAACAAATAACTGACTGTTAAAAAAAAATTCTGGATATACAAGAATAAAATTGATTTAAAGATGGACTATCTACTTGGGAAGTAAAATAATCAGAAGTAGAAAATAAATTGTTTTACCAAATCTTCTAAGACAGAAAGATTGACTTCTCCACCCCTCTTTCCATATGCCACTGCTACCATCCTCCTTGTTGTTCCAACCTTCACAAAGGCTCAAAATGAATTTGTCAATGACATTAATAAAGATTTCTGAAGTTATCAAATAACATAACAAACTTAATGACAATGTTGACAAAACTCTCACTTGCGTTTGGCGCAAAAATTGCGGAAATAAAAAATTGCCTTCAGTATGAATTCAACAGATCATACCTCACAAAGTTCAAGTACTGCTTCCACGTGATGGCTTTTCAGGGTCACCTTGAATTTACCATCTGCAACTTTGCCTAAGCTCTGCGCATGGAAAACGTTTATTTTATAAATGAAACACGTTCAGTGACTTATTAAGATGCAATGCACATAGTAACAAGCTTATTCTCATTTTATTTACAATGATTATTCTGTATTTATGTGAATAAATAATAAAATAGTTACGCAGAAGATAACTAAGATAATAAAAATAGTTACGCAGAAAATAACTAAGTTTATACAAGATGTTTGGCAATAAATGTCAGTCAAGGATATGGAAAGAGATTTAACAGTTGAGTCTGTCAAGGTAAGTAAACTTTCATACAGTGGCTTCCATGAAGGTAAGCTTGCACACAAAAAATAATAATAATAATAATAAAAAATTTAAAAAATGAGGGAAAAATTACTACACCTTAAGAAACTCAGGCGGTAACCCAGCCAACTCAGCCTCAGTGAAGAGAAGTAAAGTACTGTCATCATTTAAATTTTGAAGATACCGCAAACTTAGCTCATCGATTTGGACTCTCACGCGTTGCATTTCCTCTGTCTTAGTTAAAGTAAGACTCAACCCATTGCGTTCAAAGTCTCTCATCTGTCACTGATTGGAAAGGAATCAACATACAGCGTTTTCTTTTTCATGGAAAGAAGAGAGCCTCAAGCAACATTATCGAGACAACAGATTATTTTGAAGTAAATATAATAGATGGAGAAAGAAAAGAAAAAAATCCACAAAATAAAATATAAAAAAAAAAAAAAGCACAAAAATGTTCTTACTCCTTACCAAGGCCTGAATATAGTGCTTTGATTCAGCATTCACCCACTCCCCTCTTGCGGCAAAAGCTTTGACGACACGGTATACATCTTCACGCTTGCTGTTCAGTTTGCAAAATACAGAAAAACATATTATTTAATGTCCATAAGTCTTCTAAATAACTTTCTAGCTCAGTTCAATGTCATTGCACATGAGATATATGTTATAGCCGCACAAAATACTCTATAAAAGTTCAAGATACCTTCAGAATTAGGGATCATCATCCACCAGTAATGAACTATACCTGCAAGTCAGAACATGGGCATCAATTCTCCGCTCTGCTTCAGCACTTGCTTTGTGAACATCATCGGAAGTGGAAGCCATCTTAGGAAACACACAAGACTGGACAAGTGGAAATTGTTGCGCCTCTAACTCTGCTAGAGGCGAAACAACGTTCATATATGTAACCTGTGAAATGTAACCATTAATAAAATTAGCTCAAATTCATCAAACAAAAAACAAAGCAGTTTAAAAATTAAAATAGTCACGCAAATTATGTTCGTTCAATAGAATCATTATGGTTACAAACGATAGTATTCCCTAATCTAATTTGAGAAATGTAGAGCTTTCCAAGCCAGATTAGCAGCATAAATTCAAATGCAAAAGCTACAGAACTGGATTTTCATACTTTTTTTTTTTTTGAGAAGAACTGGATTTTCATACTAAACTGTGTGAATTGCGGCAATTGCCTATAACCGTATCGAGTGGAACTGAAGCAACTGGCACCAAAATCAACTCAAATTCATAAAATTGAAATTAGCTTAAATACACATTCTTTTTACAAACTATATTATTTTCTAAATCGAGGATCAGAAATGTAACACTTGAAGGGATTTTGCAAACCATATTTTAAGTCGCAGATATTGAAATGCAGAGCTACTAAGTTCATACTGAACTGTGTGAATTGCTTACAACCTTGTAGAGTGGAACCGAAGCAACCGCATCGTGGACCTCTTTCGACTTCGAAATGATTTGGTCCGCCAATTTCAAAATTTCAGACGCCGATAGATTAGCCCGAACCTTAGAGCCCTGAAGATCTGCAACTCATAAACGCACAGTGAGAGAGAGAGAGAGAGAGAGAGAGAGAGAGAGAGAGAGAAAAGAGTGAAAGGACTGTTTGGTTGACGCAAAACAAAAAGCAGAATAGCTAAGGCGAGCGAATAAGACTGTTTGGCTGCCAAGAAAGTGAAAAGAAAAGCAAATGAGTAAAGAAGAATAAGACAAACATTTCTTCTTTCTGTTCTTAGTGTGAGCATTGAAGGCGGTGATTCCAAGGGTAGCGGCGAGGGTGAGCAGAGCAGCGGCGCCGCCGAAGGCCAGTAGGCTGCTACGTTCCCGCTTCTGTTTGGGCATTTTCTCGCCGTTTCCTGGAGTTTCCGCCATTTGTTTTTGTGGGAGGTGCGTGCGATAGGCGGAAAAGGGAGGGAGGCAAGTCAATCGACCCAATTTTATGAGCCGGGAGATAAATTGCATTCATTGGATTTGAATTATTTTAAAATTGCTGGAGGGCTATCCTTATCAGATGGCGCAATCGGGACTCGTGGCAATCTCGGGCCCTTGATTGGGCCTGTGAATGACCCGGTTGGGGTCCAGTTTGATTTGGCAATTTTAATAAAAAATTTATTTTTCTACGCAAAAAACAATCGTGGGACCTCGGATGCAAAGGTGTATGCTTTTAATTAACCGTAATTGACCTATAACCTTGTTTCATTTCTTATTCGAACTAAAAAAAATTAGGAAAATTGTATTTGAGCCCTCATTTCAGTTTTATCTATCACACTTCTAAATTTGTCCTTGAATAAAAAATGAAAATTTGATTTTATAACTCTAAAACACAAATAACAATAATCTCTCTACACCCTTTTTATTTAATCCGGTGAACCCAACCCTAAAGACGGCAATTCTCCTCCGACATCGGTAGTGACCACGATCCCTCTCCACTATTCTTCATATGTCTCCTCTTCTCTCTTGAATGCCTGGCTTACATTTTTGCTTTCTCTTAATTTTGGTAAGTTATACATATTGGTTTTTTGTGAATAAAAAAAAGTAATCAAACCCAATAGTCATAAGGCTTCTGTTTAATTTTCGTTCAAAAATTGTAAAACAACACCACCTAACATGTGCTTGTAGAAAGAATCCAATCAAATGAAGAAGAAGAAAAAAAAACACTTTCTGTGACGACCCGTCTTTAATTTTCTATGTAATTCCTTCCCGAAAGTGTAAATTGACAATTATGCCCGTGTTGATGAAATGACGTGGATATGTTTATGCAGTTTTAAATTATTTTTCTCGCTATCGTAGTTAAATAGTACGCTTTGTTGCGAATGCGTGAGCGCGAACTATACTCGAATCGGGTTAATAACAAAAAAGCTACGTTACGTTAAAGTGTGTAACCACAGGTATTTTGTACATGCGTGTGTAAATCTTTCAGTGTTGAAAACACTGTTTTGGATAGATTACGTTCGATTTCACCCGTGCCATTCTATCTTACTTTTCTCTCTTTAAAATTGAACATGTGTCTATTGTTTTCAGACACCAATCAAATCATCCCCTACTTTCTGCAGACACCATCATCATCACAGTCACTCTCTCTATTCTCCTTCTTTTTCTCTCCCTCGTCGAGCCACTTCCCATGCAACAAATAAGAACTATCATATTCCTTCACAGATCGAACCCACAAACCACATATTTGAACTCTCATCGACACCACGACACGCAACCATACCCACCGATCATCGTATAGACGAGTTTTGACTCACCAACTCAGAAGCTCTGACTCGATGAGTTCGAGTTCAACATGATCTCGGCCGAATTACGAGGTTTTGAAGGTTGTGAAGCTTTTACTCAACTCCCTGAGATCCCTAGTCAAGGTTTGAGGTGACGTTGACGTGAAACAACCTAAGTTTGAGAAGTCAAACTTTTGGCTGAACCTTTCGAGGCTTTTTCAGGCCATTTTCCTTCCACTTTTTAACTTTTGGAAGGTACAATCTTGTTCTACTCTTCATAAGCTTCATTTCCATATAAATTTCATGAAAAATTGTTAAGAAACGAAGAAGATATTAAGTTTTGAAATTTCTCCCAGTTTCCGGCGAAACCAGACAGCGGTGACCGGCGAGGCTCACCGGAGAAGACAAAGGAATATTCTGTCAAAGTTGACGAAATTTTCTAACAGCGTCAGGTTACACCATTAACTTCTGTTAATTAACTTAACAGAATATTCCGTCAGTTGGACAGAATATTCCTAACGGCAGTTAGGGTTTTGGCCGCACATGGTGGTTCGTCTGGCCGTGGCCTAGTAGGAGCGCCCGACCTCCAATTGGCTTTCTGAAAATTGTGTAAGTTCGTGACGTCGTGTAGATCATTTTTGTATATTTAAACCCTAAGTTTGAGCAAACTATGGGGATTTTATTTAAGTTTCCGTATATGTATTATTAACCTAATTAAATTAGTAATTTCACATATAGATGAGACTTATTCCGAGTATGTATGTGGTCAAGCAAGGTTAGGGGGCTACGATCCTTTGACATACCAGTGAGTGGGCATTTTGTTTTCGTATATTACATATATACTTTATAGTTTCCATAAATGATTTAAAATGGTTTCATGCAGTTACGTCATGACTTATATATTTTTTTTAAAGTTATATTATGGTTGAGTTTTACATATCATGATGGCATATTCATATGCATTTTACCTTTTCATAATTGTTGTGAATGGTTTGAAATGCTAAGGTATCACGGGATGCACCTGTAAGTCCAAGTAAGGTTATGTGATGAATTGAAATGGTTGAATCACTATGGCATGCTTTTGCATATAGACTGCTCATCATTGCTACACCCTAGGTGAGTGCTTAACCCTGGGCTAGGCTAGTCTTTCACGTGTATGTTCACCTCTCAGCATCGCACGCTCGCATTGGATCCATGTAGGTGCTAGTCCTGTCGTACATGTCACATTAGGTGATTCTGACTCGTAGGTGACCCGTGCATAGCGCTAGTCTTCATGTGATCATAGCACTAGAGCGATTATTATTACACCTAGTCATGTCGTATATGTCACATTAAGTGACTCCGACTCGTATGTTAGCATATGACCGATGAGTGATAGGTGCAGTTGTACAAGTCACATTAGGTGACTTCGACTGACATGTTAGTATAGATTACAGTACATGATCATATCTATATTGTTGTTGAGAATTTCTACAGTGACATACTTCTAGACTTACATTTGGCATGCATTGGATTTTCATACTTATATGTAGTATGATATTTTGGAAACTATACATGTTTTACAGCAAGAGATTATTATGTTCAGAAAAATAAATGGTTTATAAATCTTTATTTTTGTGCCCACTCACGCTTCTATTTTTCGCCCCTTCAGGTCCTAGTTAGCTGATCTTTTATGTGGCACATGAGGAGCACCCGACGTTTCTGACATACCTCCACTTTAATGTAGGAGCTATTTTCTAGTTGTGTATTAAGTACATTTGTTAGTTCAACTGCACTATTTATTATCTATGCTTTGACATTGTAACTTATGGGTTTTACCACTTTTGCACTCTTTTTAGTAGTTTAATTTAGGTTCTATTTCGGTTATAATTTATCCACCATCTTACTTCACTTGCACTTTGGTTACGTCACATTCGGGTGACAGGCAGCACTCCTTGTTTCCAGACGGGGTGTGTCTGTGACGGCCCGTCCCAAAAATATTTTATTGATAGTGTGAAATGACATTTTTGCCCTTACTCGTTAGTGGTCGTGTGTGTGTGTGTGATTGGGCTACGTTTGGGCCCATTGGATTTCTTCCCATATCTTTGGACCTATGTCTTGTTTTCCCATGTTTTTGGACCCAATAAGAACTTGAGTTTGGGATAGTGGTGATTGGTGGATTAAAATAGAAAGCGCACATACATGCACACGTGCACTTCTCATTTCCATTTCTGTCTGTCTTTCTCTTTCTCGAGCCTTCTTTCATTTTCCATACCCAACGTACGGACACACGTGCATCTCACGAATTTGGGCACGGATCGAGGTTTTAGTTTGCATTTTTAGATTCCTTGCAAGTTTGTGAGTCCAGGCATACCCTTGGTTTAGCGAGAGACCTTTGAAAACCCTAAAAACATGTGAGCTCTGATGTTGGTATTGTTCATGCAATCACAATCGTGAAGGTTTTAGTTGATTTTAAGATCATAGGGAGCTTCTAGACATCTTCACGAAGCTCAGGAAACAACGTTGACGTGTTTTAGACATCAGGATAGCTAGTTTTAAAGTTGGCCGGTTTTCATGGAATTTCTCCGGCGAGATTCTGTTGAGTTTTGATCTTTAAAAAGGTATAACTCTCTTCTGCTCATCCTAAGCTTCATTTTGACATAAATTTCGTGAAGTTTGGTTGGGAATTGAGGAAGAAATAAGGATTTGAAGATTTTCCAGTTTCCTGCGATAGCAGTGGCGCCGGCGTCGAACTCCCGCTACTGGAGGTAGGAGAATGGGAATATTCTGTCAAAGTTGACGAAATATTCTTAACAGAGGTTAATAGAGTTAGGTTAGATTTGACGGAATATTCCCTAACGGCGTTAGGGATTCCATCCGTATGCCAGACACATGCCTGCGCGTGGGCGACGCGTGTGGCCGTGCCTTGGCCGGTGCATGGGGGTGCGTGAGACTTCAGAATTTTTTTAAAAAAATATGAGGGTGTTCGTGGGATTGAGAGTAGAGCATGTTGGTATATTCAAACACCTCAATTGAGCAATGTATGAGAAGTTATTACCTAATGTTGGTTATGTGCTTTTAATTGACGGTTTTATAGTTGTTTCGCATATAGGTGAGACCTATCTTGAGGACGAGCGCAGTCACGAGAGACTCGGGGGCTACGATCCTTCTACGTATCAGTGAGTGAGCTTTGGTTTTTCCCAGAAATTACATTTTAAATAGTTTTATGATTAGGATGCCATGTCGAATGCCATTTATATTATTTATGATTGTGTGATGGTTATTGCTTGGCGCTGCAGACGCTTAGGTAAGTTAGGTGAGTATATGTTTGATAGTAATGGTTATGAGGACGATGTTGAGATTGGTTTATAACTCATATTCCTGCACCTCGGTGTTTGTGCTCTGCTAGAGGTTAGGGCTTAGCCTTCACGTGATCGTTCACCTCCCGCACCACACGCTCACCTTGGATCTAAGGCAGGTGTCAGCATGTCGCACAGACCACTATAGGTGGTTTCGACTCGTAGGTGACTTGCGATATGTCGCATAGCCTTCACGTGATCGTAGCACTGAGTTTATTTATATACACCCAGTTTGTCGTACAGACCACTATAGGTGGTTCCAACTCGTGTGCAGGATATTGGTTGATGAGCTATAGATTCAGCCGTACATGTCACGTTAGGTGACTTCGGCTGACGTATTGATATTGCCGGCATATTGTGGTCATTGATTTACCTCACCTGATTGATGCATATATTGCTTGATTTGATGTTTAGACATAGCGCACTCTGACATGGCATATTCAAGATTTATTATTTTTTCTGCATGATTTGGTATACGATTACATATGATATTTTCTAGGAAAGTATACAGGTTTTACAGCGAGGAGTTTTTACTTTCTGATATTGAAATGGTTTTGGGAAATTTTTTGTTTTTCCCCACTCACGTTTTCTATTTTGCGCCCTTCCAGGTTTTAGGTAGCAGTGTTCGTTGGTGGCAAACGAGGCATCGAGGGCAGTTCTGACAAAGCATTATCCATGTAGGATTTCTCTGGTTCGGTTATCTAATATTTGTTTGTTCTGGACTGCACCTAGGTTATTTGAGCTCTGATGTTGTGTTTTATGCTTTCCTTTTCATCACTCTCACTTACTTATCTCTTCATGGTAAATTATTCAGTTTGCTTTTCATTTCTTCACATTTTCAATTCAGTACTTCCGCATAGCGCGCTTAGCTACGTCACCCTCGCGTGACGACCAGTATGCCCCGAGAATTGGGTCGGGGTGTGTCAGTGTCACTTTCTTCATCATATAATAACAATAGAAAACATAGTGTAAACGGATGGTGGGTGTTGATGATTTTGGAGAAGGGCTGCCAGCGTTAGAGTTAGGTTCATCATATTAAGGACCAGTTTTAAGTTGTTTTGTTTTTTTAATAAATTGCTTCTAATGTGCTTTAATAATAATCAGCTGCAAAATAAAGTAGTTGAGCGTTTGATAAACTGAGTATGAAAAGCAGTGTAAATGCAATGTCTAGAAGGATAAACATTGATGTTTTCCGTTGGGATGCTCAGGGTCCAGAGTTTCTGTTTAATATTCTTGCTGAATATATAAACGTTTTTATTTTTATTTTTATTTTTGTCAAAGTAAACAGTTCTATTAGAATGATATAAAAGTTACCCTTTGACAAAAAAATAAAAATAATAGCGTCATTGTTTAAAATTAATAAGCTTATTACATGAATTAAAAATATTCTAAAGGCTTAACTTCGCTTTTTATTAAAAACAACTTTTAAAAGCAACCTACAGGCTACTTTTAAAACTGATGTCTGGAGGCCATTGCTTTTAAAATAAGTAGTATATTTTATTTTTACCAAACGTTTTTTACTGCTAAATTTTAAAGTGAAGCAGTTTTTGGTGAAAAAAAAACCAAATTGGGCCTAAATAAAATGGGTGTAGAGAGAGAAATTTTTGCTGTTTGTGTTTGGATTTATAAAATTGTTTCTTCTTTTTTATTTATTTAAGGGTGAATTTGGAAGTTTGGTTGACAAATTGTTCTAGTTGGATGTAAATGTAACAGCCCGTCTCGGAAATTTTGTATCAATAATGTGAATTGTCCAATTTACCCTTGAGCGTTAGGTGTGCATTGCAAATTGAACTAAGGTTTTGGTCCAATTATGTCATATCCCAAAGATTTGAACCTAATGAAAAGTTGGAGAATTATTGGTTGTGATTGGTTAGTGGGATTTCATTTGGACCACACACCTCACTTATCTCTCTTCTATCCCGTACTCTCTCGCAGACCCTCTCTCACTCTCTTCCATTTTCGTACGGACCAACCCCAAAACCTCCCAAAATCTCACAAATCGAAGGTTTTGAGTGCACTATTGTGTTCCTCGTGGTGCTACGAGTTCAAAGGTACCATTTTCAGGTAAGATCACCTTTAAAATCTCATGAAAAACCCTAACTCTGATTTGGTCACTATTCATGCTATCATAAAATGTTGATTTTTAGAGAATTTAAAGCTCATAGGGAGCTTAAAGAGGTCATTACGAAGCTCGGAGTACTTTGTTGGAAGAATTTGGACGTCGGAATCGCGAGAACGAGGAGTTTTAAATTTTGGCCGAAATTTTGAGGCTTTTTCCGGCGAATCTCCAACGAGTTGGGGGTCGAGGCAAGTATGGTTTAGAAGTCTTTCCCAGTTTTCGGCGCCGGCGACGGTCGCCGGAGTTTAGATGTAGGAGACGACAGAATATTCCGTCAAGTCTGACGGAATATTCCAATGTTGTCAGTTAGAATTGACGGATTCCGTTAGGACTTAACGGAATATTCCCCGATATATACCTAACGGCATTGACTGACGCTGTCAGTGTGCCTGTCATGTGGCCATGCGTGGGGGCGCGTAGGGCCGTGCCGTCACTGGCGCGTGGGTGGTCAGAATTTTTTTCTAAAAATATGGGGATGTTACTGAGGTTATGTAGGTCACGTTAGTATATTCAAATACCAAAATTGAGCAATGTATGAGAAGTTATTTTACGAATCTCGTTTATGTGCTTTAAATAACGTTTATTCAGTTACTTCTCATATAGGCGAGACTTATCCGGAGGACGAGCGTAGCCAAGTTAGGCGCGGGGGTTACGACCCAGCTACATATCAGTGAGTGGGCTTTTGGTTTTCCGTATATACTATATACTTATTGTTTTGCCCAGAAAATGAATTTGAATGATTATATGATTTGAAACGTCATGCAAAGTATATGCCTATTTTATTATGCATTAATTGTTGCATATATTTATGATTGGTGTTGCGGACGCAGAGGTAAGTGTTAGGTAAGTTTATTTATTTGTTATGATGAGAATGATGTGATATGATGAGAGCTCATAAACCTGCACCTTGATATTAGTGCTCCCGCCCAGAGTTAGGGCACAGTTTTTCACGTGATATTCACATCCCGCACCGTATGCTCGCCTTGGACCCAAGTTAGGTGCACAGTCCTGTCATATAGACCACTATATGTGGGTTCAACTCATAGGTGACCCACGATTATTCGCACAGTCTTCACGTGATCGTAGCACTAGAGCATATTTATTATATATTCAATTATGTTGTGCAGACCACTAGAGGTGGTATTGATTGTGTGCAGGATATATATATATATATATATATATATATATATATATATATATATATATGATTGAGATTGAGTATGAGTTATAGATTCAGCCGATGGCTGATTTGATACCTGACATTTGTTGTCATTGAATTACGATTGACATCCAGTGGAGATATTTTGGCATGGCATATATGTTTTCATGGTAGGATTTTGAGATATATATGTATATGAATATTTGCTTTATTTCTGGAAAACTATACAGGTTTTACGGAGAGGGGTTATAACTTTTGAGAAACGAATGATTTTGAAAAGCTTTGTTTTTGCCCACTCACGCTTCTGTTTTTCGCTCCTCCAAGTTATAGGTAGTGTTCCTTGGTGGCTACGAGGTTTCTAGCGGAAGTTCTGACAAACCACTCCTTATGTAGGACACTCTTTGGTGTTATTTGAACTTATTATTTTCCTGCTTGACTGCACTTAGTTTATTTATGCTCTGGTTATGTAAACACTATTAATTCTCGCACTAGCACGTTACCTTAGCTTGGACTGCTAGTCGTTTGGTTTTAATTCGTTCATATTCCTCTTATTAATCTTGCTTCCGCATTGAGCACATGGTTACGTCACACTCACGTGACGGCCAGCATGCCTTGATTTAGGTCGGGGTGTGTCATAAAGATAAAAAAATTCAAATTGGATGTAAAGATAAGAAAGTTGGGTTCAAATAAAATTTCCCAAAAAATTTATGAGAGAAATTAGATACAGCTTATGTAAGTTTGAAATAATTTTTAGGAGAGTGCTTTCTTTGCATTTGGACCTTGTCCTTTTTTCAAATGGTACATGTCATTTTTTACACACAAAAATCACCTTATTGCTTTTAGCTAGAAATTAAATGTGAAAAACAAAACAATATGATTTCAAATGCATTCAATGTCTTATTTTGTGTGTGAAAAAATGACATACGACACTTGTTAAAGTGAAAAGATCCATGTGCAAGTTAGTGCAAAGGTTGTTAGCAATTCTCTAATTTTTATTGCATGTACACACATTTTTTTTGTCAAACTAAATTTCTTCATTAATTAAAAAAGCTAGCACAAGATATACAAAGACCTAGATTTGAAAGATTGTTGCCTCCACCATAACAGCTGCGTCGCCCTCATAAATCTACCACCACCACCTAGAAGAAGAACCCATGAACAAACTGAATAAACTAAAAATGAGGGTGAGCGAGTCACTCGTGCAAAAGTGCTTTCATAAACCTAGAAATAGTGCTAATAACCCTTTTAACACCCACTCAATGCCAAACTGCCCGCCAAGAAGAAGCACCTAATGGCCCGAGTAGCAAAGGTTGGTCGTTGAAGAGTGACCACGAGAAGCAACATCTGAGCACGAGATGGGCATAAAAGCCCAAATCTGAGACATTTTGCATGTATGTTTGGGAATTTGCTATTCTTACCACATAAATAGCATACGAACATGTCCTACGAAAATTGGACCTTGAAGTTGATGGTCACAAGGAACTCCCTTACAGGGGCCTGTAATTTTTGCAGAAAGTAATTCTGAATATTGGACCTTGAAGCCCAAAAAAACAGGATTAACATACCCGACCCGGTTGGGACCTGAAATGAAGTAGTCAAGCCGATACCCCCTGTAGCGTCCTTCTTTCTCTCTCTTCTGTTTGGCAAGCGAGAAAATCCAATGCCTCCGAAAGGCAAAGACAGGCTGCGCGCCGCCGCGTCGTCGCAGCCGCCGCCTCCCTCCCTCGAAGAACTATTCGGCTCTCTCAACAAGCACATAGAGGAATCCGAATTCGAAAAAGCCGTCAAGGTTGCAGATCAAGGTTATATCTCCAGGATTTAATCTCGTTTTTCCTCTGAATTTCTCAGTTTAAATTCCTCATTACGTTGCGTGATTGTGATTTTTTGGTAACTTATCGCAGTTCTCTCGATTAACCGTGGCGATGAGGACGCCCTTCGATGCAAGGTCGTGGCCTTGATCAAGGCCGACGACATTGACACCGCCCTTTCCACGATTCGAACTTCCAAGAGTCCTCCTTCGGATTTCAGCTTCTTCGAGGTTCGTAACTTCGATTTTATTTTAGCAATCAGCTGTAAATTTTGGTCATTTTTGCTGCATTATGTTATTGTTTGTTATTATATTTGTTTCCGCCATTGTTATATGTAATTAGTGATTGATTTGGAAAACTCAGTAGCATAATTACGTTGTACTTTCTTCCGATTCGATGCAAACTCGTAATTACGGTTGTTAGCTTGTAAATTTCCAGGGATGAAGTTATGAATGTGTCTGATATTTGTTCGATGAGGTCTGGTTCACATTTCAGTACAAGTTAATGTGTTGTTACATAATAATTACTTGCGATGGACCTACGTCCGTACTAAGTATAGAAGTCTAACTGCACGAAATTTGGAATTAGAAAATGTGGCTGGTTAGCGTTTTAGGTTGAGTGGAATAAACACAGAAGCTCTGGTCAAATTAGCTTTTCTGTTCGTACCATTTATGATATTTGGCCATTACTTTTGCACATTACTTGCATGTCTCCTCTCACACTTGAGATTTGGTTATTTTGATTTGAACAATGTACCGAGAGGTAGTCCATTGTCATATTCATATGATGGTTCTGGTTGTATGTTTAGTTGTGCAAAATATTATAAAGACACGCGTGAATATCTCTCATTGATGCTCTTTTCTACTTGCTCTATTCCTAAATAGGCATACTGCTTATACAGAAATAACAAGCTAGATGAAGCTCTTGAGTTGTTGAAGAGGCACGAGGGAAATTCTGCAACCATGATCTTAGAATCCCAGATTTTATTTCGCTCGGGAAAGATGGATGCTTGTATTGATATATATCAGAACCTTCCAAAACCCAAGGTCGAATCCTTAGAGATAAATTCTGCAGCTAGTTTGGTTGCAGCTGGGAGGGCTTCTGAAGTTAAGCGTACATTGGAAGCTCTTGGGGTTAAAGCAACTAACAGTTTTGAGCTTGCATTCAACACTGCCTGTTCTTTGATTGAATTGGAGAAGTATACAGAGGCAGAACAGCTCCTTCTGAAAGCCAGAAGGTAAATGCTACTTTTTTTTGTTGACTTTGACAACACCCAATCAAGTCATATTTTTAGGCAGTAAATGCTTTTTATTGTGTTTATTATTACTATATCTCAGTTTTTAATTTGTACCACGACACTGTAAATTTCATTTGGACTGATTTTAGAATATCTTTTGAAGAAATTTTGAGCCTCAGTATCACGGACTAAGAAAAGTAAGGCATGCAACTTATCAGCTCAACTCAACTAGGCCTTGCCACTACTTAAGTTTTTTTTGTGTAGATCTGGTTTTCCTCTCATTAATCCCCGGATAAAGTCATATATATGTTAAAATGCTAATTATTTCCTCCCTCATTAATTGTTTTTGTATTTAGTTTGACAATTCTCTTTAGTATTGGTCTTAAAACCACCATTCACTTTACCACTAAACAGCCTTTGATTGTGTTTATACATCTCACAAATTTATCTATAGAAACTCTTTCGTAAAAGTGAGAATGACCTGATGGATGTAATTCACTTGGTTTCTTAGAATTGGCCAGGAAGCATTGTTCTCTGATAACATACCTGAAGATGAAATACAAATTGAATTGGCGCCAATAGCTGTCCAGTTGGCTTATGTTCAGCAGGTAATATGGTAACGTTAAACAAAATTTTCTCTTAATAATATTTTGGAAAGTTAGAAATCCAATAGCTACTGATGAAAATTAGCTTCTTTCAACAGCTCCTTGGGCAGAAACAAGAGGCTGTCGAAGCTTATACGGACATTATTAAACGAGATATGGCAGATGAGGTATCACACGGTGTAGCAGTCAACAACCTCATTGCTTTGAGAGGTCCAAGAGATGTTTCTGATGGCCTGAAGAAACTTGATCGACTAAAAGATACGGAGAAACAAAACTTCCACCTGGCTTCTGGACTAGAAAACAAGCTTTCACCAAAACAAAAAGAATCAATATATGTGAACCGGGTCCTTCTACTACTCCATGCGAATAAAATGGATCAGGTCTTTCTCTTTGCTTTTATGTCTTTTCGAGTTCTAATGCTGTGAACACGTTAATTATGAATATATTAGGTATGTAAGCCTTTATTGGGGCTTCAGCTTCCCTTGCTGATCTCAACTCTTTGCTTCAAATTTACAGGCTCGAGAACTTGTTGCTGCACTGCCAGACATGTTTCCTGATAGTGTGATGCTCGTGTTACTTCAAGCTGCAGTTTTTGTCAGAGAAAACAGGGCTGGGAAAGCTGAAGAAATTTTAGGGCAGTTTTCCGAGAAGTTCCCTGACAAATCCAAGGTGGTTCTCTTAGCGAGGGCACAGGTTGCTGCTGCTGGCCATCCTCTTATAGCAGCTGAGTCCCTTGCTAAGATACCTGATATCCAGCACACGCCTGCCACTGTCGCTACTCTTGTGTCTCTTAGAGAGCGTGCCGGGGACATTGATGGTGCAGCTGCTGTGCTTGATGCTGCAATCAACTGGTGGTCAAGTGCTATGACCGAGGACAATAAGCTCAGTGTTTTAATGCAAGAGGCTGCTTCCTTCAAGCTCAGGCATGGCCGAGAAGGGGAGGCTGCCCATCTATACGAGGAGCTTGTGAAAAGCCACGGAAGTGTGGAAGCATTGGTTGGGCTTGTAACTACAGTTGCTCGTGTGGATGTTAAGAAGGCAGAAGCTTATGAGCAGAAGCTGAAACCATTACCAGGACTGAAGGGGGTCAAAGTGGATAGTCTGGAGAAGACTTCTGGGGCCAAACACGATGAGGGTGTTTCTCATGTTAAGATCACGGAGACCTATGACGAGGGGAAGAGTAAGGCTAAGGCTAAAAGAAAGAGAAAGAGAAAGCCAAAGTATCCTAAAGGGTTTGACCCTGCTAACCCAGGTCCACCACCAGATCCGGAGAGGTGGCTCCCCAAGAGAGAAAGGTCAAGTTACAGGCCTAAGAGAAAGGATAAGAGAGCCGCTCAGGTAAGAGGCTCCCAGGGTTCCGTAGCTAGAGATAAACATGAAACTGGTGCCGCTTCCAACACTTCAAACACAAAATCAAACCAAGCAACTACCTCCAAAGGAGCACCTCAAAATGCAGTTGCAGAGCCATCCAAGCCTTCTTCATCGAAGTCACGAAAAAAGTCTAGGAACTAGTTGAAGGATCCAATTTTCCGGGGTGATTTTGGTGACAGGTTGCAGAATTTTAGACAATTTAATTTGGTGCCCTAGTGACTAGACTGAGATTTTGTAGTTAAATTATCGGCCTTTTTTCTGCTTGCTTCTGATTCAAGACGACAAAAAAAATGTTGAATTCCATAGGAAATTCGGTTCAGAACTTGATATTTATGTCTTGTGAATTTCAGCTTTGATATTGATGTTGAACTCATTATTCGAATTTGGTGTGTGTTTTTTGTGCTGAATTTTAAGACTTACATGCCACCCTAGCGTCCCAAGCTAATGATATAAAACCATTTGTTTTAATTTTTTGACCTAAAATAATTTGTTTTAACTTTTTGACCGAGCGACGTGTGATAGGTTTGACATTTTGTCATCCCCTGTTATGTAAGTCTCTCTATCTCTGTCCCGGGATTATGGTATGCCAATGTTGCAATGCAAGCCGCGTGAGCGTACCAGAAAACTCAGGCATTTTTTGTTGCTTCAGCGGAGAATTGATTTGCTTATTGGCGTTAAATGCGGAGATGCCTTGCATGTAGGGATGGGCAACGGTTATGGCGGGCAGGTAACCGCGGTTATTTACCCATAACCAATGGGTATTTGCCCATTCCTACTTGCATGTGTGGATTTCCTTGAGAATGTGAGATGCTTGCCACAGGAGCATCTTCGACAATCCAAGTTATCAAGAATTCTTGGCCCTTGCAATTGGCCATCCTCCCGTCTCTCTCCTCAACGTATTTATTTACATATATATTTCCTATTGTTTTCATTCATTATCTTGTTTTAAGCATCTTTTTTTTAAATATTTTTTTATTAATATATTGGCTAAAACCTTCTATGATATGTTCATCTAAGTAGTTCTTTGTTGAGGTTATTTGCATTTTTCTTAATTTTATGTTGAGTTTATCGACGAATCGTCAACAACCATATGAACATTTTTTAAATCGGAGTATTGACTTATCAACGATACCAATTATAATTTATATCAACAACATATTAGTGATATATCAGCAATTTGTAAAAGTGCAATTAACTATTTCACACTGCACGTATTGGATTCCATTTTTAGCGTTGGTGAATCACATGATGGTAGCTAAGGGAGGCTGAAATGGCTCTATGAGTCTTCCCAGTCTCCTAAAGAATAGATTGACACGACGAAACTACCAGTTGATCCTTTTTTAGGGGGAAAATGCAATTAAATTAGACCATATGCTATTTTTGTTACAAACATTTTGATGTGGCTATCTTTATTGCTATTCACCTTCATTATACAACAATCTAAATTATTTTTTTTTATTTAATTTTTACTCAAGGCTTGGACCATTTCAAAGCTATTAGTTTTTTTTTTGTCAAATAAAACATTAATTTCTATTAAATGTAGTTTGTTATATTTTGGTCAGACTATAAAATAGTTGTTCATTACTACTCCATTTTCAAACCCCACATATCAACAACCAACCAATGAACAAAGCAACAAAACAAATAAATCAATCAATTCACCTAAATAACCAAATAAGTGAATAAATAAATCAAAAGACAACTGGGATAAATAAAAATTCTCTTAACTTGTGAAAGGGGGTTAGGACCAAAATGAAAAGAATAGAACTTCCCCAAGGGGTTTTTGAACTTTTGACAAAAGATATAAAAAAAAAAAAAGACTTGCGAAAGGGGCTGGATTTGGATTATCCTGATAGATAATGCCGAAGCCAGGAGAAAATTTTAGTGACATGTTTTATTTTACAAATTATTAGTATTTTAACGCAATTATTTTATCGCTTGTAATTTTAGCCGAGTTGTGGGTATAATGAAAAATCTCTTTGCCAACTAAGCTCCAATTAACAAAATTTAAAGAAAATTAACGAAAAGTTTGAAAAAACTTTTGTTTTAATGAAAAAATAACAAATAAAAATATAGTAAATAGTACCACAAAAAAGTAAAAATATGATTTGTTTTATTAAAAGTGAATAGTATCGAGAGTATTTCGTTAAAATATTTTTAAATCTACCATGTGTAAAAGTGGGCCCGTGGTTGACACGTTGCCAACTTGACCGTTTTGACGCAAAACCCCAAACAGAAACTCTACCAACACGCGCTCCCAAACACAACCTATCTTTCCTCCAACTTGCGCTTACCGACCAAACCCGTAAACCCCCTTCTTCAATGACTAATTTACCCTCCACCTGATCAACAACATCTAACGGCCACAAATGGAAACCCAAATCTAAATCCAAATCTCACTAGACGAAAAGAAAAGAAAAATAAAACATTAAGAAAATGGTAATTCTCAAGTAATGTTCTTATTTATTGTCCATTAATTTTCCGATCTCATGTCTTTACGACAAATTACATAAAATGAATTTACTATTTTTTATTATATTAGTGTCCCGCACCCATTTTAACATGAGAAAACTATGATTAACAATCTTAATTTAATCACAGCAAGTGGTTCAATATAAAAGTGTGAACAACATTTCTCTATAGAAAAAAGAAAAGGTCCTAAGTTCAATATTTTGCAAGTTGTGAATTCTCAACTAGCCTTCTCTAAGCCCGAAAAAAATGGATAACAATAGTTCGTCACCAGTTGTCTCTTTTTAAAATAAAAATCCTAGTTTAAAATTCATAATTCAAAAGGTTTTTTTTTTTTTGTTGCCAATTTTAAAAAATGGAGACCCAATTGGCAAAAAACCTAAAATACAAAGTGAAAAATGTTATGATCTAAGAAAAACATTATTATTTTCAAAGAAAAACATTATTATTAATCAAAAGTGAGATTAATTATTAATTATTATTTTTATTTTAGTTGTTTTAATTTGGAGGGCGAGAGGGTTTAAAGATAGCGAGAGACGAGGGCGGGGCAGAAAGGGTGAGGCTGTTGGGAATCAGAGCAAAACAAGGATTCCTTCTCCCGCCACATCCTACTGCGAAGAAGCGGTAAACCCTTCTAACAACCGACACGTGTCCTTCTCCCCTGCCCCACTCCCAAATTGGACAATTCACCGTGACTTTCTCTCTCTCTTCCCACAACATTGTCTCGCTCTCGCCCCCCTTTTATTTATTTATTTATTATTTCTACACTTATAATCAATTTTTCTCGGCGTTTCTCCTTCTCTCTCTCCTCTCCCTGAACTCGATCGACAAGCGCGCGTCCTCTGTTCGGATCGAATTCCCACCTCAGGAAAAGAGCAGAATGTTCTGAAAACCCTAGAATTTCAATCGAATCGAGCAGAAAGTTGATATCTTTTTCCTCCTTCTTCTTTTTCTTCCGCGAGGGTTCGGTACCAGGAGGCGGCTTCGCTTTGTCGATTGCGTTCGTCTGAGCAAAAATTAGGGTTGGTGGTAATTGTTTCGATTCGTATCTGATTTTATTTAATTTGGGTATCCTTGAGTTATCAGTTTCCCTTTTCAAGTCTATCGAAATTTTGTTTCTTTGATCCGTTCTGTGTCGGGTATCTGTTTTTGCCTCGTTTGGTATAAACCCTAGGTTAGTCGAATAAAAAATCCCCCCAAAAAAGTTAAATTCTTTGATTCTTATCGCTGTAGATAAATTGGTTGCGGCATCGTTTTTTGGGTTTCCATTTCAGCTGATTTTAGGTTATTTGCAAGAAATTCTGTGAAATTTTTGGGCGTCGTTTTAGTTTGCCATCAGAAATTGAGGGTTTCCTTGTTAGATCTTCCTTCCCCTTGTTACATATTTTTCTTATTTTCTTCCCACACTTCTTTGATAAAACGAAAAAAAAAAAAAGAGAGAAAAAGGGTTCAAGAAATCTAGGGTTGGTGTATAGACTTATGTAGAGAGAAATCTGGTTGGGGTGTGTATTCAATGGCCTTGAATTTTTCTCACCGACCAATCTTTCCGGGGCATCTGTCCGAGGACAATTTGGTTTCTCCAATGAGGATTGCCAATGGGTACCTCGTGGAGGGTATGCCAGAGAGGAATGGAGATGGTTTTGGTAGGCCATGGCATTCAAATCGGGAAGTGGATGGTTGCTTTGATTATGGAAGAGATAGATGTGATAGGGGTTGCTCACAGGATCCCGTTTCGAATGACATTCTTGATCTATTGCCTTCGGACCCTTTTGGCATGGATATAAGTACCACGTTTACGGCTATCACAGGCTGGCTTGAGGATTTGGAAGTGGACTACAGTGGTTACAGAAGGGATGAGGTGGGGACAAGTAATGGTAACTATGAACTTTTTGCGGGGTTGAATTTTATCTGGAATAATGCTATGAAGTTCCAGGCATTCCCAGGGAATATTGGGGTCGATCACAAGTCTAATGTAGCCAGTGGATTCGGTGGGTGCTCAAAAGAGAAGGGAGTTGATGATTCGTCCTTACACAGCGGTTTTGGATCAGCATGTCCAGTCGCTGACGTTTTGAATTTTGACAATGAAAGTTGTGGTTTTTCCAATCAGCAAAATGTAGAGGTCCAGCATGGTGATGGGATTTGTGCTGGCAGTGATGGAGGAGCTCCTCATGGGGCTTTGATGTTTGCCCTTAGTTATCTTGGGGTGCAGGATCTTCTTGTTGTAGAAGGTGTTTGCAGATCTCTCCATTCTACAGTTCGCGGTGACCCCCTTTTGTGGAGAAATATTCACATAGATCAACCACTGAACGAGAAGATTACCGATGATGTTCTTTTGCAATTAACTGATAGGGCTCAAGGAAATCTGCAGAGCTTGAGCCTGGTGGAGTGCCCAAGGATCACTGATGATGGTGTGAAGCGTGTGCTTGAAAGTAATCCCAGGATAGCCAAGGTTAGTTTTTGGCTTCTGGATTTTACCTCAACTGTTGGCAGCGTTTTTTTCTTAAAATTCTTTTATTATTGTCTCTTTACAAGAAGTTCATCTCTGCACTACCATTCATGGTTACTGTGCTCAAAGTTAACTCTAGTGAAGAAAAATTTGATTCATGTTCAATCTTAAATGTTCCCTTTATTTGTGCAGTTGAGCGTGCCTGGATGTACTAGACTCAGTATTGAGGGCATCGTAAATAGCTTAAAGGCGTTCAATTCCAAGGGTGCACAAGGTGTGAAGCATTTACGAATTGGTGGACTCTATGGTGTGACACAGAAGCATTTTGAAGAGTTGAAGTTCTTGTTGGGAGCTAATGGGCAGATGCAGCCTAATCCACGCAAGCCACATTTTTATCAAAGAGGGAACTTTTATCTGGCCTCTGATGATGATAGTGACATTGATATTGAAATGTGCCCTCGATGCCAGAACCTGAGGCTTGTCTATGATTGCCCTGCTGAGGCTTGTCAAGGGAAAGAACATCCAACTCAGGTATGCAGGGCCTGCACACTTTGCATAGGGAGGTGTATTGAGTGTGGGCGGTGCATTAATGATAGTGAATATGAGGAAACGTTTTGTTTGGAGTTGCTTTGCTCAGATTGTTGGAAGCAGCTACTTAAGTCTCAAGAGACACAGGATGGAACCTACGGTCCATCCAGACCTTCTGTTCTCCATGAACGGAATGATACTCTTGGTCGACATGGCTAGGTTCTGTAGATCTGCTGGTTTCATATTAATTGATGAGAAAATTACAAGTGGTTCCTAAGGTGTCCAATCAGTTTAAGATTATGATTCCTTTATCTCATACCGCTTGGTCAGCTGGCTTTGTTGGGTTTAGTCTATTGGTTGACTTCAGCTTTGGCAGTTTGTATCTCATCTGGGGCTCCGAGCACGTGATGAACAGAAAAAAAAAGCACAAAAAAAAAAAAAAAAAAAAAAGAGATGGAAATTTTAGGGGTGAAGGAGATTGTAAACAAAATTCTGCTGTCCAGGGCATGGAATTTTGTTCTGGTGATTCCGTTAGTTGGCTCTGGCATGAGTAATTGTTCTACGAGTAGTATGTTGATTTGCCTTTGATTAATATGTATGAAATCTGTTGGCATCTGACCAAGATGCGAGGTAGCCTACTAGAGCAGTCAAGAGTAGGGAACTACTACTTGTAGAGAGCAAAGTGGAAAGGTAACTTATTTGTTGTACATCGGCCATTGTGCTCCGCGAACTCTATACCTATGCATGGAAGTGTTCGTCGGTTACCTGTGAACAGTTTGAAGCGTGAAGTACGTTGGTTCTCGCAGCCATACAAGGGAGTTACATTGTTCATTCTTCCAGTTGTGCAGCAGTTTATGTTCTGAAGTAGCAGTCCCATCTGTGACCTGCTATTTGGGATGAATCCCAGAGCAGGACGGGATCTTCTACCTGGCTTTATATATGTTGCACTGATTTTATCTGGTGCCATCTATAATACCATTCCCCAGATTCGTTCTAGTTCAGTCAAGAATGAAGCCACGATTGTTTCCTCCCGCCAGAAACAATGTTGTTCATAAAAGACGGGGCTTGTACGTTGCTAATAAGTGACGGGCATGTACATTGTTCAAAAAAGGCCGTGCTGGTACGTTCTTTGCTTTGGAGGACGTCTTTCGTATGTCTCAGTTATGATCCATGGCAGCTTCACTGTATGCTCTTTGGGCAAAGAATTGCCAAATGCTGCTTCTCTGCCGTCAACCAGAGTTATCTTTCGCGTGTGCCTTGAGCACCAAGTTATCTGCTTCTTTTCGGTCGAAACGAATGTTGTAAAATGTACTTTCTCTCAATAAGTTGTGGTTTTTATGTAAAAGCGGGCAAAGGTGTTGCTCGCTATGTATACTCTTTTTTCCACTTTCCTTGGATGTATTATTCTCTTATTATCGAGATTTTCCCACTTGTTCTTTCGTCTTTATATTTTTATCCATTGGCATATTTAAGACTTTGATCGTTTTGGCCACAATCCTTTCAAATGTATATCTTTTAAGTATGTTTTGAAACAATATTGTCCCAACGTTGGGAGCAGAAATAGAGTGCTCTAGTCAACTTGGCTATAGGGTTTGCGAGGAGGAAAACTTATCATTTTTCGATGCGATTACATTTACATCTTATTTTACTTTTTCAAACAATATTAATATGACATCTACTTGATGAGACATATATAAATTTGAGATATAATTTATTTTTCTTTAATTATTGGAATCCACTTCTGAAAGATATATATTTACATTGTTGGTCAAGATGATTATTTCACATCTCGTGTATTGGAGAGCTTTTCCGTCCAACAAAAAATGTAAAGTGCTCAAACATGATATTTTACATCTCCAATTAGAGATGCTCTAGGTCAATCAAAAATATTATTCATGTTTACAGTGGCTCTTTAATACATAAAATGATGTCAAGAATGAAAATTAAAATAACTTTCTCTCATAAAAATACGTAATTGACTTTAGATATCTTCATAACGTCGCCATCACATGCATAAAGATGCTTCTGTTAGCATGCGTGCATGGTCCAACTCAAAAACATGACATTAATTATTCGCTCACATGTCTTGCGTGGGGCTAACTCAAATATTTGGCATACAACAGGCTAGACCCGACAATTTCTTACATGACACGGTGACACAACACGAAAATAACGGGTTTCGGGTCAACACGATAACTAATCGGGTCATTATCGGGTGACCCGTTAAAAACACGTTAATAACGGGTTCTTAACAGGTATACACGCAGGTAACACGTGGGTAACCCGTTAAGAAAAATAAATTTTAATTTTAAAGTTTAATTACTAAATTTTTTATTATAAAATACAATAGCCATATTGTATATATTAGTATATTCTATATTAAATATATATTTTTGTATTATTATTCTACATAAGTTAAAAAAAATTAAGTTTTATTCATTTATTTATTTTTAGAGTAAATTGTACGAATGGTTCCTCAACTTTAATCAAATTGGAGTAATGGTCCCTCAACTAAAAATTCATTACCATTGGTCCCTCAACTTATCAAAATGTGTAGCTATAGTCATTTTCATCAATTTTGTCAAAATAAGCTATGTTGGAATGACCATTTATACAATTAGGGTCTCTCAACTCTTCAAAGTGTATAATTATGGTTCTTTTCGTCATCTATGTAAAAAAAATTGTCAAAAACAGTTATATTGGAAGGACCATTGCTACAATTGGATTAAAGTTAAGGGACCATTTCTTCAGTTAAATTAAAGTTGAGGGACCAATGGTAATGAATTTTTAGTTGAGAGACCATAGCTGCACATTTTGATAAGTTGAGGGACCAATAGTAATGGATTTTTAGTTGAGGGACCATTGCTCCAATTGAGTTAAAGTTCAGGGACCATAGCTACAATTTACTCTTATTTTTATTATGAGTGTTTCTTATTATTATTAATAGGATAAATTTTACTTAACATGTTGTTGTTCAAAATTAAAATCAACTAGTATAATATTAGTATAGGCAATAAGACATCACTACAAGTATGAAAAATGTGAAATAATATATAAACACTCGTGATTCATCATTTTCCATGAGTAGACAATGATTACACTTAGATTATCGTTTAGAATTTTAAAACCCTCCAAACCGTCATGAATAGTATTTTTTATTTTGAGTGTAAAAATAATAAAAATAATAATAATTATTGTAGAAGTGTAAGAAATGTAAAAAAAATATATACAATCACTCGTAGTGACAAGCTTTATAACTTTCGTGAAGGAATCAACTTCGAAATCCGACACTATAATCCATAAACCTTAAATTTGTATTTAACCATCGATTATCGTTTGAGATTTATTCTTTATATTGAATTTCATTTTTAAAA
The DNA here is from genome assembly GCA_963580275.1 of Crataegus laevigata. NCBI lineage: Eukaryota > Viridiplantae > Streptophyta > Magnoliopsida > Rosales > Rosaceae > Crataegus > Crataegus laevigata. The sequence continues at coordinate 8,385,208 of OY756948.1, read as the reverse complement.
TTTTCTTTTTTTGAAAACATGATCTTCTAGGGGATGTAGAAAGATGAACGGTTCGAATCTTTGATATCACGTTCTGATATTTACAGTTAATTGAAATATGAGTCAATGTTATATAGTTTGTAGAGACTTTATAAACACCAAGTAATATTTTCACTAACAATAAAACTCTGAACATAATATTAACGATCTGAATCATTCATCTTCCTGTATCCTCTAATAGATCATATTTTTAAAAAAAAAAAAATTGAAAAAAAAAAATTTGGTGAGAAAAATGAAGTATAAATGTAAACAACAATCGACAGTTAAATTTTGATCTATGATTTATATGATTATAGTGGCACATTTCAAAGTTAAGCCCTTCATGAAAGTTGTGAAGCTTGTCATTACGAATGGTTATATATTTTTTCTGTATTTTTCACACTTCTACATTAATTAAAAAACTATTAAAGACTTTACTTAAACAATAGCCATATAATAAATGAGAAGAGAGTGCTAATGTAAAAAGTCTCACTGAAAATATCATCAATATAACTCTTGAAGACAATATATCAAGCCAAAATTCCAATATCATTTCCCATGGTGATTGATGAAAATTGAAGAGTTTGATTGTAAGAAAATGTGTGTAAGGTTTCAAACCTTGAAACATAATTCCCTTAATTTTGCAAATCTTTTGAACATTTGATATTTTGTAATGTTCTAACGTTTTTTTAATTATTTTTATTATGCTCTTATTTTGGATATGTAAATATGTAATACTTGAAAGACAAATGTGTTTTTATGTTTTGAATGTGATAATATGGTATGTATATACTTATTTAGTATTACGTTTTTCATTTGATTATTTATTGGTTTAAAATATATTTTCCTTAACGGGTAACGGGTTGGGTCATATTACCTGTTAATATTATCGGGTCGATTTCGAGTCGGGTCATTTTACTCGTTTATTTTAACGGATGTTACACGACACGACCCGTTAAGATATCGGGCATGACACGAAAACAACACGAACACGAGAAACACGACCCGAATGCCAAGTCTAACAGGCCATCACTCAAAAACGAAGAAAAAGGTGCCATTTTTGCAGCTCATTTTACTTCTTGTTGGCGACAGAGACAGATCCATGTGTCATTCATTCATTTATTTCATGGACACATGATATGACAAATAATTCATTACGATGATATCTGTGTAGAAAACTTCAAAGTTAAGACAATGCGTGATTGACTGATATATCCCTGCAGTAACATTTCGATTATAAGTTAGTTTCTCTCATTTTCATGACATACAATTGTAATTCAAGCAATACAAATGAAGTACAATTGATCGTAAATTAACTGAAATTTTCATTAATTAAACCATTTATTCAACAGAAAATATGAAGACAAATGGGGTTACACTGGTTAGTGACAATATATATACTGGAAGAAGCCGCATTGTTTCATTGCGCATCTTCTTTCTGAGTTTTCTTCCGGATCTTCTCCACCCACTTGAAACTCAAAACTGCCTTCCCGAAGCTTTTCTTCGATCCATCCTTGCCCTTCTTCTTGTCCTTGTCGGATGATCCCGATGGCGGCGGGTCGGGGTTGTTGTCCCATTGATCAGCCCAGGACAGACCAGAATCCATTGTCCTCTTTTTTTTTTCTTTCTTTCTTTTCTTCTCGTGTTCTTCTTTTTCGAGGTTAAAAACTTCTTTTAGCAACAGAGCTTTGGAATTTGTTGCAAAAGCGTTACTTTTTATTTTATTTTAATCCAATGCTGATTTTTCCTTAATTTGATCGAAAGGACAATTGTTTGGCAGAAGTTAGTTATGTTTGATGAACAAGTTTAGAAATTTGTCCAACGGTCTTTCTCTTATTATGTAACTTGATTTTTGCTTGAACCAACTCGATTATTCTTAATTTGGTCATGTCCGTTATTGAACTAAAGTAGTTAGTAATAGACTCATTTCTTTTATCGGAATTCACCTGATGCAAAAGATAATAACAAACGTAAATATTGGTTACACACAAGATTTTGCCATGTCTATCAACTGCGGTTGACCAAGCAGAAGGCAACTAGCAGTCAAGTCAAACTCTAAAACCTATATCCATGCCAAGCCCTGCAAATTATAACCAACCATGTCATACAGACAATGCCTGTTTTAGAGAGTGGTAAGATTATCATCTTAGATGCACATCGCCTCCCTACATTTCGGCCGAAATGCCCCTTTTTCTCAAGTACCGAACACCGAAATTTGAAGGGAAAAGCCATTTCTACTCCCATGCCGGCGGTATTTCCATGATATCGCTGAGATTACACGATGGTTCGCACATATGGCGATGTTCCCGACAGACATAGAGGAACATTCTTGAATGGTGAAGGTATTCATCCCAAATAATAGAAGATGCAAATTCAAAACAACTGTAATCATCGTTTAAAATCTCTAATTCTGTCAAATATTTAACAAAAATACGCCTTCATTAAATACATATCGATGTATCACCCGAAATGTCCATAAACATGAGCATCGACTAATACAATCGGGAACCGTTGGATTACAATTTCAAACCTGGGAGGGAGGGAAAACAAAACAAGGATCAATTTCCCTCATCCTTTTACTGAACCTATCGTCTACAAAAATTCGACATGACCTGCAATTTCTCTACACAACAGCTTAGACTCACTGGCAAGCTTCAAGCTTTTGACAATGGCAAGGCCTGTTTGCTTGTGTGTAGAAGTCGGAATGTATTGCTTGGCATCTTCTTCTTTCCCCAGCAACAGAGCCTCCCTAGCCGGAACCACATTTTCCCACCAGAATTCCCTTAAAATTCCATGCATCAAGTTCCAGTAACTCCGGTCCCTACACACGCGGAATATTGTGCTTCCGTTCGGTGTCCAGCAATAGAGATCAACCCACTCTCTGTCCATTACCTCCATTTGGCCCTGCACCTGAGGCATGTAATAGAAGGGCATGGTTGACCAGGGCAGAGCCTTCTCTGTCTTCCCCTTGTTGTATGGACACTTCACTTCCAGTACCCCACCGCCTTGATAGCAATCAATAAGACCCTCGAGAAGACCGTCTGGGGAGGCACCAATCCAACCATATCGCTCCTCTGCATGGGTAGCAAATCCGTATGAACTCACTGCACGACCTGTGATACTTTTGTACTTTTCAATGGCCACTTCTTCATTGAGCACGCCCCACTCCATGGCTCTCTTAGAAGCTTCCACAATTTGTTTCTCTGATTCAAATACCTTCTCTTGCCAGAGCTCTGCCCGGCGGCTCCCTTTCCAAAATCCCAAGGCAGTGCTGAAGGTGCTTGTGGTCAGCTTGTCCTTGCGTAGGGCAAACCATTCCTCTGATCGTTGGGGAGCATCAGACGGTGAAACCTGGGTGGCTAGCACTAGTGATGACGGGGGACGATGAATGGCAAGAGGCACAACCAGAGAGATCAGTGTTTTGGTGCACGTGGAAAAAGGTCTCAAAATATCTTTCCTAAACCCTATCTTTCTTGAGGATAGCAATTCTACTGCTTTATGGTGAGACCTGCAGAATCTGGTGCAGTAGGCATTGCTCGTTGTCGTTGCTAATCTGACAATGCCACCCATAGCTACTTTGTTTCGATGAAGGGTCCTGCAAAAGCCACACACTGCTTGAAAGTTTAGTTGAAGAAACTTCCTTGAACGATATTGGTTTACAAAATTTTAGACACAAAATTCATCAGAAACAATGCCAAATGCGTTCTAGGCACATTTAACATTACACCAATACGCAGCAATCTTCTTCTTAACAAAATAAATCCAAGTGAAAAAGCACATTCTATTGTTCCTCCTGTAGGGCATGTATCAAATTTTCAACCAAAGAAGGAACTGAATTTTCGAAATACCATCCTTTCCCTACAACATGTATCATTCCATTCACAGTATTCGCGAAGCGATTCAAAAACAAGAAAACCAGAGGACGCAGTTTACTCTAAATACAAGTACTGCTAATGAGAAAAAAGATAATAGAAAACCCAGAAGCTCAACTTCCTCCCCCAATCTCCCAATTCGATTCAAAGTAAAAAACCACATGATTAGCAGTCCTTAATTCGAATATTGCACTCAAGCTGTTTGATTTAATACCTGAGAAACGACTCGAACTAAAGGCTCCGACTTTGGGAGCTGCGGAGGAAGCAGAGCGTGGCTTGGGAGTCCGAGAGGTCACTCCGCCATGGAGAAAATACAGAGAAGCTCTGGACTGAGCGGAAGAGACTTGAATGAGCTTCATCTGTCCCTACGTTCCAGCCACCACCATTTCTAGGGTTTTGTTTTTGCTACTGCAAAATTTGATAGAGAGAAAAAGAAGAAGATTTTAGGGCGGGTAGCAGCTGATAACATTTTCCAAAAATCCAACACGCCACGTACTTATACCAGTCTAAAAACGCCGTTGTTTTGAGTTAAACGGTTTCGAAACGTAGCGTTTAAAGTTGGGAACTTTGGTATAAAGCTCATCAACCGGAGAGAGAAACAGAAGAGAGAGGAGAGAGAAAGCGCTGAACTCTCTCTTCTTTCTTCGCTAATCAAAAGACGAAAGCCTTATTTTACCAAAAAAAAAAACAGAAACGACAAAGGCCTTAAATTCAAGCACTTCTCTTCCTCTCACTCTAGTTTCTCTGTCTGAGCTGAGACAGAGAAAACCCAAAACCCACCGACTGAAAAAAATAAAATAAAAAACGAAACAAAAATGGGTTAGTTCTGCTGCTGATCAAGTACTTCACTTTCTTCTTCCTTTTCCAACCAATATATCACTGAATCGAATCCACAGTCTCACCCTCTCAAACACCCTCAGACTTTCAATTTCCACACCCGCCACCATGTATTTGTCGGAAAAGGCTCGACCAATCGATTTCTACAAAGAGGAAGCCAGCCGGGACATGATGATGGAGGTGGTGGTCTCGAACGAGGATCTTCCCCAATCTCAATCCCAATCCCAAGCTCATCTTCACCCGCTGCCGCCGCAACAGATGCTTATGGGTGACAGCAGCGGTGAGGACCACGAAGTGAGGGCGCCGAAGAAGCGAGCCGAGACTTGGGTGCAGGACGAGACCCGAAGCTTAATAGCCCTCCGTCGTGAGATGGACGGCTTGTTCAACACCTCCAAGTCGAACAAGCACTTGTGGGAGCAGATTTCTGCGAAGATGAGGGAGAAAGGGTTCGATAGGTCGCCGACGATGTGCACGGACAAGTGGAGGAACTTACTGAAAGAGTTCAAGAAGGCTAAGCACCATGATAGGGGAAGTGGGTCAGCTAAGATGTCGTATTACAAGGAGATTGAGGAGATTTTGAAGGATAGAAGCAAGAATACGCAGTACAAAAACCCCACTCCCCCAAAGGTCGATTCTTTCGTGCAATTTTCAGATAAAGGTATCGAGTTATTCTTCCTTTTTCTGAATTTTTAGATTGCTGGTTGAATATTTGTGATTGAATTCGAAGTGGCTTTGTTAAACTTGAGCTGAAAATTATAGTGTTTTGAAGAAAATTGCCTTCCCTTTTGATGTATTTGTTAGTCTTTTCCATTTTTGTAGCTGTTCTTATTTATCTGAATTTGGTACATTATTAATCTGTTAAATCTAAATTTAGAGGGGTTTGATTTAGCGTTTCCAATTTAGAAATGTTCCTGTATGTGGAAATGGCTATAATTAGTAATGTGGAGTGTAAAAGGTTTGTAACAATTGACCGTTGAATACTGGCCTTAATAAAGTCATCCTCTTCACACTGCCGATACCCCAAGTATTATCCTTTTAGTAATTCCTGCATTAATGGCTATTTAAGACATATTTATGGTAGCTCTGCATGAACATCTGGGTGTGATGGTTATAGATATAAGATATGAAAACCTTGATGAGTAATTTGATGTAATCGGGAGAGCGGAATGTGTGGTGAGTTTAATTCTGAGTATCTTGCACAGCACTTGCTTTCAGATCTGGTATACGGGTTGGGGTAGGCTTGAGTCATGATGCTCAATATGCAGTCTGGATGTATTTCCAGTTTTGACGACGAGATTGCACATCTAATAAACCAGTGGAGAGGGATTAACAGATTAGTGTAACCTAGTCAAAAGTCAATTTGTTCTTGGTTGATGCCTTGATATTATAAAAGATGAACAAGGCATTGGCCTATATTGTGGCAACGCATTGAATTTGTCCTTTTGCTTATCATTGTCTATTATAGAGATGTCGTAGCTGGGTTTCAAAGCATGTTGAACGTGCATGAAAGTTGTGTAGTATTTAGTAAAGTATTAAAGACACCGCTAACAAATCTTAAATACAAGGAATGTTTTTAACCTTTCATGTGTTTTTCTGTGTCTTAGTTGTTTTTTTCCGCTACCATGGTACCCTGGCGTCTGTCCTGATACATTATAGGCCGTATAAAACACCATTTCCTGTGACGATATCCACTGACATCAGCTTCATATATTACATTTTCTGTTGTGCGTTCTAAATACTTTATCATGGTACGACACGTTTACTGGAGTTGCAAAAAATTGTTATGTATAACTTTTGTAACAGACAATGGGGGGACTTATCCTTTGATTTGCGCTGTTTTAACGTTCCTTATCAGGAACGTAACTGGCCTTGCAATTCGGGGCGGACTGCAGCTCAGGTGATCCTTGCCCATGTTCCGTCCATGTTTCCTATGTATCAAGTGCTGCATGGGGATTGAACAACTCATTCCTTTTCTTCCTTTTCTTCTCCTTCTTTTGGGTAGTGCTTTATGTTTTTTAGTCTTTTGGTTTTGGAAATTCTGCTATCGTATTTCCTAGTTTGCCTTGGAGTTAGGGGTTAAATGTTATAATTCATTCATACAGGCGAAAATTTCAACATAAATGACTTCATTTTGCCCTCAACTTATTTTCTCTTTATGTTGTGTTGATAGATTAGAAATTTCTTTGACGGATTTTCTGCTCATGCAGGTATTGAAGATGCAAGCATTTCGTTTGCACCTGTTGAAGGTACATTAATTTAACCTGAGTTTTAGTGTTCTGGTGTATGTTTATGTTATTTCATCACCTAATTATTAGCTTACCTGATAACTCTTGACCACTCTTAGAAATTATGATAACTTATTATCTTTAGGGGAATGATCAATTCTTTAAGGTTATTCCGGTACAACCATCTCAAATAGTTCATCTCATGGCTCATGTTGGATATTATTAGCATGACAGATGGCATTCAAGATTCAATGACCAATGACTTTTTTCCTCCCTTTTTTATCATCAATGCTGAATTCTGTTTTTTCTTTTCCTTTTGGCCGGAAATGGTGAGTTCTTCATGTGAGTGTATGAACTTTTCTGAATGTTTCTTTTCCTATATTCTACTTATATGTATCATGTTTTTCTAAGTCATTTTTTCTTTTCAAAGAGACATATGTCCTCTCTTTTTATGTTCCTTGGTGCGCAGCTAGTGGCAGGCCAACACTCAATCTTGAAAGACGTTTGGATCATGATGGTCATCCTCTTGCCATCACTGCAGCTGATGCAGTTACAGCAGGTGGAGTTCCACCGTGGAATTGGAGAGGAACCCCAGGAAATGGTAAGTTAAATTGAAGTTGGGAAATTTGCTCAACAAGCGTCTTGTTATATGTGTTTATGCTCCAAATGTATACGGATGAGTAGCACGCAAAATGTCTTGTTACTATGTTGTCAATAGTTCGTTTATTTCAAATTCTTTTCCTTTTTTTTACAGGTGGGGAGGGTCAAGCATATGGTGGTAGAGTCATATTAGTCAACTGGGGTGACTATACTAGAAGGATTGGTGTGGATGGCACTGCAGATGCCATTAAGGATGCAATTAAGTCTGCTTTTAGGTTGAGAACAAAACGCTCCTTCTGGTTGGAGGATGAAGACCAGATAGTCCGAAGTCTTGACAGGGACATGCCTCTGGGGAATTACACTCTTCATCTTGATGAAGGTAAAGGTCACGTATCGATCATATTGATCTTAATAGTTCCGTAGGAGAGTGGTTGAGAAGTAGCAACTCTTATTCACAGAGATCTATCTAATAATGTTTTGCTACCCCTTTCGTATTGAAAACTTGATGCTAAAGTCCTAATTTCAGGGGTGGCCATCAAAGTGTGCCTCTATGACGAGTCGGACCACATACCAGTACACACAGAGGAGAAGCTTTTCTACACAGAAGAAGATTATCGCGAGTTTCTGTCCCGCCGGGGGTGGTCGTGTCTGAGGGAGTTTGACGGGTACAGAAATATTGAAAATATGGACGACCTTCGCCCGGGTGCAATATACCGCGGTGTGAGTTGAGGGAACCGCGTTCCCTTCTCAATGTAATTGTGGATGGTTATGGACCCTTTTCTGTTCAGCGTTGCAGGATGTGTATTATGGTCGAAGAAAGACGATATTATATCTGCACAGTTGGCCTGCACTTTGCTGTTTGTAAACACAAGTCTCTACTCTTCTACACTTCATTGCCTCCTTTCCCTTTTCATTTCATTTATTTCTTATGGTTCTTCCGCCTCATTTTTTGACAAATTAAATGGCCAGCTAACCATTTCGCTTTCAGTTAATTCAATTTTTCGTTATCAAATGACTCCTAAACATTTAATTTTCTATTAATTCAGTCTCATATATATAATGAGTGCGCATCAAACTTTCCGGTGGGAAGGTTTCCCCATCATGTTGCCCGGAAAGTTTTAAAAGGATTTAAAATGATTTAAAATGAGTATCTATCTTGACCAAAAGTGGTCAAGATGTAAATATTTATGTAAATTTACCTTTAATACGAAAAAAAAAGAAAAAGCAATAGCTCTACGTTTTAAAGAGGAGGTGAGCCCAAATTTTAGTTTATCCAACCCAAGCCCAAGCTTAGGCCAGCCCATTTTATTGGGCCCAATATATGCTGAAAGCACAAACAGTATTTCGTTTTCTTAACCACACACCAAGGATTGCTTTCATGCGATTTAAGTGATATATGAAAACTAATACATCCGATGACTTGTCTGGTACGAAATGAATACAACTCAAAACACATTCCACCCGCCATCATACATCCAACTCCCATGTCGAAAACACCAAGACGAAAACACATCTCACGGATAAGATGGTTCAGCACACAATTTCTCATCCTCGTCCGAACCGTTCTAACAAATTGTGAATAAAAGATTCACTATACCAATTGTCCACGAAACATGTATACTGGATACCACCCCCCTCCTCTTACTGCTCGTCCCATTCGTCGTTCTTGTACGACACTAGAGTGTCAACCTTGTGAATCTGCACGATCCAGCAAATAGATTAACTGTCAGCAACCAAAACATTTCCTTGTTTTTCGGGGAAGAGATTTCTACATGAATGAAAATTATAAAATGGGAATGCAATGTCTGGAACTTGCCTTGGTGTCAAAGGAATGCAGTTTCACTATTTCTGGATTTGTAATCAGTTTTGGATCACTCTCGATCCAAGTGAATGGGACTGCAACATCTTTATCCGTGTATGCCAACACATCAAACACACCTAAAAGCAAGTAATCGAACAAATGAACATGATAAATGCCAATATGAATAAGTAAACCATTTTCGTTTGGATAAGTGAGTGTGTTTGCCTTACAGGGTTCATCCAGGCATGGCAAGTAAGTGATGCTCGAAGCAATCTGCCTCATGATTGCCTGAATCTCCCTCATGATTTCCTTGTCACTCTTTTCCCTCGACACGCTTAAATCAAACAAAACAAAACAATGAAACATGATTTAGAAATGAATAAAACAAACTGTAGTTTCATACAACACGAGGGACTCAAAATAATCCAAAATTGAATTGAATTACCCCTGCTCGACGACCTCGCTATCAGTCTCAATGCTGAAGTTCCACCTCTCAAGAACCTCATTGGTGGCCTTGCTCATTATAACAAGAACAACTCTTTGCAACTTTCCAGATTCCAGCCATTCTTTACAAGATTCAAGATTAAAAAAATATCAGTCTCCAAGAACAACATATCTCAATCAAGCAATGTAGATTTAGGTGCAGAATGCAGTATACAAATGGTTTCATATTTCGATATCAACCTACTAAGAAAAAATTTAGACCCAAAATAACAAAACCCTAAATAGGTAGAAATTACCAGAAAGCTGAGCGGTTAGGTTGGCAATGAAGGATTTGAGGCCCTCGTCTTGAGTAAGCAACATTGGCAATCCATATTTCTTCACCTTCACAAAGCTTTCTTCAGGATACACTCCTCGATTGTACAGAATGCTATAAAATACCCAAATTTCCAACCAATATTAACTTCAATATCCAATAAATACATAACCCAAATGAAGCAAACACAAAAAAAGATAACGCAAACACCAAGAACAAAGAACAATATCCCATGCTCATTACCTGTTTGCCGAATATCCTGAAAGAGGGAAAGCAGAAAAAACACAAAACGCAGAGATCAGAAAAAGATTTCTCGGAAACCGAACAAAACCCAACAAAGGAAAATGAGAATCAAATCCAATCGACGATAAATTACCGAAGAACTCGCTGACAATGGCGGCGGAGCCACGCAGAGTGATGATGTCTTTGGTCGCTGTTTTTGAAGCCATTACTACGATGCGCTTCCAAACCCAGTAAAGATTCTATCCAATTTTCTGTTTGGCAAGTAAGAAAATTATGAATTTCCCAGACAAAAAGCGGTTTCTGAGTTATGTGCGATGTGGAGGTGGAAGAAATAGATTTTTAGGGCTTTGAGAAAATCATCGAAAGTAAAGTAGTGCGAATGCAACGGCTAGATTCTTTAATTTTGGGTTTTCCGGGATTAACGGTAACATTTTTAAATTTGCGCCATTTTATGGTATGAAATTATGAAAGGGGGTTTTGGACCAAAATATTTTATGAAATTTTAACCTAATATTCTTAATACTTTTTATTTTTAACGAAAAAATATGTTTTTAAAAATAACTTTTCATTAAAAAGTAAATTTTATTTTAATTTTTCGTAATTTTCTTAATATTTTATGAAAGTGGGGCCGGCTCTTAAGATTACAGCGTCAGCGGGCCTTGTTTGCGATTGCGAGGCGGTCCTGTACTTTGTTGGATTTACACCAAGGCCCAAGTGTGTTGGTACCGGCCGTTAAAACAATTTCCTTCTTCTTTTTTACACTAAATTTCTTGGTAGTCCAACCTTTTCTCTTCAAATCTGAAAAATAAGTTTAGTATAAAAAATTATATCGAAAGTATTTATGGACGTAATAAAGGAGAATAAGTTGGTAAACAAAATACATGAATAATTATTTAAGTGTCTGATGACTCGTTTGAAAAAGTTTTTAAAATGACGGCAAGCGATTTTAAAGAAATTTTTTTTTTGTTCCAAAAGCACTTGAAGTGCTTCTTGTAGAAAGCATTGTGCTTCTTAAAGGCAGCACTTTAGATATTTTTTTAATGATTAACTTGCATTTTTATTAAAAATTGGTTCAAAAATATTTTCCACAAAAAATGTTTTTAGCTATCTTGAAAACACTTTCAAGATGGTAATGACAGCAATGGGCGTTGAATGAGAAGTAACTAACTTAATTCTCGTATAAAAAAATATTTGTATTAACGGACTTCTCAAATTGACAACAATAGAAGTCGAATGAGAAGTCCCTTAATACTTAGAAATCACTCTTTCAAACACAATAAAGAAATTTAAAAAAAAATACATTGTGTAGTACACCAAGTAATTAAAATTCAAATGTCAATTCACCTTACACATGTTATGTGTTATATACAAGGAAAGTTATGTGTTATATACAAGGAAAGGGAAGATTTTCTCCACGAAATAACCCTAGCTGCTCCTCCTATTTTCTCTCTCGCAGAGTCAAACCCAAAACCCCTTCTCAGTGCCGCTGACTTCTTTCTTGGGTTAAGGTCGGTGGCAACCTCTTCTTTCTAATGTTTTCCCACTTCTTCCTATCCTTTCTATTAGATATGAATGTGTACTGCTCTTTTGACACCCATGGTTGTCGATTTGAGAAGTCACAACTTTATTTCTCGACTTTCTTTGTAGTTTTCTCGGCGTTCTTTGCTGTTTTCGGTCGGCGTTTTTCACCTTTTTTTGCGTTTTGACAAACCCAATCCCCATCTGGCAACTACCATCCTTCAACCCCAACATCCACGATCTTCCATTGCTCCTCCTTCTCACTTGCCATCCCTTTCCACAACCTATGCTCAAAGCTAAGGCGATACACATATTTTGGTCCTCAGACCTAAGCCCTTCGTTCATGGCTCCGCACCCTACCGACATGCCAAAAATTCAGGGCCAAGCGTGATGCGGCTTTGCCTTAAACGAGGGTGCCCTTCCCATTTATTTTGGTGATTGGTTCTACTTGCAAGGGCTTGTGTTGGTAGTTTAGATCTGTTGGCTCTTCTCCGGCGTGACGGTGAAATTTGGTTAGGAGATTTCCTTACCGATGTGATACCGCCAGTAAATTCAACGCGTAGATGATTTTCTTCTGGCAGCCAGCCTTGTGGTCGTTGGTCAGGTGATGGTGGTCGGCCTTTGCGGGTTGAGGATTAGGGCTTTTCTTCAGCCTTTTTGCTGAATGGGCTTTGGCTATCCCCACCTTATTAGGCTTGTTTGATGTAATTGTTTTGAGTGTTTCTCATTCAAGAAAGTTTTTTGTTTTTCGAGAAATTAATGGAAAGAGAGATATTCATTTTATCTGTAACTTGTTAATTTTTTATAATTGATTTTTTATAATTCATTCAATCAGACGGTTGAAAATTGAGAGGAATATATGAGAAGTAAAAACAGATGTGTGAATAGCTAGTATTACCCAAAATTTATGCAATACTAATCCATTTTCTTAAATATAAAGAAGATGAGACTACAATTAATCCATGCATGCTGCATGAAGTAGTCAGGAGGATGACACAAAATAAGGGCACACACCTGTGTTGCCTGAGTCAGTGTAGACCGCGTTCAAACCCTAGCAAAAACCTAACTATGATTCTCATATGATATAACATAACCCTAATACTCACTGTTCTTGAGTCTTGACTCGTCCATTTTCGAATCTCGATATCTACATGCAATTGGAACTCGGAATATAAATTCATGACCTAAACCATATTATCTCCAATGCACATTGCACTACATGCCTTCCAAGATTTTGTGCGCATATATACACACAAACACATATAGATTGTTACGTTTTTGGTGAAATATAAATAGCTAGATTTAGATAGCATAGCAAGACAGAAAGCTAACTTCTGCAGGTACAAAAATGAAGGTATATATATGGTCATTGCCCTAGTGTGTGTGTGTGTGGTGGGGGCGGTTCATAATATATGCAAATTGTCAAAACTTCTGTGGCCAAACTTAAAAGTGGTTCAAACTAAAGAAAGCATGAAGATTCATCAGCTGTTCTGGTGCTTTCCAGGAAATGGTACACAGGCGTGAAATCAAAACTCAAAAGGCTGGTATTCTATTGGTAAGTGTATGCGTGCGTGGTCCTCTCCTCTTCCTCTCCGATTCCTTTTCAGCTAGGGCTAGCTATATATTTTAAGGAAAATTCGATATATTTAATTAATTACGAACCTCCTTTTCTTCAGAAAAATGTCGACGTTATGTGTTCATTCATTTCCTCATTTCTGCAAAGCACTGTAATCTATAAATGTCTGGTTTACATTTCAACCTAATTTCCTGGAATATATGCAATCATTCAACATGTGGTCTGTTTTGTTTTGGAAACTGACGTGCATGGGTTTGGTAATTTGGTCATGGCTTCAACTTCAATCACAAACGAGAAATGCAAAAGAGATTTTCTGAAAGAGAAATTTTCCATGGATTCTCGTCCACCCCACAGCGTCAGTTCTCGTGCAAAATTACAAAATATTATTAAAAAAATATGAGATGACAGAGAATTCATGGTGAGTCTCCTCAATATTTCTCATCACAATATTATATGTATATTCTTCAACCATAAACATCAGGATTTACAAATCAATAGATCGGAAATCTCTTAAATGCCCTTTATACATATGTATACCACCTAAAACAACGCGATCAATATAAGGATTTGAATACCAAAGCAAAAATGATACATTGAATTGAAGGTTGTCGTTCAAATAGTTTTAAGCACTGTTTTAAAAGTCCCCGCCTAGCGCCACTTAGGACCCTGACCACCATCCCAATTAATACTTAAGCGTTTGAAAATTAAGAAAGCACGCCTAGACTTGCCGAGGAGCCCGTCTAAACCGCATAAGCACCCGCCTAGTGTCACATCCCAGCCTCGGGCTCAACCACATCCCGAGCTTAACTCCATCGTAGCATGATATTATCCGCTTTGGGCCTCGACCACACCCTCACAGTTTTGTTTCTGGGAACTCACATGAGAACTTTCCAGTGGGTCACCCATCATGGGATTGCTCTCGCGCGAACTTGCTTAACTTTGGAGTTCTGATGAACTTCAAAGCCAGTGAGCTCCCAAAAGGCCTCGTGCTATTTGGAGGTGGGAATGTACATATAAGGCTTACAGGATCCTCACCCCTGGGCGATGTGAGATCTTACACTTAGGTTGTGACTCACTTAGATAGAAAATAGGTAATGTTCATTTTGGATTTTATTTTATTTTTTCAATAAATTGTAAGAAACTTGTTGAATACTTAAATGAGCACACATTATATGCTTGTTCCCTATGTTTTCATTATGTTCAAATACTTCATAATATATATGTCATTCTATTTTGTAGTTTATGATGAAATTATATATATTTTAAGTATAAACATTATTTACACGAAATATAACGGATTTAGTTAAATCCGTCTAGTCCGCCTAGGCGCTCGCCTAGACCGCTTAGGCGCTAGGCCCCAACCCACTGCCCACTTAGCGCCTAACGTCTTTTAGAACCTTGATTTTAAGTGAGATATAACATGAACATTTGTGATATTCTTCGTTTCAAAATTTGTATGGATCGTCTTATACGAACAAAAGGAGCTGCCATTTAACTCATTTTCCTAATTTCATGTTTTAAATTCGGAGGAGGATTCTCTCTTCCTTTTTTTCCATACACTTTCATCCTCCTCCTATTTGTGTGGTCACGGTTAAGCCACATTTTTTTGTCCTATTATCTCTATAAAAAAATAAAGAGAATAAAAATGTATGAAAAAAAAAAAGAGAAGAGGATCCTCCTCCCTTAAATTCAAGATGCTAGTTCAGAGTATTCGGGTCAGGTTTGAGACATGCACTCAAAAATATATAAACGACATGTATCCTTTCTGCCTTTGTGGATAAAATATATAAACAACATATATCCTTTCTGGTGTCACAATTTAATTAATTCCAAATATAATAATCATGTACCACAAAAGGAGGCCAAAAGACACGTTGGGTTGGATAGAAAAGATATACAAAAACAATATGAGAGATACCTGCAGGGAATAAAATAATAGTGGTGGTATCAACACATTTCTTTATAAATTATAGAATATTAAAGAATTACAATTATAAAAAAAATGTAAAAAATAAAAAAAAAGTTGTGTAGATTGAATCACTCTAAAATGGAATTGGATCATCCCGGTTCTAATTATTGGGAATTCTAGGGATCAACCACGTGGACCGTTAATAAAAAATCGTGCGGTCACAATTAAATATTTTTAAAGTAAAATAATTTTGTTTTACGTGAAAAATATAAAAAAAAAAAAAAATTTGGCCACACGATTTTTAATCAACGACCCACGTGAGTTGATTCCTAAAATCCCTATGAATTAAATCCGGCGAAAATCCAATTCCCTCTAAAATAAAAGAGGCACAAAGGATAACATTCATACAAGTGAACATGGATCACACTAATATAATATTATATAATGAGCCATTACATAGTGCCATCGCAAAAAATGAAAAGCTGCCGAAGGCTCACTATTTTATTGCAGAAAAACTCCAAAACACTGTGACCGGATAATCTGAGATATTACTTTGAAGAATTCGAATCCCGCGAGATCTTTATTGTGAGAATTTTAAGAATTTATGAATTATATTCGTTCATCGTATATTGTGCAGTCAGAAATTATTTTAAATATTTTTATTTAAAATTAAACATAAAAAGTATTTAAAAAAAAAAATTAATCACACAATATACAATGAATAAACACAATTTATAAATTCCTAAAATTCTCACCAAATAAATCCCAGAAGGATCTTGTTGGTACTTTGAGCAATGAGGATTGGTATTTTTAAAAGTACGCATTATTGATTATCCCGCGTCGAAAACATCATGGAGTTAAATCTTTTTAATATTAAATGACTATACTTCTAATTGCATGAAAGCCTTTGTACAAAATCTTGTACAAATAATTAAGTTAAAGATAATCATGCAATGTTGATTATTATTAGTGATCATTGGACTGCTTCTGAATATTTTTAAAGTAGTATTATTAACACACAATTTTTTTTTATCTTTCACATACTCTTGTTAATTTTTGTCCTTTAATTTTTATCATTTCATTCAATCTAACAGCAAAAAATTGAGAATTGTGTGTGAGAGGAAAAAATAGGAGCAACATCCTATTTTAACACCTAATTTGTTTAGAGCATCTCCAAGAGAGATATCAAAAAATAAATGTCAAATGTTAATTTGATAGATGACGTGACATACCAGATTTTCTCTTCTTCCAATCCATATATATCTATATATATATATATGTTTTTTTTTGTTATAAATGATATTTGCATGACTCATTTTTAGAAAGAACATCCATTTAAATAAATTTTTAAAATTTATAATTGATGCATTAATGAGATCCACACAATAAAATAATTAACAACAAATTATTTCATATGTCAAATTTGACAACAAAAAATTTGTATATCAATACACGTAAGATTGACACATCAATTAAAACTTCTTCTTACTTTCAAATTTTATTACCTGACATTTCATTTAGAAGTCAAAATAAACGTTTGTTTCTTTAAAAAAAGTCATCAAGTTTCTACTTTCTTTTAAAATGCATGCCTGAAATTTAACAAAAGTAAAAATCTTTTTAAAACATTGCCACATTCATTTCAAAACCTTTATCTATAAGACAAAGATAGGAGTTTGGTCTAAACTTTTCCACACTCGACCCATAAGCTTTTCAACTACTATTCATCTTTTTTTTCGTTAGTTTTACAGTTTCTAGAACAAGGATCCTCTCCGAATTCTCTGTGTGGGGATTTGGAGGATCAAATAATTTTGTCTGTTCATCGTACATCGTGTAATTAAAAATTATTTTAAATTTAAATTTTAAATTGAATATACATAGTACTTAACGAAAATTGACTATACAATATAAAATGAATAGACAAGATTGATTGATCATCCGAATTCCCACAAAAAGGATTAGTGAGGATCATTGCCCCAATTTCTGCTCATTTTTCATGTCTTTTTTGTCAATATGTGTTTTTTTGTCTGCACAAAACCAGCTGTCGTCAAGTTCAAAGAATGTGGGGAAGCTGTCAAATTTGGCCAACTCAACTAGTAGGGGTTGCTTTGCTGTTAAAGCCGTAAAGGGATCAGCATTAGCAGCCATGAAAAGTGATTGGTCAGGAAAACTTTATTTTATTTAGTTTTTCAAGTAAATATTAAATGGTGATTAGATGGAAATTGGCAGTGACAGGGCAGATATTTGGCACCAGGGCCGCACACATTTACAGTGGGTTTGCTTTTACCCGGCAGACGGCCATATCCCCACCACAGCGTGTTTGCTACAGTTAAAGTAAGTCGGGTGGTCCGGACCACCGGCTAGCCACACGCCCTCACCAACTTTTGTCTCGCCAAATCATCGCCCTCTTTTTTTGTTCCTGATGACTTAAGAAAAACATGAGCAAGGAGGTCCTACCACTTGTCACTTAAGTATTCTATAACTTGTTATATGTGACTTCTTGATATTTTCACTTAAGGTTCTCTGCAGCCAATGGCGATAGGTCTCATTTAGCCCAAAATTAATAAAATTAGTCTGCAGCTAAGGGCAATAGGTCTCCTTTAACCCTAAATTAACAAAATTAGTCTCCAACTAAAAGGCTAAAGGAAACTAAGTTAAGTTTTGCCGCATAACAGATAACTTATATCTCTAGGAAAAATTAAGTTATACCTAAAAAAGTAACAAAATATGAAGGAATACATGTAACAATGCATGGTTGAAGATGAAATTTTTTTAGTCCTAAGCAATTCTTAAAATATCAATTATTAGAGGTAAAATATTGTCAGAAGAGCATCTCCAATGCAAGGACTCAAATCTCATATTTGAGTCCAAATATAAGACAAAGCATCTCCAATGCACATCTGCTTTAAAACTCATATTTGAGTTTTGAGGTAAAATGAGATCCTACGTCTCATTTTATGAGATAAAGAATGAAAAACTTACAATATAAACACATTATACCTTATAACATATGTGCCACTGAATTTCTATCAATTACGTGCCTCCTTTTGGTAGTTAAGATGTGTAGAATCACACAAAAAGTTTCTCAAAGGGTTATTCTTATCTACTAATATTTTCGTGCTGATCTTGTAGTTAGGTTCTAATAGTTAAAGTTTTGACTTGACCACGACAAAATCAATATAATAAAGACGAGGAATGCTAAAAATAATCTTTCAAGCGAGACTCTTCATGAATTCTCTGCCGTTTCATGTTTTTGCACAATATTTTATAAAGTTAACACAAAAGTTAAAGTAATAAATATAGTGCTAGCTCACTATTCATATTATTTTTGCTTGACCGGTACCAATAACTCAATTTTTAATGAATTTTGGGTATGGGCGCTTAGCAGCCCTTACTTTTACATTTATTTTATTATGAGGTGACATAGAGTTTTTAAAAATTCCCACTTTGAGAGATAATACTCTCAGCATTTCTCTTTCTCTATAATGAAAACATGTGTTTAGCAATGTATTATCTATATCCTTGAAATGAAGACATGCATGAACACATTCCTTTTTTTGTTTGTTGATGAAATGATGAACACCTTCTTTAGTTCCAAGAAAATTGAAAGGTTGAAAATTCAAAAGAC
This sequence comes from Crataegus laevigata, assembly GCA_963580275.1. Taxonomy (NCBI): domain Eukaryota; kingdom Viridiplantae; phylum Streptophyta; class Magnoliopsida; order Rosales; family Rosaceae; genus Crataegus; species Crataegus laevigata. Next base: position 8,366,227 of record OY756948.1, on the reverse strand, counting down.
AGGCCAAGATAGTGAACTGATATATGAATAAGTAAATACGGATGGTAATAAGATTCTGGTCCCCTTTCATATTTTAAAGAAATCAATGATTACATTACTTGATGGGAAAAAAAGATTCGTGGACAAATATTGGAATGCTGTGATGAGGATAGTTCATTTTTAGTAGTACATGAGTAGGCATGCCTTCAAGAATATTTTTGCTCACAACTATGGAGTGATAACGATATTTATCACTTTATAAGATGAACTTAAATTTTGAGATTTGTATAATTGATAGACACAAATCTTAATATTTAAACTTATTCAATGGTAATAAGTAGTATAGTGAACATTACCATTACTTGAAGTTAGTGAGCAAAATTGCACGTTTGTTCTTCTCTCTAATTTTCCATTTTTTTCATTTTCCTTCTTAAACTGAATTTATTATTTTCTATTTTTTGTTCTATCTTCCATAAACTTTTGAATACACAACAATATTTTGCCAAAAGAGCATTTATTTGTGCATAAACTTTTGAAAATGCATAATGATATTTTACAATAAAAGTATGTATAGGAATGGCGGGTCCTATTGATTTTGGGAATTTTTCTTCTTCTGTCAAATGATAACTTTTATTAAATTTTAATAGAAATATTTACATATTCAACAAGAATATTAAACAAAAACTTCGGACCAAGAGCATCCCAACAGAAAAGCACCTCTATGCGAGGCAACATATGAGGCTACAGCATGAGAAGCGGCATTTCCATTCCGCTTGACAAACACAAACCTCACCCCTCCGAATTGAGACGCCAAATGACCAATATCATGGATAAAACACTCCAAAGTAGCATCTACCACATACTCCTCATTAAGCATACTAATTATCACCTGAGAGTCAGACTCAATCTCAACTTCATCACAACCTATCTCATATTGATTTTGGGTATGACTACATGAAAATTGAAGGTACGAGATAAACAAGAGGTTGTGATTTGTGAGGGTTGTTTATCCGATATGTACTTCTTCTCACACTCATTTATTCTCATTCCTAAATCAAGTAATCACATATATTGTAAGGGAAGATTGAGAATGATTTGAGTTGAGCAACACAATTGGCTAGTCATAAATATCCAACTCCACACAAATATACAACAACATTTTTAGAATTCATGAGAACCGAATTTGAGACTTCTCATTGATACAATAAAAAAAAAGGAAAATTTAGGTTCTCATCCCTATTTTTCCTCCTCCATTGATTAAAACCTTTTCTTTTTTATTTTTTGATTAAGGTCCTTAGATTTTAATAAATGTCATTAATTATACCAATAATATTTTTTTATTTCTAAAAAGTAAATATATTTATTTAGTATTAGAAACGTTACATTTGTTATATTCATATTTATGGCTAAATTTTTGTATCATATATTTTTATTTTTAGTTTGTACCCATTTTTAATTTGCAACCTTTTTTTTTTAATAATTTGTACCCATTTTCTTTTTTAATTTGTACCCATATATTAATTCCTTTTTGTGCCCATATTTTTTAAACTTTTATTTGTATTTGTACCTATTTTTAATTTTGCTAAAGGTACCCATGCTAATTATATGTATTTATTTTATGTTTTAGAATATATCAATAGTTATTTTAAAAAATATGTTAATTATTATGTGATTACATTATTATTATTTTTTGCTATACTTTTTGTGAAGAACAATATTACTCTAAAATTGATTTTTAATTATTTATTATATTTTAAAAATATTATTTGAATTTTTTTAGATTTCATAATTTGTGAGACATTAAATGCATAATTGCAAGATTTAAATCTCTTAAAAGATGCTAAGGATCTTGATCAAAATATTTAAACAAACAAGATTTCAATCTAACAATTAGATTGATTAGGGACCGAAACCAAAATAACAAAAAATGAGTTTTCTATTTTTAATTTTATTAAACAAAATAAAAATTGAAAACAAAACGTTTTTATCAAATGTTCCTTTAATAATTAGTGGAAGCCAAATTGAACTTGGCTTTCCAGCAACAATTTTAATTCATTTTTTCTTGGCGACTGGAGAAAATTGCAAGTCTTGAAGTTGAAAAGTATTATGGACAAGGATCCTTTTCGGACTTTTGTTGTGGGGATCTGAATGATCAATTAATTGTATTCGTTCATTGTATATAGTGTTTGTGGTTCTACTGTAAAAATGCCTTTATTTTAATAAATAACACTCTCATCATTTTTAGATCAAACAACTCCCAGTTTGACAGTCGAAATGATTTATTTTTTGATCCTCATCTAAAATATTATATATACAAAAAATTATTCAAATCTAAAAGTTTCAAATAAAAATACGAATAATCAAATTGAAAACCATTACTATTATAGTAAAAAATACCAAAAATATTTTGAAGATTATATATACAAAAAAAATCTAAAAATAAGAAAAACTTGCCACTTAATACTATGGTTTAGTGATATTATTCTTTACTTGTAAGTGAGAGATTTAGGTTCAATTCTCGCCAAAGGCTAATTTGAACCACATTATTGCTGACCCATTGTGAGGCTAAGCCCATCCCTCTTTCCCTTAGTGTAAATAATATCGTTTGTTCAAAAATAAAAAAAAACTCAGGCTTCTTCTACGAATAATCAATGGGTAATGCTAGATCAATAAGTAATAATCCAATCATTAACGTCCACATCATTGGCTTACCAAATTTGGTTTAGAAATTTGTTCTTACTAGCATTACCCAATTATTAACCAAGTTCACCTTGTCGTCAAATTATTTTATATAAATAGGAAGGGTGAAATGCCAATTTGTTCTTGAATGATCACTGAAGTGAAAATGAGGTCTCTAAACTTTTTTTTTCTTCAGAAAAATCAGTCATTCAATTATAAAAATCTACCAATTATATTCTTAATATTAGATTTGAAGCTACTGTATTCAATTTTTTGTCTATTTAAGTTACGTTGCTTACATGTAATATACATTGGAAAGTGGATTGATAGTTTTTATTATTATAAAGAAATAGTGTATGAAGTTGGAGAGTAAATTAGACGTTAGATTTGCAACTTAAATGAAATGTTAAGGGTTTAGGCGAGAAAATGATGGTATTACACTCTAAAATGTGTCAAGTAACTTAAGTTAACGAAAAATTAGATAAAATAACTTTAAAAATAATAGTATGAACGAAATTAATAATTTTTAATGAATTTAAAGACTTATTTTATTAAAGGAGTTTTTGAACTTTAATCATTCAAGAAGATTAAAATTTAAAAAAAACCTGGTGTTAGATTGAATATTGATTTTTAGTCCCTAATGTGTCCTTAATTCAAAATAATTAATGTGTATTTTATTTAATATCTCCCATTAAATATTTAAATTTATTAATACACAAATTTTAATTTATTTTTTGACCAAAAAAGAGTTTTTTAATTTATTAATTTTATTTAACATTCTTCAAACTTGAAAGACTCAATTAATGTATCTAAATGTTAGTACCGAAATGTGTGTACCGAAATATATTATATTGAACTAATATATTTAAATGTTAGTACCGAAATGTATTAATATTAAATTAATGTACCTAAATGTGTATACCGAAATGTATGCATCGAAATGTGTGTACCTAAATATGTGCACCGAAATGTATATACCTAAATATATGCACCTAAAATATGCACCGAAATGTATGTATTTAAATATATGCACCGAAATGTATGTACCTAAATATATGCACTGAAATGTATTAATATTAAATTAATGTACCTAAATGTGTGTACCGAAATGTATGCACCGAAATGTATGTACCTAAATGTATGCACCGAAATGTTATTACCAAAATGTGTATTCCTAAATGTATGCACCGAAATGTATTATAATGAATTTAATATACCTAAATGAAGAAGTTACAGTACATCGAAATATATTGTATAACAAAAATTAGTTTATCTAAATGTTCACAACAAAAATATATTACAATGAATGAAATGAAAATAAAAATTATAATGAAATAAAATTAATACATTAAAAATTAGAAAAGAAAAAGATAAATAATTAAAAAATCAAAATATAATTAATAAATGAGGTTATTAATGTATCAAGGGACTAAAATTAGATTTTAATCTTACTCATAGTTTTAATAAAAAAGTAATCTTTGCCAATGACTAAAATGAAGTTTTCTAAATAAATCAGCACATCATCCAAATAGGAATGTTAAAAATTCATACCGCCTACGTTCCTCAGTGCGTGTTCTTTATAAGAATCAGAGTCTCACAGAGAGAGGAGAGAGAGACCCACCAGCAGCACTAGACGTAAGGCATTCTGCAACTTTGATTCTTCCTCGTCACTACCCTCCCTCCACGTGCGTCCTCTCGTACATTCACAGGTTCGCTTCTTTAAAAACCGATCCAGCTTTCCATTTTTCTTCGTTTTCCTTTCCATTTAATATAATCCCAAAATTTTTGTTTGCACCTGCGGCATTTCAATGGCGATTGGGTTGTTGGGTTTCAATCTTTTGCTTCTTATCTGAATTGGGTTCCCATTGTTCTTATACAATTGGCCCTTTTATGCAGGTCTCGTCGATTAAACTCTCCCAGTACGTAGAAGAAGCCAGAGTTTTTCATATTCTTTGAGTTGGGTTTGTTAGATTTTCAAAAAGTTTCTGAATTTATTTCTGCCATTGATGGATGTCTCACTGGAGATTTCGAACGTAGCTTTTTTCATAGTGTTATTAACGTGGGTTTTGCTTGATATTATGAGAGGAAGAAGAAATGGTAGCCAAACAGGTTTGAGATATAGAGCAGAAGACAGAGGGTGCAAATTTCCTGATTTGGTCACCTTTTCAGCAAATGCTTTAATCTCAAGCTTTTACCTTGGTTTTGGGATTTATGAGTATTGGGGTGGTAGAATTGTAAGTTGTAAATCCATCTTCTCAGGCATTACTTGGGTTTTGGCCACAGTAGTTACAGTTTACTCAATGATTTACAGAGCTCACAGTGAGCCAAAAAGGTGGCCTTGGGTCCTCAGTTTCTGGTGGATCTTTTCCTGCATTTTTTACTCACTTTCTGTGTGCTTTTACCTCATTGCTCACTTCAAATTCTACAATTTTCTAGAGATTTTCCCAAAGGCTAGTTTAGTCGATTTCGCTTCTTTTCCTTTGTCAATACTGCTTTGCTTCAATGCTTTTAGTTATGTCCAGAAAAACAATGACCTTAAACACCCATTACTTGAGAAAGAAGATGAAATTCCCTCCCAAGAGAGTGACAATTACACCAATGCTGGAATTTGGAGTAAGGTTACTTTTCAATGGCTGAACCCGCTTTTCAAACGTGGTCGAACCCAAAAGCTGGAATTGCCTCATATACCATCTGTTCCTCCCTCAGAAAGAGCAGAATGCGCTTCCTCTTTGCTCGATGAATCACTGAGGAAACAGAAGATGGAAGACTCTTCATTGCCAAAATCCATATTGCTGGCTGTGCGAAGATCATTAGGTGTAAATGCTGTTTTTGCAGGTACACTCGTTGTTCTCGGATCACTTTTCTTTTTAGTTTTTATTTTATTCAGTCCTGCAGGTTTTTATGCGTTTTTTAAATTTATTTTTGTAGGAGTCAATACGGCTGCATCATATATAGGTCCTTTTCTGATTACAAATTTTGTAAATTATTTACTCGAAAAACAAGATAATTCAGGCAACCGCCATGGACTGATTCTTGCGTTAGTATTTTTTGTTGCTAAGACATTGGAATCATTGAGTCAAAGACAGTGGTATTTTGGTGCTCACTTAATTGGTGTACGAGTAAGAGCAGCTCTCACTGTGTTGATTTATAAGAAATCTATTTCCATCAAGTATTCGGGTCCAAGCAATGGTAAAATTATTAATTTGATCAATGTGGATGTTGAAAGAATTGGAGACTTCTGCTGGTACGTTCATGGCATTTGGTTGCTCCCACTTCAGGTATTTTTGGCCTTGGCTATCCTTTACAGGAATCTTGGTGCGGTCCCTTCTGCTGCTGCTCTTCTTTCCACTGTTTTGGTCATGGTATGCAACACACCGTTGGCCAATAGGCAAGAAAGGCTTCACTCCAAGATCATGGAAGCGAAGGATTCGAGAATCAAAATAACATCGGAGATTCTGAAGAGCATGAGAGTTTTAAAGCTGCATTCATGGGAGTCCACATTCTTGAAGAAGCTGCTTCAGCTCAGGGAAACAGAGAGGCATTGGCTGAAGAGATACCTTTATACATGCTCGGCGGTTGCCTTTCTCTTCTGGGCTTCACCAACTCTAGTTTCAGTTACCACTTTTGGTGTTTGCATTATACTAAACACACCGTTGACAGTAGGTACTGTATTGTCCGCTTTAGCTACTTTCAGAATTCTACAAGAGCCTATCTACAACCTGCCAGAGCTCATTTCCATGATTACTCAGACAAAGGTATCGATTGATCGTATCCAAGAATTCATCAAAGAAGATCAAATGAAGCTGATTCCTTGCCATCTTTCAAAAATATCCAATGTCATGATTGTTATCGAGACAGGAGAGTACGAGTGGAATACAAGCAATCAAAACTTAAAGAAACCTACAATCAGAATTACAGAGAAAATAAAAATACCGAAGGGACACAAGGTTGCGGTTTGTGGCTCAGTTGGTTCTGGCAAGTCAAGCCTACTATTGAGTATAATTGGTGAGATTCCCAAAATTTCTGGGCCCGGAGCAAAAGTTTATGGCACAAAAGCTTATGTTCCACAAAGTGCTTGGATTCAGACTGGAACAGTAAGGGAGAATGTATTGTTTGGCAGGAAAATGAATAGGGGCTTCTATGAGGATGTTTTGGAAATTTGTGCTTTGGACCAGGATGTCAAGATGTGGGCAGATAGAGATTTGACTGTAGTGGGAGAGAGAGGGATGAACCTAAGTGGAGGAGAAAAGCAAAGAATTCAACTCGCACGAGCTGTGTATAGCGATTCAGATGTTTATATTTTGGACGATCCTTTCAGTGCTGTTGATGCACATACAGGAACACACTTGTTTAAGGCAAGCCAAACTTCTCATCATTTTATATTTTCTTTAGTTTTTTCTTCTACCGTTATTTTATGTTTTATGTAGCGACATGGTTTTAATCAGATATAATGTTTTGCAGGAATGTCTCTTGCAACACTTGTCCCAGAAGACTGTTATCTATGCTACCCACCAATTAGAATTTTTAGAGGCAGCAGACCTTATCTTGGTAAGTTTTTGAAATTTTCGTTTTTTATACTCAGATGATAACATGTTTTATCGAGTCTCTTATCTCTCCGGTTCAATTCAATTGCTGATAGGTTATTAAGGATGGTCAAATTTCTCAGTCTGGAAAATATGAAGATTTGATTGTGGATCCCAACAGTGAACTTGTTAGACAAATGTCTGCACATAAAAAATCATTTGAACAAGTTAACACTTGCCATCAAAATGATTCCTTTAACAGCAGATCTCATCAAGTTAATATCATAGAGGTTTTAGAAGAAAAAGAGCCTTTCAACAACGGCAAGCCTTCAGAAAAAAGTCATGAAGAAGAAGTGGTAACTGGTCGGGTAAAATGGAATGTTTACTCAACATTTGTCACTTCTGCTTATAGAGGTGCTCTTGTCCCGGTCATCCTACTCTGTCAAGTCTTCTTCCAGGGACTACAAATGGCAAGCAATTACTGGATTGCTTGGGCAGCAGAGAAAGAAGCCAGGGTCAGCAAACAGCGGTTGATTTGGGTATTTGCTCTGTTGTCTGGTGGGAGTTCCATCTTCATATTGGGAAGGGCAGTTTTTCTGGCAACTATTGCTATTCAGACTTCTCAGCGTCTCTTCCTTGGAATGATTACTTCAGTTTTCCGTGCACCAATTTCATTTTTCGACTCCACACCTTCTAGTCGAATCCTCAATAGGGTCAGTTTAAATTCATCTTCTGTTTGCCTGTTTAATAAATTCCATTGAAGTATAAATCAAGTTCAACCACTTAATTCTTGTTCCCCTGTTAATGTTTGCAGTCTTCTACGGATCAAAGCACAGTAGACATGGATATTCCATATAGATTAGCTGGATTAGTATTTGCCCTCATCCAGCTAATAAGCATCATCATTCTCATGTCTCAAGTGGCCTGGCAAGTCTTCATTCTTTTCCTTCTTGTTCTTGCACTCTCCGGCTGGTATCAAGTAAGTAACCCCATTTTGAATTTAGTTTTACTTTTTAAACTTTCGATTTTATGTAGAAACTACAAGGGTATCTGCACCATATCGCACAATGTGAAAGTAGACGGTTCTTCCAGCTCATATTCAAGTATTTGGTACGGGTATTTTATTTTATTTTATATGTTTTGCAGGCTTATTACATTACCACAGCTAGAGAACTAGCCAGGATGGTTGGAATTCGAAAAGCTCCAATTCTTCATCACTTTTCAGAATCAATATCAGGGGCAGGAACAATTCGGTGTTTCAGTCAGGAAGACCGCTTCTTGATGAAAGTAATGGCCTTGATTGATGATTATTCTCGCGTAGCCTTTCACAATTATGGCACGATGGAGTGGCTATCTGTTCGGACGAACTTTCTGTTTAACCTTGTCTACTTCCTACTTCTTATCATCTTGGTGAGCTTGCCTAGGTCTGCCATTGACCCCAGTAAGCATCTCCAATCCCTGATTTCTGTTGAGCATTAGTTTAACTGTCAGTATGTCTTGGAATGCGTTATCAGGCATTGAAATTCCAACTCTTAACTAACGGAGTACTTGCTCTGGTCTTAGGTTTGGCGGGATTGGCAGCTACCTATGGTTTGAACCTAAATGTCCTTCAGGCTTGGGTAATATGGAATATGTGCAATGTAGAAAACAAAATGATTTCTGTTGAGCGGATTCTTCAGTTCACAAATATACCAAGTGAGGCACCGCTTGTGATTGAAGATTGTAGACCAGCGCCTGAATGGCCTATGGCTGGAAGAATTGAACTTGAAAACCTTCATGTGCAATATAATCCAGCTCTCCCAACCATTCTCAAGGGGATCACTTGCACCTTCCCTGGAATGAAAAAAATAGGAATTGTGGGCAGGACTGGGAGTGGAAAATCCACTCTGATCCAAGCTCTCTTCAGAGTAGTAGAACCCTCGGGAGGGCGAATTCTTATTGATGGTCTTGATATATCTAAAATAGGTCTGCAGGACTTGAGGTCAAGGTTGAGCATAATTCCACAAGACCCGACATTATTTCAGGGAACCGTGAGGACCAATCTGGATCCTTTGAAACAGCATTCTGATCAAGAGATATGGGAGGTAAGCATCAAAACTTTTTATTTTAGATAGATTATATGGTGGTATTGTTACTTATGCGACTCAATAGCTCAGGTTATCAATCAATGTGGACTGACGGAGATTGTTAGGCAGGACCGAAGGGTTCTTGATGCACCTGGTATGAAGATATCGTAATCTACTCAATCATATAATGAAAGTTGATCAATTGTTTTGTTGTCTCATTCACCGAGTTGCATAGTTTATTTGAAAATCTGGATTATATTACAGTTGCCGAAGACGGAGAAAACTGGAGTGTTGGACAGAGGCAGCTTGTTTGCCTAGCTCGAGTGCTCTTGAAGAAAAAGAAAATTCTTGTGTTGGATGAGGCTACAGCTTCTATTGATACAGCAACAGATATTGTAATCCAGGAGACAATAAGGAAAGAAACGAGCGGATGCACCGTGATCACTGTGGCTCACCGGATTCCTACTGTTATTGACAACGACTTGGTTCTAGTTCTTGACGAAGGTAGTGTAAGAATTCTTAAATTAGGGCTTTTTTCTTACAGTAAATTTAAGAATTCTTACTGTTATTGAGAACACTTTTGATTGCTAGTATAACCTGGTCCCTAGGTTTTTCCCAAAAGTGATGGACCATTTCACTTCAGCGGATTATTGAAAAATGTATTATTGCTTAGGTGACATGCTCTGAAATGACTTTTTTAACTGTTTGAATCATACAGGCAAGGTTTTGGAATACGATTCTCCTGCTCGGTTACTTGAGGATAGTTCTTCGGCATTCTCCAAGTTGGTGGCAGAATTCTTGAGGAGATCTTCCATGAGCAGCTGCTACAGAGATTCGTGAATTTAACGATTTGGTAGAGATATGCATGAACCTTAATCATTCCAAATCTCCGAAATGGTTGGCAACATACTCCTGCACAGGCCTATGTCTTATCATGCTAATCCACGCTAGGGCATGTGCACAAGCTGTATCAGAAGAAAAAAAAAGGCTTCCCTCGGCTGAGTACAGAAAATATGGATGCCATTTGACGCTCGGGAAGTAGAGGCGCATCTTTGTATCTCCCAGACGATGCAGTTGGTTCGCGTTATTATTCTTACTACCCAAATGTTGACGTGAACGGATGAAGGATGATATTCTGCAACTGAATGGTGCAGTACCGATGGAAGTTGAGACGCCGGAAGAACCTGCCGCTGGAATGGCACTCTTTCGTGCATGCGCAACTGATGTCGCAATGTCTCACATGGTGCAAATCCGTTCGTATCCCTGCCTGTGTCGACTTCAGAAGCCAGGCAACAACCTCGGAAACATGTTTAACGACTCGTGCTGGGGTCGCTCACGGCACCCTTACCAGTAGAACTTGACAGCCATTCGATGGAAGCTCATACGGTGAAGATTGAAGTCCCAAAATGCTGGGACTGCAAAACAAAGTCCTAAATTATTTAAGTCCTAAATATGTTATTTAGCTTTTGTAATAATCCCAAATTCCTTCTTTCATTTGTCCACGGAATCATAGGCTAATTAGTTTATACAAAGATCGGCAATCACAATGATAAGGGGAGTGTTGCAACTTTTGCACTAACTTTTACATTTAGATCCTTTCACTTCTTCAAATGACACGTCATTTTTTTTACACAAAGAACAAGACCTTTAATGTTTTTAGCTCCCGGATCCGCTTAAAAAAAAAGGAAATAGAAACTGTCTTACTCTCAACCAAATGCAAAGGTTGCTAGCATTTTTCCAATGATAATTAATTAAGAATAATACTTGCACCCCCTTTTAGAGGAGAAAACTTTTAGTGTGCCCGGTACATCAAATGTCATAATACAATTAGTTGAAATTTGTTTTTCAAATGTACTAAAGATCTTGTGTTTTTTGTTAAAAAATGACGTGTGTTATATGAAGAACAAGATCTTTATCGATAAGGGGAAGCATTTTTGCTCATCACCATAAACTAGAGTATGCTCACCATACATCTAATCATCTGCCATGAGCTCTTTCACTTACCTCAGTTAATTTTTTTTTTTCAAAATAAAAAAATTAACATTTATTGTGAAAGTTAATTAGAGTTAGGTGAAAGAACACGTACAGATGATTAAGTATATGGTGAACATACATAATAGTTATGGTGGTGAGTAAAAATGTTCCATTGATACTCGCTAGCATCCTTTGTACTAACCTTTGCATTTAGATCTTTCACTTCTTCAAATGACATGTCTTTTTTTTTACACAAAGAACAAGATCTTTAATGTTTTTAGCTAGAAATTATTGGTGAAAAATAGAACATCTAATTTCAAATGCATTAAAGATTTGTTTTTCTTTTTGTGTAGAAAAATTACATGTGTAATGTGAAGAAGTGAAAAACTCCAAATACAAAGGTTGCTAGCATTTCTCCAAACATATGAACTTTTGAGTGTAGGTTAAATTATTATTATTATACAATAATTTAGATGTCCTTAATTGAATGCAACGTAATGAAAGAGAAATTAATGTAAATAGACTAGAAATATTTAATTGAATAAGCATTTTTTATTGCTACAGTCAAATTATTTGAGTTTAACAGTCAACATATTATTTGAAATTTCAAAGGTGCAATATTGTTTTAAGCCTTCCTGCTTGATCAAGATCTTAGACCTCAATCCTAAAGCAGGAGCAAAAATATGGCTCAAGTGATGAACATTGAGATCACCAAGAAGGAAACCATAAAACCATCCTCTCCAACTCCCCACTACCTCAAAAGCTTCAAGCTCTGTCTTTTGGATCAGCTTGCTCCCGTAGCATATGGTCCTCTGGTTCTTTTCTACCCCAACAATATCAATTGGGTCGCGACGAAGGAAAGATCTCAGCAGCTGAAGAAATCACTCTCGGAAACCTTAACCGGCTTCTACCCTCTTGCTGGAAGAATCAAAGATAACATCTTTATTGATTGCAATGATGAGGGGGCTATTTACCTCGAAGCTCACGTCAACTCCCTTCTCTCAACCTTCCTTCATCAACCCGATTCCGATTTTCTAAATTTTTTCCTTCCCATTGAGATTGGATCCTCTGAAGCAGCAAATGGGCCTCTTCTACTTGTTAAAGCCAGTTTCTTTGAGTGTGGTGGATTGGCCATAGGCGTATGCTTATCACACAAGCTTGCCGATGCATCAACTTTTGGCTTTTTCCTCAAAGCTTGGGCGGCCACATCTCTTGGTATTGGTGATACTGTGGTACCGGACTTCAGCAGTGCAGCAACCCGGTTCCCGCCTAGAGATTTCTCGGTGCAGAGGCCTGCCGTGGAGATGAAGATAGAAAAGTGTGTGACAAAGAGATTTGTTATTGATGGACCAAAGATGAGGGATCTTAAAGCTAAAGTCACTAGTGGAAGTGTTGAGAAACCGACAAGAGTTGAAGCTGTTACCAGCCTCATCTGGAGTTGTGCAATGAATGCATCAAAATTAAGTTCAGGGTTTCCTAAAGTGTCAATGGTGTCACAATCCGTGAACATACGCCAACGGATTGTGCCACCATTGCTGCAAACCTCAGTTGGGAATCTTGTGGGGTACTACGCTGCAAGGGCGGACAAGAGTGGGATAGAGTTGAAGGAATTGGTTTTCCAAATGAGGAAGGCGATGATTGAGTTTAATGAAAACCATCCCAAGAGATTGAAAGGGGAAAACATTTTCGAAGTCATTTGCGAGTATTTTAAAGAGATTGGAAGCATTATGAGAAGAGATGACATAAACTTTTTCATCTGCACAAGTGCATGCAACTATGGAATATATGAGATTGATTTCGGGTGGGGGAAGCCAATTTGGGCGAGCATCCCTGGTGGTACACTCAAGAATGTTGCTACTTTGATGGACACCATAGAGAGTGATGGACTAGATGCATCGATAACTTTAAGTGAGGAAGAAATGGCCATATTTGAACGTGACCCGGATCTTCTTGCATTTGCTTCTTTAAATCCAAGTGTATCTGGACCTGTAACAAGGCGCTCTTCTCTTTAATTCCTTAGGATATCGTTTGTGTTTGTTTCTGTTTTGTTTGTCTAAAACTGTACCTGCATGTTTGGCTCATAATTAATACGGTACCATTTCTTGTGTTTCTTAATTCATATGAAGTTTGAATAAGATGCAGCTATGTGTTGTGCAGTGCCATTTTACTTCATACAGTTTCTTTTTACTCTGGCCTATTTTTTTGTTTTTTAAATGTAAGAGTTGAATGGTAAATAAAGGAGAGTTCTCTTTAATACGAACATGATTGATAATCATATTCTAATCTAATATGCACAAGCAAGAAATTTCGAACCTAGAGGTGAGCGGAGAGTAGACAGCTATAGCTAACTTGATTAGATCCATATGTGCCAATTAAAATGAGAGTTTGTAGGATTTTAGACTATTACATTAATTTAAGGAAAAGACAAGGGGGACGGGGCTAGGACTTTTTTGAGTGGGCTAGTTGAAATTAATTTAGTCTCACAAAATTATATGTTCATTTTTTACCTATATAAAATTATATAATAATCAATATGAAATAACAATGATAAAATATAAACTTTTCTTTTCTCAAAATCATAATCTAATCGACAAATTCAAGGACCATATAAATATTTAACTAGCTAGTTGAATCAAGATTGGTAAATAAGAGATTAAGAACGTACCAAATGTGACATTCATTGGAAAATCTCAACGGAAAGTAAGTAAGTTGCGGAGCTAGGGGTTTAATGATTGATTAAAAGAAATATTTTTCTTTTCTTGAGTACGAAGCACAACGGCTAGATTGCACAGGGTAATTTTTTTTTTGGGTCAAAGAATAGATTTGTTAGATAAGATGCTAATTTAGGGAGTTGACAGAGTTCAAACTCATGCCATGGTGCAAGGGTAACACTCATCTCTATCACTGTAAAATGATACAGAATAGAGAGAGAAATTATTTTAGTTTTAGCATAAAAAATATTATTTACTAAATATACATTACGTATTAACCTGTATTAAAATTGAGCGGGCTATATAAACTACATGCATTAACATAAGCAATTAAAACATGAATTAAAAAATTTCTCCCACCTAAGCGTTTAATGAGTATTTTCTTTATTATTTTTTATTTTTCAATTTCGTTATCTATAAAATCTAAATACTACAAGTTTGTGCGCTTAAAATAAGTCTTTTTGAGTGGACAATGGTGCATTTATATGCTTTTGTAAGTTTATAAATTTGTGAAAATTAAGCAATATTGCCACAAAGGTTCGAACCCAGCCCCTGGGCGAAGAGAAAAAGTCCTCCACCGCTAGCGCTGGAACATGCAATAGTATTTTCCTGCACATTTAATTATCTAGGTATTTACATGTAAAGAAAAATTGGAGGCCTTCCAAATCGGGGGCACTGTGCAGTGGCACTTTTGCACACTCTCAGGGTTGGCACTTCTGTGACTGCCATGAGAAGAAGAGTTTCGAATTGGGGACGCATTAATGGAAACTCAACACTCTATCCAATGATCACATGCCCATATTTTTAATTTAACAAACCCAAATTCACAACCTTTGCATGCATTAACAAATTCCACTTCAAAAGGCTTATCTGGTGAGGCTTTTGTGCTTGTTCTTAATTTTCAGCACCATTCCTTGTATTTATAAGGAATCAAAGTGGAGAAGGCTGAACAATTCAAAGGGGTTTTTGAACATTAGTCCTTACAAAAGATTAAAATTTAAAAAAAACCTAGTGCAAGATAAAAAATTCAATTTAATCCCTTGAATGTACTTTTATCAAAATTTGCATTCAATTTTTGTTATTTAATGTGTATTTTTATTTAATCTCTTCACATTAAATTTTAATTTTATTAATATGCACATATTTAATTTTTTAGTTATAAATGAACGTAAATGAGAAAATATTAAAAGAAATTTGTGATACAAAAATATATAAATACATAAGTGTAGATAAATGACTGTGTCGAAATATATAAAATTGACTTTTTTGTACTGAAATATTTGTACCTACGTGATTGTACCAAAATATATTATAATGAACCTAAATGCATGTACCGAAATGTATTATATTGAATTAATGTACCTAAATGTCAATACCTTAATGTATATACCAAAATGTACGTACCTAAATGTCAACACCGAAATATATGTACCTAAATGTATGAACCAAAATATACATACCTAAAATGTATGTATCGAAATATAATATATTGAATTAATGTGCCTCAAAGTCAATACTCAAATATGTGTACCAAAATGTACTTAACGAAATGCATTATATTGAATCAATGTACCTATATGTTTGTATCGATGGATAAACCGAAATATTCAAATGTATTAATATATCTAAATGAAGAACATACAAAATTGTTGTTGGAATATATATTATAAAAAATTAATTGCCTAAATGTAGACACTAAAATATATTATGATGAATGAAATAAAAATTAAATTTAAATGTAATTAATACATTAAAATAAAAAAAATAAAAAAAAATAAAACATCAAAATATAACTAATAAATGATATGATTAAATGTACTAGGGACTAAAATTGAATTTTAATTTTACATAAGGTTAAAGTCTAAAACTCATCTTTTTTAAAGATTAAAATGAAGTTTTCTACGATTCAAATTGGGTTGGAAGTACGGACCTACTAACATCAAGGGGAGGGAGAAAATGATGACAGCTATAAAGATTAGTATTATTGCTAGATAAAACATCAAACCCTCCTCTCCGACTCCCACTCAGCTGAAAACCTTCAAGCTTTCAATTTTGGATCAAACGATTCCACCCACATACATTCCAGTCTTACTTTTTTATCCCACAACTGATCATCAGAGAGTCCAGTAGCTAAAGGAATCACTATCCGAAACTCTAACTCGCTTCTACCCTTTTGCCGGAACAATCAAGGATAACGCCTTTATTGTATGCAACGATGATGGGGCATGCTTCAACGAAGCTCGAGTGAGCTGCCTACTCTCACACATCCTCAATGAACCCGATCACGAAGTATTGAAATAGTTTCTGCGCATTAACACCTTCTATTTCTGTAATCCTTGAGACTGGAGAAACCTAGCTGAGCCTATGCATGCGTCATCTGGGAACATTTTTGTAATCTGCCATTTTCACCGAGAGCTTGAAGCTCTCAAACTTGAACTCTGGTGAGGTTCGTTCATTTTTCCTTTGAATTTATGGGTTTGCATGCTGGTTTTATGATTCCATGTGAAAATTCAAAGCTTGAACTTTTGGGTTTTTCTGTGCATGCAACCTGTGTTCTAAATCCCAAAATCCGGCAAGAAAATCCGTCGGAGCTCGTACATAAACCCGACCAGTCTCGACCAAATCTACTCTAAAAAACTCACAAGTGGGATCTCTGGAACCTGAGGAAGCTAGCTATAGCTTTACATGCACCATCGGTGCATTGCGAGTGCAGTGACCAGTGGACCCGAGAGCTTGAACTCTCTCGAAATTGCCATCTCAGGTATGTTTAAACAGTTCCCTTGGTGGTAGTCGATCTGTGGTGATCATTGAGTTGAGTTGTGATTCTAATCTCTGCATGCATACCTTGGGTGTTTATTTCCAGAATCCAACAAAATTCGAATCAAATTTTCCGGTTACCTCATCACGGTCAAGCTTGTGGTGGCTCTAAGGTCTAAAATATCCATAATATCTCGATATTTCTATCGAAATTTCCGTATTTTTGGACTACCGATATTTCCGATGTCATCGATATTTCCATTGAAATTTCCGTGTTTTTTAAATTTCTATATTTAAAAAAACACCAAGGGGATTCGAACCCCTCCCATTTTACTCCTTCAACACCTTGACCACAATATCACTTATGCTTTTGTGAAAATATGCTAAAATATTTACATATTTTCTACACTCACAATGTTTGCCAGCTCGCTATATAATCAACTTAAATCAGTTAAATCAATCATGCAATGCATTTCCTTTCAATTTTTTGTGATAAACTAATAGATAATTGACTAAATAAACATCCTGCAAAGTTTCAATAAAAATTTCCAAGTTTTTCTTACAATTTCCGTAGTTTTTATTCAATTTTTATCGATATCGATAATATCCCGATATTTCCATCGAAATTTCTGTGTTTTTGGACTATCAATATTTCCGATATCATCGATATTTTAGACCTTGGGTGGCTCTAAACTAGGTATAATTTTGTTTTCTCTTCCTTTCAGCATCACTTTTATGTGTAAATTTCAACTTTTTACTTAGTTTAGGGCCAAAAGGGAGCCGGGAGGATATTTCGGCTATTATTCCGGTGTTCTCTCTCGTGAGGTCTGGTGACCCACAATACAGTTCGGGTTGATCCGACCCATATACCAACCCAGCCCATTTAACTAATCTTTGTTATTTAGAATTAGGTCCAAGTCTCTAACCCAAACTCTGGGTCCTATTAAACTTGGACCTGAGCCCAATTATTTTTAGTTAGGCCTCAGATTTAATTTGGGTTAGTTATATTTAAGCCCAAAATCTTTAAGGACCCAACCCACATGCTAAAATCCCTGCCCATTTGTTTGGCTTTGGTTATTGGATTAAGTCCAATAACTTTTTGGGGACCCAGCCCAAACTTTGGATTGTATTAATTACAAACCTAAGCCCATTTGTACAAACTCAATACTTAAGCCCAATTATTTAAATATAATATTATTGGTGTGTAGGTGCAACGGTGAGAGGTGATCCTGTTCATCCTAATTCGAGTGGCTCTTCGGTAGTGGAATACTTGTGAGTGGACCCCTTCTAAAACAATATTTTTATAAATCTTAGGGTTGCATGCACATTTTAATTCGAAATTTCATATGCTTAAATATGATTTGTTGAAGTGCATACTTTAATTATTGTGATACTTCATTTGTTAATTAAATGGTTTTGTGAATATTTCAGATATTTTAGTTCTACATTATATTAAAGGTTTTTAACTATGGATTTATATATACGAGTTTTAGTGGATTTAGGATGATACAGTTTTATGAATTATTGTACGAGGTTTAAGCTTTTGACCTTTGAGATGTTGATCTAAGCTTTGAGATTTGAGTTATATTTTGGGATATTTATATATGGCCATAGGACACAAAGATGAGGATGAGTGAGACATATATTATACTCACAGCTTCACTGCCAAAAGTAGTGTCGAATAGCTTCACTAGTCACCAATGGCGAAGCTACAGAGGAGCGAAGGGGGTGGCCGCCCCTCTGCTCGCCAGAAAATAAAGGCAGGAGCGAGGCTTGAACCCCTCTGGTTTGGCAGGAATATGGGAACCACAGTGGTTCCTGGTTGCGAACTTGTAGGTTTTTTTTTAATTTTTTTATATATTTATTTTATTTAAATTTTTAAATCCAAGCCAAAACGACGTCGTTTTGAGGCTTGGTGAAAAAGTTTAATTTTTATTTGGTAAACGACATCGTTTTGCATTAATCAAATAAAAAAAATTTAAAGAGGGAGGGACCACTGGTCCCCCTCCCAGTCCTCCCACCCGTTTCAGTTATTACCCCCACCCTTGCCGATAAATTACAAATCCCACCCCCCACCTTTATTCCCAGATTTCAATTTTCAAAGTTGTCTCAAATCCCAGAATTGAAAACAAGAAAGCCCTGTTCCGTTGGCCACCAAGCTGGAAACGCCACGCCAGCCACTCCAACTGAGATAAATTTTTAATTTATGGTTATCGATTATAGATTATTCATCTGAATACTATGATTATTGATTTTTTTTTGAAGTACATAAAAGAGAATTCATACATTATCTTAACTAATTAATGAAGCCCACTTTGTCAACCAAAAGAAGGTAAAAAAATAACTTAGTCTTCTATCACAAAAATAAAATAAAATGATGAGCAATAATGTAATTTTACAGATCTAAATTTTACTTTTTTTTTTATTGAAACCTCACTTGCATGTGATGTTAAATATTTTTAATATTCAAAATTAAAAAAAAAAAAACAAAAAACGAAAAACAAAAACCTCCCACTCCCTACATTCTCTCTCTCTCTCTCTCTCTCTCTCTCTCTCTCTCTCTCTCTCTCTCTCTCTATCTCTCTCTCTTTCCTTCTCAATTCTCACTTTCTAAAAAAACGTGTTCATACACATGGTCTAGTAATAAAAATTGATTGTAGTAACCGCTATAAACCCTAATCAACTTACTCAATTTTTAATTGTGGTTTAGAATAAAAATTGAATTCTTGATTATTCATATGATTGTTAGTATTGATTAATTAATTCGTGATTTGATTACATATTACCCAATAATTTACTATGAGATTAAGAGTCCAAGATATTTTTTCTTTCTTTCTTTCCCTCAGGTTTGAGGTCTATTACAATCCCATACAACATCTTTAAAACATTTCACTTTCATACCTCACGTACTATTTTATTTCAAAATAACACATCCGTTAGATTTTCCATCTAATGGTCTGTTAAATACTAACGTGGTTGCCACATGGCAAAAAAAATAATTTTTTTATACATTAACAATATTATAATATTAATCCTTAAAAAAATAAATTTAAAAAAAAACCCGAAAAACCCAGATCCCCTTTCTCCCCCCAACCTCTCTGCAAATCCTAAGAAGAAGAAGAAGAAAGAAAAACCTCTCTGCAACTCCTAAGAAGAAGAAGAAGAAGACTCGTCCCTCCCCCCCCCCCCCCCGGCGGCGACAAGCTCCCGCCGTTAATGGGTTGCATGTATTTGGGTTGTGGGTTGTGATTTGGCAGGTATTTAGGTTGCAGGGGTTTCTAAGAAAACCAGTGAAAAAAGAGAGCAGAGAAGTGATTAAAAGGTGCGGGCTTTGAGGTGGGAGAGTGGAAGGGGGATATGGGTTTTGGGAGAAGGAGACGCGTGGAGGCAAAGGATGGCG
Source organism: Crataegus laevigata (assembly GCA_963580275.1). Taxonomy (NCBI): domain Eukaryota; kingdom Viridiplantae; phylum Streptophyta; class Magnoliopsida; order Rosales; family Rosaceae; genus Crataegus; species Crataegus laevigata. The sequence continues at coordinate 8,346,138 of OY756948.1, read as the reverse complement.
TGGGAAGAGGGGTGGAATTGGGTTGCGAGGAAAGAGGTCTGGGTTTTTCTGATTTTTTTGTTTTAATTTTTTTTTAAATAGGGTTAATATTATAATATCGTTAATGTATAAAAAAATAATTTTTTTGCTATGTGACAACCACATCAGCACAAATGTGGCAGCCACGTTATCATTTAACAGACCATTGGACACGTTATCATTTAACAGACCCTTGGATGAAAAAATTAACAGATGTTTTATTTTGAAATAAAATAGTACGTGAGGTATGAAAGTGAAATGTTTTAAAGATGTTGTATGAGGTTGTAATAGACCTCAAACCTGAGAGATTTCTATGTAATTTACCCATAAAAATACTTAGTACGAGGACTGGTGTAGAAGTAAAGTGGTGAATAAGTGGGACTTTGGAGCTTGTCGAGATAAGGAGATATTTTGTGTGTGAACATAATATAGTTACATACGTAGTATTATTAATTCACTTAAATAAGGGTAAAAAATACGTCATCTCCCGGACATGATAAGCTTGGATGTTAACCAATTTTCCAGACATATGGATTGAAAGAAGCATATGAGAGCAGCTCCTGGTCGCCCTCACGGTTTTGTTTTTGGGAACTCACACGAGAACTTCCCAGCGGGTCACTCATCCTGTGATTGCTTTCTCTTGAACTTGCTAAACTTCAGAGTTCTGACGAACTCCAAAGCCAGTGAGCTCCCAAAAGGCCTCGTGTTAGGTAAAGATGAGAATATATATATAAGGCTTACAAGATCCTCTCCCCTGGACGATGTGGGATGTTACAAAAATTATTTGTATACAATAACTTAGATGTCCTTAATTGACCGCAACATAATGGAAGAGATATGAATGTAAATAGACTAGAAATACTTGATAGTCTAAGCATTTTTTTATTGGTGCATTTTTCAAATTATTTGAATTTAAGGAACCCATGAACTTAACAGTCAACATTGTTTGAACTTTCAAATGTGCATTATTGTTTTCACAGTCTTCCTGCTTGATCAAGATCTTAGACCTCAATCCTAAAGCAGGAGCAAAAATATGGCTCAAGTGATGAACATTGAGATCTCCAAGATGGAAATCATAAAACCATCCTCTCCAACTCCCCACTACCTCAAAAGGTTCAATCTTTCTCTTTTGGATCAGCTTGCTCCAGTAGCCTATGGTCCTCTGGTTCTTTTCTACTCCAACAATGTCAATAAGGTTGCGACAGAGGAAAGATCTCAGCAGCTGAAGAAATCACTCTCGGAAACCTTAACCCGCTTCTACCCTCTTGCTGGAAGAATCAAGGATAACATCTTTATTGATTGCAATGATGAGGGGGCTATTTACCTTGAAGCTCAAGTCAACTCCCTCCTCTCAACCTTCCTTCATCAACCCGATTTTGATTTTCTAAAATTGTTCCTTCCCATTGAGGTTGGATCCTCTGAAGCAGCAACTGGGCCTCTTCTACTTGTGAAGGCCAGTTTCTTTGTGTGTGGTGGATTGGCCATAGGCGTTTGCTTCTCACACAAGCTTGCTGATGCATCAACTCTTGGCCTTTTCGTCAAAGCTTGGGCTGCCACATCTCTTGGTATTGGTGACACTGTGGTACCGGACTTCAGCAGTGCAGCAACCCGATTCCCACCTAGAGATTTCTCGGTGCAGAGGCCTGCCGTGGAGATGAAGATAGAAAAGTGTGTGACAAAGAGATTTGTTATTGATGGACCAAAGATGAGGGATCTTAAAGCCAAAGTCACTAGTGGAAGTGTTGAGAAACCGACAAGAGTTGAAGCTGCCACTAGCCTCATATGGAGTTGTGCAATGAATGCATCAAAATTAAGTTCAGGTGCATCAAAGGCGTCAATGGTGTCACAATCCGTGAACATACGCAAACGGATTGTGCCACCATTGCCGCAAACCTCGGTTGGGAATCTTGTGGCTTACTACGCTGTAAGGGGGGACGAGAGTGAGATAGAGTTGAAGGAATTGGTTTCCCAAATGAGGAAGGCAATGATCGAGTTTACTGAAAACCATCCCAAGAGATTGAAAGGAGAAAACATGTTCGAAGTCATTTGCGAGTATTTTAAAGAGATTGGAAACATTATGAGAAGAGAGGACATAAACTTCTTCATCTGCACAAGTGTATGCAACTTTGGAATATATGAGATTGATTTCGGGTGGGGGAAGCCAATTTGGGCGAGCATCCCTGGTGGTACACTCAAGAATGTTGCTACTTTGATGGACACCATAGAGCGTGATGGAGTAGATGCTTGGATAAGTTTAAGTGAGGAAGACATGGCCATATTTGAATGTGACCCGGAACTTCTTGGATTTGCTTCTGTAAATCCAAGTGTATTTGAACCTGTAACAAGGAGCTCTTCTCTTTAATTTCTTAGGATATCGTTGGTGTTGTTTCTGTTTTGCGTTTCTAAAACTGTTCGTGCATGTTTGGCTCATAATTAATATGGTACCATTTCTTGTGTTTCTTAGTTCATATGAAGTTTGAATAAGATGCAGCTATGTGTTGTGCAGTGTCATTTTACTTGCATACAGTTTCTTTTTACTCCGGCCTATTTTTTTTTGTTTTTTAAAAAATAATTTCAGTTTACTATTCTAAAGTTTCGTGATTTTTAATATTTGGTACATAAAGTTTTTTTTTTTATCCCAGAGTCATACATCAAGTTTTAATTTTGAGACAGTTTCATGTGTCAGTTAAGTTTTCAGTTACAACTTCTTTAATTGATAACATGGCGTCTATGTGTACAATAACTGAGTGTTACGTGTCAATATAGACACACTTTAATATTTAAAAGTTAAAAATATTAAAAGAATTAAAAAAAATAAAAATAAAAAGTTAAAAAATTAATTTTTTTCCTTCCTCTTCCTTTCTTTCTTCCTCTGTCTTTCCTGTAAGAATGCCCAGCAACCACCAACCTTTCAAGAAACGAATGAACCTCACAAAACCCTAGCCTTGCTGTCCGTACAGCTCCACCGCCGATGGCGATAAGCCCCAACGACGGGCCTAAAAAGAAAACCTTAACACCGATGCAAGGCTTCGTTCGGTTTGATCAGCGAGTCCCTGCCGCTTCTGCCCGGCGCCGGGACGACGGAAGAGGTGGAAGAGGAGGGTTTGGGGCCTGGTGGGGAAGGTCCGCTCCAGCCTTCGTAATTCGCGAATCGGACTGTTATCCAAGTCTCTTGTTCGTGCTTTTCCTCCAGTTGCTTCGAGAGAAGACGCGCCGCCGATTCGGTGGCGCAAGGGCGAGTCGATTTGTTTTCTCGGCCTTTTCCTTTGGGGTCAATCTCATTTGGGGCAGTGCAAAATCCACACAAACACACATATCCACCATAAAGAATTAATCTATAGATTCTGTACCTTATCAGCATTTTCCTTCTCAGCCTTCTGCTTCTCCAATCTCTCCCTCTCCTTTCTCTTCACAAATTTATAAAAAAAAAAAAAAAAAAAAAAAAAACAGAACAAGTTGATTCGATTACAGAAATTCACTAAATTCAAAATATCATTTTTAATCGGACAAAACATAATAACATAAACATTGATTCAAATCTGATTGAAAAAAAATAAAAATAAAATAAAAGAGACTAAGAGAGAGAGCTTGAGCTTGCGAAAGATGCAATAGACTAAGGGTGCGTTTGTTGCGCCGGACTGTCTCGGACTGGACTAGCTGCAGGGACTAAGCTGGACTGGCTTAGACTAGACTAAGCTGGACTAACTTAGTGAAGCGTTTGGTGCAGTTTCAGACTAAAACGCAGGATAATAAAAACAATACTGTTCACCAGATTTGTGTTTGCTTAGACTAGGACTAATTTTTGCCATTGTGTAATAGAATAATGCTACAAATATACGGCTGATGTTGAAAAAAAAAAAGTTTTTCTTAATCCGAGCCCGAGTCAACAAATATACGGCTGATGTTGAAAAAAAAAAGGGTTTTCTTAATTCGAGCCCGAGCCAACAAATATACGGCTGATGTTGAAAAAAAAAAAAGGGTTTTCTTAATCCGAGCCCGAGCCAACAAATATACGGCTGATGTTGAAAAAAAAAAGGTTTTCTTAATCCGAGCCCGAGCCAACAAATATACGGCTGATGTTGAAAAAAAAAAGGATTTTCTTAATCCGAGCCCGAGCCAACAAATATACGGCTGATGTTGAAAAAAAAAAGGGTTTTCTTAATCCGAGTCCGAGCCAACAAATATACGGCTGATAATACGTGAATGTAATGTTTCCTCTTCATTCTATTTTGTTAACCTAGATAACAGATAATCTCATTTCTTTTCATTAGTCATCTTGTCAAACTCTCAGTTCCAAATTCGAAACCTGAATAGATCGTTTTATCTGACTCTTACCGAAAGACCTTCCTTATTTTGTGCATTTTAGGTTGAACATAAATCTGAGTGCCCTGAAAGTGGACTCAACTACTTTTAGTTCCATATTTTCATAAAGCACATACTTTCCCAATTTGGGGCTCCAACAAATGATTATAGTTATTCAATTCCACTAATCATTTCCCAATGATTCCATATTAACGAAAGCCAAACTCATAAGCATTTGAATCATGTTATCAAGTAGCCATACAATTCCACCAATTAACATGTAACACATAATATGAAGCCAAGTAATATGCATATATAAGGGTTCCTTGAGAATATTCGCTACGTAGATTCCAAGCTTAGCATGCTCCTACAATTCAGCATCTCATCCAAATGTTGGCGTCTCTAGTTGTTGCCACATGATATTTTAAAACATCATTCACAAACTTTCATCCATGATATTTTACAAAATGCTAGTTAACCATAGTACAAAATTCCGAAGTACATATCCATAATTTACAAAATCCTAGTTAACATTAGCCAAAATACTTCATAGTGCAAAGCTAAGTTAGAATCCATAACCTAAGATTGTACGATTAATAAAGTACATCCATGTGAAAAAGCACCACATAATATACTCATCCGCTTGCTCCGATCCATATCTATCCAATAAGATCAATAAAAGCTTCCTCCGATCCATATCTATCCAAACCAAAAAAAAAGAAAAAGGAAAGGGTATAAAAAAGATTATATTCTAAACTCAAAATAAATTAACAAAATATTACTAATCTGTTGGTGAATATGTAAGAGTTTCTTAATTTAAGAACATAATTAAAGCTCAAGATTAGCAACAGATTAGTAACATGAAAAATGAAAACCCCACAGATTTATGCTAACATAACAGAGTTGAAATATGAAAACCCCAAATTCTAAACTGTTCAAGTGCACAGGTCTATCAAAACCACACAGATTTACCACACAGAAAACCCCAAATTCGTCAAACCCAAACCCAAACCAACAGATTGAAGTGCACTGGTCTATGCCAAGAAAATTTGTCAAGATCAGCAGTTTAATAACATAAACAGATCAATAACATAACACTCCTAATTCGTGATTTGTTTGTTGTCAAGATCAGCAGATTGTAACACACATTTCACGTGCTGCATCTATATATTTCAATTTTATATATTGATTCTTTGTTCATCGGGTTCAAGTACCTTGCCTTATCTCTGCTCTTTTTCTATTAAGAAAACGATTTCTGTACATAAGTTTCATGGGTGAAATCATCCAGTTACTATCTTACTATCTTGATATCCAATTACTATCTTCGATATCTCTGGTTACAAGGCTAAAAGAAAGTGTTCATTCTGTTTTACTTCTGTTACTATCTTGTGACCACAAACCTTTCAAACCTATAGAACTTACCAATGTTAATAATTAATATAACTGAATTTCGGATATTAGAAGCAAACATGAAAAACCCCATCAACATAACCATACATACATCAAGCAAACGTTGCAGCGCAATTTGGAAAAACTACGAACACAACGAATACTAATCTCAAAAGATCCTAAGCAATAACAAACCCATAAGCACCTGCATGCTCTTATGCACGCTTTCATAACTAAGCTTTAACAGTCATCATTTAACTAGGACATAAAATACGCCGTTGTAACCTATTTGTTGTCAACATTATATTAAGGTTAACAACTAATCATCCGTCAAATATTGTTTTCGACCAATCAACTTCATTTGAACCTTCAAAATTCTATAGAATGACTTGTCCCCATTAGTTATAAAAGTTACCTAATTCAAATTCATAATTGGAAACATAGTTATTGGCTAATTGTTATCCAACCATCACAGCACTTGGAACACCGGTAACCAAAATTAATCAAAGGTTTAGTTCTAGAAAGGAAATGTGCATCGTCTCAAGATTACAATTAAAGCATGCCATGTTTCGAAGTCACAATACGCTGTCAATTGAATGCATCACTTAACAAACTAAAACAAGCAAGTCACCAGAAATTAGACAACAAAAGGCATATTGTTAAAGATCATAGCATCGACATAGTATCCCACAACATATAGTTTTCCAACATGTAACCGTGCAAGTAAACTAACATTCAAGCCTAAAACCAAGAAATGCAGACCCCAAATTCGTCAAACCCAAACCCAAACCAACAGATTGAAGTGCACTGCTCTATGGCAAATTCGCTGAGAAATCGACCAAAAAAATCAAAAGAAATCGACCCAAAAAATCCACCAGAAAAAATTCGACCAAAAAAGTCAAACCCAAACCTCAATTATATCACAATCTGCAAAAGAACATAAACAGAAAAATCAAAGCTTTGAAGTTTACCACAGGGCGCTGAGGGAGGTGAGGACGACGGCGCTGAGGGAGGGAGGTCAAGATGACGGGGCTGAGGGAGCAGGGTCAGGACGACGGCGTCGCAGAGATGACGCTGAAGACGACGGCCACGCAGAGATGAAGTTGAAGACGCTGAGGACGGCGACGTCACAGAGATGACGCTGAGATCCTCGGGACGACGCAGCTACTTCGGGACGACGATGCAGAGATCCTCGACGCAGGGAGCAAGGCGAGCGACGCTGGGTAAGAACGGTTTTCTGAAGGCCTTAAGGAGTCCGGCCGAAATTGGGGATCTAGGGTAAGAACGGTTTGTGAGGAAGATAATCCTAGCGAGTCCCACCTAAGCCCATTAAACCTAATCCCTTTCCAAACCAAACAAAGGACTACAATCTAATCTAGTCCAGTCCTTGCTAATCCCGTCAAACAAACACGCCCTAAGAGTCTTAATTTTTAGGGGACTCCAAAAACTATTTTAAGGATGAGTCTTTTTATAAATTTCGCATAAGACTTCTAAAATTTTTTGGTCCTGTCTGCACAAGGAGAGGGTTGAAGAGGTAGGACTCCCAGAATTTTTTTATAAATATTTTTATTTTTTATAAATATTTTATATAAGGAATCAAAGTGGGTAAGGCTGAACAATTCTTCAAATTGGGTTGCCTTTCTCACAAGATAGCTGATGCGGCCACGTTGAGCACAATCATAGAAGCTGTGCTGCCAGTGCTTTTGGTGCTGATCATGATATATTTTTGTGTTTTTTTGGTTTTTCTTGGTACTTGTTGCTCCGGTTTTCTTGGGATTTTTGAGAGAAGGTTTTTGATTGATTTTGGAGTGTTCTTTTTCTGATTGCACACACTGCCAATTGCAGCATCCATACTTCATTAAGATGCAAGATTTACAAAGGTATGGTACATTTCCATCACCCATACCTTAGTACAAAAGTAAGTAGTTTAGACAATTTTAAACATTAAAATCCTTCCTTTTCCAGATTAAATCCTAACCCTCCATTTGGGATTTAGTGATTTAATCTGGAGTGTACACTTGGCACTCCCTTGTTTAAACTAAAAAACTAGCCGTTGGAGGCTTCTTCCATTTCCTCCTTTGGGCATCGGCCCTTCGGCTTCTTTCTTCTTCTTCGACACAGATTGCTCCCTTGGCTTAGGGTTCCCTATTGCCTTCGGCACTTCGACTTCAGAGGCAGATTAGGTTCCAACACTCCCTTCTAAGCTGCTTCTTGGAGTCAATCCGAGCAAACCCCTCAGGTAGTTGAATCTATTCTTCGGTAATGCCTTAGTGAATATATTTGCGATATGATCTTCTGTGCTGCAGTAGACTAGCTTTATTGTGTTGTTCTGCAATGCTTCTCTGATGAAATGATATCTTCTCTTGATGTGTTTTGTTCTCTGATGGAACACTGGGTTTTTGGTCATGGCAATTGCAGAGGTGTTGTCGCACAGAAGAGGTGTGGCTTCAACCTGCAATTCGCCAAAGTCTTTAAGTATGAACCTTAGCCAAATAGCTTCAGTTGTAGCTTCTGATGCGCTCACATACTCTGCCTCGGCTGTGGACAGTGCAACACTTTGTTGCTTCACAGAGGCCCATGAAAATACCCCTGATCCGAAGGTGAAAGCATAGCCAGATGTGCATCTGCTATCATCTTCACTGCCACCCCAGTCACTGTCACAGAATCCAATTAGAGTAGATGACTTCCCCATCTCATATTTTATCCCATACTCTAGGCTTCCTTGCACATATCTTAGCACTCTCTTAGCTGTGCCCATGTGTGTCTTGCTAGGATTCTGCATAAATCTAGACAGTAGGCTTGCTGGGAACATAAGGTTTGGCCTTGTTGCAATTAGATACAATAGACTGCCAACAATGCTTTTGTAAAGGCTTGCATCTGCAGCCTCACTTCCATCATCACTCTTAAGTCTTTCATTTACAATTAGGGGTGTAGAGACTGGTTTGCACCCTTTTAGTCCAAACTTCTCAAGCAAGGTTTCTGCATACTTCCTTTGGTGAATGAAAATGCTACTTGCTCCTTGAATCACCCCAATGCCAAGAAAATGATGCAAGAGGCCGAGATCAGTCATCTCATACTTCTTCATCATTTCCTCTTTGAACTCTTCAATCATTGCAGCATCATTTCCAGTGTAGATCACATCATCCACATAGATTGAAACAATGAGAGTCTTGTTGTTGTTTCTAGTTTTGATGTAGAGTGTAGCTTCACTAGGACTTTTCTGAAATCCTTTCTCAGTGAAATATGAGTCGATCTCACTGTACCAAGCTCTTGGGGCTTGCTTTAGGCCATAGAGAGCATTCCTTAACTTGTACACTTTCTCTGGAAACTCTTGACTCGTGAAGCCTTGAGGTTGTTCCACAAACACTTCCTCTTCGAGCACTCCATTTAGGAAAGCAGATTTAACATCTAATTGATGCAGCTTCCAACCCTTCTTGGTTGCAAGGGCTATCAAAGTCTTTATGGTGTCTAACCTTGCTACTGGAGCAAAGGTTTCATTGAAGTCTACACCAGGCTTCTGTGAGTAGCCTTTAGTTACCAGTCTGGCTTTGTTCTTCTGCACAGAACCATCTAGGTTTAGCTTCACTTTGTATACCCACTTCACACCAATCACAGGCTTGTCACTTGGTCGATTTACCATTTCCCAAGTGTCATTCTTTTCAATCATTTCAAGCTCTTCCTTCATTGTTTTCTTCCAAGCTTTGTCTTTCTCAGCTTCTTCATATGTTTTTGGTTCTATTACACAGTAATTATATGTAGCATATATCTCATCCAGATTTCTCAATCTCACTGGAGTTGAACTTGGTGTTGATTGCTGTGATTGACTTGACTGTGAACTTGTAGTGATTTGCTATGGAGTCCCTTGTATGCTACCACTTTGTGCACTTTCTTCTTGAATTGAGATCTCAGTAGGCTCCCTTGTTTGCCTTCTGTTGAGGTCTAGTTGCAGAGAGACACTATCCTTCTCCTCTACCTTCGTTTCCCAGTTCCACATTGAGTCTTCATCAAAGATGACATCCCTTGATAGAATTACTTTTTGTGTTGACACATTGTAGACTCTGTACCCTTTTTCACTGGTTCCATACCCTACAAACACTCCTTTGTTGCTTGACTTCTCCAACTTATGCCTTAGTTGGTTAGGAATGAGAGTGTAGCACACTGAGCCAAACACCCTCAAATGCTTCACAGAGGGCTCTCTTCCACTGAACACTTCAAATGGAGTCTTCTTCTCCAAGGCTTTTGTAGGACACCTATTCAATAGATACACTGAGGTGTTCACAGCTTCACCCCAAAATGTATATGGCATGTTTTTCTTATGCATCATAGATTTAGCCATTTCAACTATTGTTCTATTCTTTCTTTCTGCAATTCCATTCTGTTGTGGTGAGTATGCCACAGTAAGTTGCTTTTCCAAACCCACATCCTCACAGAATGCATTGAATTCATGTGAGGTGTACTCACCTCCCCTATCACTTCTCAGTCTTTTGATTGAGTATCCACTTTGCAATTCCACCATTGCCTTAAAATACCTCAGACTTAAACCTCATAAGATATACCCAACACATCCGTGAGTAGTCATCAATGAAGGTTAGAAAATAACTATTTCCACTGATTGTTGCTGTTTTCATTGGTCCACACACATCTGTGTGAATCAGCTCTAGTGGTTTTGTTGCTCTCCAAGCTTTTCCTGCTTCAAATGAATCTCTGTGATGCTTGCCAAAGACACACCCTTCACAGATTTCATCACATTGATCCATCTTTGGTATCCCTTGCACCATTTCATTCTTTTACAGATTTTGTAAGCTTGTCATGTTTAAATGACCAAGCCTCTTGTGCCATAGCTTCATAGAGCTTATCACACTTGCTTTCTTTGCCACTTCTTCTAAGTACTCCAGCATAAGTGGAAAACTTCTGTTTTTCACTTCTACTTTAGTCACCACATTTGACAGGGATTTGTCATCATAGATCTCAACCGCAGTTCCCCCAAAGAGTAGGAAATAGCCATGCTCCATCATTTGACCCACACTTAGTTGGTTCTCATCCAATCCAGGCACTAGCAAGATTTCCCTTATGCATCTTCTTCATTTCTTGGTGTTGATGACTAGAGTTTCTCTACCAGTGGCTTTGACAATGTTGCCATCACCCATTTTCACTTTTCCAGTGAAGTTTGTGTCAATGTCGATGAGTAGTGACTCATGTGCAGTCATGTGGTTGTTGCAAGCACTATCAATGTACCACACTTCATTGTTTTTCTGCACTTGGGCACTGAAAGCACAGAACACATTTGCTTCTTCATTTACTTGGTTGGCACAGTTCACTTGCTGCACATTCTTTGATCTACAATCCTTCATAATGTGTCCAAATTTGTTGCATTTGTGGCATCTAGGCTTGTCCTTGAACCAACACTCCCCAAAGTGGAACTTATCACAGTGCTTGCATTGTTGTTTGGTCTTTAGACCTGTGTTGTAATTGCTGCCTCGGTTTGGTCTAGAGTTGTGATACCCTTTTCTTTCCCATCTCTTGTTCTTGTCCTTCCATTGTGGTTTCTGGTTGCTTGCACTAGCTTGACTACCAGATCCAACGTTGAGTGATTGGAAAGCTTTCTCTGGTACAAGATCTGCATGCCTTTCGAGCCTTTGATCAAAAGCTCTCAAGGATGCCATCACATCTTGCACACTGAGAGTTTCAGTGTCTTTGGTTTCTTCAATGACACTCACTATTGAATCATAAGGTTTAGTTAAGCTAACCAACAGTTTCTGGACAATTCTCTTATTTGGCAGATCCTCACCATATGTCTTGTTTACAATATCAAACAGTCTAGTGAAGTAATCTTTTAACAACTCATTTTCTCTCATTCTTGTATACTCGAAATCTCTTCTAAGGGACTGAAGTTTTACCTTTCTAACTTTAGAGTCTCATCTGTATTCTTGTTGTAAAAATTCCCAAGCTCCCTTTGATGTCTCTTCATTTGCTATCCTTGGGAAAATGGTGTCTGAAACAGCACCTTGAATGATTCCAAGTGCCCTGGCATCTTCCATTCGATTCTGCTTCAATGCTTTGGTTTGTTCTTATGTGAGCTCCTGTTCTAGAGCATCAAACTCCATCTCAGGTAGTTCATACCCGTGCTGAACCATATCCCATAGATCATAGGATTTGAAAATGGTTGTCATTCTTATTCTCCAAAAATCATAGTTTTCTCCATCAAAGATTGGGGCTTTTAGCTCACTGCTGCTTGCTCCCTTCATTTCCAGAATTGTTTGCTGGTTGTCTTGGTTGAGAACACTTCGTTGGTGCTCCAAATGTTTTGACTTTTTCACAGATTACGCCCAGAAAGGTTTCTCAGATCAGAAACAAAGCTCTGAGGCCATGATATATTTTTGTGTTTTTTTGGTTTTTCTTGGTACTTGTTGCTCCGGTTTTCTTGGGATTTTTGAGAGAAGGTTTTTGATTGATTTTGGAGTGTTCTTTTTCTGATTGCACACACTGCCAATTGCAACATCCATACTTCATTAAGATGCAAGATTTACAAAGGTATGGTACATTTCCATCACCCATACCTTAGTACAAAAGTAAGTAGTTTAGACAATTTTAAACATTAAAATCCTTCCTTCTCCAGATTAAATCCTAACCCTCCATTTGGGGTTTAGTGATTTAATCTGGAGTGTACACTTGGCACTCCCTTGTTTAAACCAAAAAACTAGCCGTTGGAGGCTTCTTCCATTTCCTCCTTTGGGCGTCGCCCTTCGGCTTCTTTCTTCTTCTTCGACACAGATTGCTCCCTTGGCTTAGGGTTCCCTATTGCCTTCGGCACTTCGACTTCAGAGGCAGATTAGGTTCCAACAGATCAGAGAGTGGTGAATCCTTTGTTCAATTCAGTGCCAGCCCACTAAAAGACATATCAGTGGACCCACCAGCTGTTGAGATGATATCACACAAATCTGTGACAAAGAGGTTTGTATTTCACTACTCGAAGATTGCTAATAATTTTATTGAAAACCCTACAAAGGTGGAAGCTTTAGCTGCCCTGGTTCGGAAATGTGCAAAATGCCTCAAGGATTACTTTATGGTTTTCATCCAGGCCATCAGCATTTTACCAAAACGTGAACATTAGAAATAGAGTTGTCCCTCATATGCCTAATGAGTTTGTTGGGAACTTTGTGGGGTCCTTCATTGCAAGGGCAGAAGAGGCTGCTGAGAACGCTTTGCATGGTTTGGTTGCTGAACTGAGGAAAGGGATTCAACGTTTCAGCAGTAAGGCCAAAAGGGTTCTGTTAAGTGAGGATATTTCGGTAGTTTCGAAGCCTCAGATGGTTGCCATAGGGTTGTTAAGTAGTGATGACATGGGACTTTTTATGTGTGCACCAGTTGGTGTAGGTTTGAATTGTAAGAGGCTACAGATTTTGGGTGGGGGAAGCCAATGTGGGTGAACTCAGCAGTTCCCACATGCAATAACATGGTGATTTTGGTTGACGCAGAAGATGGTGATGGAATAGAGTGTTGAGTAAGATTTACATTAGAAGACATGGAAGTATTTGTGTGTGACCAAGAGCTGTTCTCATATGCTTCTTTCAAACCAAATGTCTGGAAAACTAGATAACGTCCAAACTTATCATGTATGGGAGAACATGAGTTTTTAACCCTTATTTAAGTGAATTAATAATACCGTATAACTATATTACGTTCACACACAAAATATCACCTTATCTTAACCAGTTCCAAAGTCCCACTTATTTGCTACTTCTTTGGTTCTGCACAAGTCCTAGTACTAATTTATTACACATGAACAGGTGCAACCAACTTGATCAAATTTGTAAGTGACTGGGCTGCCATAGCCCGTGCGGATGGTGATCAATTGCGTCCTGAGTTCGATGCAGCATCGACATTTCCCGCAGGTGACCTGCCCAGAATCCAATATGAAGATGCACCAAAATATGAGAGTGTCTCTGCCACTAAGAGATTTGTATTTGATGCCTCAAAAATTGCTGCCCTCAAAGCCAGGGTTGCTCACAAAGTGCACAACCCTACATGCACTGAAGTTGTTAATGCACTCATTTTCAAATGTGCCATATCCACCTTAATTAAATCACGTACTGACACTGCTACTACTGCTGTTTCGTAAATGTCAAATGGGTCGGAGCCTTTTACAACTTATCTGCTCCAGATAGTGGACCTCTGAGCGAGGCTAACACCTCCATTTCCAGAAAGCTGTGTAGCTAACATGACTTGGTTCTTCACTGCAGCATCCAACGATCACGAGGACAATGATCATGTCTTGGAGTTGTATGACATTCTGGCCAAAATGAGGGAGGGGAAGAACCAATTCTTGGAGACGTATGCCAAAAGATTGAGGGCAGAAGAATGGCCAGCACTCTTGATTGAGTGGCTACAACAATTAGGGGAACTGTATAACAAAATAGACATCACCAGAGACCAGTGATGAGGTTGCACATATATTTTGAGTTTCAGGAGATAAATCAAATTTTCAGTTCTTTTGATCGTTCGACACTCGTCAGTTTGTTTATGTCCATCAATTTACTATTTTATTTAGTCAAATAGCATGATATGAATTGTTAATTTTATTGGATCTGATCAGGAAACACGAGCATTAATAAGATAATCAAACAGCAGAAGAGATAATTACTCATTCAATCTACAGACGTGAAAGTGAATTTTTCTTGACAGTACCACCAACTGGGGACTTAAGCAACGAGATGAACTCTCTGTCAAGTTCAAACTTGGTCATGTCTTCCTCCATCAAGCTAAAATATGACTCGATTCCATCACCATTTTTGGTGTCCATGAAAACTATCTGATTAGAGATGCCCATGGCAGCCTGGCTCACCCATGCGGGCTTCCCCCAACCAAAATCAGCCTCATACACAGGAAACCTACACAAACTCGAAAAGGTTAACGTCACGAGCTCTCCTATTGCGGCCCTCTCCATTCTTTTCCTCATGAAATCCAAATGTTCTCGATATCCCTCTTGAAATCTCCTCATGTAACTATTGTCAATTTTCTCAATTTCCTCCATCACCTGCCTCACAAGGCGGTGGCGCTCCTCCCCATTAACCGACGTTGGAGTTGCAGTGGCAGCCCTGTAATAATTCCCAAAAGCATATTGAGACACTGGTGGATCAAATCTTGGCCGCAGATCCATAATGCAAACAGCTGTGTACAGAGTTTGAGTAGTTTCAAGTGGTTCTCTAGGCCTTGATGACAGAAAGATGTTCCATAAGATAGCTGATAAGGCCTCAACTCTTGAAGGGCGTTTCTGAGTTTTTGAAAACTCCATGCTCTCTTGGTATCTCGATCTTAAAGCCTCGACCTTTGCCCCATCAAACACAAACCTCTTGGTCATGATTGCTTTCCTGTTGGTGATTATAGAAGCCCCTAAATACCCTTCCACATTTCTTGGTGGAAAAACTGAGGCTGCAGAAAAATCTGGAGAAACAAAAATATTGCTACAATTCTTAGCAATAGCTGCCCAATTGTTGACGAATATAAAATATGACAACGCATCAGCGATCCTGTGCGATATACAAACGCCAATTGCAAATCCTCCACAATCAAACACGCTGAGTTGAACACCGAGGGGTATTTCAGTAGCTTCAGCTGTCTTGAAGGGCAAGAATTTGCTCAGGTCAGACTCAGAGAGAAGAGGGTTGGCGATCACATCGGCAAGGAGTTGGGATTCAACTTTGGCTTCAAAGAATTGGACGCCTTGGTCACTGCAGTGAACAACGAGATTCTGTTTGACTCGGCCGGCTAACGGGTAGTAATGGGTTAAGACTTTGGACAAAGAAGTCTTGAGGACGTTTGATATTTGAGCGACGGTTTTGGTGCCGTCGCCGTCGGAGTTGTAAAAGTAGATAAATTGCATGTATGCATGGGGAGCTAATTGATCGAGAAACGAGAGCTGGTGATGGTGGAGATGGCTTGGGGTTGGAGAAGATGGTTTTATGATCTCTTTGGAGACTACTACAACTTCAATCTCCATTCTCGTTTATTTCTCACATACTGACCTTTGACATTAGAAATTTAAGGCAATATATCTCTTGGCCAAAATTTAGTCTCTACTTTTAAAAATATCAATTTTTATAATATCTTTCAAATATAGCATAAAACTAGTTTGAACAGACTTAAATATCCTTAAAATAAAATCAATTTACAAAAGATAAAAACATGTTTGATCTTTTGTGTTTGTTCAAAGATGGAGACTAGAGTTAAACAAAATGAAAATAGACAGAGACCGGAGCTTCTACAAGTTTTGCCGGTAAATACTTGAGTTAATAGGATAGCAATTAAAAGAGGATTAACGTCTATAATTTTTTCGGTTCATATAATTTTTTTTTTTTTTGGTTCCATACAATTATGAGTTCGTATATATTGGCGTCAATTTCTTGCAATTAGGTTTTAACTTTTAAAATATATTATGCCTTTTTTTGAGTTAAAATTTGTCTTTTCAATTTAATTGGTATATTTCAGCTTGGTTTCCTTAGTTTTATGTTCTAATTTCTTTTCTTTTATTGCTATTTCGTTATTGAATTTCAATTTTTGATGAGGGAATTATAGTGGTTGTTTGGCCTTAGTGTCTACAGTATAATAAAGTATTATTATTTTGTAAAATTGTTTAACCCAAAAGGATGGAAGTTCTCATCAGGCTACCTGCAAATTAGGAAGAAACCGAATTAGATTTTGGTGTGTATGTTTGAAATAGCGCTCGACTTGAAGACTTGGTTTATTGCAGAGAGGAAGAAGATGAAGAAGGGATTGCGAGGGAGCATCCCAATAACACGAGTTTTAATTTTATTCAATCGGATTTTTGGCTATAGTTGAAAGAATTTATAAAAATTGACATTTGTGAGTTTTTCCAAATCTTCCTCTACTTTTTTTTTCTTTCCGAATTTCCATCTCATAACCCTATTTTCTGTTTTCAAAAAAAAAAAAAAAAAACCCTAATTTCTAACCACTATATTTTATGATCCTGTGCATATGAATGGAGAGCTTAAGAGAAGGGATTCTCATTTTTTTTAAAAAATGGGGACACGTTCCTCACCTTTGAATTTAATTTTAATAAAATTGTGTGGCTTGTGTTTTAATTCCAGCCACACAATTTCATTAAAATCAATCTAACAGTGGAGAGCGTGTCACTATTTTTTTTTTGAAAAAATAAAAATTCCACCTCTTAAACTCTGTGCATATAAATTATTGCGGAAACTGTAGCTGGACCACTGACTCGATAACCCAACTTTATCTTGCCAAAAAGATAAGAATCCCAAGGGCCACTGACTTGATAACCCAACTCAATCTTGCCAAAAAGACAAGAATCCCAAAAGCAATTACATCAGACGAAGTTTCAATTTGATGAATTCGAATAATCGCGAGATTCTTTTTGTTTCGATTTTAAGAGTTCGTAAATCGCATTCGTTCATCATATATTGCGCAGTAAAAAATTATTTTGAATATTTTTATTTAAAATTAATTATAAACAATATATGATAAAAACTGACTTCACAATATATGATGTAAACACGATTTACGAATTTTCATGATCATCACCAAAAGGATCCGGAGAGGATCCTGTTGGCTATTTGATTGATGCAAGAGTTGAATTGATTTTTCAATGTGTTTGGAACACATGTATGTAATAGATCATGTGTTACTATACAAGTGATAAAATACTTATGTTAAAGAATTAACAACTTAAAAAAATAAAATTATAATTTATTTATATAAAAACACATAATGTATCATTCGTGTTTCGGACACAATATATTTTTTACCTTAGAGATAGGAAAGTCCTTTGCATGTTCAATTGTTATATTAGTAGCTGTCTGAGTCACTACAACACCCTACTTTGATGGAAACTGTTCAACATCATTCACAAGACTTCTGGCGAGTACGAATTACATTTGTTTTGATATTTAATTGGTGGCTTGTCTATTGTGTGATTTAGCTTAATTAATTTTTTTTATAAATATTTTTGTGTATGAATAAAAAAAAATCAAATCGCACAAAACACTAAAACTAAATCTAAACAAGAAGCAGACAATGACCCTCATAACCCCATTAATTAGTAATTCTCCAATTCATTTGTCTGCTGAAGATTTATCATGGTCGTTGTTATACGAATTTTACCTACATGTATCTAATTTCTACTTCAAATCATCCAAACCCCACAAATCAAACTTCATATAAATTTGGTCCAGAACCTATGGCCTTGTTTCCCCCCCGTTGGCCAACCATGTGTGTGCAGCCTCGTGGTCTCCTCTTCCTTGTTCCTCGCTGAAGATTAATGTGGATGTGAGTTGGAGGCTTGGGTTGGCGTGGTCATTCGGGATTCTAACAGTAGATGCTTGGAGGTCAGAAGGGTGGCGGTTCAGGCTTCTTCTGCGGCTGTGGCAGAGTCCTTGGCAGTTCTGGAGGGGTGTCGTCTAGCGTTGGATTTGAATATCTCCAGGGTGATGGTTGAATCGGATTCGAAACAGGTTATCTCGAGTTTGCAGGATCGTTCTTCGAGCTGTGCTTGGGAACTCTTCCCAATCTGAAGTCGTATTTGGTTCGTTGGGAAGGCTTTCCAAGCTTGCTCTTGGTTTTGGATTCCAAGATCAGCAAATTGTGCGGCGGACTTCGTTGCGAAGAATTTCACTCCGGAGACGAGCAACTTTGTTTGGGCTTACAGGCCCCCATCTTCTCTCGTTAGAATTTTAAATAAGGATGAGTTGCCTTGCCCTCCAAGTTCCTAGCTTTGGCCCTTGTTTTTTGGGGATGACGTGTTCGCCAGCTGTGGCAGCGTCTTTGTAATCCCGTGCCTTTAGCTCTGGGGCTCGTTCCCCTATTGCGTTAGCCTCCTTCGGCTTTCATTGTTCTTGGCTGGCCTTTGTGCCTTGGTAATGAATCCTTGCTTCAAAAAAGAAAAAGAAAAAAGAATTAATAGAATCAACAAAACACACCATAAAATTCAAAGACATAAAATCTAGTAATCACACTAACCAGGACTACAAGATTTAGTGGAGATGTTCTCATGTCGTTGCCGTAATGGAGAGAGGGAGCTATGGAGTATGTCAAAACTTTTAAATTGTATAGAATAGGTCCATTGTCACCTTAATGTTTCGTGCCAAAAACACAATTAAATGTATAAAAAATTAACGCATATTGTTGTACCATTAACATATGATGCTACGTGACGGAATATTCGTGCCATGCATTTTTTTCCAAAATGTGACTTCGATTGTCAACAATTTCGATTCAAAATTATCTCCACAAGCTAGCTCAAAACTTCAAAAACCTTTGTTTTGATTTAACTGTTGCACTATTTGGAAGGCCGATGCATGCAATAGGAGTCACATAAATTGCATTCTTTCCATTGTGTTATACACCACCAACTGCACTCGAAGAGAATGATCGTCACACTTTCTTTTTATCTTTCTACACCCGTCAATTTAATTTGTTTTCGTCTTTGAGTCACTCTTCTATTAGTCAAACACCGAGACATGATTTTTTATCGTAACAAATTTTATTGGATCGAATCAGCAAAACACGAGCACTAAAAACATATCAAACAGCAGAGACGCTAATTACTCATTCAATTTAAAACGTGAAAGTGAATTTTCCTTGACATTACAACCAACTGGGGACTTGAGCAACGAGATGAACTCGCTGTCAAGTTCAAACTTGGCCATGTGTTCCTCCATCAAGCTAAAATATGACTCGATTCCATCACCATTTTTGGTGTCCATGAAGACTATCTGATTAGTGATGCCCATGGCAGCCATGCTCACCCATGCAGGCTTCCCCCAACCAAAATCAACATCATACATAGGAAATCTGCACAAACTCGAAAAGGTCAATGTCACGAGCCCTCCTATTGCAGCCCTCTCCATTCTTTCCTCGTGAAATCCAAATGTTCTCGATATCCCTCTTGAAATCTCCTCATGTAACTATTGTCAATTTTCTCAATTTCCTCTGTCGCCTGCCTCACAAGGCGGTGGCGCTCCTCCCCATTAACCGACGTTGGAGTTGCAGTGGCAGCCCTGTAATAATTCCCAAAAGCATGTTGAGACACTGGTGGATCACATCTTGACCGTAGATCCATAATGCAAACAGCTGTGTACAAAGTTTGAGTAGTTTCAACTTCAAGTGGTTCTCTAGGCCTTGATGACAGGAAGATGTTCAACAAGAAAGCTGATAAGGCCTCGATCTTAAAGCCTCAACCTTTGCCCCATCAAACACAAACCTCTTGGTTATGATTGTTTTCCTTTTGGTGACGATAGAAACCCCTAAATACCCTTCCACATTTCTTGGTGGGAAAACTTAGGCAGCAGAAAAATCTGGTCCAACAAAAATATTGCTACAATTCTTAGCAATAGCTGCCCAATTGTTGATGAATGTAAAATATGACAACGCATCAGCAATCCTATGCGAAATACAAACGCCAATTGCAAATCCTCCACAATCAAACACACTGAGTTGAACACCGAGGGGTATTTCAGCAGCTTCAGCTGTCTTGAAGGGCAAGAATCTGTTCAGGTCAGACTCAGAGAGAAGAGGGTTGGCGATCACATCAGAAAGGAGTTGGGATTTGACTTTGGCTGCAAAGAATGGGATGCCTTGGTCACTGCAGTGAACCTCGGCCCGCTAACGGGTAGTAATGGGTTAAGACTTTGGACAACGAAGTCTTGAGGATGTTTGATATTTGAGTGACGGTTTTGGAGCCGTCTCCGTCGGAGCTGTAAAAGTAGATAAATTGCATGTATGCATGGGGAGCTAATTGATCTAGAAACGAGAGCTGGTGATGGTGGAGATGGTTTGGGGTTGGAGAAGATGGTTTGATGATCTCTTTGGATATTACTTCAAGTTCAATCTCCGTTCTCATTTATTTCTCACCTACTAACAATTGACATTCGAAATGCAAGGCAATATATCTCTTGCATTTTATGAACCTATACATATGAATTCTTGGGGAAACCGTAGCTGGCTCACTGACTCGAGTCCCAAAAGTCACAACGTGAAGCTCTTTTTTATTTGATTAATGCTAGAGACGGGGAAAGTGTTGAAGCACATGGCGTGGTTGAGCGTGATGCGGAGCTCCGTTGCATTTTTGAATGTTATGTCGGTAGGTGTCTGAGTCAGGGTGACCAAAATTTGTAAATTAAATGGTGTGCAACTAATATGTAATAATCACGTTAATAAACACTTAAATAATAATCAAATCATCAACCACCATATCATTTGATTTACAAATTTAGTTAACATTTTTTATATCCTTAGTATTACCCCGCACCACAATACCCTACTTTGGTGGAAACTGACTTGACATCATTTATGGGTGCTTTGGCGAGAACATATTGAGTTTGATCATTAATTTTGACTTGCCTATCGTGTGGCCTAACTCAATTCATCCTCAGCTTATATATTGTTGTATATAAAAAAATAATTAATTGTGTAATGATAATAATTAGAAGCCACCAAAATCGATCAGATAGAACAAAGATGAGAAGAGATCTCAATCACAAATCAAAAGAATCAAATCCAAAAAACAAGCTGACAATGACTCTTATAACCCCATTAAAATTAATTAAATTCTCCAATTCACTTCTCTGCTGATAATTGATCATTGTTGTTGTTATATGAATTTTATGCCAACATCACAACCATGTAGGCAAGTACCATTCAGGCATTTTCTAAAGCATCTAAAGAGCTATCTATATCTAATTTCTACTTCAAATTATCCCACAAATCAAACTTTAGTAATTTTGTTCCCAAATAATTTAATAGAATCAACAAAACACACCATAAAATTCAAAGATAAAAAATCTAGTTATAACACTAACCGGGGTTACAAGATTTGGTGGAGATCTTATGTCGTCGACGTAATGGAGAGAGGGAGCTATGGAGTAGTTCGCGCGTTTTGTGCCTCAAATAGATTTGGGGTGGCTCCATGGAAATAAAACCACCCTTTTTCTTTTAGTTAATTTTCTTAATGCTTTAATAATGTTTATAATAAGTATGCCAGAATTTGAATAACTTGTATGGCATGAGTTCACCGCCATTGTGACTTTTCGTGTCACTAACACAAGAACATTGAGAAAAGCTAACACATATATATCTTGTATTATTAGCATGAGACGCTACGTGACGATGTACTCGTGTCATGCAAATCCTTCTTCAGAACTTAATTTCAATTTGTCGGCAATTTCAATTCACAATTATATCCAAAGTCTAGCTCTAAACTCTAAGGACATGTGTTTTGATTTAACTATTTCACAAGTTGTAAGGCCAATTCATGCATTAGGATTATAAACTGAATTGGGTAAAGTACAAAAAACTACCTCAACTATTAGTGTCACAACACTTTTATACCTCATTTTTTAAAAGTGACAATGTCATACCTTATCTTACGAATTTGTGTCAATGTTAGACCTCCGTCAGTTTTTCTGTTAATTTCTCTGTTAAATGCTGACGTGGCCCGACACATGTCCCACTCACTAATCCAACTGGATTAAAAAATAATTAAAT
The DNA here is from genome assembly GCA_963580275.1 of Crataegus laevigata. Classification (NCBI taxonomy): domain Eukaryota; kingdom Viridiplantae; phylum Streptophyta; class Magnoliopsida; order Rosales; family Rosaceae; genus Crataegus; species Crataegus laevigata. Next base: position 8,323,911 of record OY756948.1, on the reverse strand, counting down.
ATCAAAAAATTAAAAAATATATATATATATATATATATATCTCTCTCTCTCCTTTCTCTCCCCTATCTCCCCCCTTTCTTGCCTCTCTCTCTTCTCTGCATCCCAGAAGACCCAAAACCTCTTCCCACCCGACCCCCGACCTCTTCCCACCCATCCTCCACCACCCTCTCTCTCCCCTTTCTCTCGCCTCTCCCTCTCCTCTCCACCGTAATCTTCTTTCTCCCCACTTCTCTCTCTAGTCGTGCCCAGAACCGCCCAAACCCACTGGGTTTTTTCATCCGCCAAACTCTTGCCCATTGACCTGTGTCCCCCCCATTACCCCCACAGACTCGGACTTCGTTGCAAATTAGACCGGTTCCCAGTCCGAGTTCACGTCGACGCCGTCATTTTGGGCGTCCAGGTGCAGATCGAGGGTGGCAGAGTGAGGGAGGCAGTAGTCGATGAAGATGATGTCGTAGGGTGGCGAAGTGAGGGAGGCAGAGTGGTAGAGCAATATTAGGTTCTTCGTTTTGGGATTTTCGAATCGCGGCAACAATTGCTGCAATGGGAAGGTGGCCTTTGTTCCTCTGGGGTCTGGGTCTTCTGGGATGTAGAGAAGAGAGAGAGGCGAGAAAGGGGGAGAGAGAGAGAGATGGTGGTGGAGGACGGGTGGGAAGGGGTTTTGGGTTGCAGAGAAGAGATAGAGGCAAGAAAGAGGGAGACAGAGAGAGGAGAGAGGTGAGAGAGATTTATATATATATATATATTTTAATTTCTGAATATTTAATTATTAAAAATATATTTAATTATTTTTTAATCCAATTGGATTAGTAAGTGAGACACGTGTCAGGCCACGTCAGTATTTAACAAAGAAATTAACAGAAAAATTGACGGATGTCTGACATTGACACAAATTCGTAAGATGAGGTATGACATTGTCACTTTTAAAAAATAAGGTATGAAAGTGTCGTGACACCAATAGTTGATGTAGTTTTTTGTAATTTACCCAATTGAATTCGTTCCTTTGTGGTATCCACCACCAACTTCAAGGAGAAATATTTTTCACACTTTTTTTTATCTTCAGTGTGAGTTTGTTTCTACATTTTGTTTCACTATTTTATATAGTCAAACACCATGACATGATTGGTTACGATAAACAAATTTTATTGGCTGATGATGTTTATTGATTGGCGTAGGACGTTTCTCTCCTTGATGCCAGAAAGAGGTTCCATAAGAAAGTTGGTAAGGTCTCAACTTTTGAAGGACGTTTTTGGGTTTTTGAAAACTTCATGCTCTCTTCATCTCTCGATCTTAAAGCCTCAACCTTTGACACATCGAACACGAACCTCTTTGTTAGAGCAACTTCAGCGTTGTAAAGGTCTCCTAGGACTATTAACTATTGAATCCACTAAGTGAATAGTAACTACCCTTAATGAACAATAATTGACTTTTGCATCTCTACCCCTACACCGAATAGCCTTGGCAATAGGTAATAAAATATTAGTATTTTTTTATATAAAATAATACAAAATAATTTTATTTGAAATTTCGAATAAGATTTTTAATCGTTCTCGTTGCGCCACGTGTTATTATCTAAAAAGACAATTATTGATGGTGGATTTCGATAAGGTTTTTATCTAATGCCGTCGTGCCACGTGTCATTACCTTTTTAGAATCGTTGGGAATAGATTTCCAATAAGATTTTTAACCAATCACGTCGCGCCACGTGTCACAATCTATTTACAATCTTTGATGATAGATTTCGATAAGATTTTTAATGAATGACAACATGCCACGCGACATTAACTACAACCTAATCCTTTATGAATCCTCCATATAATCTATCATCCATCTTACGAAATCACACACCAAAATCAAAATCTCTATCATTATTTATAGTTTCTACTTTCTTCTTCACCAAAATTAAAATCTCTATCATTATTCATAGTTTTTGCTTCCTTCTTACAATGTCTTCTTCTTCAAGGATGATGTGGGAAATTGATCTGCAAGAGGAAGAACTGCTTAAGCAAGGGGAAGAAATGTTCAATCTCCAGGTGGCCCAAAATGAGATGGAAGAGGAAGAGGAAAAGGAAGAGGAAGAGGAAGATGATGAGGAGCGTAGAAGGAGAGATGACAAAGCAAGAATGGCAAGAGCCTCACATTCCCGTCAAGTCATCCAAGCTGTGACTCAAATCTCCAGGCCTAGCCGTTTTGCAAACTTTGATAAAAGCATGCAACGACGAGGTAAAGATCTCTTGGACGATTATTTTGTCCGTAATAATGCATTCCCTGATACATACTTTAGATGTCGTTTTAGAATGGAACAACATTTGTTCAACAAAATCATGGGTGCTGTTTGCAACCATGATTCTTACTTTCTGCAAAAGAATGATGCTTTTAGTGTTATAGGTCTCCTGCCTAAGCAAAAAACTATTGCTGCCTTGCAGATGCTTGCATATGGAACATCTGCAGACCAAGTGGATGAGATAACGAGGATGGCGAAATCAACCATTCTTGAGTCCCTGATGTTGTTTTGCTCCGTAATCAAATCTATCTACACCACAAAGTACCTCTGGAGACCTACTCCGATGGACTTGCAAAGGCTTTTGAAGAAGGGCGAGATGCGAGGTTTTCTTGAGATGATTGGAAGCATCGACTGTATGCACTGGACTTGAAAAAACTGTCCAAGTCCATGGCAAGGGGCTTATGGGGATAGAAAATGAGCAAAAAAAAATCATTTTGGAGGCGGTGACATCATTTGATACATGGATTTGGCACGCCTTTTTTTGGGTTCCGGGAGCTCAAAATGACCTCAATGTCTTTGTCTAATCCCAGTGTTCAACGATGTTCTACAAGGAAAAGCACCAAGAGTCACATATTGGGTCAATGAAAATAAGTACCACATGCCATGCTACCTAGCAGACGACATTTACCCAAAGTGGTCATCGTTTGTCAAAACAATGCCACGTCTGCAAAGTGCAAAGAAAAAACACTTTGCAAGCTGTCAAGAGGGGTGTAGGAAGGGTGTGGAGCGTTGTTTTGGAATCCTCTAAGTTCGTTGGGCGATTGTCAAGGGTGTTGCCATAATGTTTGATTTAGAGTCACTTCAATCCATCATGATGACGTGCATAATTCTTCACAACATGATTGTGGAAGATGAGTACGATTGTGATGCCATTGATGAATATGAGCCAGACACAATAAACAATTCCAAAATACAAATATATTGTGCTCATGATGCCACTGAAGAACTCGTGCAACACGAGCCATTAGAAAGGGATGGACGTTACAATGAAAGGCTCATTCAACGATATACTACACTTCAGGACCCATATATGCACAATGCTCAGCAAATGATTTGATAGAGCACCAGTGGGAATTGAAACAAGCTCAAGATACTTGAGTTCATTTAGTGTGTTTGTTTTTATTTGGTGTGTTTTTTTAGTTCATTTAGTGAGTTTTTTTTATATTATTATTTGGGTATGTTTATGTAATTTTATTTGGTGTGTTTTTAAAGTTCATTTAGTGAGTTTTATTTATTTATTATTTGGTATGTTTACATAATTTTATTTGGTGTGTTTATGTCCTTTGAATAAAGCTTCTCTTAGTTTAAATAAATTATCAAACTAAATAAATATACTCTTAGTTTAAATAAAGTACTAAATAACCAGGACAAATGGGGTTATGAATACGTCGATATATAAAACTCTCCTCTGTGAGAGTTTTTTCCTCACCGTAGTGTGAGTTCTCTTTCAGTCGTTGCTTTGATCGTGCATTTTATCACCAGTGCCCTATTTCTATTTACTGCTAGCCATCTACTCCCAATCGTCAGGATATTGTAGATTTGGATCTGGTGAGATTGGGTTTTGGATGTCAGCTAGGGATTTCAGTCTAACAACACGATTGGCTCTGGGATGGTAAAATTGCTGGCAACCCCTAGATCGGGTAGATCAGAAATTAAGATGGGGAATTATGGCCCTTCACCAACTATGACAATTAATGAAGGGGAAATGGGTCTAGTTACCACCGAGGTAAAAATTAATAGTTGCAAGGTTCCATTTCAAATAGACAAAAGGTACTTTCACTCTGCACTTCTTTGCATGGTGTTAGTGTGTTCTATACAGGCAAAACAAAGTGAATCTGAGAGGTTTGAGAAGAATAATTTCAAGTATTTCCCAAACCCACATATGGGAAGATTTTCTACGGTTTATTTGTTGCACATTGCTGTGAATTTGAATCTTGCACCACACAAGGCCAAAAGACACATGGCACATTTGGAGGTAAAAGAGTTGGTGGTCTATTTGAAAAAGTCTATAGATTTATTGACAATGGAACATGGAGTCAAACTGGTGGGCGCAATGATGGCAAATAAGACTTTTAACAAATGGGGGATATAGAACATCCTTGTCATCGTGGAAAGAGCTAGGGGAAGTGGAAATCAAATGGGTCCAGGAAAACACTTTCATTATAATAGCTCAGGATGAAAGGATTACCACGAAGATTCTTACCCAGGTTCCATGAGCAGTGATGAAATAAAATTTCTCTGTTCATAGGTAGCCTCCTGAGCTAGCCTTAGAAGAGGTAAAAATTGAGGTGGCCCCTTTTTGGGTTCAAATCAGAGGGTTGCCGCTATCTTTGACTTCTGATGCAAATGTCAGACGACTTTTATAGGAGATTGGGGAGTTTATAGAGTTTGAAGACCCTTCCAAGGCAAGAAGATTTCTCCGTGCAATAATAAATGTCAATACCCCGAACCCGTTGAACACGGGTTGTTGGTTACCAAGGGAAGATGCTAAGGATACTTGGGTCGAGTTTAAGTATGAGAGATTGCGCGATTTCTGTTATCGCTGTGGAAGAATAGGTTATGCAAATAATGAATGCACGTTTGAGCCAAACAGGGGATTGACTGTTGGATTTGGAGAGTGGACCAAGACTGGGCCTATTAGAGATATGATGGACCTTCCAAGAGCCTTAACTGGGGTTTCGGAGAAAGAAGACTAGCTAGAGCAGTGAGGAGTGGAACTAGCTCCACGTCGAGCCGAACTTTTCAGTCAACACCTCAGGGTGAGGATTGGGAAGTAAGGGGTAGTTCTGGGGACCATGGGTATCTAGAAATGACTCAACCCACGAGGAAAGGAAAAAAAAGAAAAGGATTAGACATGAAGAAAATAGAGATGGTAGTGGGAACAGGCAAATGTCATGGATTGTGACGGATAACTCCCCAAATTGACTCACCATGTCATCATAAGGTTTGGCGCTCTGAATGCCATTAAGCCTCACATTCTGGGCATGCAATCTAGACACGTGAGGAAGTCTACCATCATGATTCGAGAGATCGGGGAATAGGTTAATATCCATTCGAATCCTATTGGTGCTCACAATCTTGCAAGTCAAATATATTGAGGGTGGATGAATTCTCACTTTGGTTCAACTTTTATCCTCTGGCTATATGGTGGGTATTTCAATGAATTCATATGGGATTAAGAGAAATCGGGTGGATCACAAGTGTTGTATAATCGCCCCAACTATCTGGCACATTTGGCCCGTTACCTGTTAAGGAAAATATATTTTAAACCAATAAATAATCAAATGAAAAACATAATACTAAATAAGTATATACATACCATATTGTCACATCCAAAACATAAAAATGCATTTTTCTTTTAAGTATATATTTACATATCCAAAATAAGAGCATAATAAAAAAAACATTAGAACATTACAAAATATCAAATGTTCAAAATATTTGTAAAATTAAGAACATTGGAACATTCCAAACTTGCACATTTTTTTTAATCAAATGTCCCTATTATAAAATTGGAACATTAGAACATTGGAACCGTATGGCGGGACAGAAGGGCTAGGAAAAATGGACGGCGGGATCGAAAAAGAGGGTTAGGGAGTGGGGATAGATAAAGGGATTCGGGCTTTTGTTTTGATCAAATGATAAAATTGGAAAATATTGGAATAGAGAAGAGGTTTTTTTTTTCATCCAAAAAAGTTCTAATAATATAAGTGAAATAGAATCCAACGGTACAAATTTACGCTCGTTTATCTTATGGCTGTTATTGTAAAGTCTTTAATAGTTTTTTAATTAATGTAGAAGTGTAAAAAATTATAGAAAAAATATGTAAACGCTCGTAATGACAAGCTTTACAACTTTCGTGAAGAGCTTAACTTCGAAATTCGCCACTATAATCATATAAATCATAGATCAAAATTTAACCGTTGATTGTTGTTTACATTTATGCTTCATTTATCTCATCAAATTTTGTTTATTCAGATTTTCTTTTTTGAAAACATGATCTATTAGAGGATGCAGGAAGATGAACATTTTGGATCGTTGATATTATGTTCAGAGTTTTACGGTTAGTGAAAATATTGCTTGATGTTTATAAGTTTCTACAAACTATATGACATCGACTCATATTTCAGTGAACTGTAAATATCGAAACGTGATTTCAAAGATCTGAACCGTTCATCTTCTTACATCTGCCGAAGAAGCTTATTGCAGTGATTCGAGCTCATATCTGTAATCTAGTCTAACATGGTTGGATCTAGAGGATGAGAACCCAAAGCGCTAATCTTCAATGACGAGAATTTTAATTTCTGGCAAATCAAAATGAAGACCATTTTTCGTTCACACGAACTGTGGAATCTAGTTGAAATGGATTACAATACTCTAGCAAAGAATGAGGAGGAGCTCACAGAGGCGGAGAAGAAGTTGATGCAAGAAAATGTAGTCAAGGATGCTAGAGCACTTGGAATTATTCAAGGAGCTGTTTCAGATCAATTTTTCCCGAGGATTGCAACTCAGGAAAGTGCAAAGGTTGCGTGGGACATTCTGAAACAAGAATTTACTGGCGATAAACAAGTAAAATCAGTGAAACTTCAAGGTCTTAGATGAGATTTTGAGTATACTCGTATGAATGGAGAGGAATCACTCTCTGTGTATATTGCTAAACTGTTTGATTTGATTAATCAAATGAGAAGCTATGGTGAAGATCTGAGTAATCAACAAATAGTGCAGACACTGTTAATTAGTTTGCCTAAGTCGTATGATAGTATTGCATTTGTGATAGAAAATACTAAGAATCTAGAGACTATAGATGCTCAGGATGTGGTTGCAATTTTACAAGGTTATGAGCAAAGGCTTGATAGGCATGCAAGGAGTATCATAGAGAGGGCATTTGGTAGCTTGAACATTGCAACTAAGCCAAACAAGTTTAATGGCCAAGCTGACAATGGTAAATATTAGAAGAATTTCAAGTCAAAAGGAAAATGGTGGAGTAATAAGGTTGGTTGGAGTAATAAGGCTGCTGTTCCTATAAAGAATGATGCAATTGACATTAGGGATAAGTGTAAATTCTGTGATAGAATTCACTATAGAGAATGTTGGGTTAAGAATAAAGTCAAGTGTCACAAGTGCAACAAAATTGGTCATATTGCAAGGTATTGCAATACGAACAAAGCTGTGCAACAAGTAAATTTTGCTCATCAGGTCGAAGAAACTAGAATCTATTTTATGCCAGTCACTCTAGTGAAGTGAAGAAAGTAAATGATGTGTGGTACATAGATAGTGGATGCAGTAACCACATAACATCCAGAGAAGATTTACTTGTTGACATTGACATAAATGTTAAGCTAAAGCTCAAGTAGGCACTAGAGTTTTGGTTGATGTTGCAGGGAAGGGAACATTGGTTATTGAGACAATGAAAGGCATAAGATATATAAGAGAAGTGATGCTTGTACCTGGTCTTGCAGAGAACTTGCTGGGGGCAGGCCAGATGACTGAGCATGGTTATTTTCTTCTATTTAAGGACTATAGGGTGGATATGTTTGATGACAAGTCTCTAAGTAATTTGGTCATTAGTGTGAAATAGAAAGGAAATAGATGTTTTCCTTTGATCTTTAGTACAAACAAGGAATTTGATTAAGTACCAGTGTGCAAGAATGTGCAAAGATGTGGCATAAGAGATTTCGTCACTTAAACTTCAAGAGTCTCAAGGAATGGTATTGGGGTTGCCTGAAATCCAAGATAGTGAGGATGTGTGTCAAGGGTGTGTACTCGAGAAACATCACAGGGAATCATTTCTTAAGGGGACTTTTTGGAGAGCACAAGAACCACTGGAATTGGTGCATTCTGATGTTTGTGAACCCATGAAGGTTCCAACCATGAGTGGAAACAGATATTTCCTCACATTCATTGATGATTATTTAAGAATGTGCTGGATCTACTGTATGAGAAACAAGTAAGAAGTGTTTGGGATATTCAAGAAGTTTAGAGCTATGGTTGAATTGCAATGTGGTTACTCACTAAAGAAGCTGAGAATTGATAGGGGTGGATAGTTCACTTCCACTTAGTTTAATGAACTTTGTGAATCAATTGGCATGGAAAAGCAACTCACTGTGTCTTATACTGCACAACAGAATGAAGTGGCAGAAAGGAAGAACAAGACAATAACGGAAATAGCAAAGAACATGTTGCATGAGAAGGAATTACCCTACAAGTTATGGGGAGAGGCAATCAACACTGCAGTTTACTTATTGAATAGATGCCCTACAAGTGTATTAGACAAAGTTACACCATTTGAAACTTATAGTGGAAGAAAACCTGGGATCAAGCATATTAAGGTATTTGGTGCTGTGTTTTACTCCCTAATATCTGGAAATTTGATACACAAGTTGGAAGAATCAAGTGCAAAGGGAATCTTCATTGGATATAGTTCCTGTGAGAAGGGATATATGATTCTCAATCATGTCACAATGAAGGTGATTGTATCCAGAGATGTCATATTTGATGAGAATGGAAAGTGGAATTGGGAAGAAAACGAAGTGAAAAAAATCTATGTTTCTCTAATCTCACATGAGTATGGAGAAATTGATGAAGGTGAAGCTGAAAGTCCTACCAGGTCAACATCATTTGTTTCTTGTGAAAGATCTAATGTTCAGAGTGCAGGTGTGCACATGCATTCTGTTGATACACAAGCTTTTGACTCAACTCATTTGAGATGGAGAAATCTGACTGAAGTATATGAGCACTGCAATCTGTGCATTGTTGAACAAGAATGCTTTGATGATGCTGCATAAGATGATGCTTGGAAAGTTGCAATGCAAGATGAGATCAATATGATTGAAAAGAATAATACGTGGACATTGGTAAACAGACCACTTAATAAGCCAGTAATTGGGGTGAAGTGGGTATACAAGACTAAGTTGAACTTAGATGGTTCTATGCAGAAAAACAAAGCAAGACTGGTGGCAAAGGGTTATGCACAGAAGCCTAGAGTAGATTACAATGAGACATTTTCACCTATTGCTAGGCTAGATACTATAAGAACACTGATTGCTCTTGCTGCAAAGAACAATTGGCAGCTGTTTCAATTAGATGTTAAATCTACATTCTTGAATGGAGTACTTCAAGAAGAAGTGTATGTGGATCAGCCATAGGGCTTCATCATCATAGAAGAGGAAGACAAAGTGTACAAGTTGCACAAAGCTCTCTATGGGCTAAAACAAGTACTAAGGACTTGTTATGGAGAATTGACTTCTATTTTGATGAATGTGGGTTTAAAAGAAGTAGCAGTGTAGCAACTTTGTATACAAAAGGGAAAGAAGGAACAAGAATACTCATTATGTCAATCTATGTGGATGATATCATTTACACTGGAAATAGTGTTGAGTTGATGGAGGAACTCAAAGCCGACACGATGAACAAGTATGTGATGATAGATTTGGGCTTGCTGCATCACTTTCTGGGAATGAGAGTTATGCAAACTGAATCTAGCATCTTCATCCACAAGAAGAAGTATGCCATTTCTTTTCCCAAGAAATTTGGGCTGCAGGATTGAAAACCTGTTAGCATTTCACTAGTTCCAAGTGACAAGTTAAGAAAAGAAGATGATAGTGGAGTTGCGGATGAAGCTCAATTCAAGAAAATAGTCGGCATCTTGTTGTATCTCATTGCAACTAGGCCAGATATCATGTATGCAACTGATGTGGAGAAGATTACAAGCTTTGATTAATGTAATGCTGCAGCTCATAGGTTAAGCTTATGTAATTAAAATGTAATATGTTAGTTAAGTCTCATATCACTCTCTCTCTCCCCCAATGGTTATATTCCCTATGAGCTCACATGCTCAGTGTGAAGAAGCCGAAATATATGAAAATTGGTAGAGTAACATTCTCTGTGACTTTCATCAGCAATCTTCTTCTTCTTTCTTAAAAATCTCTCTGAATATTCCTCCATAGCTATTATTATCATCTTCCAGTTTTGAATCTCATTCACTAACGTGTTCTTGTGCGATAAGTATTGGGGAAACTATAGCTGGGCCACTGACTCGAATACCCTACTTAATTACCTCTTTCCAAAAAGACAAGAATCCCAAAAGCCACAACTTGAAGCGCATTTATTTGATTGACGCTATAGATGGGGAAGGTGTTGAATTAGTAGGTGTCTGAGTCTAGTAGAATACCCTTCTCTGGTGGAAAACTGGCTCCATATCATCTATTGATGTTGTGGTGATCATGGATTTAAATATCGATATTATCGGCGAAATATCGCCGATAATATCGATTTTTCGCGGGATGGATATTTTAATAGGTATCCGTGTGGTTTTCGACAAAATATCGAGATATTTTGTTGAACGGTGCAATCAGACTCCGATATCGAACGCCGGAGTTGGTGTGCCTATTCCCGAGCCGATTTCGTCCCAAAAACCTTGCAAAAACACGATTTTTAACTTCAATTTCACATATAAGCTTCAAATTTCACGCATGCATCAACGATTCAACATATGTGATGTCGGTTTAGGGCTTAGGGTTTCAATGGAATCTCACCTGAAAAATCGATGACTGGGCCAACTCCTTGCTCAGCGGCGCACCACCAGAGACGACTGAGCCAAGTCCGACTGAGCCAGAGCCACGATCAACGGCGGCGAAGGATCGAGAGAGTGGGAGAAGGGGGAGATCTGTGTGTGTGTGGGTCGAATGGAAAAGGGGGAGAAGAGAGGTCAGGCCTAAGAGAAGAAGAGAGAAGGATCGAGGGCCTCAGAGAAGAAGAGAGAATGATTGAGAAGGGGGAGATCTGTGTGTGTGTGGGTCGAATGGAGAAGGGGGAGAAGAGAGGTCAGACGCCTTAGAGAAGAAGAGAGAAGGATCGAGGGCCTCTGTGTATATGTGGGTCGAATGGAGAAGGGGGAGAAGAGAGGTCAGGCGCCTCAGAGAAGAAGAGAGAAGGATCGAGAATGAGAGAGAGAGAGAGCCGTATGCTTGTGAGATATGTGTGCGTGTGTGATGGCATGTCTGTGTGTGTGTGCCTCTGTGGTTGAGTGACCCCATCTGACTCACCTCATGAATTTTTCAATCACTTTTTACAATTGTAGACAATGAACAACGAATAATAGCATGTCTGTGTGTGTGCCTCTAAAGGTAGTGGAGCTGGAGGTAGTGGTGGTGGATATGGAAACTATTATGGACCACCTCCCGGATTTATGACCCCCTTCACTGGTGAGGCAAACTTCACGCATGCAACACAGGATGATGACCATGGCAGTAGGCGGGCAGGACCAGGAATTGGTGCCATAGGGAAGGACTATACTCGTAGAGAAAGAGGCAAGGGGATTTTGTCAAGTCAAGAAGATGACTCGTTATCTAGAACTTCGGACTCTGTTGGTGTGGGAAGTAGTAACTATGGTTATACTCATAGCCAACCATTTCCTTACCCTTCATATCTCATTCCTGTTGGGATGGAATCGAGCGAGCCATGGAAACAATCCCAGACTCAATCTTCAAATGATTTTGCTTATGGACAACCTCAACCAATCTCGGATCCATATGGGTGGCATGTTAACAATTACATGCAAAACTATTTTGGGGATTTATCATTTGATAACTACTCTTCACAATACACTCACTCTACACGTAGAGATGATGAAGATAGTGAAAATTTTGAACCTCATAGGAACTCTATGTGGTACTAAAGTGTAAAATATTGTACTAATTCATTATATATAAATGATTTATGGTGTGTTTAGACTTCTTTAATTAATTACTACATATTTTCTACACTCACAATGTTTGTCAACTCGCTATATAATCAACTTGATAATGTTAAATCCATCATGCAATGCATTTCCTTCCAATTTTTTGTGATAAACTAATAGATAATTGACTAAATAAACATCTTGCAAAGTTTCAATAAAAATTTCCAAGTTTTCTTACAATTTCCGTGGTTTCATTGTAATTTTTATCGATATCGATATTTTATCGATATTTCTGTCGATATTTCCGTGTTTTTGGACTACCGATATTTCCGATATTACCGATATTTAAATCCTTGGTGGTGATGTATTTTGTTTGTGTCGATATTTAATTAATAATTTTTCTTTTGAGTGACAAAGCCCAATCTGTCATCCTCTTAGTAGAATATTATCATATAAATAATAGTAAATAGAAGCCACAAAAATCGATCAGATATGACAATGATGAGAAGAGATCTCAATCACAAATCAAAAGAATCAAATCGCCAGAAACAATAAAACCAAATCCCAAAAAGAAGCAGACAATGACCCTAATAGCCCCATTGATTAGTAATTCTCCAATTCATTTCTCTGCTGGAAATTTATCATGGCTGTTATATGAATTTTATGCCAACGTGACAACTAAGTAGGCAAGTACCACGGGGGCATTTTAACAAACACGTGGGTGCCTGCCTATATCTAGTTTCTACTTCAAATCGTCCAAACCCCATAATTTTGTTCCAAATAATTAATAGAATCAACAACACACACCATAAAATTCAAAGACATAAAATATAGTAATCACACCAACCAGGATTACAAGATTTGGTGGAGATGTTCTTATGTCGTCGCCGTAATGGAGAGAGGGTGCTACAGACTAGTTCGCGCGTTGTGTGTCTTCAATATATATTTGGGATGGCTCCATGGAAATAATACCACTCCTTTTCTATTTAGTTATTTTTCTCAATGCTTTGATAATGTTCTAATTAGTATGTCATAATTTTGAACAACTTGTATGGTACGAGCTCACCGTCATGGTGGTGTTCTGTGTCAATAACCAGAATATGTGAAAAATGCTAACACATGTTCTTGTATTATTAATATAAGATATTATGTGACGGTGTACTTGTGACAGCCCGTCTCTAAAAATTATAATTTTTATGATTTTTGATAAGTGAGTTTACGAAAATGTCCTTTGAGGCATATACATCGATTACTGTTGACCGCCTTGATAGTGACACGTAAGGTTCATTTTCTTGGCATGTCCTTGTGGTACTCGACGACACAGGCTTATAGGCGCAAGCAGAAGAGGATTTAGAGTTACGGTTAAAGTTTTACGGAACTCTAAACCGAGAAGTACTTTTATTTTGATTTCTAGTTATATATTTTTATATGTCTATACTTTATAAACTTTATTATTCTATTAATTGCTATTAGAATAGGAAAATAGAGAAGAGGGCTTCGGGAGGTGTTAAGACCCTTTTACCAATTAGGCCCATTTCCTTAGTTATTTCCTTTATGTAGTAGTGGATCAGTAGGAGGATAGTGACTCAACATATGTACCTGACACTCTTGTTTGTAGTGCAGTTGTGGGCATATTATCCCTGCTGCGACTCCCATTTGGGATATGAAGGAAAGCTGTTTCTTTTACAATTTCTTTGTCATTTCCTTTTCTCTCTGCAATTCGCCGCTTGGTCCTTCTGGAATCTACCATTTGGTATCCAGAGCTAGGTGTGCATCCATGGGCAAAAGTAAGGCGTCTGTTACGGTGACGGAGGTATTGGAGGACGAACTGGACCGTTAGTTTGAACAACAGCAGATACTCACCCAGCTACATGAGTTCCAAGAATCCATCTCGTTGTTGACTATCCGTTATGACGACCTGCAGCACGCCATGGCCGATCTTTTGATCCACCGGGTTCGTCAGGACCAACTGCAGCAAATGATTTTAGACAAAGTTTGTGCCCTCAAAAACCCTTCCTTACCTAACCCACAAATTCCAATCGGATCCATTCCTATTTCGCTCGGACCCACCCCGTTCCCTGCCATCCACACCCCTATGCCACCACCGACATGGTCTCTCTCTCCCTCTCCACCCGTCACAACAACTCACCCTCCGAGCTCCCACCTCGCGGCCGGACCCTCATCCCTTCCCTTCACACCGACACCCACCACCACCCCAGCTCTGAGCCAATCTTCCATCTTCCGCTACCTTCCCCCTTCCACGAATGGATCTACAACCTACCCCTGACCCGACTTACATCCCCACACCCAACCCACTTCCCCGACCTTTTCTAGGCACAAACACCTCAAAATCGAACTTCCTCATTTCTTTGGAGATGATCCTTGCGGATGGATTACGATGGTTGAAGAGTTTTTAGACTATCACGAGATCACCAAGCACCACCGAGTCACAGTGGCCGGTCTTCATCTTGGAGGTGACGCGGCCCACTGGCTCCGTTGGTTCAAAATAAGGTTTCCCCTCTCCTCTTAGGCCACCTTCACGAGCCAGCTGCTGCAACGATTTGGCCCAACTGACTCTTTGAATATTAATATGGCCTTGTCCCATATCACGCAGACCACCACAGTGGAGGCGTATGTGGGCCAGTTCATTCGTCTCTCCTGCCGTACTCCGGACTGAACTGACGCTCAACTCCTAGGCGTATTTTTGGGCGGCCTCAAAGACGAGCTGCAAGATGATGTCGTAGCCCAGCGATTTTCCTCTCTGGCATGAGCCATTGAACTCGCTCACATCTACGAGCACAAACAAGGTCGCAGACCAGTGGTCTGTTCTGGAAACTTTCGTTCCTCCCCTTACATTTCTAAACAACCCTTTTTCCCCCGCCACTCTTGCAACCTCCCCATCTACCCAAAACACTACATCTCAACCCCTTCCTACAATACCCACCCCTTCCCTGCCAAAACCAATCCTACAGCTCACCCAGGCCGAGATGCGCAACTGTCGGGAACAGGGACTCTGTTTTAACTATGATGATCAGTATCGACCCAGTCACCGGTGTCGTCAATCCCACATACTACTGTTACTGGCGGATGAGGAAGTTTCCGAACCGGTTCTAGAGACAGAGACCCCCGCCCCACCGCCACCTCCATTGGTGGAACATCCAGAGCATCCCATTGCCTTAAATGCCATATCAGCCACTAAGTGTACTCGGGGCCGTGTGATGCAGTTGGAAGAATTCATTTCCCAAACACCGATCCAAGTCTTCATTGGCTCCGGTGCAGATCAAAGTTTTCTCAACCCGTAAGTGGCAACTCGTTTGGGCTTACACGTTGACCCGTCGCGAACCGAGGCAGTCATGGTCGCCACAAGACGCTGTTTTCGTACTCAAGGAATGGCTTATCAAGTTTCAGTGCACCTTTTAACGGTGGCAGGCTGTGACATGGTCATTGGAGTGGATTGGTTGGATACACTAGGGTTCATCGGCTGGAATTTCTTGTTAAAAATTATGGAATTCTCAATCCATAGAACCAATTACAGATTAGTTGGATTCCCGAATGCCCCTGTTCTGCGCTCTCCTGTGTCTACAAGTTGAGAGTTTGTTCTGACAACCTTTTCCGTGTTGTATCCCAACTATCAAGCCTTACTTAACCCTCTCACCCACCTAATTCACCACCGGCCCTACTTCACTCAATCCTCACTCAATATCACAGTCTCTTCCAACCACCAACATCCTTGCCTCTTCATCGTGAGATCGATCATCGAATTCCTTTACTTCCCGGTACGGGGCCTATCAATGTTCGACCATATCGATACAGGTATGCATAGAAAGCCGAATTGGAGCGCCAAGTTGAAGAGATGTTCACTGCCGGTATTATCCGTCCTCGTTCGAGTTCCTTCTCGTCCCCGACCTTGTTAGTGGCTAAAACTGACTTGTCCTGGCGTTTTTGTGTGGATTATAGAGATCTAAATGCAGTTACAATCAAAGATTGCTTTCCAGTCCCTATTATTAATGAACTATTGGCTGAATTAAAAGGCACTGTGATATTTTCTAAATTGGATCTTCGCTCCGGGTACCACCAAATCTGAATGCACATGGCGGACATCCATAAGACGGCGTTCCGCACACATGAAGGCCATTATGAATTCACAGTCATGCCATTCGACCTGACCAACGCGCCAGCCACCTTCTAAGCACTGATGAATTCAATCTTGAAGCCCCTACTCTGGAAATCCGTCCTTGTATTCTTTGATGATATATTAGTCTTCAGTGACTCCTTAGCCAGCCATGTTTCCCACCTCATAGTCGTATTTGACATTCTCTAGCAGCACCAATTGCACTTGAAACCTTCCAAGTGTACTTTTGGCCAGGAATCGATTGCCTATTTAAGCTATCTCATTTCAGCGAGTGGGGTTCAGGTTGACCCATCTAAAATTGCAGCCATTGTGGACTGGCTGACACCTACCAGTCTTCAGGGTCTTCGAGGTTTCTTGGGTCTGGCAGGATATTACCGTAAATTTGTCCGCCATTTTGGTCTCATTGCCAAGCTTCTCACCGACTTGCTCAAAAAAGATAGTTTCATTTGGTCACCGCCAGCCGACACGGCGTTCTCGGCCCTCAAACTTGCACTGTCCACCACACCAGTGCTGGCTCTTCTGGACTTCACTAAGCCGATCACTATCGAGTGTGACACCTTAAACGTGGGGATATGAGCAGTGTTGGCACAAGATAACCATCCCATCGAGTTCTTGAGTAAGTCATTGGCCCTCAAACTCCAAACCTTGTCTGTGTATGATAAGGAAATGATGGTTGTAGTGTTTGCTGTACAAAAGTGGTGCCCATATTTACTTGGTCATCACTTCAAAATTCCCACGGATCACCAAACACTCAAATACTTCTTGGACCAACGGATTACTACTCTAGCCCAACAAAAATGGCTGCTGAAACTCCTTGGGTACAACTACACCTTGGAGTATCGCCCAGAGGCTTCTAATGCAGCTGCCGATGCACTGTCTCGCCATTCCGACCTTCTATCTCTCATGGGGCTCTCACAACCACTGTTTGACTGTGTGTCCGAGATTCAGCATTCCTATGCGGCATATCATTCTACGGCCGAACTCCTTCAGAACTTACAACATGACCCCCACAACAAAGGTCATTTTAAGTTACAAGGTGACCTCATTTATTACAAGTCTGGTATTTTTGTACCTTCCACATCCCAGTGGCGTGCCCGCCTTCTACAGGAATTCCATGCGTCTCTTTTTTCCGGCCATTCTGGGTTCTTACGAACATACAAACGCATCACTCATAACTTTAACTGGCCCGGCCTCAAAAAAGAGTTTAAACACTTTGTGGCAGCTTGTGATGTGTGCCAACGCACTCATTATGAAACCATTAAACCACCAGGACTTCTACAACCACTCTTTGTGCCGACCCAAGTGTGGACTGATATTGCTATGGACTTCGTTGAAGGTCTTCCTCAGAACCATGGCAAGAATGCCATTTTGGTGGTAGTGGATCGCCTCTCTAAATACGGTCACTTCATTCCTATCAAGCATCCCTACTCCGCTCCATAGATTGCTGAAATCTTTATTCAGGAGGTGTTCAGATTGCACGGGATGCCTGCTTCTATTGTCAGTGATCGAGACCCGATTTTCCTTAGTGAGTTTGGACAGCCTTCTTCAAACACCAACAGACGACACTTTGCAAAAGCTCCGCTTATCACCCACAAACAGAGGTCCTTAACCGGACATTAGAACATTATCTTCGCAGCTTTGCCATGGACAAACCCACTACTTGGATTCGATGGCTGCCATAGGCGGAATGGTGGTACAACACCACCTTTCAGTCAACCATCAAAATGACTCCATTTCAGGTGGTTTACAGTTATCCTCCACCCACTGTGCAGTCCTACCTTCTTGGCTCATCTCTGGTTCATCTGGTGGGTGTCACTCTTAGAGACCGTGACACCCTTTTTAAGCATCTCAAGGAGAACATGCACATGGTGCAACATCGCATGCGGCAACAAGCAGACAAGCATCGATCAGACAAGACTTTTCACGTAGGTGATTGGGTTTTCCTTAAACTCCAGCCGTATAGGCAAACATCTGTGTCTAAAACTCACTGCCCAAAACTGGCACCACACTATTACGGACCATTCCAAGTGCTCACTTGCGTAGGTTAGGTAGCCTACACATTGGACCTTCCTTCGCAGTCCCGCATCCACCCGACTTTTCATGTCTCACTGCTCAAAGCCAAGCTTGGTGCTCATTCTGTGACTTCAGCAACACTACCTCCAATGGCCACTGATGGCTCATTTCTATAGTTTCCGGAGCGCATCCTACAACGTGGCATGTTCAAAAGAAACAACATGGCGATCACGTGATGGTTAATCCAATGGCAAGGTCTACCGGCGCATAACGCAACATGGGAAGATGTTAACTCCATCATCACCCGTTTTCTAGATTTTGGCACCTGAGGACAAGCTTATTCTATGGGGGGTGCCCTGTTAAGACCCTTTTTACCAATTAGGCCCATTTCCTTAGTTATTTCCTTTATGTAGTAGTGGATCAGTAGGAGGATAGTGACTCAGCATATGTACCTGATACTCTTGTCTGTAGTGCGGTTGTGGGTATATTATCCCTACTGCGACTCCCATTTGGGATATGAAGGAAAACTGTTTCTTTTACAATTTCTCTGTCATTTCCTTTTCTCTCTGCAATTCGCCGCTTGGTCATTCTGGAATCTACTATGAGGGAAATGGAAGGAATGTGCTACGGGGGAGGAAGCTCCCATTTGATGGGAGGCAGACGAACCAGAGAAGGAGGAAATGAGTAGACCAATGAGAGGAAGGGAAAGGAAGAAATGAGAGATAAGTGAGAGGCACAGGATCATGGATCCCCTCCCATTTCCATTGAAACCCAACCCGCGGGTGGGTGATACCCAAAGGGTTTCGACGGTTCCTCCAATCAAATTCTGGCGAATTAAGCCATGCCACCACCTGAGAAACCTCCTATTACCTCCCATCTTCCATTTCCAATCAAATTTCACAAGATTTAACCTTGAATTTAGGTAAAACCGTGACAAAGGGGGCGCACTGGTTGGGTCATTTTCCTCCACGATTTGAAGCAATTTCTTCCAATTGCCACCACCACTAGACTCCCTTAGAACCCAAGAACAAAGCCCAAGCAATCGATGGAGCATTAGAGTTGATTTGGAGGTCGAGTTGGAACACACCCATTTCTGGGGTTCTTGGCGGGTGTGACGAAATTGAAGGCTTTCCAGTCCAAATTGGACTTTCTCGAAGGTATGAAAGTTGTTATAATAATTGAGATCTTTAATTCTGCAAATTTTGGTAATTTTTAGTGAAAGTTAAATTTTTTGGCGAGCCGGGGAGGCCAACCGCCACCCGCGGCGGCACGAGAAGGATAATTGTTCTAGGCCAACCACCAACGCTGTTTTTAGGTGATATTAAATGCCTTGAGTGTAGTTTTGATAATTGAATGACGTAGATTGAAAGTTATGATACGTTAATAGGCGATGATATGAATCGACGATTCGACCGTTGGATCGTCACCAAACTTTGATATGTTGTGATACGTAATATTTGAAGAAGGTAGGAACTTACGGATTAGGAATCCGACTTACGGATCTTCCTAAATTGGGATTGTAAGTTAGAAAAAAATAAAATGTTAACCGCCATTTGGTTTTTGGCAACTGGCGGAGATCCAGCCGTTGGATCGTGATGAAACCTTGAGATAATGTCCTAGAGGCATAATGTGGATCTTTAGACGTGGCGGATCAGAAATCTGATATACAGATCTCACGGATCAAATTTCGTAGGAAAGTGTTATACATAAATTGTATATTTTATCGATTCAAATTCTAAGATTTGATTTAATAATTGTTCTAGGCGCCGATCATTTTGACGGCTCAATGGTTGTGCTAGGGAGTTGGCGTGGTCTCCAGGTGAGTGGGCAATTATTTTTTCCAGAAAATGAAAATGAACGTTTATGTGATTTGAAATGCCATGCAAAGTATTCATTTATTTTAAATGCTGCATTAGTGATTGCATATTGTATAATGGTGCTGCGGACGCACAGGTAAGTGTCAGGTAAGTTTAGATAATGGTTATAATGAGAATGAGAACGAATGATGTGATGTGATGTGATTAGAGCTCATATACATGCACATTGATATTAGTGTTCACGCCCAGAGATAGGGGCACAGTCTTTCACGTGTTGTTCACCTCCCGCACCGCATGCTCGCCTTGGATCCAAGTTAGGTGCACAGTCCTGTCGTATAGACCACTATAAGTGGGTTCGACTCGTAGGTGACCCGCGAATATTTCGCACAGTCTTCACGTGATTGTAGCACTAGAGCAACTTATATATATTCAATGATGATGAGTAGACCACTAGTGGTGATATTGATATGTGTGCAGGATTGATATAAATGATATGATGAGTTGATTATGAGCTTATTATACAGCCAAGGGCTGAGTTGATATTGAGATTGATTATGAGTTATATATACGGCCGAGGGCCAAGATGATTACCTGACATTTAATCACATCCACAGAGTTTATGATTGAGATTTTAGTTATGATACTTTGGCATGGCATACATTCATACTTTCCAGCATGATTTTGAGATTTATATATATACGAGTATATACTTTGATTCTGGGAAACTATACAGGTTTTACGGAGAGGGGTTATAACTTTTGAGAAAAGAATGATTTTGAAAAGATTTGTTTTGCTGACCCACTCAACTTTGTTTTTCGCCCCTCCAGGTTTTAGTTGCCGAAGTTCTTGTCGACGAGGATTCTTGGCAAAACTGAAGATTTGTGGCTATCTCAAAGGTTATAATTCTTACCCACTTTACTGTACTTTACTTATGCTCTGTCATCACAAGTGAGATGGGTTCACTCCCGCTCACCAGTATACTCTAGTAATTAGGCACTTTTAGGTTTAAATTTACTCACATTTCCCACATCACCATACTTTATGGCTTCGTCAGCTTCCAGGTGCCGGCCAGCATAGCTTGATTCGGCGTCCTAGTGGACATTCCGGGTCGGAGTGTGTCAGTACTCATGCCATGCAATTCCTTCACCAGAACTTGACTTCAATTGTCAACAATTTCCGTTCAAAATCATCTCCAAAAGGCTAGCTTTAAACTCTAAAGACATTTGCTTTGATTCAACCGCTGTACAAGTTGTAAGGCCAATTCACGCAATAAGAATTTTATAAATTGTATGAGTAATGCTAGGTAGACCAACTTTTAAGGCTAAATGTGTAAATCATGTGAACTGTTACTAATAAAAAATACGCACCTTAATCCATACTTAAGTATTAATTCAATTATTTTGATCCAAATTTGTAGACAAAATTTTGTAAACTAAATGACGTAGAAGTTGATGATATTATTTAAGCGTTGATAAACATACTCATTGTTATAAGTTACACATCGTTTAGTTTGTAAATTTTATCTATAAATTTAGTTTCTCTAGCATCACTTTTACCCAAATAGTATTCTTTCACAAAAGTATACACCGCCAACTTCACTCGAGAAGAAAAAAATTTCACTTTCTTTTTATCCTTCTATACTCGTCAGTTTGGTTTTATTTTATTTTATTTTTTATTTTTTATTTTACTCTTGATTCACTATTTTATTTAGTGAAACACCATGACATGACATGTTACCATAAGCAAATTTTATTGTATTCGATCAAGAAACACAAGAGCACTAAAAACATAATCAAACTGTAGAGAAACTAATTAGTCATTTAATTAAAGACGTGAAAGTGAATTTTCCTTGACATTACCACCAATTGGGGACTTAAGCAACGAGATGAACTCGCTGTGAAGTTCAAACTTGGCCATGTCTTCCTCCGTCAAGCTAAAATACGATTCGATTCCATCACCATTTTTGGCGTCCATGAAAACTATCTGATTCATGCTCACCCATGCAGGCTTCCCCCAACCAAAATCAGCATCATACATAGGAAACCTGCACACACTTGAAAAAGTCAAAGTGACCAGCTCACCTTTTGCAAACCTCTCCATTCTTTTCCTCATGAAATCCAAATGTTCTTGATATCCCTATTGAAATCTCCTCATGTAATTATTGTCAATGTTCTCAATTTCTTCTATCACCTGCCTCACAAGGCGATGACGCTCCTCCCCATCAACCAAAGTTGGAGTGGCAGTGGCATGGCAGCCCTGTAATAATTTCCAAAAGCATGCTGAGGCAGATGTGGGTTAAACCTTGATCGTAGGTCCATAATATAAACAACCGTGTACAAAGTTTGAGTTCGTGATTGATTGACGCAAGACGTTTCTCTCATTGATGCCAGAAAGATCTTCCATGGGAAAGCCGATAAGGCCCCAACTTTTGAAGGGTGTTTTTGGGTTTTTGAAAGCTTCATGCTCTCTTCATATCTCGCTCTTAAAGCCTCAACCTTTGACCCATTGAACACGAACCTCTTTGTTATGATTGCTTTCCTGTTGATGATGGAAACCCCTACATAACCATCCATATTTCTTGGTGGGAAAATAGATGCTGCACAAAAATCCTGACGCACAAAAATATTTCTTTTCCTTGTGCATCACAATTTGCTAGAGCTGCCCATTTGAAACACATAAGCCAATTGCAAATCCTCCACAATCAAACACATTGAGTTGAAACGCCAAGGGGTATTTCAGTAACCTCATGTAGCCTGTAGGGCAACAATTTGTTGAGATCAAAGGTCGAAGGGTTGGCGATCACATCAGAGAGGAGTTGGGGTTTGACTTTAGCTTCGAAGAATGGGATGCCTTGATCGTTGCAATGAACAAAGAGATTGTGTTTCGCTCGGCCGGCGAAAGGGTAATATTGGGTTAAGATTTTGGACAAAGAAGTCTTGAGGATGTTTGATATTTGAGTGATGGTTCTGGTGCCGTTGGATTCATAGAAGTAGAGAAAAGGAATATATCCATGGGAAGCTAATTGATCGAGAAAGGAGAGCTGGTGATGGTGAAGATGTTTTGGGGTTGGAGAAGATGGTTTGATGATCTGTTCGGAGTTCACTTCAACTTCAATCGTCATTAACATCTATTTGCTTCACTCGACTTCACTCTTGAGATCTCTCTCTGCTTTGCTATAGTTACTGGCATTCACTTTCTTTGTACGTTTAATACTCCTTGGTTATCGTGTGACATGACATTGTTACTTTATTAAAGATAAGACTTTTTGATACTTCATATTTTTAATACAATATTTTATAAACATTAGTATGAAAATCAATATTAAAATGTAAGATGACAAAAAGCTCGAATCACGCTTTATAAGAATCTCATTAGTATTTATCTACTTAGATTAGGCAGGGACATCACAATTGAATAATGATTATGGTGAGAACCTTAAATTAATATTCTAATTCAAAAAAAAAAAATACCAACTTGGTAGGAGATTTTTGTTTGTTGTATAGTGATTGAGAGCAAGGTATTAAATATTGATGATATCAGAAATATCGGTAGTTTAAAAACACAGAAATTTCGATGGAAATATCAAAATCTTATTGATATCGATAAAAATTGAATAAAAACCACGAAAATTGTAAGAAAAACTTGGAAATTTTTATTGAAACTTTGCATGATGTTTATTTAGTCAATTATTTATTAGTTTATCACAAAAAAATTGGAAGGAAATTCATTGCATGATGGATTTAACTAATTTATGTTGATTATATAGCGAGCTGGCAAACATTGTGAGTGTAGAAAATATGTAAATATTTTAGCATATTTTCACAAAAACATAAGTGATATGGTGGTCAAGGTGTTGAAGGAGTAAAATGGGAGGAGTTCGAATCCCCTTGGTGTTTTTTTAAATATAGAAATTTAAAAAACATGGAAATTTCGATGGAAATTTCGATGACATCGGAAATATCGGTAGTCCAAAAACACGGAAATTTCGATGGAAATATCGGGATATTACGGATATTTAATACCTTGATTGAGAGTGGCTTGTGGAACAGAAATTCTGTAAATGTATTTTTACTTAGGAATTGGCTAATTTTCTAGACTTGTAATTGTGTCCTAATTTCGTAGATTTAGGCCTAGTTTTCAGGCAAATTAATTTGGGACACAAGACTTATCAAGATTGAGCAGATCAAGGGTTGACTACATCTACAAGGTAATTAATTTGCATTTGCATATCATATTAGGAAAACTATATTTTTGTGATTAAGTTTTATTAGGACTGAAATTCATAATAAAATCAATCAGCAGAATTGTTTTCCTCTTTTTCACATTAAAATCAATTCCTTTTTCCTGTTAGGATGATAGATGTGTTGATGGAATGGTTGGATTTGTGACACGTGTCATATTGTAATTGGTTGTTGTACAGAGTTAGTTAGAATTGTTGTGCTCTGGTGTAGGCTATATATACCATATTGAAGTGTAATTATTCAAGTCTAAGAAGAAAATAATATTCAGTATCTATCTCTTGTTTGTTAACTTTCTCACTCTAAAATTGCTTTATACAAATCTTCATAGTTGACATGGTATCTTCGCGGATCATGGCCACCGCCATTGATTGACGACCTAGTTGCTTCAGCTCATCTTCTTGCTTATTTTTGTCGTTCCGTGTTGCTTTGTTGGTGGTGTTTGGATTGGCGTCGGTGCTCAAACCCTAAGATTTGGAGATTTTGGTGTACAGTCGTGGTTGAAGTCGGTGGTTACTTCTGCGTTTGTTGTTGTCGCTTGCAAGGTGTTTCTTCCTTTCTCTTGCATTTGGTAATTGTGATTCTCTACCTTCCGATTCAATTTGGTAGTTGTGCTTCGTTTGAGTTCTTGTGTTTTTTCTATGATATTGTGCTTGTTCAACGATTCGCTACTATTTGGTGGATTCTTGAATCTTGGTGTTGCTTTGTGTGGTTTTCCATTTGGCTATTTTGAAGTGTTCTTTGTCGTGAAGTAATCTTAGCTGTACACAATGGTGAAGTAATTAGTTGGCTCTTACTCAATCGCCAATTTCGTCATTAATTCAGTGCGTAAACAACACTGTGACAGTGAAATTAGATGACTTTAACTATGTTACCTGGAATTTCCAAATGGATCTTCTTCTGGAAGGAAATGGTATTATTGGTTTTGTTGATGGATCAAATTCTTGTCCTAAGCAATTTGAAGATCATAATTCTGTGGATGGTATTGTTGATACTACTACGGTCATCTCTGATGCGTACAAAATATGGAAGATTCATGATAAGGCTCTCATGACTCTTATTGCTGCCACTTTATCCACTTCTGCATTGTCCTGCATCATTGGTTGCCAGAGTTCCAAGGAAATGTGGGATAATCTTCGTGAACGGTTTGCTAGTGTCACTCGTACTAGCTTTATACAGATGATAATTGACTTGCAGAATATTAAAAAAGGGCCTGAGTCAATTGATTAATATCTTTAGCGGATCAAGGATTTTAGAGATCAATTGGCTACTGTTGGAGTGACTATTTCTGATGAAGACATTGTTATTGTTGCTTTACGGGGTTTACCATATGAATATAACACCATCAAAGCTGCAATTCGTGGCAGGGAAAGTTTGGTGTCCTTGAAAGAACTCAGATCTCAATTGAAGGCAGAAGAATCTACACTAGATGAAGTTCACAAGCAAATCCCTTTAATGTCCACTACGTATGCTTAGGGTGCTTGGGCCCTATATGCTCAAGGTCAATCTTCGGGACATGCTAGAATGCACAATGAGACTTCTTTGCCTCATTCTTCGATGTCTATGTTAGGTTTTTCAACTTTGTCAATGCTGGATATCCACATCCAGTACCGGTTCAGATGTCTATGCCTGATAACCCACCGTGTGCTTTTCAGTCTCAATATGCCTCTGGTTCATTTAACAACTTCAGAGGTAATAATAATTTCAAATCTAAAGGTAAGGGTAAACAGTTTTACTCGGGTTCTCAGTTTGCACCACAATCTCTATATGGTGCAAATAATTCTCAGAACTTCGTTCCTGTTCAATCTCACTCTGGTTTAGCCTATAATCCTTCTCAAATTTGTGATAAGAAAGGTCATTCGGCTCTCAACAATTTTCAGAATGGGTGTGAAATCTGTCACAGAAAATGACATACTGTAGCTACTTGTTTTGATAGGAATGTTTCTTCTTCACAACATTCTTCAGTCACTTCCCCACAGTTTCCTATGGCTGGTTCTTCTTCTCAACAGTTTTCTGTCTATCTATCTTCCCAATTTTCTTCCTCTGTTGGAGTTCTACCTGTTATTATTCCTCTGGATCACAAGTGCAACAACCTCTTCAATATCACTCCTCTCAGCCTGTGGCTATGCATGCCCGGGCCAATTTGTCTCTAAGTGCACCTCACTAAGATTTTTGGCTCGTTGATTCTAGTGCAACCAACCATATGACTTCAGATATTGCTAATCTTCAAGCTACAGTTCCTTATCCATCAACTAGACAGTCATTGGTGTTGATGGTAAAGGTTTAAGTATTGTTCATATTGGTAACACTGTTTTCCCCACCAAATCACATACATTTCAGCTTAATTATGTGTTACATGTTCTTGAACTGTCTCAAGATTTGCTTTCTATGTATCAATTGTGTAAAGACAACACATGTCAATGTATTGTTGATGAGTTCTCTATTTGTATAAAGGACAAAGTCACAGGGAAAGTGTTGTATCACGGACTGAGTAATAATGTTGTTTACCCAATTTCAGTTCTCAAGTCTTCCAAATCACAAGTGACTACTCTAGCTGCGTTTTTAGGTCAAAAGATGTTTTCTGAACTTTGGCATTGTAGATTATGGCATCCTTCAAGCAACACATAGGAATTCCTCCAATTCTATTCCCTATAATAAAGATTCAACCACATGTATCTCTTGCTAGCAAGGCAAGTTTTCCAAATTACCTTTCCCTAGTATTGCTTCAAAATATGTTCTTCATTTTGAAGTAATACATTTTGATGTCTAAGGTCCCGCTCATATTGTATCTTTAGAAAGGTTTAGGTATTATGTGTCCTTTGTGGATGAATGTACACAATATGCATGGGTTTTCCCTATTATCAATAAAGCTGCAGTTCTATTTGTTTTTGCTCAGTTTGTTGCCTATGTTAAAACTCATTTTCATACAACTATTAAAACACTTCAAAGTGATTGTGGGGTTGAATATGTGGGTTTAGCTTTCAAAGTATTTCTTAAGGATAAGGGTATTATTCATCAAATGTCTTGTCCTTATACCACAGAACAAAACGGGTTGGCTGAGAGAAAAAATAGGCATCTATTGGAAATTGTTATTACTTTACTTTAAAAAACATCCATACCTTCTTATTTTTGGTTTCATGCTTGTGCCACTACTGCCTATCTAATCAATAAGATGCCTACACTTATTATTCACATGAAATCTCATTTTGAATGTCTGTTTATGTCTCCACCAACACTTGAACACTTGAGAGTCTTTGGGTGTGCTTGTTATCTTTCCATGAGACCTTATAGGAGCCAATAGTTAGATCCCAAAACTACAAAATGTATATTTGTTGGGTATGCTTCATAATACAAGGGTTATATTTGTTTTTCTCTCAGCACTCATAAACTTCTTATGTCTAGACATGTTCTCTTTGATGAACACAGTTTTCCTAGTACAAAATTATTACCTTCTTCTAGTCATGCATCATCTCCTACTCCTAGTGTTGTTGTACATCTTAGCACTTTTGAACATCCTCTGGTTATACCTATACATTTACCTCAAGTGCCACTATTAATGGGTTCTAGAAATTCAACACCTACTGTTACTTAGTCCAGTTCTGCATCAACAAATAACACTGGTGACATTGTCTCTCCTTAAGCATCTTTTTCTCCCAAATCAGCTACACAGGTGTTTCATTCTGGATTTGATGCACAATCTCTCAATCATGTAAAACTACATCCTCACACTTCTACATCTTAAGTTGATACATTGCAGCATGTCCCAGTGTTCACACTTAATAGTCATCCTATGCAAACCAGATCGAAATCTGGTATTGTGAACAAGAAAGCTTTTTCGACTAAAGTTGGTGGTGATCTCTTTAGCATAGAACCTCAAACTTTTTCAGCAGCTTCCAAGTATGTGGAATGACAGGCTACTATAAAGGAAGAAGTGCAAGCTTTGGTTCAGCAACAAACCTAGAAACTGGTTCCTCTTCCTCCAAACAAGAACTTTGTAGGCTGCAAGTGGATTTACGAAATAAAAAAGAATGTCGATGGTTCTGTAACTAGATATAAATCTAGGTTAGTTGCCAAGGGGTTTTCACATGAAGCTGGGCTCGATTATTATGAAACCTTTAGTCTAGTGGTTAAGCCTACAATTGTAAGATTGGTTTTGTCATTGGCTGCTACAACTGGCTGGAAACTCAAACAATTGGATATTAAGAATGTCTTTCTTCATGGTTTTCTTGATGAAGAAGTTTATATGGCTCAACCATAAGGTTTTATGGATCCCATACATCCTGAGTATGTGTGTAAACTCGAACGGTCTTTATATGGACTTAAACAAGCACCTAGAGCTTGGAATGAGAGGTTTTCCAAGTTCTTGCTTTCTTTGGGAGTCAACTCTTCTTATGCAGATTCTTATCTTTTTGTTCAACATATTGGCAGTGAGGTGGTTATTCTTCTGCTTTATGTGGATGACATTATTCTCACTGGCAGTAATGATAGTCTGGTGCAATCTGTGATTACTCAACTTACTCAGGAGTTTGATATGAAAGATTTAAGCCTGTTACATTTCTTTCTTGGTCTGCAGATTGAGTATCAGTCTTAAGGGCTATTAGTTCATCAAACCAAGTATATCAAGGAGATTCTACAGAAAGCCAATATGGTTGATTGTAAGCTTTGTCTTACTCCTTGTCATCCAAATCAAAAGCTTTTGAATCATGGCAGCCCTCCTTTTTCAGATCCAAGTTATTATCGCAATCTTGTTAGTGCCTTGCAGTACTTAACGTTCACCCGACCTGATATAGCATTCTATGTTAATCAGGTTTGTCAATTTATGCATTCTCCCCTTGAACAACATTTTGCAGCAGTAAAGAGAATTTTGAGGTATCTTAAAGGATCCATGCACTTAGGATTGTGTTTTCAATATGGTCATATGTCTTTAAAAGCCTACACAAATGCAGATCGTGCTGATGATCCCCATGACAGAAGGTCAACTACAAGGTTTGTAATATTTCTGGGTTCAAATCTCGTCTCTTGGAGTTTCAAAAAGCAACATACGGTTAGTAGGTTTTCGACTAAGGCAGATTATAAGGCCATGGCTACTACCACGGCTGAGGTTGTGTGGATTCAACAATTACTCAGAGATTTACATGTTTTGTGTACTGATACACCTTTGCTGCACTGCGACTACATTTTCACAATGGCACTTGCAACTAATCAGGTTCTCTATTCTAAAGCTAAGCATATTGAAATTGATTGTCACTTTGCTTGTGAACAGGTGCAACAAGGTTCTATTTTACTACAGTTTGTAGCTTATGCTGATATCTTGACTAAAGGCTTGTGTTCTCCACAGTTTACTAGTTTCTGTTTCAATCTCATGTTTGGCTGTTCCAATCATGGGATTGATGGGGGATGTTATGATGACAGATGTGTTGATAGAATGGTTGGATCCATGACATGTGTCATATTGTAATTGGTTGTTGTATAGAGTTAGTTAGAATTGTTGTGCTCTGGTATAGGCTGTATATATATATACCTCATTGAAGTGTAATTATTCAAGTCTAAGGAGAAAAGAACATTCAGTATCTCTCTCTTGTTTGTTAACTTTCTCACTCTAAAATTGCTTTCTACAAATCTTCATAGTTGACATTTCCATCTTTTTGGAACATGATTTCTCTTGATTAAAAACAAAGTTTGAAGACCTTTGTTACTTACTTCTGCAAAAACTTATTTGAGAAATTTATATTGAGAGAAGCAAAGGTGAGTTCATAGTAAAATTAGAATGATAAAATAACTTTGTGAAGCTTTTTATTTCTAGTTTGCATCTTCATATTTCATATTTCATATCGGAAGCTATGTGCTGGCATGCTTATTCGTGAGGATCATCAATTTGAAAGAGTTCAAGCAAGGACTGTGTAAGGTAAGACAAAAGTATTTGGTAGATTCTTGTTTAGAGTTTATCTTCTTGAGTCTTGTAATAGTCCATTCTTTGTGTATTTCTAGAAGTTTTTCCCATTTGGGTTTTTTCCTCATACCATTGGGTACAAAAATCCTTGTGTTCATTTACTTATGCTGCAAGATTTTATTAGTTTGACTTGGGATTAAAATCCTTGACCAATCATATTCTGGTTATCTATTTACTCTACTTGAGGCACGATTTCAATTGGTATCAAAGCAGGTCTCTAAGTTTTAGAGAGATCCTAGGGGTTACTCAAGATGGAACAACATTACGGGTTCTCTTCACATCTTCGTCAGTTCAACGGTGAAAACTATGAAGAATGAAAGCTAGGATGCAGGCCTATATATGGGCACAAGAAAATGATGCTTGGGATTTGATTTTGGAAAGATACGCTGCACCTACCAAGATTGAGAGAACTAATGAGAAACAAAAGATTGAGACAAAATATGGTGTAGAAGAGAATGATGTTGTGGTTAGTGAATTTCAAATTCCCAAACCTAAGATAGAATGGACTACTAAAAAAAAAGCTGAGTGTTTATAATCAGAAGGGCATACATGCCATTTTGCTGTTGTATCTTCTGAACAGTTTGCACATATCAGAAATTGCAAGACGTCAAAGGAAGCATGGGATAATCTTATGATTTTTCATGAGGGGAATAACAAGGTCAAAAAGTCGAAGCTACAAAGACTTATATCACATTTTGAAAAACTTGAAATGAGAGAGGAAGAACCTCATGTTGAATTCTATGAAAAGATTATTGGGATAGTGAATAGTTGTGCAAGCTTGGAAAAAGTTATACCAGAAGTGGAAGTAGTAGAAATGATTATGAGATCATTGCCTGTCAGACTTCATCCCAAGAAGACTACCATATAAGAGGCAAGATATATAGATACTTTATCTCTTGTTGATCTTAGTGGAGCTTTGCAAACCTAAGAGTCAGAGTTACGTTCTCTAAAGAAAGCCAACAAGAATTTAGCATTACAAGTTAGAAAAAAGATGATGATTGTAATGAGATTAATAAGAAGAAACTTGCCTTAATCATTCGTCATTTTCAAAAGCTACTAAAGAAGCAAAATTCTAAAAGAAATGGTTCAGGTACAAGATTTTCTATAAACAAGACGTCAAAAGATGGGTCTTAAAGATTCATTCCCAAGTCTGAAGGAAGGAAGTGTTATGCATGTTCAGGGTATGGACATGAAGCCAAAAAGTGTGCAAACACTATCTCCAAACAAAAAGAAGAAAAGAAAGCCCTGAAAGCCTCTTATAATTCTTGGAGTGACAGTGAGTTAAATATGTCCGAGGTTGAGGAGGAAGAGATTGCTTTGGTTGCCCTTGAAAACAATGATGAACCTGATGATTCAGATAAGAAGGACGTAGATATTAAAGAAACCAGAGAAAGGTACAAGGAATTGTATCTTAACTTTGACAAAGTGAAGAAACAACATGATGAACTCAAGATCAAACTGCAAAAAAATGAGGATGAGTGGCAGAGGACTGAAACATGTCTTCGATCCCAAGTCAACAATTTACTTGCTGAGAGAGACTTGTTGAAGGAACAACTTAAGGAAGCTAAAGAGAAACTACACAAATTAATCATAGAGGCTGAAAAAACTTGATAGAATGATTGAAATAGGTAAGCTAAATGGTGACAAAATAGGTATAGGCTTCAAACCCTCTTTATCAACTAATTATGTGACTAAATTTGTTAAACCTATTATTTACTCTAACATTGTTGCTTCTGATACTGTCTCTAAAAATATTAAAGCAATTGTTTTACATGATAAATGTTATGACTAGTTTTACGCCAAAAAGGTTTAATCAAGTTTGTCATTGTTGTGGTGAAACAGGTCATATTAGGCCAAGATGTCAAAATAAAGTTAAAAAGTTTAACAAGTTTACAGCAGAAAATCTTCAAAATTAAATTTCAGAGTTAGCAAAAGAAGTTAGCAGATTGTCAGCTTTAATGCAATCTGGAACAATGAAGCAGAAATGGATATGGAAGAAAAAGGAACAAGCTGGACCAAGAAAGGGAAAAGTTCAAGAGAACTTACTACATTCCTTAGCTACCACTTTTAACCTAGATGAGACTAATGTTGTTTGTATGGTTGCATTTACAGCTTTGAGTACATGTCTCAAAGACAAATGGTACTTTGATAGTGGTTGTTCTTGACATATGACAGGTAACAAATATTGGTTTGAATCTTTCATTGATATGAAGGTAAGTGGTTCTGTAGCCTTTGGTGACGGTAAAAAAGCTTGCATTTTAGGTAAAGGTACTGTCAAGATTGTTGGCTTACCTCCCTTAAATGATGTTATACTTGTTAATGGACTAATTACTAATCTCTTGAATATTAGACAGTTATGTGATGAGTTTGGAGAAGTTAAATCCAACACCAAAAATTGCATAGTTAGTAATCTAAGTGGCAAACAAGTCATATGTGCACAAGATCAAAAGAAAATTGTTATTACACTAACACTGACAATTCAACTTTGTGTTTCAGGGTAGCAGATGATCAAGTGGAGTTATGGCACAAAATATTAGGACATGTGAATTATCGAGATTTGCTCAAGTTGTCGAAGAAGTCTTACATTCGTGGACTACCATCACTAAGTGGAAAGCCTGAAGGAGTGTGTGGAGGGTCAAATTCGAAAGCAAACTAAGACAACTTATAGTGCAATTAAGTTTGTCAGAACCACCAGAATTCTTGAGCTTTTGCAAATGGATCTAGTAGGTCCAATGTCAACTCAAAGCATTGGTGGTAAGAAATACATTCTTGTTTTAGTTGATGACTTTTCAAGGTATGCTTGGGTAGACTTTCTTGCTACTAAATCTGATGCATTTGATTCATTTTCTAAAATTTATTCTAAGATTCAAAATGAGAAAAATGATAAAGTAGTTCGTCTTAGAACAAATCATGGAATTGAATTTGAAAATGCATCATTTCATGATTTTTGCAATACTAATGGCATTGCTCATGAGTTTTCTGCTCCAATAGCACCACAAAAAAATGGTGTTGTTAAACGTAAAAATAGAGTACTAATTGAGATGGGAAGAGTCATGCTAAATGCTGCAAATCTAGCCAAGCATTTCTGGGCTGAAGCCATTAGTACAACATGTTATGCCTTGAATAGAGCTTATCTCAGACCAAGTACAAACACCACACCATATGAGCTCTGGAAAGGTAAGAAACCCAATGTAAGTCATCTTCGAATCTTTGGTAGTATTTGCTACATCTATAAGGATAGAGATTTGGTGGGAAAATTTGATGCACGTAGTGATACCGGTACTTTTCTTGGTTACTCCTTAAATTCTAGGGCTTATAAAGTTTACAATCATCAAACCAAAATTGTCATGGAATCGATAAATGTTGTTATTGATGATTGTAAGACATATGAACCTTTTGATGAGTGTGTTGATATTGCAGTGTCACAAATTTTATCTAAAGTGAAGGAAGCTTCTCCAACCGATCACAATGACATTGACATTCAAGACAACACTTCCACAAATGTTGAGACCAGCTATACAAGTTCACAAGTTCAAATTCCAAGAGTCAAACAAGTTCAAGGAGATCATCAAGTTACAGATATCATTAGTGATCTCAATGCTCAAAGAATGACTCGAAGTCAAAAGGCTCAACTTACAGAAGAGATAAACTATCTATCCTATGTATTTCATCTGGAACCAAAAAATGTCAAAGAGGCTATTATGGACAATGAATGAATCTTAGCTATGCAAGAGGAGTTTAATCAATGCACTAGAAATAATGTTTGGTATCTTGTTCTGAGACCAACTAACACTAATGTTATTGGTACAAAATGGATCTTCAGAAACAAGACAGATGAGAAGGGAAATGTTGTAAGAAATAAGGCAAGATTGGTTGCTCAAGGATATACTCAAGTTGAAGGCATTGATTTCAATGAAACACTTGCTCCAGTTGCTCGCTTAGAATTCGTTCGATTGTTGCTGGCTATTGCTTGTCATCTAAACTTCAAGTTGTATCAAATGGATGTCAAAAGTGCATTTCTAAATGGCTTGCTCAAGGAAGAAGTGTATGTTGAACAACTTGTAGGATTTAAAGACCCTTTTTCATCTTGATCATGTGTATCGGCTTAAAAAGGCTTTGTACGGCTTAAAACAAGCTCCTCGAGCTTGGTATGAGAGATTATCCTCTTATTTGTTGTTGAAAGGTTACATTAGGGGTGCAATTGACAAAACCTTGTTTGTCAAAAGGGTTGATCATGATCTAATGGTTGCATAAATATATGTGGATGACATTATTTTTGGTTCAACTTCAAATGCCTTAGTTTTTTAATTTACTGACGTCATGCAAAATGAATTTGAAATGAGTATGAGTGGTTAACTTACTTTCTTGGATTACAAGTACAACAATTAAAGTATGAGATGTTTCTATCTCAAACTAAGTATGCGAAGGACTTGGTTTCAAAGTTTGGATTGGAAAGTGCAAAACCAGTCACAAATCCCATAAGCACCACCACCAAGCTTCATAAAGATCCAACTGAAAAAGATGTTGACTAGACACTTTACAGAAGTATGATAGGGAGTTTACTCTACTTAACCGCTAGTAGACCTGATATATTGTTTTTTGTTATATGTAAGTGGTACTCTCAAATATGGAATTTATTACTCATCTGATTCCAACATTGAAATTATAGGCTATTCAAATGCAGACTGGGCTGGAAATATTGATGATCGCAAAAGCACATCTGGTGGCTATTTCTATCTTGGAAATAATATGGTTTCATGGAACAGTAAGAAACAAAACTGCGTCTCACTTTCCACAGCTGAAGCTGAGTACATTGCAGTTGGGAGTTGTTATACTCAAGTTCTATAGATGAAGCAAATGTTGTGTGATTATGGCTTTAATCAAGGTAAGCTGATCATTTTTTGTGATAATCAAAGTGCCATAAATATTTATAAGAATCATGTTGAGCATTCCCGAACCAAGCATATTGATATCCGACATAATTTTATTCGTGAGTTGGAAGAAGATGGGGTTCTTCGACTTGATTATGTGATTAGTGACAATCAACTTGGTGATATTTTTACAAAACCTCTGGATACCACTAGATTTGAACACCTACGAAAATCCATTGGCATTTGTACTATCTCTTGAACATTTAGGCTATTGTCTTAAATGCCTCTCCTTGTGTAAAACTTTCATTTTATTTTTATTTTCATTTAAAAAAAAACTTAAAACATTTTTTATATATTTTGCTTTTGTTTTGATTGGTGTTCTTCGCGGCTTGTTGGGAAATGAGCTAAACTCTCTTGTAATTGCTTCATGTTTACTTGATCTTAGATTGACATATATCTTTCTAACGTGTTTTACAACTGTGAATAATATTGAGATTGAACCTTTGAGATCAGTGGTTAAAGTGGCCCTTTTGCTGAGTGCTTAGATTGACAAACCATACATATTCTTCTTGCATTCTGTCAATATTCTTGGTGTGTGCCCTTGTGCAGAATTTAGCTGAGACAAGTGAGACACACATTGTCTTCGTTAGGTCATGCTTCTTATGACACTTGGACCAACTCTGTGTGTGTGTATTAAAAAAAAAATTACGGGGCAAAATTTTTCAAGATGACATGATGTGGAAAAAGCTACCTGTAATTCCTACTGCATGGCATATTGAAAATCTTTACACCTCTCACACTTGTTGAGAACTTAAAGCCAGTGGATTGGAGTGTATAGCTACCATTGAAATAAGGTGTCTACTGTCCCGCTGTTCAAAACTTAAATTTATGCAGGTCACTATTCTAGGAAGCAAGGCTACATGATCACACATTGTTGGCTCTCACTAGTCACAAACACAGTATTCTTCACAGGTGTAAACTCCTTTGTGCTGACTCACACTACACACTTTTCCATCTTCTAAATTGAATCTAAGCACTTTGCTCTCTAACTTGGCCACCTCAATTCCTGTTCCATGTCTTTGGTCTTTAATCTCTTTATTATTTGTGGTTTATGAACATCGTTGTTTGAGTTTGTCTAAAATGCTATGCTTGTATAAATTGTTATGATGCTCTACTTGTTCCCCCCAACACCCCCCCCCCCCCCCCCCAAATCTGTTTTGCTTGTGTCTTACTACCCTGTTTATCCGTTCAGCATTCCTTTACATTCATTCTTTTGGTTCATATATTGCAGGTGTGTGTATGGGTATGAACGCTTTTAATGATTCTTGTGCAAGTGTGCACAGTTGTCCAAATCTAGGTGATGATCGTACATCTTTGGCTTTCCTTTCCAAAAAGGGGGAGATTAGTGCAAACCCTACATGAATTAGTCACTCTGCTATGGTTAAGGGGGAGTCTTGGTTTTGGCGGAGAACTTGTGTTCTTATATTCTGCATAAGTGGTTATATTGAGGGGGAGTGTTTGTGGTTGTGATACTCTGACAACTATATGCTATCTAATTTACTTATGCAGAGTCGAATCCTTGATCAAGTTGAGATTAGGTGGTTTTTCCTTGCCTCTGAGAGAAGAGCGTCAGCCAGCACGAGTTGGTCAGTCCAAGCTTGTACTCTAGCACCATATCAATCAAACTTGGCAAGTTTGTCTTGCCAGGAACTTATGTGAAAGAGAAGAACAAACAAGAAAATTTGAGCTAGGTGGTCAGATATGACAGGTTTAAGAAAAAAGAAAAAAATCGATGAACGATTAAGCGAGAAAATTTTTCGTATAATAGAGAAAGTAGATTGAATCCGTTTTCCTGCTCGGAGTGTGCAGGTATGGGCTCACCTATGGATTGTGTCCTTTGAACTGTCTCATGACGTTCTAAACCCAACTCATGTACCACTTTGAATCGGCACGAGGAGATAACAAATTTTTGGATCCACGATTTAGCTTTCATTTCAACATCTCATTAAAAAAAAAAAAAAAAAGAGGTTTATGCTTTTTATCAAAAACGACAAAGAGACTTTCCCATCACAGAAGTCGATATTCTAGCATTTTCATGATAGCAAGGTGCTCCCCTTTATTTGAATATCCACTTGGGGTTTTGTCTATAAAATGCCAAAGGGGGAGATTGTAAATGTGAATTTACTTAGGAATTGGCTAATTTCCTAGACTTGTAATTGTGCCCTCATTTCATAGATTTAGGCCTAGTTTTTAGGCAAATTAATTTGGGGCACAAGACTTATCCAGATTGAGCAGATCATGGGTTGACAACATCTACAAGGTAATTAATTTGCATTGCATATCGTATTAGGAAAACTATATTTTTGTGATTAAGTTTAATTAGGAAGGAAATTCATAATAAAATCAATCAACAGAATTGTTTTCCTCTTTTTCACGTTAAAATCAATTCTATTTTTCCTACTCTTTTTGGAACGTGATTTCTCTCTTGATTAAAAAACAAAGCTTGAAGACCTTTGTTACTTACTTTTGCAAAAACTGATTTGAGAAATTTATATTGAGAGAAGCAAAGGTGAGTTCATGGTAAAATTAGAATGATAAAGCAACTTTGTGAAGTTTTTTATTTCTAGTTTGCATCTTTATATTTCATATTTCCATATTGGAAGCTGTGTGTTGGCATGCTTGTTTGTGAGGATTATCGATTCAAAAGAGTTCAAGTAAGGATCGTGTAAGGCAAGACAAAAGTATTGGGTAGATTCTTGTTTAGAATTTATCTTCTTGAGTCTTGTAATAGTCAATTCTTAGTGGATTTCTAGAGGTTTTTCTCATTTGAGTTTTTTCCTCGTACCATTGGGTACAAAAATCCTTGTGTTCATTACTTCTGCTGCAAGATTTTATTAGTTTGATTTGGGATCGAAATCCTTGTCCAATCATATTCCGGTTATTTATTTACTCTACTTGAGGCACGATTTCAAACTCTATGTTTAGTTATCTTGTTATTTATGAATGAGAATGACACCCATATTTTTATATTCTTAATATCTTATTTCCCGTATGTAAAAACATGAATGTCGAACTCGTTCTTCGTTCTTAATTATATTTAGACTGGTTCTATAGTTTAGTAGTATTTTTTTAATGTTATTTAGTAATAGGGTTTAGTAGTATTCCTCTTGACTTGTACAAGAGAAGTGGTTTTAGATTTGATTTTTGTCAAAAGTGAATTTGAACCATATTATTGCTAACTTATTTTAAGGCTTAGCGCATTTCCTCACCCACTTAGTATAGATAATATCATTTGTCTTGCCTTACACATTCTTCACTTCAACACATTTTGAGGAACATAGGCAAGGAACTCACCATCGCCTTCAATTTTAGCCAAGTCTTTTTCCTTCGTGTTAATGTATGCTTCAATCCCACCACCAGACTTAGCGTCCATGAAAACAACTAAATTATTGCAAGTTACGGCTGGCGACCCAACCCAAGTAGGGGTTCCCCATCCAAAATCAACTTCATGGAAACCTACACAGGCTGGTGAAGCTCAGGGTCGCCAGCTCTCCCTTGAAGAAATTCTCAGATGTCTGTTTGATGAACTCCAACTGCTCACTGCGCTTCTGCAATTTTCCAATGTAGTTTTTGTCGATTTTCTTCACTTGGTCTCTCACCTGTTTCACTATGCCATAGCACCCCTGCCCAGTATCCAAAGACGGGATTGTCACTGCAATTCTGCACAGATTTCCAACCGAGTGTTCCGGCAGTGGCGGGTTGATCCTCGTACGAAGGTTTACTGCATGAACAATGGCGTAGAGCCTCTTCAGTGCAATGCCTGAATTCACCTGAGTGGCAACCACAAAGCGGCTTCATATGAAAGCGGATAAAGCCTCCACACGAGAAGGCGGATTTTGGGGATTTTCTAAGCTCTTGCTGTGATTACCAACACAATATTTTGATTTAAGAGCCTCTATCTTTTGAAGCCTCAAAGACAAACATTTTTGTAACAATGTTATCCTTTGTGATGCCAACTCTTGGATTAAACCCAGATACGTTCTTTGGTGGGAAGAGATTGGCAGACACAAATTGTGGTGGGCACACTATATGATTATGTTCACGTTGTTGTCTAGCAGTGGCAGCTCAAGTTTTGATGAAGTTGAAAAACGATAAAGCGTCCGCAATCTTATGGGAAATGCAGAGACCAAGAGCTATGCCACCAGACTCAAAGATGTTGAGTTGAACACCAAGGGAAATATCAGTGACTTCATCTACTTGGAATGGAATGAATTTCTTCAGTACGATAGGAATTGGGTTTTGAAC
The DNA here is from genome assembly GCA_963580275.1 of Crataegus laevigata. Classification (NCBI taxonomy): domain Eukaryota; kingdom Viridiplantae; phylum Streptophyta; class Magnoliopsida; order Rosales; family Rosaceae; genus Crataegus; species Crataegus laevigata. The sequence continues at coordinate 8,284,622 of OY756948.1, read as the reverse complement.
AACCTCGGAAAGTTGGCACTTAACTCTAGTTTCTAAGTAGGGTATGCCCTGGTCATTGCTGTGTATGAACAAGTTGCCTTGGGCACGTCCGGATAGCGGATAGAATTGAGTGGAGACATCGGATAGGGATTTCTTAAGCTGATTGAATATTTCAACAATGTCGAATTTTGTTCCAGGATTTGATGAGGAATTGAATATGACCAAAGGATTATAGACCGGAGGAGATATCTGGTCGAGAAAGGAGATTTGGTACGTGCAAAGGTGATCACGAGTTGTAGAAGACGGTCCGATAATCTCCTTGGAGATTACTTCAACTTCAACTTTCGTGATATCTTGGTAACAAAACAATAAGGGTATAAGTAGCAGCTGGAGTTGTGCTTTCTATGGTGCTCTTCAAGGAGACTTATACAGAGCGATAAGCTATTGCATGCCAAAGGGGACAGGTACGTAGAAAAGAGAGTAGTAAAAAGCAAAAACGCAATTGGTTCATGGGACTTAATCATCACCATGACAACATCCATTGTTTTCTTTAACTTGAAGACTAATGAATTGCACGAATCACAATCCGACATTCGCGAAACATAACATCGAACATGTTTGTCCACCTTCTTAAGTGTCATTAAAAATATATTAGCCTTTCCTTGAACTGAAGATTAGGTTGAATAAGTTTTCCAGTGAGATAATAATTAAGGATAGAATTTTCGGGTGTAGACTCTTGTTGAAGTGCCTTAGTTTAAGCAAACAATAATACATATATCTTTAATTATTTCTTGCAGAAATGCATGTGTGTTCCGTGTGAAGTAAAGGTGCGTCAGAATTCCACATGCTAACAAGGGCACAGGGATTCTGAAAATGATTGTATTATTTGGGGTGATATGGACTTGTTGAATATTATTAGCTTCTCCTTCAGGTAGAATGTTGGAAACATATATGTAATATTGGGAGAGACTTGGTACATATTGACATGAGTGCAGCTACAATCAAAGTGTAAAGCATTTTAGGAAAGAGAAGAAATAAAACCCATAATGGTTAACATTATTTGTAACACATAACACAAACATAGAGAAATTAATTTCTACAGTTCAGCAGCACCCGAACTGTTAAAGAACCATAAGAGCAAGTCCATCCCTTCCAATTGCCTAAGCAATTGAGTGATTGAATCCCCGAAAACCGACAAACTTCTTAATTAGCGTGGTCTTTCATTTTGAATGAAGCATCCTTTCCACATAACAAAAAAAAATGTACATACATACCACCTTTTGCATAGCAATAGCCTTGAAACGCTTAGGGGAATGCCTTAAGATAAGTATTAAATAAAGACATCTTAAGATGAAGATTGTTTTATTTGATTAAGAAAATGCAGAAAAACAGATAGAGAGAGAGTTACTCTAACCTCTTCCTTTTACTAACTAACTATATCTCTAACAAATCTTATCAAAACAAATTCCAACTAACTACATGTAACAGCTTATTTAATCTTTTGACAAGTGGCGTTGATTTGACCATTGATTACATTCTCCCGTGGATCACAGTTTTGAATTTCATCCTTCTTACATCCCCCATCAATCTAATGCTCGAGTGAATTGAGCATGAGATTGCTACAATGTTGTTGGAACAATGGTGTAGATAAACCCTTTGTAAGAACGTCTGCTGATTAGACTGTAGAGGATACATGTTGAACTTGAAGATCTCCTCGAGTAACTCTCTCACATACAAAGTGGTAGTCTATTTCAATATGTTTTGACTTAGCATGAAACACAGGGTTTGTGGAGAGTGCAATGGCTGAAACATTATCACAACATATCATTAGAGATGAATATAAAGGAATATGAACATCACATAAGAGTTGTCGAATTCAAGCAAGTTCAGCAGCAGTGATTGCTAGAGCCTTATACTCAGCTTCTGTGGAAGATCGAGGATTGTATGTTGTTTCCTAGATGCCCAAGAAATAAAATTTGAACCAAGAAACACTACAAAGCCTAAAGTTGATCTCCATCATTTGGATTACATGCTCAATCTGCATCATTATAAGATTGCAGATGCATTGGTCTTAGTTTGAAATGAATACCATAGGTAGATGTACCCTTGAGATATTGACTGATTCTTTTAACTGCAATCACATGAGAAACCATGGGATTGTGCATGAATTGACAAGCTTGATTTACTGAAAAGACTATGTCAGGTCTTGTAAAAGTGAGGTACTAAAGTGCCCCAACAACACTCCTATATTGTTCAGGACTGTGATAAGTCTTCCCATCATCTTTTAGTAGATGATAAGCTCATAGTTATATATATTTTACATCAAATTCACTTGTCTTTTTTAGTTAGTTCCTTATATTTTTGAGCTATTTACTTTACTTTTGTGTTTTGTAGGATTTTTCAAGCAAAGAAAAGAAAAATAGCACAAGTGGGATTTTATGTAACAAATTCGTCAAATCTGCCTCTGCAGATCAGCTGAATTTGGAAACAAGTTACAAACATCTCAGAATGAATTAGAGAATGAGTCTTATATTCTTGGAAAGCTACGGATGTCTATTTTTTGGAGCATTTCGCGGATTGCTAATATCATTTTTCTAGAAGAAGTTATGGCCGTTTTAACACTGAAAGGTACACAAGAGGCTGAGCAGTTTGTAACTGACAAGAAAGCATTGAAAGCAATGAACCCAATGAATCTAGCAGCCAAAAACAAACCAGCTGACACATTCAAATATCAGAGGAAATGGAATTAAAGATGAGGATTAAGATGGAGTAATTGGTATAAAGACTACCTAAAGAGTTACAATTGCTTTACCATTTCCTTTCACTTATTGTCATCACTAAATGGCTGTTATTGGGGTGAGTTATGGAGCAGAAATGGGGCAGGAATAAAGATCAACAAAGCTGCAGGTTGCAACGAAAAGGAGAGGAAGAATTTAGACAAAAAAAAAAAAGAAAAAAAAAGAAAAAGAGAAGAAGGCTGCAAGTGTAGCTGAAAGGAAGAAAAAAATAAGCAAGGAAGCAACGTTGGGGAAGGAAGGAAGAAGGAAGGAGAAAATCTTGGCATTCTCTTCTTTCGGTTTTATCTTCTCAAACTCATGTTTTTCTTTTGGTTTAATTTGAGAATAATGTGTAACTAATTTTTAGAAGTTAAGGGCTATTTTGAAGCCCCAAATATGATTGCGAGTTTGTTATGACATTTTGTTGAATTACTTTTATGTATGGATGAAAATTGCTTCACTACTAGTCTCATTAATGAATTCTTTATGTGTTTTCTATGGATGCATACTTAGTAAGCATATTTAGGATTCTAATGCTATGAATATATGTGTGCCTGCCCTTGTCGAATGAGGACCTACATATGTTCTAGAGTAGTAATTGTTAATTGCAATTAACGTGTGAATCAATTTTTAGGATAAGTAAGACAACACCAGTACTTACGATGCCTTGTGATGACTCAAACTCTTTTCGTTCTTAATGATTTCTACTTGTTAAATCTATGAACACACCATTCTAGATTGCATGCTAGGGACTAAGTTAAGTTGAAAACGTCATTCTCTTAACATACTACATAAGAAAGAGTAATAGGTTGAGTTCTAACATTAAGCCAACTTGAGAGCATCTTCATCCGGAAATAAAAGGAATTTGAATGAAACATAACATGTTTGCATGATTATTTGGTGGTAGATAGCACTTCCCCTAACTCGTTTTGTTAATTGTGAAATACAATCTGTTTTTATAATCTAAAATCTGTTTCTGTCCTGTTTTTGTTCAATTTAATTTAAATAGAAAATCAACTCCAAAAATTCCAAATATTTGTTTAAGTGTAGCTCTGTGTGTCTAGTATCTGCATATAAAATTTCGTAGAATTTAGACAAGTGTAGGTTGGTCTAATAATTATTTTTCGGTGGCTGGTCAGTAGAGACATCAGCCCAGTTTTTGTGACATTTTAAGTAGTTAGATAAAACAATCTTCTGCGGGAAAGACCCTTATTTTCATATATTACAATTGACAAATCTTAGTGTTAATAAGGAAAATCAATAGGACAATTGTGTGCTACTTTGTGGTGTGTTTTTAATCTTATCAGTAGCCTATGATAAGGTAGACATGTTGTAGTACATGGTTTAGAGTCCTAAAAATCTACTTTATCAATCAACTCATTGATATATTTTGTCTGTGACACAAATAATCCTTCTGAGGTATAGCTAATCTGTAATCCCATAAAATAATGCAATATACCCAAGTCTTTCATTTCAAACTCTGTAGTGAGAGCTATGATAACTTGGTTGATCAATTGAGAACTACTACATGTGAGAATTACATCATCAACGTACAGAAGAAATAGGACAGTTCCTTTGGAAAACTGTTGCACAAACAAAGAAGGATCAGCTTGTGAAACTTGGAACCCCAAACTTGGTAAAAAAATTGCAAATCTCTCATTCCAAGCTCTGAAGCTTGTTTTAGACCATATAATGACTTCTAAAGCTTGTAGACATAATTTGATGGGTGTGTTGAACTCTCAAACCTTGAAGGTTGTGCCATATAGACTTCTTCTTGAAGTATGCCATGTAGAAATACATTTTTTACATCTAATTGCCTAAGAGACCATTTGAATTGAGCAGCTAATGCAAAGATTAACCTTATTGTTGTAAGTTTTACCACATGACTGAATGTTTCCAAGTAATCTTACCATCATCTTAGCTATATCCTTTTGCCACAAGTCTTGCCCTATACCTTGCCACAGACCCATTTGTATTTTTCTTTATTTTATATATCCATTTGCATCCAACCAAGTTCTTATTAGGTGGTAATAGGATTAAAGACCATGTCTTCTAGGAATGAAAGGCATTTATTTCCTCTTTCATTGCATGCTGCCATTCTAAAACTTTAAATGCAGCTTTGAAGGTCTTGGGTTCTGAAGTGACAGTTGCAGAGAAAGCTTTCTTTTTGAACACCCTATTCTTAGATCTTGTTTGCATGGGATCTACATTCATTGGAATTGGCAAGACTACACTTAGTTGTTCATGTTGAAAATCAGGATCCACAAGGATGAAATGCTATATACTAGAGCTGGTTGGTGACAACTGATGTAATTGAGGTTCATAAGGTATGTGTGATGTAGTGTTATCATATGCAGGTGAAAAAACAAACTCTGGAGCACTAGATGCAACTGTTTCCAAGGAATATGAGGCTCTAGATGGATACAAGAATTCTGAGTCACTAGATGAATGCATAGTCAATGACTCTGTGGTCTGAGATGAGAGTGAATGAGATAAGGATGATAATGCTTGATTTGTTAATGTGATGATTGAAGCTAAATGACTTGATGAATGTAGTTTTGAAAGAGTTAAAGTACTTGATGGATGCAATTGTGATGATGCAAATGACAATGTTGATTTTTGAGACAAACTAGAATTTCAGTATGGAAAGCTAGTTTCATCAAACAAGACATGTCTAGATACATGAAGTTTACTAGTAGCAACATCTGGACATATAAAACCCTTATATTGGTCTGCATATCCTAGAAAAACACAAGTTGTTGTTTTGGGTTGAAGTTTAGATGTATTGTAAGGTTTTAATAGAAGAAAACATGCACAACCAAAAACCCTTAAATGTTTAATCTCTTGAATTGTATTGTATAACTTTTGATGAGCATGTATCTAATGATGCAGAAAAACAAATAGAGAGATATTTGTAGTTGGAAATACTTTCTTGATTGATTATACAATGGATTACAGTGATCACCTATATATATGTTGCTGTTACAAGACTTGCAGAGCAAGTTATTCTAACCTCCTCCTTATACCAACTAATTATATCTCTAACAAATCTTATCAAAACAGATTCCAACTAACCATATATAATAACCTATTTAATCTCTTGACAAGTGGCGTTGATCTGACCATTGATTACCTTCTCCCTTCGATCACAATTTTGTATTTCATCCTTCTTACATGCAAATCATATAATCCTTTATAATAAAAAAATGCTCCTCTTACTACATATTTATACCATCATTTATACCATCTTTATAATAGGGACGAGATCCATATGTGTTTGTGGACCGTACATCTATTAAATAGATGGTACAAATGATAATACAAATATTAGTAAATGTAGCATTACTTAATACTTATACTTCTTTTTCTTTTTCTTTTTTGTTGAAGAGAACTTATACTTCTTTTTCTGCAATCAGACTTTGGTCCTGATGAACAACTTATTCAATCCAAATAGCATTATACAAAACGAATTAGTAAACCTTAGCATCTTGGGCTAGATAAGTACATGCCAACAACTGCTCATCATGTTGGAACTTAGCCATGTCTTCCTCCTTCAAATTCACCCATGCTTCAATCCCATCACTCGACCCAGAATCAAAGAAAGCAACCAGGTTCTTAAATGGAAAGCTGGCCGACCCGACCCACACAGGCTTGCCCCACCCGAAGTTCGCCTCATAGAGTGGGAACCTGCACAAGCTGGTAAAACTAAACGACGTTACTTCACCCTTCATAAAGTCCTCCACTCGCTGCTTCAAAAACTCCAAGAGCTCGTTGCCCTCTTTGAGTTTGGCCATGTAATCCCCGTCAATTGTCTTTATTGCCTCCCTTATCTGGCGCACGATCCCGTAACACGTGTCCTCTCCCTCGTCAAACGATGGCGAGGACATGACAAATCGGCTCACGTTCCCAAAATGGTATTCGGGCAGTGGTGGGTCCATCCTCATCCGCAAGTTAACGGTGTGAAGCACTCTGTAAAGAGTGTTGGGATTCGGTTTTCCTTGAGTGGAGGCTATGAACCGGGCCCATATAAATGCTGACAAGGCCTCAATCCGACTTGGCTTTATCTCATTGGCTTTATTATTTGTATATTTTGACCTAAGAGAAGCAATCGTGGAAGCACTGAAAACAAACCTTTTTGTGACGATTTTTTCTTTAGTGATCCCAGTGCTTGGTTTGAATCCTGATATGCTTCTAGGTGGAAAGAGCGTGGCCAAATCAAAAATTGGAGGACTGACTGTACTATTTTTAATGTTGCAATCTCCATGAGATATCGACGCCCAACTGTTGAGGAATGTGATGAATGACAATGCATCTGCAACTTTGTGAGAAATGCAAATTCCTATAGCCATGCCACCACAATCAAACTTGTTGACTTGGATAGCAAGAACCAAGTCACCGACGTTGTCTAGTTCACATGGGAGTAGTTTGTTGAGCTGGTTTGGGTCCGGTTCGGATATGACATCGGAAAGTGGGGACCTGACTTGAGCTTGGACGTAAGGCACACCTTGGTCGTTGCAATTGATGAAGGCATTTTCAATGACACGTCCAGCCAACGGATAATATTGTGTCAAGGTCTCAGATAAAGATTGTTTTACCCTATCTGAATAAGTTTTTGCATCGTTGACATGATCATTATTGTAGAAAAGGATCATAGGCATGAAAATGTGTGTTGCGATTTGGTCGAGAAAAGAAAACTCATGCTTACGAAGATGGGGTGGGGTTGGCATAGAAGGCCTAATGTAAGCTCTCTCAATCACTTCAATCTTCATCTTGTAAGGATAATATTGTTGAGAAAAGAGAATGCAATTTGCTTTGAATGTGGAAGACTAGTTGTATATAGCAAATGGCAGCAGATGGTGTCGTAGATTATTGTCTTAGAGAGTGTTACATTTATAGTGCTCGTCAGCTCGAGTGGTCCCAAGCCAGTAGGCCCTCTTCTTATCTTATTAACGAGTTGCATGCGGTATGGAGGTGTTTAGTTTTCTTCAAAGCTAAAATGAAGTTGAGGTTTCAATGCTTTTGGCCCAAGAAATTTATAAAAAGTTTAATCTAAGAAGGAGCCCGTGGATAAGATGATAGTCCCAATCTCTCTACTTCTACAAAAATTTTAATGTGTCCAGAACACGGGACGGTGTACATCTTATGTCATTATATAAGTAGAAGAACTTTTTTTCAAGTGTCCTTCTACTTGTCTAATGATATATGACATATGTGCTCACGTTTGGACAGTAAAAATCTCTACCGTACTTGATGCATGCCGGTTCAAAACAGTTGATCAGGAGGCGAAGATTTCGAAGACTTCTGTTTGTATGGAGATTTCAAAGTCTCCTGGATGCTACGGATCATATAGATTTCAAGGTCTCCTGGATGCTACGGATCATATAGAGTTATATCAAAGTCTCCTGTTTGCATGAGTAAATACAAATTAAAAAAATGAACTTTTAGGTTTTGAACGGGTTTGGCATAATAAGACTAAAAACAAGAGACAGATTCTCTTTTCTCTCACTTTCCATACACTTTTATTCTCCCTTATTGTGCGGTCATAGTTAAGTCATGTCAACATTTTATATTATTTTTTTACAGAGATAATAAGACAAAAAATAATAATAATATAAAATGTTGACATGATTTAACTGTAACCACACAAATAAGAGACGATAAAAATGTATGGAAAGTGAGAGACCGTACCTGCCTCCCCAAAAAGAAGTCGACATTACGGTTGGTGTGCTTTAACTTTATGCCGCCTTGGCAGATAAAGGATGGCGATTTGTACGAAATTATGATTTGGCCATCTTAATTTTGGAAAATGATAGTCGTTGGATTCTTTTTCTAAGAATTTGAATGAGCTCGTAATCGTGGTTATTTATCGTATATTTTGTGATCAATTTTCTTTAGGTATTATTTACATTTAATTTTAAATTTTAAATTTCAAATAATTTCTAACTGCATGATGTATAATGAACGACCACGATCACGGGATCTCTTGGATCCCTAGTAAAAGTATTTCGTGTAACATCCCACATCGACCAATAGAGAGAGGGTGATGTGTCTTATATGTACATGCCTACCTCCATATAGCACGAGGCCTTTTGGGGACTCACTGACTTCGGATTCCGTGGGAACCCTGAAGTTAAGTGAGTTTGGGCGAGAGCAATTCCAAGATAGGTGACCCATTAGGAAGTTCTCATGTAAGTTCCCAGAAACAAAATCGTGCGAGCCGAGCCCAAAGTTGACAATATCGTGCTACAGCGAAGTCGATTTGGGATGTGACATCTGGCGATGATCATTTTCCCTTAACTTTTGTAATGGAATATCATGTAATCAAATTTGACAGTACGAGCAAATTCGAACCATATATGATTGATATATGAGTTTTCATGTGTCAAATTGTGTGGATTGATATATGAGTTTTCATATGTTAAATTTGACATATAAGAAAATGTGATGTCAAATAATAATTTTTAATTATTTTATTGTGTGGATCCCATTATGCACTAATTATAGATCTTGAAAATTTATTTTAATTGATTTCTTTTTAAAATTGGTCCTACAAATATTATTTATGACAAAAAAAACATATCTGTTGGAAAAAGAGAAAATAAAAATTTAATATTTGGTCCCTAGTTACCAATGTTTATTGACTAAAATCTTATTAGTTTTTAGATTTTGATCCAAGTCCCTAACATTAATATAATAGTGAATTTACGCGTCAGTTACATAATTTTTTTAAATAAAAATTAATAATTGATTTATGATTTATGATTTTAATACTCACAACTTTATTAAACTCCTAGCTAATTTTTAAACCAAAACATTTCCAAAATAAAAAAAAAATTAGAATAAGTTTGTGCCCATTAGCTTTTAAAAAAATGTTTTCAATTTTTTAATCTTATATGTACCCATTCATGTTTTTTTTTCAAATTTTTTATCTTAAAATTTACCCATTCTTAAATATACTAATTTGTTATATGTAAAATGTACCATTTTTTGCCAACAAAAAAAAAATTCTATTCAATTTTTTTCTAATCCATTTTTAAACTTATGGATACATTCTTTTTCTTTGATTTTGAGAATGTATCCATGTCAAGTTTTATCGAAGAAATTTACTAATGTTATTAAGCCTAATATCTTCTCTTTTTTTTGTGTGATTTTGAAGAATGTACCCATGTTTTGCTACAATAATTTTTTTTTGTTTGTTAATTTTGATGAATTTACCCATGTTTACACACACACACACTAGTATAATTTTTTTTTAATATTTTAAATACCACAAATTATGGATTTTTATTTAAAATCTCATTAACATAAACAACTATAAATTTTAATTTTTAATTTAAAATATATAGTGACATAAATAAAAATTTATTATCACATTAACTTTAGGGACTTAGATCAAAAATTGAAAACCAACAAGGTTTTAGTCAAAGAATATTAATAGATAGGGACCGCATCCAAAGTCTCTCAAGAGAAAATCCGACATTGCCACGTAAGTCATCAAATTAACATTTGACGTTTATCTTTTGACACCTCATTTGGAGATGCACTTATGCTTCAAATTTTACATTGACTTTCTGTGTTTGTGTTACTTAAATAATTACCCCATCGATAACTTGTATAATTGAAATAAGCATTGCAATGTATTATGTACGCACGTAATTTTTGTAAAACATTAACAATAACATAACACTATGTTTGGATGAAGAAATTTAAGATTACGAAAGAATTTTAAAATGATGGAAATTGAATTGACGGAATTTTATTTTCTAGAATTTGTGAATTTTCTTGTTTGGTTAACCTAAAAGAACAATGGAATTGAATATGGAATTTGTTATTTTTAAGCTCTCAATCATAGAAATTGAAAAATGACACCTATTTACATGGAATTTAAACTTGGGAATTGGGGGTCTCAAATTCCAAGTTTTTTTACCATGCAGAAATTCTAAATTCATATGTTTATGAATCCAAACAAAAGAATTGGTGTATGTTATTTTACAAATTCTAACTTTTATTCAAATTCTAAGTTTATTTCCCTCGTCCAAACATAGTGTAATTGAACTAGGATGTATATAAATATCACTTGTACTCTACAACACATATGAGATCGATAAAAGGCCAAAACGTAATGGATTAAAGTAAATTTACAAACAACTACCTAGGATCTTTCTGATCAGCAAATTATGTGAAATCTTTCACAGTAAGAAATCAGCGGTACATATATTCAGGAATCAAAATATTACCATTTCCTCCAAAGACACTATTTTTTTGCAAAATTGGGAATTGAATTCCTTATCTGTGTAGGCCCCTTTTTTGTTAAGATTACAGTTAGTAAATACTTGAATAATTCACAACCGGAATCCATCTTCTTTTGTTGTAGGCATATCACAGCGTAATGCTTTTAGATTTTTACTTTTTTTAGCTAATGCTTCAGTTAATAATCAGAAACTTAAGAGTCGCGTGATAATATTCAGAAGGTTCAACTAATATTATAGAACTCTATTTCATAGGAATAGGATAACCACTACTTTCATCGGTCCATGAGTTGAAGTTTACGTGTAAGAATGCAGATAAGATTATAGGATCTTATCCGGATCTTTTCCTTCATCGTATCCGTTCATCTATCATTTTATAATAAAAAAATTATTTTAAAATTTTTATTTAAAATTAAGCACGAATAATACTTGATAACTACCCAAAGAATATGATGAATAGACGCAATAAAATGATCTTCGCAAAGAGAATTCAAAAAAAATCCCCATCCATTTCAAAACTTGTATTAATAATATAATAAATAGATGCAATAAAATGATCTCCGTGATCTTCAAAAATAAATAAATAAATAAAAAAAGATCCTCGTCCATTTCAAAACTTGTATTAATAACGGCGTTGTCAAGGGTCCGCAATCAGCCACTTAAAGTGATCATCAACCACATTAAGTGCTCAGATGAGTTCATCCATGACGCCTGACAAAAGGTCAAATCCCTAATTACCGAGTATGTCGCGATCGACAGCAAATACCCAACTAGAAACCATTAATGAAAGAACTGTCTCGAAAACTAAGCAAATTATATTCGAGTTACAATTACATAAGGATATGTAAATGCTGCAAGTGTTTTCTTTAGTATTTGGATAACTTGTATTCATATTAGACGCGTCTCAATGGTTAGATCGGCTCAAACTTTTGGATTAAATTATAAAATTTGAGCAAATTTAACCCATAATTTAAGTCAGGTTAAAAAACTGGCCTACCAAAATTTAAGTTTTAAACTAATTAAATTATTTTTCAATGATTGTGTCTAAAATAAGTTTTATGTTAAACATAAAATTTTAAGTTTGTAAATACATTAAATCCAACGGTTAAGATTGAATACGATCAAATCTAATGATAAAAAAGAGATCTAAGGGCCCAAAATTAAATCTAATAGCTAAAACAAATAAAAACAATATTCAAATCATATTTCACCCAAAAATTCTATAAATACATATGTTATGGGGCTGGTTTAGTAAATTTTCAATTTTTTTTTTCAGATTTTATATATTTTTTGGTTAACATATTCATAAAAATAAATTATGATAATCCACATCAATTTTATTTTGAAAAAAGTTACCTAAAAAAAATATTCTAAATTCATTCTTTAATACTCTCAAACTAAAATTTTAATCTAGCACCATCAGAGTAAAAAACACTGTTTCTAGATTAAAATCTGAATTTTTTTAGAGGAGTGTATTCAATTGGGAAGTTAAGAGATTTAAATGGATTTTTAAATCCATAGATTTTTATAGAGTTTAATTGATTTGTAGAGATTCCATTTAAAATTTTGATTCAATTCTCTCGAAATCTCATGTGGAGAGATGAAATTTGTGGATGTTTAAAATACACTACGAAATCTCTTTAATTCCCTCTAATTCCTCAACTTTTTCAAATTCTTTAAAATCAAATTCTAATTGAATACACCTAAAATGTTATAAATTAATTTCTTTAAATACCTAATTAAATACACTCAAATTTCTAAATATTTTAATAAACAATCTTAAAATCTTAATTGAATACACATTAAATTTTAGATAATTACTTAAAATCCTAATTGAACGCGCCTAAATTCATTAAAAAGAAGTAAAATTTCTCAACATCTCAATTGAATACAACCCTCTTAGTTAAAAATGTTAAATTTTAACAGTAAGAGTTGAAAATGATCATAGAAATGAATAAATATTTTCTATCTATAGCTAGTTGATTAAAAGCTTCGTTCAAGTCATTGGGAGTTGTTTAGTGGTGAGAATAGATTGGGTGACGAATAAAAGCAGATTACGTCTACACTTCAAAATAATAGGGTAGATTATACAATACCCTCAGAGGTTTGAGGTCTATTACAACTCTATACAACAGCTTTAAAATATTTCACTTTCATATCTTAAGTACTATTTTATTTCAATTTCATACCTCTATTACATTTTTCATCCATTGAACCGTTAAGTGCTGACGTGACTGCCAACGTGGCAAAAAAAATTAATTTTTTTTTAAAAAAAAACCTGAATTTTTACACAAAAAAAGGGTAAATTACACCATACTCTCTCAAGTTTGAGGTCTATTACAATTTCATACAACATCTTTAAAACATTTCACTTTCATACATCTAGTACCATTTGTGCTAACGTGGCTGCCACATTTATGCTAACGTGACTGCCACATTTGTGCTAATGTGGTTGCCACGTGGCAAATTATTATTATTATTATTATTTTAAAACCTAAATCTTTTAATTATTATTTAAAAAAAAGGTTATTGTTATTGTTTGGGGTTTTGGTTCCACCCCCCCCCCCCCCCCCCGGGCTGCTTCTCCACGCCTGCACCACACCCTTCTCTTTGCTCTCCCCGCGCCCAAACCCAGCAACCTTATTTCTCCATCCCCTGCAGAAGACCCACTCCCCAGGTGACCCACAATACACACCAGACGGGATCTCGATTTTTTTTTTTTTGGGTTGTAGGTAGGGGGTCGGGGGAAGAAGATGAAGATGGAGAAGGAGATGAAGATGAACTGAAGGGGTTTTTTTTTTTGAGATTACAAGTAGGGGGAAGAAGATGAAGATTTTTATTTTATTTTAATAATTAGAAGATTCAAGTTTTTAAAAAATAATAATAATAATTTGCCACGTGGCAGCCACGTTAGCATAAATGTGGCTATCACATTAGCACAAATGTGGCAGCCACGTCCGCATTTAACAGACTAATGGATGGAAAATCTAATGGAAGTGTTATTTTGAAATAAAATGGTACTAGATGTATGAAAGTGAAATGTTTTAAACATGTGGTATGGAATTGTAATAGACCTCAAACCTGAGGGAGTATGGTGTAATTTACCTTCTTTTTTTTGTGTAAAAATTCAAGTTTTTTTTTAAAATTTTTTTTTTTTTGCCACGTCAGCACTTAACGGTTCAATAGATGAAAAATGTAACGGAGGTATGAAATTGAAATAAAATAGTACTTGTGGTATGAAAGTGAAATGTTTTAAAGCTGTTGTATGAGGTTGTAATAAATCTCAAACCTGAGGAGATATGTTGTAATTTTCCCAAAATAATAATAATAACAACAATAACAACGGGATCAATTTTGGATTTGAAACCGAAAAGGAATCCTCTTCGGATTCCTTCCACCAAGTCCTCCTCATTAATTAATTTAAGCTCTTTAAATTTGATCCAACGGCTGTAAACAGGAACTTACATTAAAAGTTATAATAACTTTAGCTGTTTGATCAAATTTAAGGGTCCAGATTGTTTGACGGGAAGAACCTGGTAAAAGGGATCTGGATAATAAACAAAAATAATAATTGTTAACGGTTTTGTTACCTAGAGGGAATTGTCTTCCCTCCCACTTCTCATTCCCTTCCATACCCTTCTATTTGTGCAGTCACGGTTAAGCCACGTCAACATTTTATATTCATATTATTTTTTGTCTTATTATTTCTATTAAAAATTAATATAAAATGTTGACGTGGATTAACAGTGACCGTTCAAATAAGAATGAATGAAAAGGAGATGAAAAGTGAGAGGGCAGACAATCTCCATCTTTGTTACCAACTGCTTATGTCATATCTGATCGTGCACTTCACTTCGCAAATACGATGTATTTGATGTTTATACATTTATTCAACTCTTTCGTGTTGAATACGTAGATAATTTATACTATATGCCATCTTCAACTCCATATCAACGACTTCACATTTCCATTTAGTATAGATCACTTTTGCTGCAAGATTAAGCAGTCCAATTGACAAATGATCAAAAAGTAAATAATTAATAGTCAACAATAATATTAATATTACCCGTCGATCTGTAAAATATCAAAAGGAAATGCCTATGTCAACAGTCAGGTTTTCGGACGAGATGTAATTTATAAGTTTACGTAGTCAATTTTGTTCTTCTAGACAAGGATTCAAGAAAATTGTAATCACTCATTAATTTTTGTTGTTGTACTTTTTTTATTAACGGTTGAATTAAGAACAAACGGTAAATAATTATAATTTTTCAGGCTTAGAAAAACATGACTATATTTAAAAGGAAGTGCATGGTCTTGGTTAGAACTTACCACTGAGCTCATCGCCATTCGAACGCTGCTGATTGTTTTTTCCTTATCAACCAAAAAAAGTTGGGTCATTTTTTCCTTTTCTCCATGTCTTTGCTTATCTTGTCGCTGAGCCAGGAGCGTAAGACAACGAACGTAGCAATAAACCGTGGGCTATACCCACATATTAGTCCCCAATCCTTTGCAATCGTCCAACCATCTGAGACAGAGACCTATAAAGTAGTGCCTTCACACGTTGTATACCTAGTATCTCTGTATATATGTATTTGTTAGTATTTTCAGCTCCTTTTTTCTCTATTGAAAAGACAGCAAATTGCTTTCTTATTTTGACAAGTTTTATGTGCTTTTTTTGACTAGACAACACATCGCTTTTTTATTTTGACAGTTTTTATGGGTATTAATGAGGAAAGGAAATGTCGTCTTTAGGATGCAGTTGATTCAGGTTTATCTTATCGACTTAAATTTTTAGTTTGTAGGATGCAATTGATTCAAGTTTATCTTATCGACCCAAAAAGACCGGCTCTTAAATTTTTTCTATTTAATATAGAAAACAACAATAGGTGGCAAATGTAAGTGACAAGACAAAACTACTACTACAATTCGACGAAAGATGATGCTTTTCATTCCATCACATATGGATAAGACCTGCACCCTCTCATGGAGAATACACATCTTTTTTATTTCTTTACAGAAAATTATCTTCATCAGTTAAATTTTATAATTAAAATGGTTTAATTTCTTAATTTTTACTCGAAGATCATTAATAGAAAAAAAAATCTTTCAGTTTTTATCTGAAGATCATCAATATAAAAAAACTCCTTCAAAATCGAAGATCATTTAATTATCAAAATAAATGTACAGTTCATCATAAACATAAACATGTTTCTTTTTCTAGATATATAACTCAAGAAGATGAAGGGGAGAGAGAGAGAGAGAGAGAGAGAGAGAGAGAGAGAGAGAGAGAGAGAGAGAGAACAAACTGTTTGTTATTTCTATTTCTCAATAATGAGCTTCTAATCTACAAACTTCAATTTTATCTCAATACAACAATCTCACAAGTCTAATCAATATATATAAATCAACTAACTAATTTAGGATTATGAAAAGTGTCAACAACCTAATTGTGACGACCCGTCCTGAATTTTGTATATATTTTAATCCCTAAGTGGGTAAAATGACGGAAATGCCCTCGAGGCTTAAAGACGTGGATGTGCATATGTAAAATTAAATTATTTTTTTAAGTGACGAGATTAAATAGTATGCATCGTCACAAACGCATCAACGTGAATCGAGACTGAATCGAGTTCGTAACGAAAATATTATGAACGAATAGGTGTAATTGGATAGAAATATAAGGGGGGTCTATCATATATCCGCCAATCACCTTAACTCCTACAATCTATAACCCAATCAAAATTGGGTTGGTTTAGTTCTAATTAGACCCATTTGGTTATGCCTAAATCCTCTAGGCCAATCAGGGCTTTGTTCCTTTTTATTCTTCCCAGTTCCCTAGCCCACAGACATGCACACACACGTACACCCGTGTCTTCTCTCCCTCACCTTCTCGAAATCTCTCTGTCCGTACAATTGTAGATCATCACCTCCAAACACCATACAAACCTCATGGATCAAGGTATTCAAGACCACCATCTTTTTCCTTGTGGTCTTGCGAGTCCAACCATACCCTTAGTTCGAAGTAAAGACCTCTAAAACATCGGATTCCATAAACTCCGGCGAGGGGTTCATTTATCTCCAACGTGATCGTGAAGATTTCACTTGATTTTGGGACCTAAGAAGGTATTCTTCTAACTCTCCTAGCACCTTGGAGTTATTTTGAAGTGATTTGGTTCAAAGAGTTACAGTTTTGGCCGGTTCTTCCTAGTGATATTTCGACCATTATTCATCGGTTTTAAGGCTCTAAACAAATATGGATGTGTTCTACAAATTGAGGGCTTCAAATCTTTATAAAATTTGTGGAATTTGGTTGAGTTTTGAAGGAGATATTGAAGTTTAAAAAATTTCCAATTTTTCGGCAAGTTTAGCGGCGACGGTGGACGGCGGTTTCTTGCGAAGTTCACCAGAGAAGAAGGAGAATATTCCGTCAAAGTTAACAGAATATTCCTAACGACGTCAGGTAATTTTAACGAAATATTTTAGTATTTAACGGAATATTCCCTAACGGTGTTAGGGTCTCCGTCCAATGAGCCATGCGCGTGCCCGCTCGTGGCTAGCGTTTGTGGCCATGCCTTGGCCAGTGCGTGAGGGCGCGTGGGACTTCCAAAAATTATTTTAAAAATATGAGGGTGTTTGTGGTGATGAGTAGGCCACAATGGTATATTTAAACACCCTATTTGAGCAACGTATGAGATTGTAATCCTAGGTTTTGGTTATGTACTTTCGAATTAATGTTTCAAGCGTTGTTTCACATATAGGTGAGATGTTTCCAGATGATGAGCGTAGCTAGGCGAGACTTGGGGGCTACGACCATGCTACATACCAGTGAGTGGGTTTTTGGTTTTCTATATATACATATTTATGCTTTACATTTCCCAAAATTTGTTTTAAATGGTTTTACGTTTTTAAATGCCATGTCAATTGCATCATATTTTAGTATATGCATAGTATCGACATGCATAATATTGTATGACGTTGCGGACGCCCAGGTAAGCTTCAAGTGAGTGCATACTGATGATAGAGATTACAGTGCGTATGGTTATGTCTATATATGGTTAGTGCTCATTATCCTGCACCTCAGTGTTAACGCTCCGCCTGAGGCAGGACCTAGCCTTCACGTGATCGTTCACCTCCTGCACCACACACTCACCTTGGATCCAAAGCAAGTGTCAGCCTGTCGTACATACCACATTATGTGGTTCCGACTCATAGGTGACTTGTCATACTTCGCACAGCCTTGACGTGATCGTAGCACTTAAGCGTATTTATTTACACCCAGCTTGTCGTACAAACCACATTAGGTGGTTCCAACTCATGTGCAGAAATTGGTAGATAAGTTATAGATTTAGCTGTACAGGTCACGTTAGGTGACTCCAACTGACGCATCACTTTTACATGGATTCACATCACCCGGCTTACATATTTGTTTCGGAGATACTTGACATGGCATATACTTGGTTTCCATCGTTATCGAGCATGATTTTCTACATATGTATGTATTATTATTTTCTGAAAAAATTATACAGGTGTTACGGTGAGGGGTTACTATATTTGAAAAAGAGAAATGTGTTTTCAAAGCTTTGTTTCTACCCATTCACATTTCTGTTTTGCACCCCTCCATGTTCTAACTGGACGTTGGTATTGGTGGCTCATGAGGACTCTAAGGCAGTTCTGATAGCCCTGCAATAAATGTAGGAAATTTCTTTCATATTCTGTATAATTAATACTTAGCTTGCTAGACTGCACGTAGGTTACCTTCCCTCTGAGTACGTGTATCACTGTTTTAAACACTCTTACACACTTATATATTTCTCTAGCATAACTTAGTTAGTTTTGGTTTTTAATTACTCACATCTTCATATCATTATCACTTCCACACTGCGCACATGGCTACGTCACCCTCACGTGACGGCCAGCATGCCTCAATTCATGTCGGGTTGTGTCAGTTTAGTATCAGAGCTTCGAGTTGGCAGTCCTGCATATTTTGTTGGTGTTCTAATCATTTTGATCTCTTGTGTCCGAATCATGCCGCCTCATAGAGAGTCGAGTACCTCTCTTGAGCCTAGTTTTCCTAATTTTGGTCAGTTGGGTGATGCCATTGCACATGCCATACAGTCCTCACTTAGTCCTCCTCAAAGGACTACTTTAGTGACAGTATCTCACCTCCAAATAAATAATTTCCTGGGAAATGAAGCGGCTGAAAAAGCCAAGATGTGGCTCGATCATTTAAAGAAGACTTTTAGAGTTATGCAACATCAGGGTACGTTTGCAGATGATAGATGGATAGAGACAACCTCCTGGTTTCTGCAATATGAGGCTGCATCTTGGTGGTGTCAGGAAACAATCTCAATGTCATTTGAGGATGCAAATAATTGGGAGGTGTTTACTCAGAGGTTCTGGACCAGATTCGTACCTCTAGAGTATTTGGATCACCGTGGAGAGGAATTTCAGAATTTAAAGCAAGGAAAGATGTCAGCTACTGACTACCATCACAGATTTACAGATTTGTCCCATTACTATCTAGAGATTACAAGTAATCCAGCGGAGATGCCCAGGCGATTTAAGAGGGGTAATCGCAATAAGTTACGTTCCATGGCTACTTCGATCCCCTGTACTACATATCAGGAGTTTTTCGAGGTGCTGCTTCGAGTAGATGACTCAAAAATATGCCTAGTGACAGTGATGAAGAGGAAGAAAAAAAATAATAATCAGAAGAAAAATAATAAAGATAAGGGTCAGTCATCACAGAGACCTCATAAGACGTATAGTTTTAAGTGGAACGGTATTAGTTCTGGTTCTTCTAGTGGAAGCTCAAGTTCCACTATGCCATGGAGGGGTGGCTATTCAGGAGGTTCTCGCTTCCAAAGACAGATATTTTGGCAATTCTAGTGGTCCATTCTGTCATAAGTGTAACAGTCGACATACTGGGGATTGTAGACAATGCAACAGAGGATGTTTTGTTTGTGGTCAAATGGGACACCGGGCTAATCAATGCCTACATAACTAGCAGAAGCCTCATTCACCTGCATTACCACTACTAGTTCCTATTCAACAGGTCCCAAGGCCTAATGGTTACACCTCGACGGGTTATGGGGGTGCATATCTGTATCCATACGATCTATATCATCAGGGTGGTTACCCTCAATACCCAGGAGGATACATGCCATATCCACCATATCCAGGTGGTGGATCACAGTGGTATCCCAAAAGGCAGCCCCAGAATGTTAAGATTGCATCTAGCAATGCAAGATCATCGAGGTAGCCTAACCACCCTGGTCAAAAACGTGGTTTGTAAGGACGTGGAAACCAAGCTAACAGAGGGTGTGGGGGACGGCAGTAGACATAAGGCCGTATTCACTGCATTACTCTACAGGATGCATAGAGTAATCCCGATCGCATTATGGGTACGTTGAATATCCTTGGATATTTTGCTAGAGTATTGATTGATTCTGGTGCCACACTCCGTTATTTCTCATATGTTTGCTCAAAAGACGCAACCATACCCCACACCTCTTGGTTATGAGTTAGAGTTTTCTATGCCTAGAGGTGAGACATGTTATGTTAGCTGGGCATACCAGAGATGTCTTATTTTGGTTGAGGATGTCGCAATGCCAGCTAATCTAGTGTCGCTAGATATTGTGGATTTTGATGTTATTCTAGGCATGGATTGGTTACACTATAACCGTGCTTAGCTAGATTGCTACCAGAAGACGGTTACTTTCCATCATCTAGGCTTGCTTATAGTTACCTTCGTAGGCGAGCATAGTGGAGTAAGACATGGTGTTATCTCTACCGTGGGAGCTAAACGGTTGTTGAGAAAAAGGTTGTCAGGGACCTTTGAATCAACAACATAACCAAATCGACATAACTGTTCATCCTAAGATCAAGCCCCAACAGGAGTTTGGATCAACAACATCAACAAATCCACGCAACTGTTCATCCTAAGATCAAGCCCTAACGGCCGTTTGGATCAACAACATCTCCGCACAACTGTTTATCCTAAGATCAAGCCCTGACGGCCCTTTGGATCATCCATACCACTGTTCATCCAAGATCAAGTCACCCTTGGATCAACAATACATCCACACATCTACACCTTACGGAGATCGAATTAGAGAATCAAGTTAAAAGAGATCGTAACTGACAAAGTCATTAGCACATATTATTTTGTACACGCGTTCTTGTCTTGTTTGTTTCGGGAAGTTTCATGTTTACACTAGTTTCTACTTCAAATTGTCCAAACCCCATAATTTTGTTCCAAATAATTAATAGAATCAACAGCACACGCCATAAAATTCAAAGACATAAAATATAGTAATCACACCAACCAGGATTGCAAGATTTGGTGGAGATGTTCTTATGTCATCACCGTAATGGAGAAAGGGTGCTATGGACTAGTTCGCGCGTTGTTTGTCTTCAATATATATTTGGGTTGGCTCCATGGAAATAATACCACCCCTTTTCTATTTAGTTATTTTTCTTAATGCTTTGATAATGTCCTAATTAGTATGTCATAACTTTGAACAACTTGTATGGCACGGGCTCACTCACCGTCATGATGGTATTCCATGTCAATAACCAGAATATGTGAAAAAAGGCTAACACATGTTCTTGTATTATTAATATAAGCTATTATGTGACGGTGTACTCGTGTCATGTAAGTCCTTCATTAGAACTTGACTTTTATTGTCAACAATTTCCATTCAAAATTATCTCCAAAAGGCTAGCTTTAAACTCTAAAGACATTTGCTTTGATTCAACTGTTGTACAAGTTGCAAGGCCAATTCATGCAATAAGAATTTATAAATAGTATGCATAATGCTAGGTAGACCAACCTTTTAGGCTAAATGTGTAAATCATGTGAACTGTCACCAATAGAAAATAAATACATTAACCAATACTTAAATAATAATCTAATCAGTTTGATCCAAATTTGTAGACAAAATTTTGTAAACTAAATGACATGGAAGTTGATAATCTTGCTTAAGCGTTGAAAACATGCTAATTGTTATAAGTGACATATCATTTAATTTGTAAATTTTTTCTGCAAATTTAGTCTACATTGCATCACTCTTACCCAAATAGCATTCTTTCACAAAAGTATACACCACCAACTTCACTCGAGAAGAAGTTTTCACTTTCTTTTTATCCTTTTACACTTGTCAGATTTTTTTTTCTTTTTTTCTTTTTTTCTTTTTTTTTTCTTTTTTTTCTTCTTCTTTTGATTCATTATTTTATTTAGTGAAACACCATGACGTGACATGTTACCATAAACAAATTCTATTGGATTCGCAAGAAACATGAGTACTAAAAACATAATCAAACTGCAGAGAAACTATTTAGTCACTTAATTAAAGACGTGAAAGTGAATTTTTCTTGACATTACCACCAATTAGGTGTTGAAAATTTTGAGTTTAAGTTGAAATTTTTTTGTCCCACATTGGTCATTCTCAAAAGATTTCTTAACTTTATAAGGCTTTGTCCCTTATAGAAAGTGATTGGAGGATAGGCCTTGGAGAAGAAAATTAGGCTCACCCTTGGGGTTGGGCTTTGGGGTGTGCTAATTAATTAGTAATTAATATATAATTAATTATCAAAAGATGGGCCCGTTGGAGTACAGCTTTGGGGTGTGCTAATTAATTAGTAATTAATATATAATTAATTATCAAAAGATGGGCCCGTTGGAGTACAGCTTTGGAGTGTGCTAATTAATTGGTAATTAATATATAATTAATTATCAAAAGATGGGTTCTAATAATTAAATTATTTACTTAATTACTTTCGGCTTCAATTAATTATTTTTTAATTAAATTCGAATTTAATTATTTATTTAATTTTAAACCAACAGACTTCATCCATGTCTTCCAACAGATGCATCTCTTCTCCATACCTGTTGCGAACAGGCATAATCACATTATATATACATTCATTTGCTAGGCATTTAGAGCACAGAAAACATAAACATTCTTCTACAATCCATAGCATTCTTACTGAGAGTACCACAAAGAAATTCGCCAGAAATTAATTTTTCCAGTGCTGGAATTTTAACTTGATTGTTAAATCCTGGTGAAGCAGACGTCCGTAAAAACTACAAGCACATAGTAGAGACGAAATTTTTGTTTCAAGGACATTGCGGTACGCAAGCCTCGATCTTCAAGTTGTCTGTTTTTATATTTCTGTATTCTTGTTCATACTCTGTTA
This sequence comes from Crataegus laevigata, assembly GCA_963580275.1. NCBI lineage: Eukaryota > Viridiplantae > Streptophyta > Magnoliopsida > Rosales > Rosaceae > Crataegus > Crataegus laevigata. The sequence goes on along the minus strand of OY756948.1, from coordinate 8,261,416 downwards.
GATTCTCATTCGCATTTATTAGCATATATAAATTATCATTGATTGTTGATATATCTCTAACATTGGAGACTTAAGCAACGAGATGAAATCGCTGTGAAGTTCGAACTTGGCCATATCTTCCTCCATCAAGCTAAAATACGACTCGATTCCATCACCATTTTTGGTGTCCATGAAAACTATCTGATTAGTGATGACCATGGCCGCCATGCTCACCCATGCAGGCTTCCCCCAACCAAAATCAGCATCATACATAGGAAACCTGCTAACACTTGAAAATGTCAAAGTGACCAGCTCACCTTTTGCAAACCTCTCCATTCTTTTCCTCATGAAATCCAAATGTTCTCGATATCCCTCTTGAAATCTCCTCATGTAATTATTGTCAATGTTCTCAATTTCTTCTATCACCTGCCTCACAAGGCGGTGACGCTCCTCCCCATCAACCAAAGTTGGAGTGGCAGTGGCAGTCCTGTAATAATTGGTGGAACTTATGAGTGGGACTCAGTCCCACATCGTCCAAACTTAAAGTTAAAGTCCTCTTTATAAGTGCCTACACTCACTTATAGTTTGAAAAGAATTGGCCCTTAGCAATGGACATTGGACTTTAGACTTGGAGGGTTTGGGTATATATATAAAATGTTAAAGATTAGCCTGGGGCTCTTGGGCTCGAATGGATAAGTATCAATTTTTGGTTTTTGAATTTTGCATTCAGCATTCAGTTTTTTTCCGAAAGGATAAAACTGATCACGTGAACAATTATGACTTCTTAAAGACAAACATGAACGACATAACTGCCCAATTAAACCATTATATATGTGGGAGTCAGATCAGAAACCATTCAATCAATTCCAACGCCAACTTCTACAGAGAAACACTCAGTAAATTCGCCAAGAATCCAAGTTCGAGTGTAAGAACTTGGATTAGATAGTTGTATCCTACAAGATAGACGTCCGTTGAACTACTGCACTCGTGTAGGGGCGAATTTCTGTCTTAGGAGATTGCTCTACAAGCCTCTATCTTCCTAAAACAAATTAGTGTTTTGTGATTTATTATTCAATTTCGTTACTTGTTCATATTTTAGATATATTGTATCTAGTGTGAAACTTTCATTCGAAATAATTCATACAATTATTATATATTTGTATACATGTTAATTTGATTAGTCATAACAACTTTCCAAAAGCATGTTGAGGCAGAGGTGGGTCAAACCTTGGTCGTAGATCCATAATATAAATGGAAAACTAACGAAAAGTCCCTGAATATTGACAGTTTTAATGAAAAGTCCTTTTTGAAGGTATAATGAATAGTGACAGTTAAAGGTAAAAAAGTGGTTTTTCGTTAAAAGTAAACAGTGCCAGGGGTGTTTTATTAAAGCTCCCTAATATAAATAACCGTGTACAAAGTTTGAGTTCGTGATTGATTGACGCAGGACGTGTCTCTCCTTGATGCCAGATTTATCGGCCTCAACTTTTGAAGGTCGTTTTTGGGTTTTTGAAAACTTCATGCTTACTTCATATTTCGTTCTTAAGGCCTCAACCTTTGACCCATCGAACACGAACCTCTTTGTTATGATTGCTTTCCTGTTGATGATGGAAACCCCTAAATAACCATCCATATTTCTTGGTGGGAAAATAGATGCTGCACAAAAATCCGGACGCACAAAAATATTGCATTTCCTTGTGCATCACAATTTGCTAGAGCTTCCCATTTGAAACACATAAGCCTTGCAAATCCTCCACAATCAAACACATTGAGTTGAACGCCAAGGGGTATTTCAGTAACGTCATGTAGCCTGCAGGGCAACAATTTGTGGAGATCAGAGATAGAAGGGTTGGTGATCACATCAGAGAGGAGTTGCGGTTTGACTTTAGCATCGAAGAATGGGATGCCTTGATCGTTGCAATGAACAAAAAGATTATGTTTCACTCGGCCGGCGAAATGGTAATATTGGGTTAAGATTTTGGACAAAGAAGTCTTGAGGATATTTGATATTTGAGTGATCGTTCTGGTGTCGTTGGATTCATAGTAGTAGAGAAAGGGAATATATCAATGGGGAGCTAATTGATCGAGAAAGGAGAGCTGGTGATGGTGAAGATGTTTTGGGGTTGGAGAAGATGGTTTGATTATCTGTTCGGAGATCACTTCAACTTCAGTCTTAATTCTTATCTATTTGCTTCACTCTTGAGATCTCACTCTGCTTTGCTATAGCTAATTAAATTATGAGAGGTGGAATATTTTTACCGGCATTCACTTTCTTTATCCTTTAAATACTCCTTAGTTATCGTGTGAAATGATATTGTACTTTTGACACACCCCGACCCGAAAGTGGGGCGTGCTGGCCGTCACGTGAGTATGACGTAGCCAAGTGCACAGTGCGGAAGCAAGAATCAATAACAGAATACGAACTGATTTAAGTCAATCCACTAGCAGCCTAGATAAGATAGTGTGCTAGGGTGATAATATAGGACTTATACAGAACCAGAGCGTACTAAGTCAAAGTGCAGTCAAGCATGAATAATTAAATTCGAATAACACCAACGGGTGTCCTACATAATAACGAGTCTGTCAGAACTGTCGAAAGGTCCTCGTTAGCCACCAAGGATACTCGAGCTATCTAGAACCTGGAGGGGCGAAAAATAAAATTAAGTGGGTCAGCAAAACAAATCCTTTCAAAATCATTCTTTTCTCAAAGTATAGCCCCTCACCGTAAAACTTGTATAGTTTCCCAGAAAATAATACATACATATATATCACAAACTTTCTCAACATAAAACATTATCAAACGTATCTCATAATATGTCATGCAATACGTTTCAATGCCAATCTGAATCTCATAAACCATGCCATGCGATGCATTTCAATAACCATATCGCTACTAGATATCAACTCAGCCCTTGGCTGTACATATAGCTCATAACATCTCAATCTCATCATATATATACTCTGCACATACATCATATCCTCATGAGGTCATTATCACATCACTGTATCAATATAAAAAATGCTCTAGTGCTACAATCACGTGAAGACTATGCGAATGAACGCGAGTCACCTACGAGTCGAACCCACTCAAAGGTGGTCTATGCGACAAGACTGTGCACCTAACTTGGATCCAAGGCGAGCATGCGGTGTGGGAGGTGAACAACACGTGAAAGACTATGCCCCTATCTCTGGGCGTCAGCACTAACAATATGTGCAAGTTTATGAGCTAACATATCACATCATATCTCATCATATATCGTCTGTTCTTTCTCAACAATGCATGTACCTACCTGGTACTTACCTGGCGTCCTCGGCACCAACATATGCATGAAATGTATATATGAATACTCATGCATCAATATTAAGTTATATGCATGGCGATAAAAACGTACTTTTCATTTAAAAGTTGATTCTGGAAAAATCATTATATATATAGGTTTATACGGAAAATAGCTGCCCACTAACTGATAGGTCGCTGGGTCGTAGCCCCCACGTCTAGCCAGGCTATGCTCGTCCTCGGAATAAGTCTCACCTATATGAGAAATTACTAAAAATACGTTATTTAAGCACATCTACGCAAATACGGTAATAACTTCTCATACATAGCTCAATTTTGGTATGCGAATATACTAACGCGACCTACTCGACGTCACGGACGTCGGCATATTTTCGAATCACAATTGAATGATAATTACCGTGAGAACCTTAAATTAATATTCTAATTCAAAACAAAAAAACAAAAACAATAAAACCCAACTTGTTAGGAAATTTTTGTTTGTAGTATAGTGATTGAGAGTGACTTGTGGAACTGAAACTCTATATTTAGTTATCTTGTTATTTATGAATGAGACCCATATTTTTATATTCGTAATATCTTATTTCCTGTATGTAAAAACATGAATGTCGAACTTGTTCTTCATTCTTAATTATATTTAGAATGGTTCTACAATTTAGTAGTATTTTTTTAACGTTATTTAGTTATACGGTTTAGTGGTTTTTATCACATCCCGGCCCGGGTGGGACCACTTCCCGGGCCCGCTCCACCACCGTAGCACGATATTGTTCGCTTTGGGCCCCGACCACGCCCTCACGGTTTTGTTTCTGGGAACTCACGAGCAACTTCCCAGTGGGTCACCCATCATGGGAGTGCTCTAGCCCCCTTCTCGCTTAACTTCGGAGTTCCAACGGAACCCAAAGCCAGTGAGCTCCCAAAAGGCCTCGTGCTAGGTAGGGATGGGAATATACATTTAAGGATCACTCCCTGGGCGATGTGGGATGTCACAATCCACCCCCCTTAGGGGCCCGACGTCCTCGTCGGCACACACGCGGCCAGGGTTAGGCTCTGATACCAATTATCACATCCCGGCCCGGGTGGGACCACTTCCCGGGCCCGCTCCACCACCGTAGCACGATATTGTTCGCTTTGGGCCCCGACCACGCCCTCACGGTTTTGTTTCTGGGAACTCACGAGCAACTTCCCAGTGGGTCACCCATCATGGGAGTGCTCTAGCCCCCTTCTCGCTTAACTTCGGAGTTCCAACGGAACCCAAAGCCAGTGAGCTCCCAAAAGGCCTCGTGCTAGGTAGGGATGGGAATATACATTTAAGGATCACTCCCTGGGCGATGTGGGATGTCACAGTTTTTCTCTCCACTTGTACAAGTGAAGAGGTTAAAATTTGATGTTCATCAAGGGTGAATTTGAGCCACATTATTGCTAACTCATTGTGAGGCTTAACCCACTTCCTAATCCATTTAATGTAGATAATATCATTTGTAAAAAAAAATATACGTTGACTCTATTTATTTTATACTAATTGCCAATTGGGATGCAAGGGTTTGAATTCAGGAACTATTTTGATATTGGGGAAGAAAATAACACTAGACTCATATCTCGTTGGTTTTTATTATATTTATTATGGTGGGCAAAAACTATTTAGTACTATGATTTAGTAGTATTCATCTTCACTTATAAGTGAGAGATCTTAAGTTCGATTTGAACCACATTCTTGCTAACCTATTGTGAGGTTAAGCCCACTCCTCTCTCTTAGTGTACATAATACTGTTTGTTAAAAAAATATGGGTGGGCAAAAAAATTGAAAAACCAAACTAAATCGAATAGATAAAACCTCAAAAAATTGAGTTAGACAAAATGTTGAATCATTGGGTTGATGAGTAATAATCAACACTTAAATTATAACAAAATTAACCATTAACAACCACGTCATATAATTTAAATTGATGAACTCTCCGGTATTACTCTATACACAACATTGTACCCCCAACCCATTTTATTTTCTTCTTTTTTTCCTTCGAAGTACCCAACACATTCTTCAGTTCAACACGTTAGGAGAAACAAAGGCAAGGAACTCACCATCGCCTTCAGTTTTAGCCAAGTCTTTTTCTTCGTGTTAATCTATGCTTCAATCCCACCACCAGACTTAGCGTCCATGAAAACAACTAAATTATTGAAAGCTAGGGCTGGCGACACAACCCAAGTAGGGTTTCGCCATCCAAAATCATCTTCATACAGTGGAAACCTACACAGGCTGGTGAAGCTCAGGGTCACCAGCTCTTCCTTGAAGAAATTCTCAGATGTCTGTTTGATGAACTCTAAGTGCTCACTGCCCTTCTGCAATTTTCCAATGTAGTTTTTGTCGATTTTCTTCACTTGGTCTCTCACCTGTTTCACTATGCCATAGCACCCCTCCCTGGTATCCAAAGACGGGATTGTCACTGCAATTCTACGCATAATTCCAAACGAGTGTTCCAGCAGTGGCGGGTCGATCCTCGTACGAAGGTTTACTGCATGAACAATGGCGTAGAGCCTCTTCGGTGCAATGCCTGAATTTAACTAAGTGGCAGCCACAAAGCGGCTTCATATGAAAGCGGATAAAGCCTCCACACGAGATGGCGGATTTTGGGGATTTTCTAAGCTCTTGCTGTGATTACCAACACAATATTTTGATTTAAGAGCCTCTATCTTTGAAGCCTTAAAGACAAACATTTTTGTAACAATGTTATCCTTTGTGATGCCAACTCTTGACAAGTGGCGTTGATCTAACCATTTGATTACCTTCTCCTTTGGATCACAGTTTTGTATTTCATCCTTCTTACATCCCCCATCAATCTGATGCTTGAGTGAATTGAGCATGAGATTGCTACAATGTTGTTGGAACAATGGTGCAGATAAATCCTTTGTAAGAATGTCTGCTGATTAGCCTGTAGAGAATACATGTTGAACTTGAAGATCTCCTCAAGTAACTATCTCACATACAAAGTGGTCGTTTATTTCAATATGTTTTGACTTAGCATGAAACACAGCGTTTGTGGAGAGTGCAATGGTTGAAACATTATCACAACATATCATTAGAGAGTAATATAAAGGAATATGAACATCACATAAGAGTTGTCGAATTCAGGCAAGTTCAGTAGCAGTGATTGCTAGAGCCATATACTCAGCTTCTATGGAAGATCAAAAAATTGTATGTTGTTTCTTAGATACCCAAGAAATAGAATTTGAACCAAGAAACATACAAAGCCTGAAGTTGATATCCATCATTTGGATGACCTGCTCAATCTGCATCACTATAAGATTGCAAATGCATTGGTCTTGGTTTGAAATGAATACCATAGATAGATGTACCCTTGAGATATCGAATGATTCTTTTAACTGCAATCACATGAGAAACCATGGGATTGTGCATGAATTGACAAACTTGATTTACTGAAAATGCTATGTCAAGTCTTGTAAAAGTGAGGTACTAAAGTGCCCTAACAACACTCTTATATTGTTCAAGACTGTGATAAGGTTTCCTATCATTTTTGAGTAGCCTATGATAAGGTAGACATGGTGTAGTACATGGTTTAGAGTCTTGCTAATCCACTTTATCAATCAACTCATTGATAAATTTTGTCTGTGGCACAAATAATTATTCTGAGGTATAGCTAATCTGCAATCCCAGAAAATAGTGCAATTCATTTCAAACTCTGTAGTGAGAGCTGTGATAACTTGGTTGATTAATTGAGAACTACTACATGTGAGAATTACATCATCAATGTACAGAAGCAATAGGACAGTTCATTTGGAAGACTATTGCACAAACAAAGAAGGATCAGCTTTTGAAACTTAGAACCCCAAACTTGGTATAAAAAAAACTTGTTAATCTCCCATTCCAAGCTCTGGAGCTTGTTTTAGAACATATAATGACTTCTTAAGCCTGTAGACATAATTTGATGGGTGTGTTGAACTCTCAAACCCTGAAAGCTATGTCATGTAGACTTCTTCTCTGAAGTATGCCATGTAGAAAGACATTTTTAACATCTAATTGCCTAAGAGACCATTTGAATTGAGCAGCTAATGCAAAGATTAACCTTATTGTTGTAAGTTTTACCACATGACTGAATGTTTCCAAGTAATCTATACCCTCATTTTGGCTATATCCTTTTGCCACAGACCCATTTGCATTTTTCTTTATTTTATATATCCATTTGCATCCAACTAGGTTCTTGTTAGGTGGTAATAGGATTAAAGACCATGTCTTCTGGGAATGAAGGGCAACTATTTCCTCGTCCATTGCATGCTGCCATTCTAAAACTTTTAATGCAGTTTTGAAGGTCTTGGGTTCTGAAGTGATAGTTGTAGAGAAAACTTTCTTTTTTAACACCCTATTCTTAGATCTTGTTTGCATGGGATTACATTCATTGGAATTGGCAAGACTACACTTAGTTACTCATGTTAAAAATCAAGATCTACAAGGATGAGATGTTGTGTACTAGAGCTAGTTGGTGACAACTGATGTAATTGAGGTTCATAGGGAATGTGTGATGTAGTGTTATCATATGCAGGTGAAGACACAAACTCTGGAGCACTAGATGCAACTATTTCCAAGGAATATGAAGCTTTGGATGCAGACAAGGATTCCAAGTCACTAGATGAATGCATAGTCAAGGACTCTATGGTCTGAGATAAGAGTGAATGAGATGAGGGTGATAATGCTTGATTTGTCAGTGTGATGATTGAAGCTAAATGACTTGATGAATGTAGTTGTGAAAGAGTTGAAGTACTTGATGAATGCAGATGACAATGTTGATTGTTAAGACAAGTTAAAATTTCAGTATGGAAAGCTAGTTTCATCAAACAAGACATGTCTAGATACATGAAGTTTACCAGCAGCAACATCTAGACATATAAAACCCTTATATTGGCCTGCATATCCTAGAAAAGCACAAGTTGTTGTTTTAGGTTGAAGTTTAGATGTATTATAAGGTTTTAATAGAGGAAAACATGCACAACCAAAGACCCTTTAATGTTTAATCTCATGAATTGTATTGTATAACTTTTGATGAGCATGTATCTAGTCATGCAGAAAAAACAGATAGAGAGAAAGAGATAGTGATAGAGAGATTTGTAACTGGAAATACTTTCTTGATTAATTACACAATGGATTACAGTGATCACCTATATAGGTGTTGCTGTTACAAGACTTGCAGAGCAAGTTACTCTAACCTCCTCTTTATACCAAGTAACTATATCTCTAACAAATCTTATCAAAACAGATTCCAACTAACTACATATAACAGCCCATTTAATCTCTTGACAAATGGCGTTGATCTGATCATTGATTACCTTTTCCCTTGGATCACAATTTTGTATTTCATCCTTCTTACATGTAAATCATATAATCCTTTATAAAAAAAAATGCTCCTCTTACTGCATATTTGTACCATCATTTGTACCATCTCTTTAATAGAGAAGGGATCCATATGTGTTTGTGGACCGTACATCTATTAAATAGATATTACAAATGATAATACAAATATTAGTAAATGTAGCATTACTTAATATTTATACTTCTTTTTCTACAATCAGACTTTGTTCCTGATGAACAACTTATTCAATCCAAATAGCATTATACAAAACGAATTACTAAACCTTAGCATCTTGGGCTGGATAAGTACATGCCAGTAGCTGTTCATCATGTTGGAACTTAGCCATGTCTTCCTCCTTCAAATTCACCCATGCTTCAATCCCACCATTCGAACTAGCATCAATGAAACTAACCAGGTTCTTAAATGGAAAGCTGGCCGACCCGACCCACACAGGCTTACCCCACCCGAAGTCTGTCTCATAAAGTGGGAACCCGCACAAGCTGGTAAAGCTAAACGACACTACTTCACCCTTTATAAACTCCTCCACTCGCTGCTTCAAAAACTTCAAGTGCGCATTGCCCTCTTTGATTTTGGCCATGTAATCACTGTCGATTGTCTTTATTGCCTCCCTCATCTGGCGCACGATCCCGTAACAAGTGTCCTCTCCCTCGTCAAACGACGGTGAAGACATGGTAAACCGGCTTACGTTCCCGAAATGGTATTCAGGCAGAGGTGGCTCCATCCTCGTCCGCAAGTTAACGGCGTGAAGCACTTTGTAAAGAGTGTTCGGGTTCGGCTTTCCTTGAGTGGAGGCTATAAACCGGGCCCATATAAATGCTGACAAGGCCTCAATCCGACTTGGCTTTATCTCATTGGCTTTATTATCTGTATATTTTGACTTAAGAGAAGCAATCGTGGAAGCACTGAAAACAAACCTTTTTGTGACGATTTTTTCTCTAGTGATCCCAGTGCTTGGTTTGAATCCTGATATGCTTCTAGGTGGAAAAAGCGTGGCCAAATCAAAAATTGGAGGACTGACTGTACTATTTTTAATGTTGCAATCTCCACGAGATATCGACGCCCAACTGTTGAGGAACGTGATGAATGACAATGCATCGGCAACTTTGTGAGAAATGCAAATTCCAATAGCCATGCCTCCACAATCGAACATGTTGACTTGGATAGCAAGAACCAAGTCACCAATATTGTCTAGTTCACATGGGAGTAGTTTGTTGAGCTGGTTTGGGTCCAGTTCGGATGTGACATCGGAAAGCAGGGACCTCACTCGGGCTTGGACGTAAGGCACACCTTGGTCGTTGCAATCGATTAAGGCATTTTCAATGACACGTCCAGCCAACGGATAATATTGTGTCAAGGTTTCGGATAAGGATTGTTTTACTCTATCTGAATAAGTTCTTGCATCGTTAGCATGATCATTATTGTAGAAAAGGATCATAGGCATGAAAATGGGTGTTGCGATTTGGTCGAGAAAAGAAAACTCATGCTTACAAAGATGGGGTGGGGTTGGCACAGAAGGCTTAATGCAGGCTCTCTCAATCACTTCAAGCTCCATCTTGTAAGGATAATATTGTTGAGAAAAGAGAATGCAATTTTTTTTGATATGTGGAAGACTAGTTGTATAGAGCAAATGGCAGCAGATGGTGTTGTAGATTATTGTCTTAGGGAGCGTTACATTTATAGTGCTCGTCAGCTCGAGTGGTCCGAAACCAGTAGGCCGTCTTCTTATCTTATTAACACGTTGCATGCAATACGGAGGTGTTTAGTTTTCTTCAAAGCTAAAATGAAGGTTTCAATACTTTTGGCCAAGAAATTAATAAAAAGTTTAATCAAGGTGTCATTTCACTTGTCTAATAATATATAACATATGTGTTCGTATTTGTTAAATGAAAATCTCTACTCTACTTCATGCATGCCGGTTCAAAACACTTGATTAGTAGTAGGCGGAGACTTTGAAGACTTCTGTTTGTATGGAGACTTCAAAATCTCCTGGATGCTACTGATCATAAAGAGTACATATCAAATAAATATATGCATGTTTTCCAAAAATAAAAAATAAAAAAAATGAATATATGCATGAGTAAATACAAATTTAAAAATGGACTTTTGGGTTTTGACTGGGTTTGGCATACGACTCCAAAAAGAAGTGGGAAGTAAGGTTGGTGCGCTTTAACTTTACGCCGCCTTGGCAGATAAAGGATGGCGATTTGCCAACTTATGCTTTAAAGTTTACATTGACTTTCTGTGGTATATATGTTACTTGGATAATGAGACCATCAATAACTTGTATAATTGAACTAAGCATTGCAATGTATTATGTAAGTACGTAATTTTTGTAAAACACTAACAATAACATAATTGAACACCTTAGATTTAGGTTGTACTTTATTTTGTAGATATTTCTTAATAAAGAAGTGTTGAGAATGAATTTCAAATTGATGGGAGGGAGAATCTTGTATGAGTGTTTAAGTAAGTTTGTCCATTTTTTATATTGTCAATTAATTTTATGGTGGAACCTCAACTTTTTCATGATATTAGAGCATGTTCTCCCATGTGTCAATCTTAACAGCTACACATGCTCCACGTCACCCCGTCAGCATTGTCCAAGTGTGTTTCTCTTGAAAATTCCCCACATGTGAGGGTGCGTGTTGAGAATGAATCCCACATTGATGCAATGATGGACCTTACATGAGTTTACATGAGTTTATAAGTAAATTAGAATACTCTCCATAGTACCATTTTTTTGTAGAAAACCTCAACTTTCTTCCAGGATTGATCAACCCTAAGTTCTAATCTTTCCAACTATTATGCACTTTGAATTTCTTTAATTAGTGTTGAGAATATCGCGTTTAAGAATGAGAAAAATATAACAAACTCCAGAAATCAAAAACAAATAACCAAGATAAATAACGCTAAGAATTTACGTGGTTCGGCAATATGTGCCTACATCCACGGGACAGCAACAACAATCTTTCACTATATCAATATTGAGTACAACCAATAATCTTGTCAAATCTCTAGAACTAGGACTTAATGAAAAACCTGAAAGAACAAGAACAAGAAATATACTACCTCTTTTCTTTTCTCTCGCACACACTTCACACTCCACAATATTCTCTCACTCTAATCCCTTGAGTAGTATACAAAGTATTATTTTGCTCCCCATTCAAAACTAATACAATAACCCCTTTCTATAGACATAATAAAGGTCTTCTCCAATAAGGATTACTAATCCTAATTGGAATCTAGTTATGAATCCTTCTCCAATTGAGAAACTAACTCCAATTGGGAAAACAACTTCAATTGGGAAAACAATTTAATCTTGTAAAACTATAATTCTTTATAGACTTGGGACAACTTATCATGGGCTGAAAAAAAAAAACTAACAATTAGTTGGTAAACTTAGTACATACTTTGATTAGGAAGAACAGTCCGGATTCAAATCTCTAATTTGAGTGTACAAATGTTTGAGTATTATTATAGTTGTCTACTCAATTTAGAAACGTACGAGCATACAATCTTAACCAATTTTATATTGGGAACTTTAGTTCCTGGTACTGTTCACTTTAACGAAAAACCACATTTTTACACTAAAAATTCAATATTGGTACCATTCACTTTACCCTTTATTTTGTCTTTATCGTTAAAACACAAAGTTTTTAAGTCATTTTCATTAGTTTTCCTTTTTATATTTACACTGAAGAATATGGATAGCACTCACTCACTGTCAAGAAATTGAATAAGTCAAAACCTTGAGCACACAGTGATTGACCAAAACCAACCAGAAATATTATATTTTATGACCCAAAATTAAGGAAATATTCAAATTTACCAAAAAAAAAAGAGTTTAGTTGGATAAAAAAAAATTCATCTAGAATAATAGTCAACACACACACACACATGTATACATATATAAATTTAGGAGGCCCTTCTGAAATCACTGGCTTCACCAAAAGTTTTAAAATAAAAATGTCCGCTAAACAAAAAAGTTTAAAAATAATTTAAAATAATACAGGGGTATTTTTGTTATATAAACAATTTTTTTATTTAATCACAATAAATTAACAATAATGTGATTCAATTAGTTGTTTTATTAAATATTATTTTTTTCTATTTTTAAATACGTTCAAAATATTTTAAGAGACGTGTAGTGTCAGTTATATAAAAATCTTTCACACGCGCATAATAATATTTTTAAAATGTGTAAGTTGAGCGTAACACGCCGTGATTCGAATGTGCTCACCGTTTATATAAAAAAAAAAAAAGTCTTGCACACACATAATAATACATTTAAACGTGTAAATTGCACGTAACACACCGTAATTCAAAAAAATATCACTCTCGTGCTCATCATTATATGCAAAACTCCTAGTAGTCAGCTTGATGATGTTTGTATGGCAAACGGTGACGTTCTTCTTTCCACTTTTGTGGGTTTTTTTTTTAATGATTTTTCAGAAACTAAGGATTTTTTTTTCTAAAACAAAATTATTATTTTAAGGGGAGAATGTTTAAAACTATTACAACTATTTAAGAACTGAAAAAGTTTTAAACTTAGGACGCATAATTGGAAGACTAACATCATATCTACTATTGAACTACATACAAGTAAACTAGGATGAATATAAATAGGGAAATTTTATTTGAACTCGTATAATCTCTTTCTACACACAACTTAAACTTTAATTTTAATTGTCTTTTTTACTTTATTGCATAATTACCATCAAGTACAAAATAAAATTAAGGGGTTTTTGAACTTTAATCCTTCAAGAAGATTAAAATTTAAAAAAAAACCTGGCGTTAGATTGAATATTGATTTTTAGTCCATAATGTGTCCTTAATTCAAAATAATTAATGTGCATTTTATTTAATATCTCCCATTAAATATTTAAATTTATTAATACACAAATTTTAATTTATTTTTTTTTACCAAAAAAGAGTTTTTTAATTTATTAATGTTATTTAACATTCTTCAAACTTGAAAGACTCAATTAATGTACATAAATGTTAGTACCGAAATGTGTGTACCGAAATATATTATATTGAACTAATATATTTAAATGTTAGTACCGAAATGTATGTACCTAAATATATGCACTGAAATGTATTAATATTAAATTAATGTACCTAAATGTGTGTACTGAAATGTATGCACCAAAATGTGTGTACCTAAATATATGCACCGAAATGTGTGTACCTAAATATATGCACTGAAATGTATGTATCTAAATATATGCACTGAAATGTATGTATCTAAATATATGCACTGAAATGTATGTATCTAAATATATGCACTGAAATGTATTAATATTAAATTAATGTACCTAAATATGTGTACCGAAATGTTAGTATCGAAATGTATGTACCTAAATGTACGCACCGAAATGTGTGTACCAAAATGTGTGCACCGAAATGTATGCACTGAAATGTTAGTACCAAAATGTGTGTACCTAAATGTATGCACCGAAATGTATTATAATGAATTTTATATACCTAAATGAAGAAGTTACAGTACATTGAAATATATTGTATAAAAAAATTAGTTTATCTAAATGTTCACAACAAAAATATATTACAATGAATGAAATGAAAATAAAAATTATAATGAAATAAAATTAATACATTAAAAATTAGAAAGAAAAAGATAAATAATTAAAAATCAAAATATAATTAATAAATGAGGTTATTAATATATCGATGGACTAAAATTAGATTTTGATCTTACTCATGGTTTTAATAAAAAAGTAATCTTTGCCAAAGATTAAAATGAAGTTTTCTATAAAATTAACAATAAAAAAACTTATCAATAAACCGACTATATAATTAAACTCTACCATCGCCCCTTATTTCATCCAAATAATCCATATAATGGTTTCATCCGGCCTTGTAGTGCATGCATGATTCTTTCGTTTGATTAAATCACTATAAATACTACCAAGGGTGAGACAGGATTCATTCAAGCCATGAAACTGGCTACCACTGAAACTTCATGTACTTTTGGTATAGATAGATTATAATTAAGCTTCGCCTGAGAAGTCCGCTAAGAATTGATAAAGCCATTTCAGATGTGAAAGAGTAACAATATACCTAATTGACTGAACTAATGTTAATAAACGAATGGGAGAGAGAGAGATCTAGAGAATGAGAGAGATTTTAAACCATGAAGAAAAGGGCCATGCTTCAGTAGGTGGTTTGATTTCAACTTTGATGAGCTCTCTCCAAAAAAAAAAAAAAACCAATGCATGGTTTTTATAGTTTCACAATTTAGTTTAGTGAAATAGAATAAGAAATATTATTAATTGGTAACCCTATTATAATATAATTGCAAGGACGATCATATTGCATAGATTAAGAATTTGTCAATTTTTTCGTAGTCCTAACTTGAAATGGACTTTTGTTCGCAAATTTAAGATTTGTTTTTTCTAATGGGTGTGGAGAAAAATTTATAAATTGAATTAAGTTTGTAAGGATAGTTTAGATAGTAAATTTGGCTTTAAAAGGATATTGGTAGTTTAATTAAAAGTAATATGGATGAAAAGAGTAAGTTGAATGTAGAAAAAAGTTACATAGGCCAAATAAAATTTCCCACATAAATATCACTTGAAAGCTACAATACATATGAGATCGATAAAAGGCCAAAACGTAACAGATTAAAGTAAATTTACAAAAACATACCCATGAAACCTCTCTTTCATTTCTGACCAGAAAATTAAGTGAGAAGATCTTTCACAGTAAGAAATTAAGAAAACTAATGAAAATAGCTTGAAAACTTTGTGTTTTAACGATAAGGACAAAATAAAGGGTAAAGTGAATAGTATCAGTATTGACTTTCTAGTGTAAAAATGTAGTTTTTCGTTAATGTGAACAGTACCAGGAGCTTTTCGTTAAAGTTCCCTAAGAAATTAGCAGTAAATATATTCAGGAATCAAAATATTATCATTTCCTCGAAAGACACTATTTTTTTCAAAATCGAGAGTTGAATTCCTTATCTGTGCATGCCCCATTTTTGTTAAGATTATAGTTAGTAAATATATGAATAATCTGCAACCGGAATCCATCTTCTTATGTTATAGCATATCACAAAGCGTAATGCTTTGAGATTTTTACATTTTTTAGCGAGTAATGCTAAAAAGACTAAATTTGTAGACTAAATTAGCAAACCAAATAAGGTTCACTATTAAAAAATGAGCACGTTTATCAACAATTAAGTAATAATCCAATCATTAACTTCTATATCATATATTTTACAAAATTTAGTCTTTCTAATATTACTCTTTTTAAGCTAATGCTTACAGTTAATAATAAAGTCAAGGGATTTAGCTTTATAGACTTTATGCACATACAGCCGCTATTAGAAACTCAAAGCCGCGTGATAATATTCAGAAGGTTCAACTAATATTATAAAACTATATTTCATAAGATTAGGATTAACCCACTACTTTCAAAATTGGATTCCATCCGGATTTAAATTGTGGGGATCTTAAGAATCCTCACATTTTAGTCATTCATTGTGTATCGTATGGTTAGAAATCATTTAACATTGTTTATTTAAAATTAAATACAAATAATACCTAACAAAAACTAGCTGCACAAGATACGATAAATAGTTAAGATGTGGGAATCCCTAGGATCCCCACAAAGTGGATCCGGAGAGGATCCTCTTCCACTACTTTCATAAGTCCATGAGTTGAAGTTTACTGTGTAAGAATGCAGACCAGATTATAGGATCCTATCTGAATCTTTTATGTCAGGATTTCTTTATTGTGTATGATTATCTGTCATTCTGGAGTCAAAAATCATTTTGAATCTTATTATTTAAAATTGAACATAAATAATACTTGACTACAAGGGTGCGTTTGGTACGCGGGACGGGACGAGGCGTTCCGTCTCGCGTTTAGTACGCCTAAAACGAGTGGGACGAGGCGTTCCACGAGACAAGTTTTGGATGATTTTTGGTTCCACCTCCCCCTGGAACGGGATTGTTCCACGTCTGTGGAACAGAAATTTTTAACATTTTAGGACAGCAATGCCCCTTGTCTTTTTCAAAATTTACAACATCCGTCCCGTCCCGTCCCGTCTGCGTACCAAACGCACCCTAACTGACCATATGATATGATGAACAAACGTAATAAAATGATTCATACGATCCTCACAAAGAATTCGAAGACAATCCCATTCATTTCAAAACTTGTATTAATAGCGGCGTTGTCAAGGATTAGCTCATAAGTACGCATCAACCACATTAAGTGCTTAGATGGGTTCATCCATGACGCCTAACAAAAGGTCAAATCCCTAATTACAGAGTATATCACTACCGATAGCAAATACCCAACCAGAAACCATTAACGAAAGAACTGTCTCGAAAACCAAGCAAATCATTTTCAAGTTACAATTGCATAAGGATATGTAAATGCTCCAAGTGTTTGCTTGAGCAATTGCATAACCTGTATTTATTTAGACTCGTCTCAATGGTTAGATCGGCTCTAACTTTTGGGTTAAACTCTAAAATTTTAGCAAATTTAACTCATAATTTAGGCCAGGATTAAATACTGACTCATCAAAATTTAGGTTTTAAACTAATTAAATTATTCTCCAATGATTGGGTCTAAAATAAGTTTTGGGTTAAACATAAAATTTTAAATTTGTAAATACATTAAATCCAACGGTTGAGATCGAATATGATCAAATTTAAAAGTTAAAAAAAAAAAAATCTAACAGTCCAAAATTAAATCTAATGGTTAAAAAATATAATAAAAATATTTAAATCATAATTCACTCAAAAATTCTATAAATACATATTTTATGAGACTGGTTTAGTGAATTTTCAACTTTTTCGGATTCTAAATATTTTTTTGTTACCATATTCATAAAAATAAATTATGATAATCTACATAAATTTTATTTTGAAAAACAAAATCACCTCAAAAATTAGTCTAAATTCATTCTTTATTACTCTCACACTAAAATTTTAATCTAGAAACATTAAAGTAAAAAATTTGTTTCTGAGTTAAAATTTGAATTTTCTTAATTTAAAATGTTAAATTTTAACCTCATGTAACAGCCCATCCTGAAAAAATTTATATCCTTGAGGTGAATTGACTAAAATGCCCTTGAGCATTGGTTGTGAGTGGTGTTTTGGGCTAAGTTGGGCCAATCATCTTAAGTCCTAATTATTTGGGACCAATGAGAACTAGATATTTTCTTAGTTGGTGATTGGTTGGTTGAGTTTGGACCACACAACACACACTCACTTTCTCTCTCTTTCACTCCCTTGTTATCTCTCTCTCTCTCTCTCTTCCTCCTTCGTACAGACAACACCCAAAAACCTCTCAAATTTCACGGATCAAAGGATCTAAGACCACCATTGTGCTCCTTGCAAGCCTAGGAACTCATTGGTACCATTTCCAGGTAAGGTAGCCTTTGATTTCACGTGAAACCCTAACCCCCGATTTAGGGTACTGTTAATGCACACATTAAATATTGTGTTTTTGGGAATTTTAAGCTCATAAGGAGTCTTAGAAGGTCTTCACGAAGCTCGGGGGTGTCTCGTAAGGTGGTTTTGGACGTTGAAAAACGTAGAACGAAGAAGTTGCAGAGGTGGCCAGACTTTCGAGGGTTCTCCAGCGAGATCAAGCGATCATTGGAACTCGAAATTGGTATAATGTTGTTCCTCTTGTCATAAGCTTTCATTTGGTCCAAGTTTCATGCATTTTGGTTGAGAAATGGCCGAGATATAGAGTTTAGAAGTTTTTCCGTTTTTCCGGTTTTCCGGCGACCGTTGCCGTCGCCAGAGCCAGAGGTTGAAGACGACGGAATATTCTGTCAAGTCTAACGGAATATTCTGACGCCATTAGTTATATTTAACAGTTACCGTTAAGATTTAACGGAATATTCCAACGGCGTTAACTGACGTCGTCAGTGCGCCTGGCACGTGGCCGCGCGTCTGGCCGTGCCTTCGCCGGCGTATGGGTGGTCGAAAAAAATTTCTAAAAATATGGGGATGTTCCTGAGGTTGTGTAGATCATGTTGGTATATTCAAATACCAAAATTGAGCAATGTATGAGAAGTTATTTTACAAATCTCGTTTATGTGCTTTAAATAACGTTTATTCAGTTACTTCTCATATAGGCGAGACCTACCCGAAGGACGAGCATAGCCAGGCTAGGCGCGGGGGTTACGACCCGGCTACATATCAGTGAGTGGGCTTTTGGTTTTCTATATATACCTATATACTTACTGTTTTTCCCAGAAAATGAATTTGAATGATTATATGATTTGAAACGCCATGCAAAGTATCTGCCTGTTTATTATGCATTAATTGTTGCATATATTTATGATTGGTGTTGTGGACGCACAAGTAAGTGTCAGGTAAGTTTATTTATTTGTTATGATGAGAAGGATGTGATATGATGAGGGCTCATAAATCTGCACCTTGATATTAGTGCTCCCGCCCAGAGTTAGGGCACAGTCCTTCACGTGATGTTCACCTCCCGCACCGTGTGCTCGCTTTGGATCCAAGTTAGGTGCACAGTCCTGTTGTATAGACCACTATAAGTGGGTTCGACTCGTAGGTGACCCACGATTATTTGCACAGTCTTCACGTGATCGTAGCACTAGAGCATATTTATTATATATTCAGTTATGTTGTGCAGAACACTAGAGGTGGTGTTGATTTGCATGCAGGGCATATGTTATATGATTAGGATTGATATGAGCTATAGATTCAGCCGAGGGCTGATTTGATTACCTGACATTCATTCATACCCATCGAGTTACGATTAGCATTCAGTGACAATACTTTGGCATGACATATTTTCCTGGCATGATTTTGATATATATATATATATATATATATATATATATAGTATAAACTTATTTCTGTGAAATTATACAGGTTTTATGGAGAGGAGTTATAACTTTGAGAAAAAGAAATGATTTTGAAAAAGCTTTGTTTTTGCCCACTCATGCTTTTGTTTTTCGCCCCTCCAGGTTCTAGGTAGTGTTCTTTGGTGGCTACGAGGTTTCTAGCGGAAGTTCTGACAGACCACCCCTTATGTAGAATACCCTTTGGTGTTATTTGAATTTATTACTTCCTGTTTGATGCACTTAGATTAGTTATGCTCTGGTTATGTAAACACACTTAATTCTCGCACTAGCACGTTATCTTAGCTTGGACTGCTAGTTGTTTGGTTTTAATTCATTTGTATTCCTCTTATTAATCATGTTTCCGCACTGTGTACATGGTTACGTCTCGCTCACATAACGCCCAACATGCCTCGATTTAGGTCTGGGTGTGTCACCTCAAGAGTTGAAAATGGTCATAAAAATAAATAAATATTTATAGCTAGCTAGTTGATTAAAGGCTTCATTCAAGTCATTGGGGATTGTTTAGTGGTGAGAATAGATTGGGTGATGAATAAAAGTAGATTACGTGTAGGATTTAAAACCCTTAAAAATATTAATAAAATAATAATAATAATAATAATAATAACTGGAGCTAATGTCCCCTTCAATATAAACAAAAATAATAATTGTTCACGGTTTTATTACCAACTACTAATGTCACATCTGATCGTGCACATCACACTTTGCAAATATGATGTATTTGACGTTTAGCCACTTATTCAAGTCTTTCGTGTTGAAATTAATAATGAAAGGATTAATTAAAATGAGTTTTTACGAAAAAGTTTAGACTAAATTTATTTTAACAAAAAATTGTGTTATAATTTTATTTAATAAAATTAAATTAAATTTTAATAAAAACGACAAAGAATTTTAAATTTTAACTAGCTTCTTGCCACGCGTATACGAGTGTGGCAATTGGCATTTTTATATTAAATTATGTCTTTTAATTTTTTTTAAAGTAACTATTTTATATTTTTATTAAAAAATTATTCAGAAAATAAAAGAAGCAAAACCATGAAACCACCCACTAATATAGAAGTTTTTTTTTAATTAAAGTTTTAAATTTAAAATTCATTCAAAATTAAAATGTGGTGAATTATTTTAAATTCTTATGGTTCAATTGTAATTTTTCGAATTCTTGAAGGACAATTTTTGGTATTTTGAATGTTTCACATTTTTATCCTTCTCACTATATATATATATAGATGAAAATGACACCATTTTAATATGAAAAAAAAAATGAACCTAACGCGTAGGATTCGTGCGTCCATCACATACTCTATTTTTGAAACTGAACACTATTTATGAAATTAAGACACTATTTATGAAACTAAATGGCATTACACTATTTATTGTTCAGTTTCATAAATAATGTCTAGTTCTTGATCATGTTTTCATAAATAGTGCCTAGTTATTGGGTCCAGTTTAATAAATAGTGTATGGTAATCGGTATAGTTTCATAAATATTGTCTCTTTCTTGGTCCGGCTTCATAAATAGTGTCTAGTTATTGGTCCACTTCGTAAATAGTTCGTAGTTCTTGGTTCAGTTTCATAAATAGTGTCTAGTTGTTGGTCCAGTTTAATAAATAGTGCATAGTCCAATTTCATAAATAGTGTATAATCCAGTTTTATAAATAGTTTCCACCTATTGGTTTAGTTTTAGAAATAGTGCCTAATTCTTTGGTTTCGTTTCATAAATAGTGTTTACTTATTGATTTAGTTTCATAAATAGTATCTACATATTGGTCTAGTTTCACAAATAGTATTTACTTATTGGTCAAGTTTTATAAATAGTGTCTAATTCTTGGTTTAGTTTCATAAGGTTTGAAACTTAGACCCCTTTTGGTCTTGTAAAAGCGCCCATTGCGTTGAAAATGATGAACCCAAAAGTGATCCTCTAGATAAAAACCTTGAGAAGATTATGTCCTCAGTAATTGGATTTAAAAAGTTATTTTCAATTACCAAATTAAAATTCCCTCACATTTTTTACATACCTACAATAATTAAATGTAGCTCTCTATTCAATTTCTTTAGCTTGGGTGTCATATTAGAGAAAAAATTTCTTATCGCCATGATACAAATGGTACACCACGTGTTATTATGTAATTGGTAGGAAATTTTATTTCTTATATTATTAATTTTTTAACACAATAATTTCACCACTTGTATAAAGACACATGGTGTACTACCCTATGTTCTGGACACATTAAAAATTCTCTCATCATCTTAACTACTATTGAGAAACAACACCACAAAAATTAATAAGTAACCTTGCCTCAAGAATTTAAGTGTTTATATATATATCATCTCCATATCAACGAGTTTTGAATCATATGTAGTACTTCACATTTCCATTTAGTATAGAGCACTATTGGTGCAAGATTCATGTGACATCCCGTCCCGAATTTTCTATACGTCGAAGTGAAAGGACGATTTTGCCCTTACCTACGCGCGAACGGGTACGTTTTGGACTTAGTTTTGGGCCTTGGGTGTCTTGAGTAATTAGGCCCAAAAAGGTTGGGCCGGTGGTAATTGAAATCATATAAACGTATACACACGCACGCAAGGCACACACGTGCACCGTTTCTTTTTCCTGTTTCTGTTCTTATCTCTCTTCTCGAATACTCTCCTTCTTCCTCACTATTTCACACGGACCTACACCAAGAACTCGATCGAGGCACGGATCGACCTCAAAGATAGCTTGTTTAGACTTCTGGGAACTTGGTAAGTGTAGTCCTATTAGTAGTTTAGCTCGGGACACCGTAGAACTTAGGGAAACCCGAGTTTTTCATAAGGGTACTGTTCATCATCTTCTTCGTGGCTTTGTTTTAGGTGAAAACAGGATCACCAATCATCTTAGAACTGTCCCACGAGGCTCGGAGTACCTCGGTGACAAGGTTTGGACGTCGGGATCACTAGTTTCAAGTGTGGCCGGTTTTGGAGAAATTCCCCGAGGAATTTCCAGTCGCTTTTTGAAGGATTTGAAGGTATATTCGTGTTCTACATTGAATTTAGAGCATGTAGGAAGAAAAATGGACGAAAAAGGATGAAAAATGAGTGAGATATGGGAGTTTGAAGGTTCGCCGGAAACCGGTCGCCGGAAAAACCAGTCCGGCGACGCGAGGAAGAAGAAGATGCGCGTGGGGGGCGCGTGACCCCGTGGACCCCTGGGCGCGTGGGGGCGCGTGAGACACCCCAAAATTATTTTAAAAATATCACGACGTTCGTGACGTCGTGTAGGTCGCGTTGGTATATTTATATACCAAAATTGACCTTCGTATGAGAAGTTATTTACGTAGTCCGTTTATGTGCTTTAAATTCGTTACGTTTCGGTAATATGTCAAAATATGAATCGACGATCCGACCGTTGGATCGTCACCAAAATTTAGTATGTTGTAGTACATAATATTTGAGGAATGTAGGAATTTACGGATCGGGAATCCGTCTAACGGATCTTCCCGAATTGGAATTGTAAGTTTGTAAATAAAACGTTAACCGCCACTTGGTTTTGGCAATTGGCTGAGATCCAACCGTTGGATCGTAACGAAACTTTGGGATATTGTTCTAGAAGCTTAATGTGGATTATTGGAAGTGATGGATCGAAGATTCGTGATACAGATCTTCCGGATCAAATTCGTAGGGATGCGTTTATTATAAATTTCATATTCTCTCAGTACGGATTCTGAGATATGAATTGATATTTATGCTAGGCAGTGATCAATTGGAATCATTTGGGATATCTTGAGAGTTGTGCTAGGGGGCTATAGCGTGGAGTCCAGGTGAGTGGGCTTTGTTTTCAGTATATATATAAATGACGTTTTTCCCAGAAACGTAAATTGATTGATTTATGAATTGATTGGATTTGATAATTAGATTGCCATGTCGCATGCTTACTATAATGTATAATTATGATTATAATTGCATTCATTATGCACTGACGCCGAGGACGGCCGGCAAGTCAGGTAAGTACTGTGATAGTGCTTGAAATGATGATA
Organism: Crataegus laevigata; assembly: GCA_963580275.1. Taxonomy (NCBI): domain Eukaryota; kingdom Viridiplantae; phylum Streptophyta; class Magnoliopsida; order Rosales; family Rosaceae; genus Crataegus; species Crataegus laevigata. The sequence goes on along the minus strand of OY756948.1, from coordinate 8,237,873 downwards.
AGTGTTGTGGTAATGTTTGAAATGTGATAGATTGTGATTTAGTTAATCACCTGCACCTCGGGTGTTGTGCTCCGCCAGAGTAGGGCCTAGCCTTCACGTGATCGTTCACCTCACGCACCGTACGCTCAACTTGGATCCAAGATAGGTGCCTAGCCTGTCGTACAGACCACAATAGGTGGTTCCGACTCGTTGGTGACCCGCGATTCGTCGCACAGCCTTCACGTGATCGTAGCACAGAGCGTAATATTATACACCTAGCCTGTCGTACAGACCACAATAGGTGGTTCCGACTCGTTGGTGACCCGCGATTCGTCGCACAGCCTTCACGTGATCGTAGCACAGAGCGTAATATTATACACCTAGCCTGTCGTACAGACCACAATAGGTGGTTCCGACTCGTGTGCAGGATGATGATGATAGTGATAATGATGATTGATATTATTGAGTATGTTTGATCAGCTATAGAGTCAGCCGTACAGGTCATTAGAGGTGACTCCGGTTGATAGGGCACTAGGGACACCCTAGTTTTATATTACTTGCCTGATGATGATAATGATTTCTGTGTTGGTATATCGACATGGTCTATTGTTACGTTTTGATAACGAGATTTGATGTTAAGACGAGTTTTCGTATATAAGTTTATATACGTACTATTTTATGGGAAAATTATACTGATTTTCAGCGAGGGGTTATTTATGGAATTATGAAATGGTTTTGGAAAACTTTGTTTTTGCCCACTCACATTTTAAGTTTTTCGCCCCTCCAGGTACTATGTAGCAACGTCGTGGACGGCTAGCGAGGCACCGAGGCAGTTCTGACAGATCACCACTTATGTAGGATTTCTTTTACTTATGCTTGACTGCACTCGACCTAGTACGCTCTGAATACGTATAAGTATTAAATTATTTCTAGCACACATCCTTACTTAGGTTGTTAGATTTCGATTTTAATAAATTCGTACTACGTCATCGATCTTCGCTTCCGCACAGCGCACATGGCTACGTCGCACTCACGTGACGGCCAGCATGCCCCACTTTCGGGTCGGGGTGTGTCAATTCAGCGGTCCAAATAACTGTTGATAAAAAAGTAAATAATTAATAGTCAACAATAATATTAATATTACCAATAGATCTGTAAAATATCAAAAGGAAATGCCTATATCAACAGTGAGGTCTTCGGGCGAGATGTAATTTAAAAGAAGTTTATGTAGTCAATTCTGTTCTTTTAGACTACGATTCAAGAAAATTGTGGTCACTCACCGCTCTATTTTAATTCATTTGTAAAAAATCATTTAACTTTTGTTGTTGTACTTTCTCATTCACGGTTGAATTAAGAGCAAACGGTAAATAATTACAATTTTTCAGACTCAGAAAAACAAGACTATATTTAGAAGGAAGTGCATGGTCTTGGTTAGAACTTACCACTGAGCTCGTCGCCAATTGAACGCTGCTGGTTGTTTTTCCCTTGGTGTCAACCAAAAAAAGTAGCGTCTTTTCCTTTTCTGCATGTTAACGTAGCAAGATACCGTGGGCTATACCCATATATTAGTGCTCCAACCCTTCGCAATCGTCCAACCATCTGAGACTGAGACCCATACAGTAGTGCCTTAACCCGTTGTATACCTAGTATCTCTGTATATATGTATTTGTTAGTATTTTCATCTCCTTTTTCTCTATTGACAAGACAACATATTGCTTCTTTTTTTTTTGACAACTTAATGTGCTTTTTTGACAAGACAACACATCGCTTTTTTATTTTGACAATTTTTATGTGTATTAATGAGGAAAGGAAAAGCCGTTTGTAGGATGCAATTGATTCAAGCTTATCCTATCGACCCAAAAAAACCGGCTCTTAAATTTTTTTTCTACAATTCGACGAAAGATAAAGTTTTTCATTCCATCACATATGGATAAGACCAGCACCCTCTTCGGGGGAATACACATATCTCATTTTTTTTACAAATAAATTATCTTCATAGGTTAAATTCTATAATTAAAACGGTTTAAATTCTTGATTTTTACTTGAAGATCATCAATATAAAAAATTCTTTAATTTTTATTTAAAGATCATCAATATAGATTTTTTTTTTAAATCGCAGATCATTTAGCTATTCAAAATAATATACAGTTTATTATAAATATATTTCTATTTTTAGATAGCTCAAGAAGATGAAGCATAGATAGGGAGAGAGAGAGAGAGAGAGAGAGAGAGAGAGAGAGAGAGAGAGAGAGAGAGAGAACAAACTATTTGTTATTTCTATTTCTCAACAATTAGCATTCTAATCTACAAACTTCAATTTTATCTCAATACAACAATCTCACAAATCTAATCAATATATATAAATTAACTAACTAATATAGGATTGTGAAAAGTGTCAACAACCTAATACATCGCATTTTTCATCATATCCCTAACAACTTTAAGTACTCACATCATCGCTATGTCCTCTTTTGGTGTCTTCTAAAGTTATTTAGATATTTTTACGACAGATAATGCTAGATACACCAAAATTTTAAACTAATTCACCAACTAAATTATGTGTCATCAATAAAAAATAAATAAATACGTTAATTAATACTTAAGTAATAATTCAGCCATTAACAATCACATCATTTAGTTTACAAAATTTAGTGCAAAAATTAAGGCTCATTATCTTTATAGCGTTTTTACATAAGCGAATAAAATGAGGGGAATGAGAATTTCACTCATTCCAAGTGATTCAGGGAATGAAAATATATTTAGGACCCATCCAAAATGGGGAACTTGATTCTTGATTTCTCCTAAATCGGACTACCAAATAATAGGTAGTATTTGGATTCCAAGAGAGAGACTCCATCCGAAATCCATTTTTTCTACCTAAAATATCCTTATCTCCTTTAACCTTTTAACTCTGTCTCTGCTTCATTCTGTCGAAGGAATGTTATGCAGCTTTCATGGCCTGCGGAATTATGCAGGATTCATGACTAATATCAAGACTATTGCTACAAAATCAGTTTTGAAACTGTATGTAGAATCAGTTTAATTGTATTCTTTATTACTAGAATTAGTTCAATCCATCCTTGACCATTTTTGTAGAATCAGTTCAATCATTTATCGACTATTTTTACAGAATCAGTTTAACCCGTCATCGACCATTTTTACAAAATCAATTCAATCAGTTATCAACCATTTTTGCAGAATTAGTTCAGCCCATCTTCTACCATTTTTTTTTTCCAGAATCAGTTTAACGCGTCTTGGCGTCTTCGACCATTTTTGTAAAATCTGTCCAACTTATCTTCGACCATTTTTACTGACACACTCGTACCTGAAAGTAGGGCATGATGGCCGTCACGTGAGTGTGACGTAGCCAAGTGCGCTGTGCGGAAGCGAAGATCGATAACGTAGTACGAATTAAGTAAAAACGAAATCTAGCAACCTAAATACGAATGTGTGCTAGAGATATTACAATACTTATACATATTCAGAGCGTACTAGGTCAGTGCAGTCAAGCATGAATAAAAGAGTTTAATTACACCCTCGGTGCCCTACATATGTCAAATCTGTCAGAAAGGCCGGAAGATCCTCGAAGTGCCAAACTCAGGAATTCAAGCAATCTAGAACCTGGAGGGGCAAAAAACAAAAGGGAATGGGTCAGCAAAAACAATTCTTTTCAAAATCAATCTTTTCTCAAAAGTCTAGCCCCTCTCCATAAAACCTGTATAGTTCCCAGAAAATAATACGTACATATATATCACAACCTTTTCAGCATAAAACGTTTTCAAAGTATCTCAATATATGCCGTGCAATGCATTTCAATGCCATCCAAATCTCATAAACAATGCCATGCAATGCATTTCAGTAACCATAACGCTACTATATGTCATCTCAGCCCTCGACTATTAATATAGCTCATAACATCTCTATCTCATCATTGTAAATACGCTGCACATACATCAATATCTCATCATATCATCATCATCATCACTGTATCAATAATAAATGCTCTAGTGCTACAATCACATGAAGACTGTGCGAATGAACGCGGGTCACCTACATGTCGTACCCACTCAAAAGTGGTCTATACGACAAGACTGTGCACCTACTTGGATCCCAGGCGAGCATGCGGTGCGGGAGGTGAACAACACGTGAAAAACTGTGCCCCTATCTCTGAGCGCGAGCACTAACATTATGTGCAGGTTTATGAGCTAACATATCACATCATATCTCGTCGTATCTCATATGTATCAACTGTTCGTTCTCAAATATGCATGTACCTACCTGGTACTTACCTGGCGTCCTCTGCACGAACATATGCATGAAATGTATATATGAATACTCATGCATCAAATCAAGTCACATGCATATCATAAAAACGTAATTTTCATTTAAAATGTGATTCTGGGAAAAATCATTATATATATATATAGGTTATACGGAAAATAATACTGCCCACTCACTGGTAAGTCGCTGGGTCGTAGCCCCCACGTCTAGCCTGGCTACGCTCGTCCTCGGAATACGTTTCACCTATATGAGAAATTACTAAAAATACGTTATTTAAGCACATACACGCAAATACGGAAATAACTTCTCATACATAGCTCAATTTTGGCATACGAATATACCAACGCGACCTACACGACGTCACGGACGTCGTGGAATTTTTAGAAAAAATTATAAAGCTCGCACGCGCCCCCACGCGCCAGGAAGGCCACGGGGCTACGCGCCCCCCACGCGCGGCACGTACACGCCACGTGTCATCCCTGTCAGGGTTCACCAGACTGGTTTTTCCAATGACCGGAAAACTTTCGTGTGTGATTTCTCACTCGTTTCTCAACCATTCTTCGTGAAATTTTCACCAAAATGTTCTAAATTGAGAGTAGAACAAGTCTATACCTTCAAAAACTTCGAACACCAACGAGAATCTTGTCGGAAAATCTCCAAAGATTCAGCCTCCCTTGTTCTCGACGATCCCGATGTCAAAGTTTAGCAAACGAACGTCTCCGAGCCTCTAGAGGACCCAACAAACACTAATGTGATCTTAGATTTTCCGAAAACGTAACGTATAAAAAGTTGATGAATAGTGCCATTTATAAACCTTGAGTTTTGGACGTGAAATCGTTGTAGTTCTTGCTTGAAAATGGTATGGTTGAGTTCGTATGGCCTTCACGAGCATGAATATGTAATTTGTTTCTTCGATCTACAAGGTTTTGATGGGTTTGTGTGTTGTGCCGTGCCTAAAATGGTAGAGAGAGAGAGAGAGACAGTCGAGAGGTAGAGAGAGAGGTCTGAGAGTGACTGAGAGAAGAGAGGGAGAGTGTCGGTGGACCAAGACCACCAATCACACAAATATCTTTCTAACTTTTCATTGGCCCCCAATAACTTGGATAATTATATAATTGACCCAAAAATTATTAAACTCATGCATAAACGTTCGCCCGAACTCAAGGGCATAATAGTCATTTCATAACGTCGAAATAAAAATCCCGGGATGGGTTGTTACATTTACAGAATCAGTTCAACCCGTCTTCGACTATATCTATAGAACCAGTTCAATCAGTCCTCGACATTTTTGCATAATTAGTTTAACCTATATTCGACTATTTTTGTACTATTAACTCAACCCGTCCTCGACCATTTTTTTTTTCAAAATCAGTTTAACCTGTCTTTTGACCATTTTTGCAGAATTTTAAAATTCTAAAAAAAAAAATTGGAGGTCTTTAGAGTTGTTGTTTCATTGTGTCTAGGGTGTTCCACCACCTTCCTTTGTTTGAATTTGATTAATTTTTTTTTAAAGAGAAAGGAAAATGAAAGGCTATATACGAAGGAAGTAGGGGCAAAAAAAGAATCCCCTTAATAAAATTGTTCAACAGCAACAACAATAAGGGGAGGGAAGGAAAATTTCTTCCTTCCTTGCAGTTTCTCAACATTAATAATCTACTTATCAACTTGCTTCAATAACTCTTCTTGTGCATTCTTCTTCTTTGCTAGCGAAGCTTTTTTTTCCTCTTGGTATTCTAATATAAATTTGTTGAAAATAGTTTTTGCTGCTAAAACGTAAAAGTAGGCTATCAGATGAGTATAGAGAGAAGGAAAAATCGGGCAAATATTTATAAAAGAGAACGGGAATAAAAGATGAATGAGATAGAACTATGAAAAGACTTTACCATTATAAAGGTAATTTCCGTAAGTTCAACTCCAAAGAAAAAAAAGGGAATAATGTCATCATCCACATTTATTAACTTTTATCTCTCCTTGAAATATTTTATAAGTGTTGATTTAGTATTAAAAGTTTACTTATGTGTTATTTTTTCTAAAAAATTATCTCCACTAAAAAATAAAAAATTGAAAGAATAAAAGTTTTGTTAAAATAATTAGCATATAAATAGATTAGTTAAAACATGGGCATTTTAGTAATCACATTAGTGTTCATTTCGATTTATATGAATTAGTAAACAGATTATATAGATCAAGATCATTCATACTCTGATTCCATACAATTTTAGTAAATAACTCGGACATGAATCTGATTTTGATTTCATCTTATTGCAATTCCTCTCTCAAACTAATTGACACACCCTGACCCGGAATGTCGACCTAGACTCCAAATTAAGCTGTGCTGGTCGACACTAGGAAGGTGACGAAGTCATGAAGTGTAGTGATGTGGAAAATGTGAATAAATTTAAACCTAAAGGTGCCTAATTACAAGAGATGTGCTGGTGAGTGGGAATGAACCCAATTCACATGTGAAGTTAGAGCATAAGTAAAGTACAGTAAAGTAGGATGAGAATTATACCATTGAAGATAACCACCTATACCAAGATTTGCCAGGAATCTTCATCGATACGAAAGCTCAGCTATTAAAACCTGGAAGGGCCAAAAACAAGGGTGAGTGGGCCTAAAAATAAAGGTTTGCAAAACTTTTTTGAAAACATAATAACCCATCGCTGTAAAACAAGTATAGTTTCCAAGATATACATACTACGTATAGTAAGAAAATACTTATCGTAGCCTGCAACATTTCAAGGATCCATTACAAAGCAATATTTCGCAGGTAAGTACATGACATCCATAATCATATAATCTCGCATAAGCCAACAAGTCGTATTGAAAGCTCATTGACACATGCTGACACACGAGTTCATGCAGAGTTATTCTAACATGAAAAGGACTGGGTGTAACAATAATATACGTTCTAGTACTACAATCACGTGAAGACTGACATTATGCGTAGCACATAAGAGTCCTAATTGCCTATAGCAATCTAGGACATGACTGGCACCTACAATGGATCCAAAGTGAGCGTAAGGTGTGATGTGCACATACACGTGAAAGACTGGCCCGGACGAGTACTAACACCGGTGCAGCAAACGATGAGCTGATAACATAAACATAGTTATGCAATGGTAAAATGATAATTTAATAATTCACTAACCCTAATCAATGAAATACTTTTCGTAGCCGTAAAGTTAATTAAGGCATCCCGTAAGATGTATAATGATTTTCTAATTCTCAACGTTACGTCATTTCATATAAACTTTAATTTAATTACAGCAATCATATAGAAAATTCATCATTAGATGTATATATGGAAACTAACTAAATATATTGTATATATCAAATAAAAGACTCACTCACAGATCATGTCGTCAACTCGAACCAGCCTCATAGTATCGAGAGTCCGTGCAATACGTTTTGCCTAAAAACGAAACCATTTAGGTAAATATAACATACTAATGTAATTACATGTTTTTGTACCATTTGGATTCGGCACGTTGAGAAACCTTAAGAGGGACCTCGAGTTCCTTCACGCGCCGCCACGGGCCACCACAAGGTGGTTACTCGTAAGGCTAGGCGCCGCCGCATGCGCTGATCTGAGTTTCCAGAAAGGTTGTTAGTGCTGCTGTCACAGTACCTCCAACGGAAGCGCGTATGCTCCACGCGCTAATCACTGTTGCAGCACGCACCTGTGAGTGCAGGCCTAGCTACTTGCCTTCTTCGCAAGGCCAGATTTTCCAGATTTTCTTCCTAACTTTTAGAGCTAATTTCTAGCTCGATTCTTAACCAAAATTGATGATACAAGAACCAAATTAAAGCTAGAAATGTAGGGAATTGATCTATACCCATTGGAAGCCCAGTCGTGATCGGTGTTGGTCAAGAAATTTGTCTAAAAGTGGTTAAATGGCCACAATTCAATTTTCCATAATTTTGGGAAAATGATTCCCTGAGTTCAATCTGTCCCAACAGCCTACCAAAACATGCCTAAAACCTCAAACTTTTTCATAGGCCACAGAAAGAAATGAAGGAGCGAGTTCCTGAGACTTACCAGGATTGTGACAAGCGAAGTTTCGTCGGAAAAACCTCGGAGTTCGTACAGAGGTCGAAATTCCTTGAGTTTAAGTTCCTACGAGTTTCTATCCTCATTTCAAGGCCTGAAAATGTGTGATGATGGTCAGAGGACTCACAGAGTGGCAATGATGGTGGTGTGTATAGTGACGGCTTAGTGATGCGTTGATGCACAAAAAGCTGAGAGAGTTTGAGAAAGTTTTAAGTGAGAGAGATAGTAAGGGAAGAGAGAAGATAGAAGTTGGGTTGGTGGCCTGGAAGGGTGGTTCACCGGAGAAGATGGTGGTATGGTTGGTTCCCAGCCTTTTTGGCCCCTCTGCAAATAGAGGAAAATAGAATAATAGAAGAGAGAAAAAGATAACTCGAGAGTTAAGGCACACGGGGGAATGGGGAGAGAATGAGTTATGAGTCCCACTGGCTCACAAAGCAATGTCACAAAAGAACAAAACAGAAAAATATCCCCGTGTTGTGAAATTACCAAAATGCCCTTCAATTCGTAGTTCCATAAAATCTTCATCATAGCTCCAAATTTGATTCCGCGTGCGCCTACATATTCGTATCATCGAGTACTTTGAGAATACGATAAAATAGTAACTCATACGCGTCACAAAAAGATAGTCAATGAAAGTCAATGATCTCACCCCTAGGGCATTTTTGTCAAAACACTCTTTTAAAATTTATAAAATCGTAAAATTAGGGACGGGTTGTTACCCTGATTACAGATTAGTAATGAGCCATTATAGGAGTGAAGCACATGTAACATTGATTCCCATTTTTTAAGAAAAAATGAATCAGAGTAGTATTATATAAACTAACGATCTATGTACCTATGTATAGAGGGTTTAAACCCTAGGTTGAGGATCTACAAATTAATGTAGTTAATTAGGTAATTATCTTTTGTGATAGTGATATTTACACATCTATTTTTATCTCATACGTACTCTTTTTAATTTTTTGTTATTCATCTTTTTCAATTCATTTGATCCGACGACCGAAAATTGAAAATAAGGTGTGAGAAGTAATAATAAGTGTGTGGATGACGTTACCTTTATGAGATTAATTTTGAATAAAAAAATTAGTTTAGTTTATTTTTATTTTTTGTAGTTTAGTTCAATAAATAATTTCGTATTTTGAAATAAGTTATTGGTCATTTTAATCTTGTTAAAAGATTTTTCTTTAATTAAAGTTATAAAAAATTCAATTTCTCACCAACTAAAATCACTACTTATTGTGAAATTTCTCTTTACTAAGTCCTCCAGAATAGTGCAAAATTTTAATTTATTGGGCACCAACAAGTTGTGAGTATTATTTCTTTCTTTCTAAGAATTGCACATACATATATCACATCCCTTACTTATAATATATATTCGCTATATAAATTTCATTTTCGAAATTTTTTAATTTCATTATCTTAACTAAATGACTGTCGATTCAAATATTTTTTTTAGAGATGGCTTTCAAATAAAGATAAAAAAAAATTGAATAGTTCCAGTTATATAATTTATCCAGTGATAAAATTTATTCGTAAAGGGATAGAATAAATGTACACCTTTATAAGGAAAGCGAGTATTATCTTCTTTTCTTTTTTTATTGTACCGTTTGGATCATTGAAGTTATATAGAGAATCGGCTCTACAACAAATGCACTTTTTATTTTTATTTAAATAAGGATCCCAGTGAATAAATACCTGGCATTGAGTCAGGCCATTTAGCAGCTAGCATTAAGTCGGCCTTTTAGCTGCTAGCGTTGAGTGGCCATTTGTTTGTCTACATGTTAACGTATAAATCTGCCCAAAGTCTTAGTGCTGATCAAAATATATAGTTTAATACAATCCGCCCAGTTAAGAATTCCAACTTGGGAAAGAAAACAATATTATCTTCTTATAGTATCGAAAGATCTTATCAATAATGCTATAACAAGACAACGGTAATGATAGAAATAGTCTTCTAATTTATGTAAAACTATCTTCTTAAGCGCTGCTTTCCCATTTAATTCTGCATGGTTCGACTCCCCACCTACTAGAGAAATTAAATTTGTAGAAAAAAATTTAGTGAACTAAATGACATGGAGATTGATAATTGGATTATTACTTAAACATTGATAAATGTGTTCATTCTTATTAGTGACACATCATTTAGTTTGCAAATTTTATCTACAAATTTAGTCTCTCTAGCATTACCCCTTTTTTATTTGGATAATGTTAGGAAGATTAATTTTGTAGACAAAATTTTGGAAAACTAAATTATATGAAAGTTGATGATTAGTTTATTACTTAAAAACGTGTTTATTCTTATTAGTGATACATCATTTAGTTTGCAAATTTATCTACAAATTTAGTCTCCCTAGCATTACCCGTTTTTTATTTGGATAATGTTAGGGAGATTAATTTTGTAGACAAAATTTTGGAAACTAAATGATATGAAAGTTGATGATTAGTTTATTACTTAAGAATTGGTAAACGTGTTCATTCCTATTAGTGACACATCTTTTAGCTTAAAAATGTTGTCTTTAAATTTAGTTAGAGTAACTCCACCGGTGGGTATTGCTCGGTGGACAAGGGAGAAACAAGGGCTCGAGGCCCTGTGGATTGGCTTCAGCATGAAAGGGCCCGAGCGACGGGCCCGTGAAAACTTGACTGGCCCAGCCACCTAGTGGATGATGACGTCAGCCTAAAGTCACGCCATTATTATTATTTTTTTTGTTAGGCGCGTGCACCCCACTCGTGCGTGAGGGCGCGTCGCCCGACAACTTTTCAGAAAAAAAAAAAAAAAAAACTTTTCAGTCTTTGTTTCTTACCGTTGGGAAGCCACGTGGCTTCCCACAGTCTGTTCGATCCCAACGGATCTTTAATTTCCACCGTCCGATTTTCAATGGTAATAAAAATAAAAATAAAACTTATTTAATATCAACCGTTGGATCTCAGATCAACGGTTGATATTATTCTGCTTTATAAATTAAAAAAAAAAGAAAAAATAGTTTAAAAATCAGAAATGTTACCGTTGTGACACGTGGCACAATCTAGAGTGTTGGAATTCAATTTTTTTAAATCCAACGGCAGAGATTAATTAGTTGAATAAAAAATTAAAAAAATTGTAAAAAATCTGTAAATTTTTTTATTTTTTTTACTTTTCTATAAATACCTTGTCATTAACATCTACCTTACACCACAATTCCATATTTTCTCAACTATTTCTCCTCACATTCCTATCTTTCTCTCAAAGTTTGAAGCCAATTTTTTTTAAAATAAAATGAGTACTGCTGCAAGTACGAATTGGACGTTTCTTGAAGATGTTGCGTTGTGTGCTAGTTGGGTTAAAATTACTCATGATTCACTTTCGGGTAATGAGATGCAGTTGCGAGAAATGTGGAGTCTTATTCATACCATTTATATTGAGAAAATGGGTGGGCAAATAACCAAAGATTCACTCTTCAGTCGTTGGAAATTACTTAATATATCGTTTAGTTTGTGGAGAGACGCCTTGACACAAGCTAGTGCTAATCTTCGAAGTGGGGAAAGTTTAGCGGATCAGGTAACAATATATTATTTATTTGTTTGTATTATTTAATTGTTAGCTACTTTCATTATAATTATTTGTTAGCTACTTTCATTATAATTATTTGTTAGCTACTTTCATATTATTTATTTGTTTGTATTAATTATTTGTTACCTATTTTCATTATAATTATTATGTTGTATTATTTAATTGTTAGCTACTTTCATTATAATTATTTGTTACCTACTTTCATTATAATTATTTGTTAGCTATTTTCATTTTATTTATTTGTTTGTATTAATTATTTGGTACCTATTTTCATTATAATTATTATGTTGTATTATTTATTTGTTAGCTACTTTCATTATAATTATTTGTTGCCTACTTTCATTTTAATTATTTGTTAGCTATTTTCCTATTATTTATTTGTTTGTATTAATTATTTGTTACCTATTTTCATTATAATTATTATGTTGTATTATTTATTTGTTAGCTACTTTCCTTATAATTATTTGTTACCTACTTTCATCATAATTATTTATTCTCCCACATTGTATAGGAACTTCAAGCACAAGCTTGGCAGGAGACTTATAGCACCAAATGCATCCGGCTTTTGCACAAAGTAAGAATCATGGTTGCAAACAAGGCCCATGATTCTGTTGAACAAATGTCGTTCCATTCTAAAACGACGTCGGAAGTACGTATCAGGGAATGCACTGTTCCGAACAAAATAATCGTCCAAGAGCTCCTGACCTCGTCGTTGCCTGTTTCTATCAATGTTTCCAGCACGGTTGGGCCTGCAGATCTGAGCCACACCTTGGATAACTCGACGGGAATGTGAGGCTCGTGCCATTCTTGATTCGTCATCTCTCCGTCTACGCTCATCATCCTCTTCCATCTCATTTTGGGCCCAATCCCCAGCATTGAACATTCTTTCTGATTGGTTAAACAATTCTTCCTCTTCTTGATCGATTTCCCACATCATCTTTGAAGAAGAAGACATTGGTGAACAAGGAAGCAGAAACTATGAATAATGATAGGGATTTTGGTGAAAAAGGAAGCAGAAACTATGAATAATGACAGGGATTTTGGTGAAAAAGGAAGCAGAAACTATGAACAATGAAAGTGATTTTGGTGAAGAATGAAGCAGAAACTATAAATAATGATAGAGAGCTTGAGAAAATTGGTGTGAGATTTCTGAGGATGGAGGGTTTCATTATATGGAGGATTTGGGCAAGGATTAGGTTGTAGATAATGCCACGTGGCATGCCGTCATTCGTTAAAAATATGGTGGAAATCTATCCTCAAAGATTGTAATCGGATTGTGACACGTGGCACGACGTGATTGGTTACAAATCTTATCGGAAATCCATCACCAATAATTGTCTTTTCAGATAATGACACGTGGCATAACGACAACGATTAAAAATCTTATCGGAAATCCACCACCAATAATTGTCTTTGCAGATAATGACACGTGGCGCAACGAGAACGATTAAAAATCTTATTCGAAATAACAAATAAAATTATTTTGAATTTTTTTATTATTGGTATTCGCTTTTCGGATAATGACACGTGGCACAACGAGAACGATTAAAAATATTATCCGAAATTACAAATAAAATTATTATGTATTATTTTATAAATAAATAAAATACTAATATTTTATTGCCAATTGCCAGGGTTATTCAAGTGCATGGGTGGAGATGCAAAAAGGCTATTGACAGGGGAATACACTGTTCATTAAGGCAGTTACTGTTCACTAGGTGGATTGAATAGTGTATTGCCTGGGGGGAGGGCTCCTACACTGGAGTTGCTCTTATATCATTAATTTTTTTTATTAGCATCCCACATAATGTTGAATGCACCTCACACTAAAATTTAATATTAAATGACTTATACTCTCTACTGTGCAATGACAATTTTAACCTCATAAAGTTTTAAAATAATAAGAAATTTCTAAATACACCCCAAATTAAAGTAACATATTATTATCTTCTTCAATTCTCAATCCCCTCTCACACTTCATTGTAGAACAAAACCCTAATTGTCACATCCTGGCCTGAGGCGGATCACTTCCTGGGCCCACTCCACCACCATAGCACGATATTGTCCGATTTGGGTCCCGACCACGCCCTCACGGTTTTGTTTCTGGGAACTCACGAGCAACTTCTTAGTGGGTCACCCATCATGGAAGTGCTCTAGCCCTCTTCTCACTTAACTTCAGAGTTCTTACGAAATCCGAAGCCAGTGAGCTCCTAAAAGGCTTCGTGCTAGGTAGGGATGGGAATATACATTTAAGGATCACTCCCCTGGGCGATGTGGGTTGTCACAATCCACCCCCCTTAGGGGCCCGACGTCCTCGTCGGCACACTTCCGACCAGGGATAGGCTCTGATACCAATTGTCACATCCCGGCCCGGGGCGGATCACTTCTCGGGCCCACTCCACCACCGTAGCACGATATTGTCCGCTTTGGGACCTGACCACGCCATTGTGACAACCCACATCGCCCAGGGGAGTGATCCTTAAATGTATATTCCCATCCCTACCTAGCACGAGGCCTTTTGGGAGCTCACTGGCTTCGGATTCCGTAGGAATTCCGAAGTTAAGCGAGAAGGGGGTTAGAGCACTTCCATGATGGGTGACCTACTAGGAAGTTGCTCGTGAGTTCCCAGAAACAAAACCGTGAGGGCGTGGTCGGGACCCAAAGCAAATAATATCGTGCTACGGTGGTGGAGTGCGCCCGGGAAGTGATCCGCCCTGGGCCAGGATGTAACACTAATCAATGAAACTACGAATACATTAATTGAGAAAATTTATTTTTGACGAATGACACACGAAATCAACAATTCGGAAGCTTCACATGAGGAAAAACTTCATATAGTTCACTGTTTTAGTGATTTGGACAACATCGGCATCCCTATATGTAGTAAGAGATAAATCTTTCGACGAATAGAATTTAGGGTAAAATTGGAGTCATTTGATAAATGGTTTGCATATGTGAATTTAGGGTAAAATCAGATTCATTATATATACTACAAAGTGCAAAAGAATTGCTACGCATACAAAGTACTTGCGGCCTGCCTATATCAGGTTTTATAGGAGGAAATAAATTTAAGGTTGTATGTCATATCATTCCAAGTGCCTGGAATTGTATGTGCATCGTAGTCATGCAGAATGCTCTCAACAATTTCGAGAGAAAATAATCATCGTAAGACATTTATGATCATTTTTCTCCTTCTTTTCCCCTTTTATTGCTGTTCTTATACCTTCCATAGGCTGATGCTTGTCCATGTATTGAAATTGTTGTTGGTGTAGGATTTGCTCGAAGTACCCAAAGCAAAAGCAAATACTCCTAAGTCAATTTAATTGATAAAAATTAAAAATGAGTGTTATAAGATGGATGTGAAGAATGTGGAGTGTATGTAGGAAATGCACTGTGCATGTAGAAAATGTGAAGTGTATGTCGAGAGTGTGGAATGTGATGGTATTATGAGGAAGTATGTAATGTGTATTAAGAGAATTTATAATTAAAAAAAATAAATGTAGGATATATTAAGTATGTGAAGTATAATCAATACTATGTGGGCTGTTAATTTAAAAAGCCTTTTTTATCTTGTTGTTTTTTAGGAGTCCGTAGCTATTGTTTTTCATAACTTTGTTGACTTAATTTCTTTTGCAGAGTTTGGTTTTTTTGTCCTCCAGTGTTTGTGCTAAAAAACATATATTTATTCGACAACATTAATCATCATGTACAACAAACTTGTTACACCACTTGATTTCAAAAAATATAAATAAACCTTTTTACTTGTTGCAACTTAATATTACACACAAATTAACCAAATAGAACTCTGAGAAATTACTGTAAAGTAACAAATTAAAGGCATGCAAACGTCATTTTATGCTAGTAAATTAGGGTTTTTGACCCCTGCAGTCTTCGAACTCGGGTTGGGTGAAACATATTTGAGAACCTCCTCATCAGCTTCAAATTTTTCCATGTCTTCCTCCGTCAAATTAATCCAAGCCTCCACACCGTCGCCACTTGCCGTGTCAAAGAAACTCACTAGATTCTTAAAAGTAAAACGCGCGGAACCCGCATAAACAGGCTTCCCCCACCCAAAATCAGCGTCGTAAATCGGAAACCTACACAAGCTGGTGAAGCTAAACGATACCACCTCTCCACGTTTCACCTGTGAGCTCCGTTCTTTCAAGAAACTCAAGAACCCCTCCCCCTCTTGAAGTTTCTTTACATACTCCCTGTCAACTTGCTTAAGAGCCTGTCTGACGTGGCTCACTACGGAATACAGAGACGAGTCGGACAGCGATCCATCTTTTGGTTCCACCATTATGGGTGGGACTGAGATTGCTGTTCGGGTCACATTCCCGAATGTATACTCCGGAAGCGGTGGGTCCATTCTTGTGCGTAGGTTCACCGCATGTGACACGGTATACATTGCTGGGACATCGTCAGCGTCGTCGTTTTGTTGTTGGCTGGTGCAGGCCGCGATGTATCGTCTCCATACGAAGGCCGATAAGGCCTCCACACGTGTTGGCCGCCTCGCGTGTTCGTTCTCGACGTCTGTAGATCGGGCTCGGAGAGCGGAAACCGCGGGAGCGTCGAACACAAAGCGCTTAGTTGAAATGTTGTGCTTGATCATCCCGCTGCTATGTTGGTAGGACCCGGACAAGTCCTGTTGAGGGAAGTACTTGTCGGAAATGAACTCGGGCGCGTGTCCGTAGTCGGGCTCTCCACGAGTGGTGGCGGCGAGACTGTTGAGGAGGATGAAAAATGACAGGGCGTCTCCGACCTTGTGCGACATGCCCATGCCGATGCTCATGCCTCCACATGCAAAGAACGTGACTTGTAGGCATATGGGGAGTTCGCTAGCAGCGTCGAGTGCACACGGTATGAACATATTGAAGTCGCTAGGGCAAGGGTTTTGGATGATATCGGTGATGTTGGAGTTGGCTTTGGCTTCCACGTAGTAGGCACCCTCGTCGTTGCAATCGACATACTTGATGCCTCTGACGCGCCCGGCTAGCGGGTAGAACTTAGTCAGGGTTTCGGATAAGGCGGTTTTGATCTTCGTGCAGCGTTGCGTGGGGTCTTCGGTGGTGTGAGGGTCTTTAGGGAAGAAGAGGACCATGGGCATGAATATTGGGGGTTGGAGTTGGTCGAGGAAGGAGAGGTTGTGGCGGCGGAGGTGGTCAGGGGTTGGAGATGAGGGTTTGATGGTCTCTGATGAGACGACGTCCACTTCCAAAATAGTCATGGTGAATTGGTGCTGCAACCTAGCAAATAAGTGTGAAACTATATATTGGAGTGTTGGGTGACAAAATAGATGAGGGATCTGACGGACAATTGCCAACAGAGTTTATATAGAGAATTTAAAGGGTGGGAAACCCTTTAAAAGTCAAACACGAAACCCTTTACACCAATAGACCCTCTTTCTCTCTCGGAAGGCCGACGATGGTAATTTATCAGTTTTCAAAGATATTATATATCTTAATTTTAATCCCCCCGAGTGTGTAAAATGATGAAAATGCCCTTGAGGCTTAGTAACATGGGCGTGGATATGTAGATTTAATTTATTCTTCTTGCTGATGAAATTAAAAGATACACATCATCATGAGCACATCGACGATGGTAATTTATCAGTTTTCAAAGTTATTATATATCTTAATTTTAATCCCCCCAGTGTGTAAAATGACGAAAATGCCCTTGAGGCTTAGTGACGTGGACGTGGATATGTAGATTTAATTTATTCTTCTTGCTGATGAAATTAAAAGATACACATCATCATGAGCACATAGACAAGAATTAGGGCCGAACTAGGTTCATAATGAAAATGTTACGAATGTTAGAATATAATTGGGTAAGATTATAAAGTTGGGTTGTACATAACCCATTCACCAGTCATCTTCCTTTCCTACAAGCTTGGACCCAATTAAAATGTTTAGGTGGATTTTATTTCCTTGGTGGACTAAATTATTAAGCCCTAAATTCTTTAGCCCAATTAGGGCCTTAGAATCTTTTTCTTGTCCAACCCGTGACCAATTTCACACATACATCCACATGTGCAACCTTCTCTCCCTCACCCTTGTTTCCAAGACTTCCATGTCCATACAAACAGTACACCCGAGAGTACACCCACGCCTAACTTGATCAAAACACTCACAGATCGAGTGTTAGGAACTTACCATCATCTTCCTCGTGACACCACGAGTTCATCCATACCTATAGTTCGAAGAAAAAACCTCAAAAACTCCGGGATCCAGAAATTTCGGCGAAGTGCTAAAATGGCATCGACGTGATCGTGGGTGATTCACATGGTTTTGAGGCTTAATAAGGCATCTATGTGAATTCCTTAGCGTAATGAAGTCATTTTGGAGAAGTTTGGACGTCTGGACACTTGGATTTGTCGAGTTACAGTTTAGGCCGGATTCCTCCAAGTCTATTCCAACTATTTATGTTAGTTTTAGGGCTCCAAATAGGTATGGATGTGTTCTCCAAGTCGAGAGCTTCATTTCCATATAAGATTTATGAATTTTGGTTGAAAAACGAGAAAGATATTAAAATTTAAAAATTTCTTAGTTTTCCAGTGAGTACAGACGGCAGTGCCGGCAGCGGAAGATGGCGGAGTCCGATGAGGTTCACCGGAGGAGACAGGGAATATTCTGTTAACTTGAACGGAATATTCTAATGGCTTTAGGTAACTTTAACGGAATATTCCCTAACGACGTTAGGGTTTCCATCCGTGTACCAGGCACGTGCCTGCGCGTAAGGGCGTGTGGGACTTCCAAAAATTATTTTTAAAATATAGGGATGTTCGGGGTGTTGAGTAGGCCACGATGGTATATTCAAATACCTCAATTGAGCAACGCATGAGAAATTAATCCTGGTTGTTTATTATGTACTTTCGAATTAACATTTAATCAGTTATTTCACATATATGTGAGACGTTTCCAGAAGACGAGCGTAGCCAGACAAGACTCGGGGGCTACCACCCTGCTACATACCATTGAGTGGGCTTTTGGTTTATATGTATATACGTAATTATGGTTTACATTTTCCAATAAATTATTTTAAATAGATTTACGATTTTAAATGCTATGTCAATTGCATTATATTTTAATATATGCATTAGTGTTGGTATGCATAATATTGTATGATGCTGCGAACACCCATGTAAGTTTCAGGTGAGTACATGTTGATGATAGAGATTGCAGTGAGTATGTTATATATGGTTAGTACTCACTATTTTGCACCTCGGTGTTAGTGCTCTGCCCGAGGCCAGGGCCTAACCTTCACGTAATCGTTCACCTCACGCACCACATGCTCACCTTTGATCCAAGGCAGGTGCCAGCTTGTCGTACAGACCACACTAGGCGGTTCAGACTCGTAGGCAACTTGCAATACTTCGCACAGCGTTCACGTGATCATAGCACTTGAGCGTATTTATTTACACCAGCATATCGCACAGACCACGTTAGGTGGTTCCGACTCGTGTGCATGAATACATATTTATGAGCTAGCTATAGATTTAGCCGTACATGTCACGTTAGGTGACTCCGGTTAATATATCACTTTCATATTAAATCACATCACTTGGCTTACATATTTGTTTATGAGATATTCGACATGGCATATACTTGGTTTTCTTCATTATCAAGCATGATTTCTAGATACGTTTATATATTTATTTTCTGAGAAATTATACGAGTTTTATGGTAAGGGTTATTATATTTGAAAAGTGAAATGCGTTTTCAAAACCTTTGTTTTTATCCACTCACGTTTTCTGTTTTGCGCCCCTCCAGGTTTTAGGTAGAAGTTCGTGTTGGTGGCTCATGAGGACTCTACGGCAGTTCTGACAGCACTGTAATAAATGTAAAATTTTCTTTCATGTTCTGTATAATTAATACTTAGCCTGCTGGACTGCAACTAGGTTACCTACGCTTTGAACGTTTGTATCGTTACTTTGCACACTATCACGCACTTATATATCACTCTAATATAACTTAGTTAGTCTCGGTTTTTAATTATTCACACTTTCACTTCCGCACTGCGCATATGGCTACGTCACCTTCACGTGACGGCTAGCATGCATCGATTTAGGTCGTGGTGTGTCAGAGGGCCTTCAAATAAAAATTAAAAAATTGAATGGTTCTAGCTATAAAATTTATTCAGCGATAAAATTTATTCGTAAGGAATGGAATATATGTACACCCTTATAAGAGAAGCAAGTATTATCCTTTTAAAAAAAAATTATTGTACCGTTTGGATTATTGAAGTTCTATAGAGAACGGCTCCACAACCAGTCCACTTTATTTTTTATTTTTTTTATTAAATAAAGATCCCAGTGAATAAATACCTGGCATTGAGTCGGCCTTTTAGCCGCTAGCATTGAGTGGCCATTTGTTTGTCTACATGTTAACGTATAAATCTGCCCAAAGTCTTAGTGCTGATCAAAATATATAGTTTAATACAATCCGCCCAGTTAAGAATTCCAACTTGGGAAAGAAAACAATATTATCTTCTTATAGTATCGAAAGATCTTATCAATAATGCTATAACAAGACAACGGTAATGATAGAAATAGTCTTCTAATTTATGTAAAACTATCTTCTTAAGCGCTGCTTTCCCATTTAATTCTGCATGGTTCGACTCCCCTCCTACTAGAGAAATTAAATTTGTAGAAAAAAAGTTTGTAAACTAAATGACATGAAGATTAATAATTAGATTATTACTTAAGCATTGATATAGAAATGTATTTTTTCTTATTAGTGACACATCATTTAGTTTGCAAATTTTATCTACAAATTTAGTCTCCCTAACATTTACCCGTTTTTTATTTGGATAATGTTAGGGAGATTAATTTTGTAGACAAAATTTTGGAAACTAAATGATATGAAAGTTGATGATTAGTTTATTACTTAAAAACGTGTTCATTCTTATTAATGACACATCATTTAGTTTGTAAATTTTATCTACAAATTTAGTCTCCCTACCATTACCCATTTTTTATTTGGATAATATTAGAGAGATTAATTTTGTAGACAAAATTTTAAAACTAAA
Organism: Crataegus laevigata; assembly: GCA_963580275.1. NCBI lineage: Eukaryota > Viridiplantae > Streptophyta > Magnoliopsida > Rosales > Rosaceae > Crataegus > Crataegus laevigata. The sequence goes on along the minus strand of OY756948.1, from coordinate 8,216,979 downwards.
TGATATGAAAGTCGATTGGTTTATTACTTAGCATTGATAAACATGTTCATTCCTATTAGTGACACATCATTTAGCTTAAATATGTTGTCTTTAACTTGAGTCTTTCTAGCATTACTTTTTTATTAGCACCCCACATAATATTGAATACACCTCACATTAAAATTTAATATTAAATGACTTATACTCTCTACTGTGCAATGACAATTTTAACCTCATATAGTTTTAAAATAATAAGAAATTTCTAAATACACCCCAAATTAAAGTAACGTATTATTATCTTCTTCACACTCCATTGTAGAACAAAACCCTATCAATGAAACTACAAATACATTGATTGAGAAAAATTATTTTTGATGAATGACACACGAAATCAACATTTCGAAAGTTTCACATGAGGTAAAACTTCATATAGTCCATTGTTTTAGTGATTTCGACAACATCGGCATCCCTATATGTAGTAAGAGATAAATCTTTCGACGGATAGAATTTAGGGTAAAATCGGAGTCATTTGATAAATGGTCTGCATCTGTGAATTTAGGGTAGAATTAGATTCATTATATATACTACAAAGTGTAAAAGAATTGCTACGCATACAAAGTACTTGCGGCCTACCTATATCAAGTTTTATAGGAGGAAATATATTTAAGGTTATCATTCCAAGTGCCTGGGATTGTATCTGCATCGTAGTCATGCAGAACTGTGACATCCCGTCCCGAGATTTATATTTTGTCGATGTGAAATGACGAAATTGCCCTTGACTATACGAGAACGGGTACATTTGGGCACGATATTGGATTTTTGGGGTGTCCTAAATCTCTAAACCTAAAGCTGGGACACCTGTCCCTATACATGCACAGGTACACGTGCACCAAATCATCCCTACTTTTCTGTTCTTCCTTATCTCTCTCTCAAACTCTCAAACACTCTCGACTTCTCCCTACGGACAAACACACACACAAGCCTTCTCGACATCTATCAAACTCAAGGTAAACCTATTTCTACTCTCTGAGACTCCCTGAGTTGATCTATATAAGTTTTAAGGTTTGAAACCCTCGAAAGCATATCGAAACCGTGACTTAAACTTTGAGCACTGTTCATCAAGTTTTGTTGTGGATTGTTTTAGGTGAAACCAAGATCACCAATCATCTTAGAATTGTCCCATGAAGCTTGGAGTACCTCGGTGACAAGGTTTGGACGTTGGAATCACTAAGTTCTGGACTTGGCCGAATTTGAAGAATTTTCCCATCGAGATTTTGGACGTTTTTCGAAGGATTTGAAGGTACAAATGTGTTCTATGTTGAATTTGGAGCATTTTGGTATAAATTTCACGAATTTTGGATGAAAAATGAATGAGATAGGAGGATTTGAAGTTTGGCCGGAATCGGTCGTCGGCGCCGGCGACGGTCGCCGGAAAAACCAGTCCGGTCGGCGACCTGAGGTAGGGGGTGACGGAATATTTCGTCAAAGTTGACGGAATATTCCAACGCCGTTAACTGACGCCGTTAGGAGTTAACGGAATATTCCTCGGCGCGTGCACAGCACATGACAGCGCGTGGGGGCGCGTCTGTCCGTGCAATTCCAGGCGCGTGGGGGCGCGTGAGTAGTCCTAAAATTATTTTAAAAATATCACGACGATCGTGACGTCGTGTAGGTCGCGTTGGTATATTCAAATGCCAAAATTGACCTTCGTATGAAAAGTTATTTACGTAGGTCGTTTATGTGCTGTTAATGACGGTTTTGCGATTAATTCACGTATAGGTGAGACGTATCCAGCGGACGAGCGCAATCGTTCTAGGCTCGGGGGATACGACCCGTCGACATACCAGTGAGTGGGCTTTATTTTCAGTATATATATATAAATGACGTTTTTCCCAGAAACATAAATGAATTGATTGGATTTGATAATTAGATTGCCATGTCGCATGCCTACTATAGTGTATAAATATGATTATAATTGCATTCATTATGCACTGACGCTGAGGACGGCCGGTAAATCAGGTAAGTACTGTGATAGTGCTTGAAATGATGATAAGTACTGTGGTAGTGTTTGAAATGATGATAGATTGTGATTTAGCTAATCACCTGCACCTCGGGTGTTGTGCTCCGCCAGAGTAGGGCCTAGCCTTCACGTGATCATTCACCTCACGCACCGTACGCTCACCTTGGATCCAAGTCAGGTGCCTAGCCTGTCGTACAGACCACAATAGGTGGTTCCGACTCGTTGGTGACCCGCGATTCGTCGCACAGCCTTCACGTGATCGTAGCACAGAGCGTAATATTATACACCTAGCCTGTCGTACAGACCACTATAGGTGGTTCCGACTCGTGTGCAGGATGATAATGATTGATAAGGATTGAGTATGATGGATGAGTTATAGATTCAGTCGTACAGGTCATTAGAGGTGACTCCGGCTGACAGGACATTAGGGATACCCTAGTTTTATGTTACTTGCCTGATGATGATAATGAGATTTCTGAATTGATATATATTGACATGGCCTATGATTACGTTTTGATAACGAGATTTGATGTTAAGACGAGTTTTCGTATATAAGTTTATATACGTACTATTTTCTGGGGAAATTATACTGATTTACAGCGAGGGGTTATTTATGAATTTATGAAATGGTTTTGGAAAACTTTGTTTTTGCCCACTCACATTTTAAGTTTTGCGCCCCTCCAGGTACTATGTAGCAACGTCGTGGACGGCTAGCGAGGCACCAAGGCAGTTCTGACAGATCACCACTTATGTAGGATTTCTTTTACTTATGCTTGACTGCACTCGACCTAGTACGCTCTGAATATGTATAAGTATTGAATTATTTCTAGCACACATCCTTATTTAGGTTGTTAGATTTCGATTTTAATAAATTCGTACTACGTCATCGATCTTCGCTTCCGCACAGCGCACATGGCTACGTCGCACTCACGTGACGGCCAGCATGCCCCACTTTCGAGTCGGGGTGTGTCAAGAACGCTCTCAACAATTTCGAGAGAAAATAATCATCATAAGACATTTATGATTTTTTTTCTCCTTCTTTGCCCTTTTTTATTGGTGTTCTTATACCTTCCATAGGCTGATGCTTGTCCATGTATTGAAATTGTTGTTGGTGTAGGATTTGCTCGAAGTACCCAAAGCAGAAGCAAATACTCCTAAGTCAATTTAATTGATAAAAATAAAAAATGAGTGTTATAAGATGGATGTGAAGAATGTGGAGTGTATGTAGGAAATGCGCGGTGCATGTAGAAAATGTAAAGTGTATGTTGAGAGTATGGAATGTGATGGTATTATGAGGAAGTATGTGATGTGTATTAAGAGAATTTATAATTGAAAATAAAATAAATATAAAGTGTATTAAGTATGTGAAGTGTAATCAATACTACTTGGGCTGCTAACTTAACAAGCCTTTTTTATTTGTTTTTTTTAGGAGTCCGTAGCTATTGTGTTTCATAAGATAACTTTGTTGACATAATTTCTTTTGCAGAGTTTGGTTTTTTGTCCTCGGTGTTTGTGCTAAAAATCTATTTATTGGACAACATTAATCATCATGATCAACAAACTTGTCACACCACTTGATTTCAAAAATTAACCAAATAGAACTCTGAGAAATTACTGTAAAGTAACAAATTAAAGGCATGCAAACGTCATTTTATGCTAGTAAATTAGGGTTTTTGACCCCTGAATTCTTCGAACTCGGGTTGGGTGAAACATATTTGAGAACCTCCTCATCAGCTTCAAATTTTTCCATGTCTTCCTCCGTCAAATTAATCCAAGCCTCCACACCATCGCCACTTGTCGTGTCAAAGAAACTCACTAGATTCTTAAAAGTAAAACGCGCGGAACCCGCATAAACAGGCTTCCCCCACCCAAAATCAGCGCCGTAAATCGGAAACCTACACAAGCTGGTGAAGCTAAACGATACCACCTCTCCACGTTTCACCTGTGAGCTCCGCTCTTACAAGAAACTCAAGAACCCCTCCCCCTTTTGAAGTTTCTTTACATACTCCCTGTCAACTTGCTTAAGAGCCTGTCTGACGTGGCTCACTATGGAATACAGAGACGAGTCGGACAGCGATCCATCGTTTGGTTCCACCATTATGGGTGGGACTGAGATTGCTGTTCGGGTCACATTCCCGAATGTATACTCCGGAAGCGGTGGGTCCATTCTTGTGCGTAGGTTCACCGCATGTGACACGGTATACATTGCTGGGACATCGTCAGCGTCGTCGTTTTGTTGTTGGCTGGTGCAGGCCGCGATGTATCGTCTCCATACGAAGGCCGATAAGGCCTCCACACGTGTTGGCCGCCTCGCGTGTTCGTTCTCGACGTCTGTAGATCTGGCTCGGAGAGCGGAAACCGCGGGAGCGTCGAACACAAATCGCTTAGTTGAAATGTTGTGCTTGATCATCCCGCTGCTATGTTGGTAGGACCCGGACAAGTCCTGTTGGGGGAAGTACTTGTCGGAAATGAACTCGGGGGCGTGTCCGTAGTCGGGCTCTCCACGAGTGGTGGCGGCGAGACTGTTGAGGAAGATGAAAATGACAGGGCGTCTCCGACCTTGTGCGACATGCCCATGCCGATGCTCATGCCTCCACATGCAAAGAACGTGACTTGCAGGCATATGGGGAGTTAGCTAGCAGCGTCGAGCGCACACGGTATGAACATGTTGAAATCGCTAGGGCAAGGGTTTTGGATGATATCGGTGATGTTGGAGTTGGCTTTGGCTTCCACGTAGTAGGCACCCTCGTCGTTAGAATCGACATACTTGGTGCCTCTGATGCGCCCGGCTAGCGGGTAGAACTTAGTCAGGGTTTTGGATAAGGCGGTTTTGATATTCGTGCAGCGTTGCGTGGGGTCTTCGGTGGTGTGAGGGTCTTTAGGGAAGAAGAGGACCATGGGCATGAATATTGGGGGTTGGAGTTGGTCGAGGAAGGAGAGGTTGTGGAGCCGGAGGTGGTCAGGGGTTGGAGATGATGGTCTCTGATGAGACGACCTCCACTTCCAAAATAGTCATGGTGAATTGGTGCTGCAACCTAGCAAATAAGTGCGAAACTATATATTGGAGTGTTGGGTGACAAATGTTAGTGTTTGAGAGAAATCTATGGATTGAAATCTGGAGAAGGAGCTGAGCAGAAAATAAAGCAGTGTCAAATGGAATTCAGAAAGGTTTTCCTTCTTCTCTCTGTCAAAGTTGCAGAGAGGAATATTTTCTATATCAGTGAAAGAGCACTCACATGCCTTTTTACATAACCGTTAGACAAGTGACCTCACACACACATTCTATCTCAGCCACTCATCTACCTAATTACATGGATCAATCAACACATGGCTCTCATGGCCTTTTACAAATTAGAACCTTACACTTGGCATTACTTAGCTCAAGTGAATACACCAATATAAGTAAACTTATTCTAAGTATTTTCAGCTCAACACTTACAATTCAACACTCCCCTTTAAGTTTTGAGCTGATTTCACTCCAAGCATGTCTCTAAGATAGTTGAATCGATCCTTGGTTAGAGCTTTAGTGAATATATCTGCCATCTGCTCATTTGTTGGACAGTACACCAAGTCAATTATCCCTTCTTGAAGTGCATCCTTGATGAAATGATACCTTCTGTCAATGTGTTTAGTTTTCTGGTGGAAAACTGGATTCTTAGTGATTGCAATTGCAGCTGTATTGTCACAGTGCATTGGAGTTGCTTCAGTTTGCATCTCACCAAAATCTTCAAGTACAAATCTGAGCCAAATGGCTTGGGCAGTTGCTTCAGAGGCACTGATGTATTCTGCTTCTACCGTAGAGAGTGCTACACAGTTCTGCTTCACAGAGGCCCAAGAAAACACTCCACTGCCAAAGGAGAATGCATAGCCGGAGGTGCTTTTGCTGTCATCAACAGAACCTCCCCAATCACTGTCACAGAAACCGATTAATGCTGCACTTCTTCCTTTCACATATTCCAAACCATAATCAAGAGTTCCTTTGATGTACCTAAGAACCCTTTTTGCAGTTCCATAATGCCTATTTGTGGGGCAATGCATAAATCTTGCAAGAAGGCTAGATGCATACATTATATCTGGCCTTGTGGCTGTGAGATACAACAGACTTCCTACAATCCTTCTGTACTGTTCTTCATTTGCTGGACCACTACCATCATCTTTGACTAACTTTTCTGATGGAACAAGAGGTGTGGACACAGATTTACCCTCACTCAAACCAAATTTATTCAACAAAGAGGTTGCATACTTTCTTTGGTGGATAAATATGCTTGTATGAGTTTGAATGACTCCCATACCAAGGAAATGGTGAAGAAGTCCCAAATTTGTCATTTCATATTTGATCATCATATCCTCCTTGAACTCCTTTAGCATCACATTGCTATTTCCAGTATACACTATGTCATCCACATAGATTGAAACAATTAGAATTTCTTCTCCCCTTGCTTTGATGTAGAGAGTAGCTTCACTTTGACTTTTCACAAATCCACAGTCAGCAAAGTAGGTATCAATTTCACTATACCAGGCCCTTGGTGCCTGTTTTAGACCATACAAGGCTTTATGAAGCTTGTACACCTTGTCTTCACTCCCCTTGACTACAAAACCATCCGGCTGGTCTACATAGACTTCCTCTTCTAGTACTCCATTTAGAAAAGCCGATTTGACATCTAACTGATACAGTTTCCAGTTCTTTTGTGCAGCCACAGCAACAAGAGTCCTAATTGTATCCAATCGAGCAACCGGAGCAAAAGTCTCATTATAGTCTAACCCTGGTTTCTGAGCATATCCCTTTGCAACAAGCCGTGCCTTATTTTTCTGCACAGTTCCATCAAGATTAAGCTTGGTCTTGAACACCCACTTAACCCCAATTATAGGTTTATCACTTGGTCTGCTCACTAACTCCCATGTTGCGTTCTTCTCAATCATTGACAATTCATCTGTCATTGCCTTCATCCATGATTCATCTTTAGCTGCCTCTTCAAATTTTTCAGGTTCCATAATGCACAGATTGCATTTTGCTAGAACGTCATCCAGATTCCTCCATCTCAATGGAGTGTGATCGAAGGCTTGAGTCTTCCTCATGCTGCTACTCACATCACTTGCTGGTTCATGAGAAGATACAAGACTTGGTGTCAAAACATGATCATGACCTTCTGGAGTTGTTTCTGATGAATTTCTGTTAGGCATCTCAGATAACTCATCATGATTCAACACAGTTACATAACTCTCAGAATTCTCAGAAACTTTCTTCCATTCCCAAGCTGCATTTTCATCAAACACTAACATGGCCTCAGAGCCTAGTTCGATTGTTTAAAATCTGGGCGTCAATCTGTGAAACTACCGAGCTCAATCGAAGCTCCCCTGAAGCTCTGATACCATGTTAGTGTTTGAGAGAAATCTATGGATTGAAATCTGGAGAAGGAGCTGAGCAGAAAACAAAGCAGTGTCAAATGGAATTCAGAAAGGTTTTCCTTCTTCTCTCTGTCAAAGTTGCAGAGAGGAATATTTTCTATATCAGTGAAAGAGCACTCACATGCCTTTTTACATAACCGTTAGACAAGTGACCTCACACACACATTCTATCTCAGCCACTCATCTACCTAATTACATGGATCAATCAACACATGGCTCTCATGGCCTTTTACAAATTAGAACCTTACACTTGGCATTACTTAGCTCAAGTGAATACACCAATATAAGTAAACTTATTCTAAGTATTTTCAGCTCAACACTTACAATTCAACAACAAAATAGATGAGGGATCTGACGGACAATTGCCAACAGAGTTTATATAGAGAATTTAAAGGGTGGGAAACCCTTTAAAAGTCAAACACGAAACCCTTTACACCAATAGACCCTCTTTCTCTCTCGGAAGGCCGACGATGGTAATTTACCAGTTTTCAAAGTTATTATATATCTTAATTTTAATCGTGGAATGTTGAACCACTGCGTGAGGACTACTTCTGTGTTTGACATTATGGTCTCCGTTTTTACTTTTGCTGACGGAGTTTATGAGGAACAGTGTTGCCTGTTGAGACTCTTGCATCACTATGTACTTGGATTGAATGTGATTCAAGTACAAAGGTTTTTGGCCACGACACCCATAGAAGTAATTTTTCAGTTTAAACACGTAAAGTTATTATTTTGTTTAAATTATACATGATTTTGTTTACAAGTGAGAAATGTCAACTATTATGTTCATTCTTATTCTAAAACGTGAAATTTTAAGTTTCCAAAAAAAAAAAAAAGGTGAAATTATACATCACATCAGTTGTATTTCCTATATTCATAAAAAAGATTCCCCTCGTATAGTTAATAATAATGTACTTAACTGGTACGTTGAATGCCTTTGTTTGTGTTCAAATTGATTCTGATACTATTCACTTTATCTTTTATTTATTTTTTTATTTTTTTAAATTCAAAATTTTCAAAATTTTTATTAATTTTCCTTATATTTTATCAAGATATTAAAAAGTGTCGCTGCAGCCGTCATCACAACCATTGCCACCAAATAAATAATGTTATTTATTATTTTAAATAAAGAAAATCCCAATAGTAAAAGAGAAAGTTGATAACTATTTTCTTTTTCATTTTTTATCAAGCTCATGGTGTTGTTTAGGGTACTAAAGCTAATGCTGGTTGCTGTTAAAGTGAAAACTTTAATATTTATATTAAAAGACTTTTTAAGACATTCATATTTAAATTTAAGACATTTGCATTTACATTAAGACATTCGATTTGCATTTGCATAAAAGACTTTCCTAGTGGTTGTACAATTTCTTGCTCTTTAATGAAATATCGTACTTCTTATAAAATAAATAAATAAATAAACTAATGGGAAAATTACAGATAAAGTATACTTTTAAAGCTCTAGACATTTATATGAAAAGAAGGATAATTCTGTTTTACTATCTTTCTTTCTTCCTTTTTTGTGTCAAAATTTTGTAACACTATGTTTGGATAAAGGAAACAAACTTGGAACTTGGGTAAAAGTCAGAACTTATAAATTGACATGTAACAATTCCTTTATTCGAATTCATAAACATAGAAATTTAGAATTTCCGCATTAAAAAAAAACTTGAAATTTGGGACCTCCAATTCCCAAGTTTAAATTTTAGGTAAATAGGTGTCATTTCCTAATATCTATGATTGAGAGTTTAAAAATACCAAATTCCATATTTAATTCCATTGTTCTTTTAGGTTAACCTGTTGACCATAAAAACTACCAAGCCAACGTGACGTGCATGCCAAGTAACTAATGAGCTAATTACGTCATTTGGTTGTGTGCGGGGTTTGCCAACTCGTCGGCCGAACTCGACCAGGGAGTAAAATGTGTTGCATGGCTTGGGCGCGCCGCTAACTTCTCAATCTTACGATTACTGCCGAAGAAGGAACACGTCTCGGCCTTCAGGTTCTAGAGCCTGAAAACAAGGTTGCTAGTTCTACAAAGTTCAATATCAAATTCGGCTTTCAATGTGCTGAATGTAGTAATCTAGTAACAACTTACTTCGTCGAGAAAGCTAATGAGCTGACCTCTTCCAATAAAGACTCGACAATCCTTCTTGACCGAGACTTGGATAGATAACCAGTCAGCCTCGAAGCAGTGTTATTTATCCAAACTGAAGGTGCTCCGAGGTCGGCTGATTCTATGGCAACAATGCTATTTATCTAAACTGAAAATGTCACCGATTGCTTCACAGTGCTGGTTATCCAAACTAAAGATGTGTTGGTGGAAAAAGAAAATAAAAATCTCAAGGTTGTTGAGAGGTTTCACGTAAAGCGAGAGTTTGTGCAGGGCAGTTTGTGTGCTGAATTGAAGAGTATCCTTCATTACTTGCGGCTTTGTATTTATAGCAAGTCTCCTTGATCGCCAATCCAATAGAGACCTTTTCCGAATATACTCCCAAAAATAATATCAAAATAACTGATATTATCTTTAACATATTTCGGCAAAAAACTCCCTAGTCTCCTTATGCCTGTAAACTTTTACAAGAAGAACATGCATCCTTTTGAAATCTCGAAATACCACGCGGCATGCACACTGTAATTCCATCATCAATTCTTATTACTTTGCACTCAATCTGACAACACCATCACCATGCTTAAAAAAAACCTAGCCTACCTAAGTTTCTCATCTCATCCTCACATCATCACCAAAAGCCTAGCTTTCCTAGGCTTCTTGTCAAAGCCATCACCTTTATTGTCGCATGCATCCCAACCCCATCTAAATGAATTTCAAATTCATTTTTAATTATCACCATATTTTAAATGGATAATAATCTATTCAGAATCCAATCCCATTAGTAGCTTCCAAGTGATGCCATAATATCATCCTGTTCTGCATGCTTCATTATTTGATGTCGTGCATATTTGTTAACCAAACATCCACATTAATTTGAATTGTGCCGCCTGTTTCCTAGCTTAGAGATATATTATTTTCATAACAAAATGTCAAGATAAATCATTGTTAAAAGATAATTATGATAAAAACCATAATGTTAATAAAATTATTTTCACTTTTCCATCGACGGTGTAGAGGTATGTTTACTCAATGGCCTCGATTACTCACGCTGAGTGAGGATTACGCTACACAAAGGCCTACCACCTACCACGGGTAGCCTTCAGCAAACATTTTTTCTTGGTCCTACTAAAGAACAACTTTTTAAGCCCAGCCATACCATTTTTTGTAAACCGCACCATCTTGTTACCCCCTTTTATTTCCTTAATCATCAGCTGAATAGCCGAATGGTTAAGAAAATAAATTCTTATTCATTTTTTAATTTTTTTTAAAAAAAATTAAACAAAAGAAGATAAAGGAGATCTAATCATAATCAGGAGGAGGCCAACAATGCTTTATTCCAAGCCAATATCTTTTTATATCAAAATTTTCAAATTAATTTCGCTCTAGGCCGAATAAAGAATTTTCTCCAAATATTTTTCATTTTCGGCCGCCGAATGTGTTGAACAATTATTATGCCCCCCCCCCCCCAAATGCATAATTATTTCACTAATTTCGGCTTTTAACTCAAACAACTTAACCGAATGGGATTTCTCCATATCAACTTTATCACCAATAATCATATCGATTGGCGTGGTTTTTTGGGCTAGGCCTATGTCTCGGCCTTGTTCGTCATTAGAGCACTCCTCTGACGAATCATTTAAGTCAATTTTTGGCTCAAAAACTTGAACTTTTTCCTTTAGGCTTACTAAATTTTCAATCTCGATCGAAATAATTGGTGGCCTAGGCTTTTCTTCGGCCACATTGACAATTTTCATAGGCCGAAGTTTGATTGTGGTCGGAGCAAAAAATTGATTTGTAGTTGGGAACGTAAGGAAAATGTTCTCCATCTAGCCATGCATTAAATCAAAACCTGTCTTCATTTACCCATTGCTCTTGCAGGGTAATAGGAGCTTTTATTCTCTACATGTAAGCGAATGGCTTTTGCATCTCTCTACGGCCACAAAGAACTTTTTCAACTTCCAAAGATCTTTTACGCTCCTCATTATGTTTGTCCAATTGCTCTAGGAGCTCGTACAATCGACTACGTGGAGCTGGATCGAAATCTTGATATATCATATGAACTTTGTAGTTTTCGCACTAGGTCCCACTGGGCGTGCCAAAATGTTGACCATAAAAACTACCAAGTCTACGTGGCGCACAAGCCGAGTAACTAATAAGCTAACTACTTCATTCGGTAATGTGTGGGGCGTGCCAACTCGTCGGCCGAACTCGGCCAAGGAGTAAAATATGTTTGTGTGGTGTTGGGTGCGTTGCTGACTTCTCGATCTTATGACTACGGCCGAAGAAGGAGCACGTCTCGGCCTTCAGGTTCTATAGCTTGAAGACAAGGCTGTAGTTCTACGAAGTTCAATATCAAATTCGTCTTTCAATGTGCCAAATGTAATAATCTGGTAACACCTCACTTCGCCGAGAAGGCTAATGAGATGACCTCTACCAATAAAGACTCGAAAATCCTTCTTGACTTAGACTTGGATAAATAGCCAGTTGGCCTTGATGCAATACTGTTTATCCAAACTGAAGGTGCTCCGAGGTCGGCTAATTCTACAGCAACAATGTTGTTTATCCAAACTGAAGATGTCACCGGTTGCCTTCACAGTGCTATTTATCCAAACTGAAGATGTGTTGGCGGAAAAAGAAAATAACAATCTCAAGGTTGTTGAGAGGTTTTGGGTAGAGATAGAATTTGCACAAGGTAGTTTGTGTGTTGAATTGGATGGTGTCCTTCATTACTTGCGGCTTTGTATTTATAACAAGTCTCCTTGATCGCCAATCCAATAGAGACATTTTCTGAATATACTCCAAAAAACAATATCAAAATAATTGATATTATCTTTAACATATTTTGGCAAAAAAATCCCTAGTCTTCTTATGCATGTAGACTTTTACAAGAAGAACGTGTATCCTTTTGAAATCTCGAAATACCCCTTCACACGACGTGCACACTGTAATCCCATCATCAATTCTTATGACTTTGCACTCAATCTGACAACACCATCACCATGCGTAAAAAACCTAGCCTACCTAGGTTTCTCATCTCATCCTCACATCATCACCAAAAGCCTAGCTTTCCTAGGCTTCTTGTCAAAGCCATCATCTTTATTGTAGCATGCATTCTGACCCCATCTAAATGAATTTCAAATTCATTTTTAATTATCACCATATTTTAAATGAATAATAATATATTCAGAATCCAATCCCATTAGTAGCTTCCAAATGATGTCATAATATCATCATGTTTTGCATGCTTCATTATCTGATGTCGTGCATATCTATTAACCAAAACCGATCCAAACCACACATCCACATCAATTTGAATTGTGCTGCCTATTTCCTAGCTTGGAGATATATTATTTTCATAAAAAAATGTCAAGATAAATCATTGTTAAAAGATAATTATGATAAAAACCATAATGTTATTTTTTAATATTAATAAAATTATTTTCACTTTTCCATCGACGGTGTAGAGATATGCTTACTCAACGGCCTCGATTACTCGGGTCGATTGTGTAATTTTGGGTCCAAACATAACCAAACAAGAAAATTCACAAATTCTTAAAAATAAAATCCCATCATTTCAAGTACCGTCATTTTAAAATTCATTAATAATCTTAAATTTCTTCATCCAAACATAGTGTAAGTAAACTTTAATATGTTACGATAGTAAATATTGACACCTATTTGAAGCTTAACGGTTACTTCACTTTAGTATTGTTTATTTATTTAGCTTAAGTACCATTTACACATAAAAAGACATATGAGAATGTGAAGTATCGTCTCACATCTAGATAAATTACTCCAAATTATGAATTTGCTAAATCTGAAGGGAACTTATTTACGCAAGCTCTGCACTTCTACTTGAAAGTCATAGTCATGGACTAGTGGGGTGCAAGATTTTTTTGAGAATTTGGTCATGTGTACATCACAAGCCCTAATCTAACGATATCTGCTTTTGAAGGGACAAGCTCTACGGCTCATGTAACTACTCACGGACCAAACAAGTTTATGGTAGCGTGGCCCAAATAGTGGCCAACTGAAGCCGAAAACCCTGACCGGCTCATCTTCCATTGCAGAGGCCCAAATTTTTGAACAAGTTAAATGGTTTATGGGACTTACACAGCGTAGAACTATTTTACAAAAATAACTTGAAAATGACAATAACTGATATGATGTACCATTAATATAAAATATAAAATAAGAATTTTTTGTTCAAATTCTCTTTGTGAGGATTCCGAATTTTTTTTAATCACATTCGTTCATTGTACATCATATCATCATACTACTAATTTTTATTAGATACTATTTATATTTAATTTTACATAAAAAATTTATAATAATTTCTAACCACAAAATATATAATGAACGTAAAAAATCCCTCAAATTCTCACAAAAAAAAAAATTCAAAGAGGATCCTCATTCTAAAATAAATATGTACTTCAATAATGCTAACAACATCATATAGTTCAGAAAAATTAATTTAAAATGTTAATTCTCCTTGGCATCACCCATAACAAAAACAAAAGCATCAAATTTAGTTAAAAAAGATGATGATAAAATTCTCTTAATACAACCCAAAACTCAGAAACCAAAATTAAGATTGAACAAAGAAAATGGCCGTCACTCAACTAACATTGATGTCCAAAATCTTGGGAGTAATGGAAGCCTTCGGAATAGTAATATACAAGACACCATCTTTAACCTCAGCCTTGATCTTTTCAAACTGAATATTCTCCGGCAAGGCAATCCTACTGCTGTACCTCCCATAGCTCTTGGCAGACCACTCCTCCCCGTTTTCTTCCACCACCGCCCCATTCTCCGTCTTCTTGGCCGCCTTCTCCGCCTTCACAACCAGCATTTTATCCTCCACCCACACCTTCACGTCCCCTTTCGCCATCCCAGGCATGTCGAATCTCATCTTGTAATCACTCTCCCCTTCTTTGATCTCCCACGGCGTCCTTCCCCTGCCGTACACTCCTGCCTCGCTTGGCAATGGCGTCGTGTACCCGCCAGAGTAAGCCAACGGTTCCTCCATCATTCTCTCCATTGTTTCCATCATCTGCTGCACCGTCCTCGCCGTCGGAAACCGATCCCACAACCCTGCCAAATATCAATTTGTTATTCATTTAAACTATTCAAACATAGGGCATGTCTGAGAGACTATTTCTGAAAATGCTAAACTCATCACCAAAAATAATTATGACTTAATTTAGGGCATGTCTGAGTGACTGTGTCCAATGTAAACACTACTAGCATAAGCACTTACGAACAGAAGTACTTACTACGCAAGTAATCTCAAGCAAGTCCAAGAAGCTTAAAAGTTTGAGGGGGGGAACTCGAATTTACCGATGGGTGGCGCTGGGGCAGCTCTCTTTCTAGGCTGGGCTTCTTGTTGTTGTTGTTGTTGGAGCTTGGCGGCTCTCTGCAAGTGGTCGAGGTTGTCTCGCGCATCGCCTGCCATGGCCTTGATTCTGTTCTTACCGTAGTTAAAACGTCCACCGCCATGAATTGGTTTGGAAAAAACTGGTATCGCACATTTTTGGTTTTCGCAGATGACACTGGGAGAAAAAAAGGCTGAAATTTGCTATGGCCTGAGACATTTTTGTATCTCTCTAAAGCTGGGCTTTTGTTTATTGGTCGAGTGAAGTTGTAAGTTGTTGGCACCAGAAAGTAATGGAGTTGTAGGGCACTGTTTGTTAGACAAGAAAATCGAGACAGAAAGTGAAGGACAATGGAATTTAAGGAGAAACGAACCGGGTTGTCCTATATTTAAAGAAAAGTGTAGACCCTTCTGGAAGAAGAAACGAAGGAAGAAGACGAGAGTTTCCGAACTTGACACTGACAGTTCTGGAGAGCTCTAGAAAGTAGAAACCTCACCTGGATAAGGAAAAATCAGAGATACTCGGTGGCAAATTCGCACGACGTCGTTTTGGTCAATTGACATTTCGGCATTTACATTTTTTGAATTTTACACTGCACGCGGGAACCTCCTTCTGATAAAGATATAATCAAATTTGTTTAGTTTTGTTGAGTACAAAAATCACCTAGCCTACGTGACGCGCATGCTGAGTAATTAGTAAACTAACTACGTCCTTCAAATGTGTGCGGGGCGTGCCAACTCGTCGGCCAGGCTCGGCCGAGGAGTAAAATGTGTTGATGTTGCGTTGAGCGCACTGCTAACTTCTACGTCTTGCGATTGCGGCCGAGGAAGGAACACGTCTCGGCCTTTGGGTTCTAGAGCTTGAAGACAAGGCTGTTATATTTACGAAGTTCAATATCAAATTCGACTTTCAATGTGCCAAATATAGTAACCTGGTAACACCTCACTTCGCCGAGAAAGCTAATGAGATGACCTCTGCAAAAAAAGATTCGAAAATCCTTCTTGACCGAGACTTGGATAGATAACCAGTCGACCATGTCGCAGTGCTGTTTATCCAAATTGAAGGTACTTCACGAACGGCTGGTTCTACGGCAACATTGCTGTTTATCCAAACTGAAGATGTTTACCGGTTGCCTTCACAGTGCTGTTTATCCAAACTGAAGGTGTGAAGGCGAAAAAGAAAATAAAAATCTCAAGGGTGTTGAGAGGTTTCGCGTAGAGCGAGAAATTGCGCAGGGCAGATTTGTGTGTTGAGTTGGAGGTCCTTTTGCACGCTGCCATTGCTTCTGTATTTATAAGAGCCGAATCCCCTTCTGATCAAATCATAACTCTACTCGGATTGGGACTCCTTACCCCAATCGGACTTTACCTCGGCCACTCCTTCTTCCGCTAGGACTCTCACCGAGACTCCTTATCGTACTGGGACTATTCGTCTTCACGGATGGATTTCACTTCCCTTATCGTTATTTAGATAAATCCTTTTCCTGCTAGGACTCGACCGACTCAATTCAGTCGGCCCACAAATCGACTATCCCGCAACATCTCCTTTTGGGCCGAGAAATACTTCACGCTCAGCCCAAACTGTCATTTTGGGCCCAAACAAGTTTTTTACAAGAAAAGTGTTTGTAAATTTCCCACAAAAAATTGCTTAGTTATTTATGGATGAAGCATCAGAGGAACACACACACCCATCTCCATAATTACTAATTAGATTATAATTTGTTTGGGATTAATGTTGTTAATTGGACTATATTTGTTGATCACATTGTTAACCACTTTTCTAATATATGTAATTATGTAAGTCTCACGTATATAAGTGGATATACTTCTATTTTAAGAAGTGATTAGTAAATGTTATACATATAACATTATTATTATAAACCAGCATGCACATGAAAGGAAAATATATACTTGCATCCATTGCATGGAAGGGTTCGTCCTTTGCGATTAGCGTGTTTTCATTGGACAAATTTCATAATCATAATCACTCATTTTCGTAATCATCATTTAAAATCGGGATAGGATTAAGGGACAAATATTTTGACAAAAATATTTACACTTCTTTTTAGCCATTAGATTTTATAACATTCAAGGGTCTTGATTAAGAGTAATGTTGAAAATTTTAAACATTAATGACATGAATGATGACATGGATTATAATTAATAAATAAACAATTATATATTATGAATAAGAATCAACTAATAGATATAAATTCAAAAGAAAAAAAATCAAACAACGTTGAAATTCATGAATAGGGACTGGCCACGAACGTAAGAAGGAGAAGAGATGACACACCCCGACCCAGAATGTCCACTAGGACTCCGAAGTCGAGATGTGCTGGCCGACACCTGGAAGGTGACGAAGCCATAAAGTATAGTGATGTGGAAATGTGAATAAATATAAACCTAAAAGTGCCTAAACCCAGAGTGTGCTCGTGAGCGGGAGCGAACTCATCTCACAAGTGACTTCAGAGCATAAGTAAAGTACAGTAGAGCGGGTAAGAATTATACCCTCATAAGTAACCACCAATCTTGAGATTTGCCAATAATTCTCGTCGATACGAACCTCATCAGCTAAAACCTGGAAGGGCGCAAAACAGAAAACGTGAGTGAGCAAAAACAAAGTTTTTCCAAAACCATTTCAATATCAAAAGTGCTAACCCCTCTCTGTAAAACCCGTATACTTTCTCAGAAAATAGTATGTATGTAATCATATACCAAAACAGGCTGTAAAACGATAAAACTCGAATATGCCATGTCAGAAATATGCCATGCCAAAATATCCAGCCAAGAAATATATGCATCAATCAGGTGAGATAAACCAATAATCACAATATGTCGGCAATATCGATATGTCAGCCGGAGTCACCTAACGTGACCTGTACGATAGGCTGGGTGTATATAAATACGCTCAGTGCTACGATCACATGAAGGCTGTGCGACGTATCGCAAGTCACTTACGAGTCGAAACCACCTATAATGATCTGTATGACAGGCTGGCACCTGCCTTGGATCCAAGGTGAGCGTACGGTGTAGGAGGTGAACAATCACGTGAAGGCTAGGCCCTACTCTGGCGGAGCACAAACATTAGGGTGCAGGATTATGAGCTATATACCAATCTCATCATCATCATCATCATCATCATCATCATCACTATCACTACCAAATATATACTCACCTAACTTACCTGAGCGTCCGTAGCGCCAAGCAATAATCATCACTATCACTCCCAAATATATACTCACCTAACTTACCTGAGCGTCTGCAGCGCCAAGCAATAATCATCACAAAACCATACTAAATATAAATGATATTTGACGTAGCATTCTACTTCATAAAATCATTTAAAACACACTTTCTGGGAAAAATTACCAATCATATATATAGGAATTGCTTAAGGGGAGGGATCCCCATTTTTTTCAAAAAATGGGGACACGCTCCCCACCGTTAGATTTAACTTTAATGAAATTGTGTGACTTGTGTTTTAATCTCAACCACACAATTTCATTAAAACCAATCTAATGGTGGGGAGCGTGTCCCCATTTTTTTCAAAAAAATGGGGATCCCTCCCCTTAAGCTGCATGTATATATATACACTTAAAACAAAAGCCCACTCACCTGGAGTCCACGCTACAACCCCCTAGCACGACTATCGAGACGCCCCAAATGATCCCAAATGATCATCGCGTAGCACAAATATCAAATCACATCTCAGAATCCTTACTAAGAGAATATGTAATTTACATACAACGCATCCCTACTTAATTTGATCTAGAAGATCTGTACCACGAATCTTTGATTCGTCACTTCCAAAGATACACAATATGGTTCTAGAACAATATCCTCAAAGTTTCGTTACGATCCAACTTTTGGATCTCCACCAATTGCCAAAACCAAGTGGTTGTTAACATCTTATTTACAAACTTACAATTCCAATTCAGGAAGATCTGTAGGATAGATTCCCGATCCGTAAATTCCTACATTCCTCAAAAATTATGAATAACGACCTATTAAAGTTTGGTGAAGATCCAACGGTCAGATCGTCGGTTCATATATTGACCTGTTACCGTATCGTAGTGAATTTTGGTCCTAACGATCAATCTACATCAATCCATTCTCAGGACTGAACTCAAGGCATTTAATAACGCCTAAAAATAACTTTGTCAGCCCACAGGCAACCCGCCGCCGCGGTTGGCGGTTGACAGTCAGCCGCCTCGACTCGCCGGAAAATTCAACTTTCTCCAAAAATTCTCAAAATTTGCAGAATTGAAGATCTCAATGCGTAGAACAACTTTCATACCTATCAGCAAGGCCAATTTGGCCTAGAAGTGCTCCAATTTCATCAAACCTGTATGGAGCCCTTAGTTTGGGTGTTCTCCAATTCGACTTCAACTCAACCCCAACGTTCCAACCAAGGATTGGGCTTTGCTCCTGAGCTCAAAGGAAGACTATTGGTGGTGGGAATTAAAGAAAATCGTTTCAGGTTTGGTGGATTTCGACCAAGAACCCTCGCGGCACCTGTGACCCCCCATGTCTTCAGTTCTTCATGAAATTGAACTCAAAAACCCTCAAATTTAAGCTAAGATGATAGATATGGGGATAAGGAATAGATTTTGGGTGATAAAATGATGGATTTCAACTAGCAAATAGTGGAAATCGGCCGGCATCACACCGGGTCACCGCCGGGTACATGGGTCGGCGTGACCCGTTTCCCCCTTTTTTCTTTTCTCTTTTCCCTCCTTTCTTTCTTCTCTCATTGGTCACTTACTCATCTCTTTTCTCCCCATTAGTCATTCTCCCTCCTTTTTTCTCTTTTGCCAATCCATCCCAGCCGCCCTTTTCTTTTCCCATTAAATCTAGGCCACACACGTGGTCTACCTAATTTCGCTCCAAAAAATCTGGAGTATTCCATAAATAATTAATTTACTAAAACGTCCTCAACTTCAAACGTTAATAACTCCTTCGTTATAACTCCAAATCACGTTCCGTCTGAGCCCACGCGTCCGTAGCGATGAGAACTACAAGGATATGCCAAGACAATGAACCTTACGTGTCACTACAAGGCGGTCAACACCAATCGACGTATGTGCCTCCAAGGGCATTTTCGTAAACTCACTTATTAAAATTATAAAAATCATAATTTTTAGAGACGGACTGTTACAAGAGAAAATATATCATCTTCACTTCATGTTGATTTTATTCGATTGATACAAAATTAAGAATCACACAAAGCGTATCAAACTATTGCTTGATCTTTTGAATAATTTTGTTTAGTAAACAAAACTAAACCCAAAACCCTAATTCTTCATTTCTGATATCTTTAAGTGATAAATTAGATTGTGGAAAATGATTTTTTTCCCTCGTTGGCCAAGCATAAGAACAATCTGAACGGGGAAAACATCTCTCTCGATAATTGGTAATAACACATGGGTTTCTAGAGTAAAGAGATCAGGAAGGATTTTTTTTATACCAAAGATCAAGAAAAAAGACCAGGAGAAGATCCATATGCGACAGAGCAATGGAGGTCTCTTACGCTCCCCCTAACTCTGAAGTTTGAACGCTTAGGTTCTTTCTTATTTTTTTCTTTCAGTTTTTATTATTATTTTTTGTTTTATTTATTATTTATATTATTAATTATAATCCACGTCATTTAATGCTCAAAACCTTTCACATCACTCTTAATCAAGACCTTTGAATGTTATAAAATCTAATGGTTAAAAAGAAGTGTAAAAATATTTGTCCCTTGATCCTATCCTTTTAAAATAATATTTAGAAAAAATCAACCAAACTAAAAATCGTTTAGTTATTTATATGTATCACATAAATGGACTGTTTACATTGTACCAATTGACACACCCCGACCCAGAAAGTCCACTAGGACACTGAAGTCGAGTTGTGCTGGCCGACACCTGGAAGGTGACGAAGCCATAAAGTGTAGTGATGTGGAAAATGTGAATAAATTTAAACCTAAAAGTGCCTAAACATCAGAGTGTGTTCGTGAGCGGGAGCGAACCCATCTCACACGTGACTTCAGAGCATAAGCAAATACAAAAGAACGGGCAAGAATTATACCGTCAACAGTAGCCACCAGACCAGAGATTCGCTAATAATCCTCGTCGATACGAACCTTAACAGCTAACCTGGAGGGGCGCAAAACAGAAAACGTGAGTGGGCAAAAACAAATATTTTCCAAAATCATTTTAGAAATCCGTATATAACCCCTCACTGTAAATCCCGTATAGTTTCCCAGAAAATAGTACGTATATATACTTATATACGAAAACATCGTCTAGATATCAAAACTCATTATCAATCTCAGGAGTAGGCCATGTCGATATACCAACTCAGAAAGATCATCATCAGGCAAGTAATATAAATCAAGGGGTGTCCCTAGTGTCATGTCAGCCGGAGTCACCTCTAGTGACCTGTACGGCTGAATCTATAGCTCATCAATCACAATCCATCACTATCAATCATTATCCTGCACACGAGTCGGAACCACCTATAGTGGTCTGTACGACAGGCTAGGTGTATAATATTACGCTCAGTGCTACGATCACGTGAAGGCTGTGCGACGAATCGCGGGTCACCTACGAGTCGGAACCACCTATAGTGGTTTGTACGACAGGCTAGGCACCTGCCTTGGATCCAAGGTGAGCGTACGTTGCGTGAGGTGAACGATCACGTGAAGGCTAGGCCCTACTCTGGCGGAGCACAAACACCCGAGGTGCAGGTGATGAGCTAATCACAATCTATCATCATCTCAAACACTATCTATCATACTTACCTGACTTACCTGGCCGTCCACATCGTCGGAGCACAATGAATGTGATCATAATCATAATTATAAAATATAATTGCCATACGACATGGCAACTCAATTATAAAATCCATTCAATTCGTAAATCGATCAAATTACGTTTCTGGGAAAACGTCATATATATATATATATATATATATATATATATATATATATATATATATACTGAAAACAAAAGCCCACTCACCTGGAGTCCACGCTACAGCCCCCTAGCACGACTCTCGAGACATCCCAAATGATCCCAAATGATCACCGCCTAGCATAAATGTCAATTCATGTCTCAGAATTCGTACTGAGAGAATATGCAATTTATATAAAACGCATCCCTACGAATTTGATCCGGAAGATCCGTATTACGAATCTTCGATCCGTCACTTCCAATAATACACATTATATTTCTAGGACAATACCTTAAAGTTTCATTACGATCCAACGGTTGGATCTCCGCCAATTGCCAAAACCAAGTGGCGGTTAACGTTTTATTTACAAACTTACAATTCCAATTCGGGAAGATCCGTAGGACGGATTCCCGATCCGTAAATTCCTACATTCCTCAAATATTACATACTGCCGCATACTAAAGTTTGGTGACGATCCAACGGTCGGATCGTCGATTCATATTTTGACCTATTACCGAATCGTAACAAATTTACATCCTAACGATCAATCTACGTCAATCCATCATCAAAACTAATATCAAGGCATTGAATAATGCCTAAAAACATCATTGGCGGCCCTCGGGCCATGCGCCGCCGCACGCGCCGCACGCGCCGCCGCGGGTGGCGGTTGGCCGCCCCCGAGTCGCTGGAAAATTCAACATTCACTAAAAATTCTCAAAATCTCTAGAATTAAATATCTCAATGAGTAGAACAACTTTCATCCCTGTGAGAAAGTCCAATTGGGCCTCGAAGACCTCCAATTTTGCTACACTCGCCAAGAACCCTAGAAATGGGTGTGTTCCAATTCGACCTCTAAATCAATTCCGATGCTCCAAACAATGATTGGGCTTTGTTCCTGGGTTCTAGGGAAGTATTTTGGTAGGATCAATTTCATGAAAACGTTTCAGGATTGGAAGAATTTGAACACGACCCGTTTTGGTACCCACGGTTTATAGATTCAGTTTCTCACGAAATCAAGGCCAAACTCAGTGAAATTTAAATGAAAATGGTAGAGGAAAGGTTATAGAGAAGTTTCCAAGTAATGGTTTAAGGTAATTTGACGAAAAAATGGATGGAAATCCACCGGAATCGCTCCGGGTTCATGTAGCTCACGGGAAGAAGGTGAGGGATCCCTTGATCCCGTGCTCCCTGCTTCCCTCATGTCCTCTTCTTCTTTAATTCCTGATTGGGCAAAGCCCAATCCAGCACCTGCTGCCCGACACGTGGCGCACCAAAGAAAAATCTGGAAATAGTCTATAATTTAACAACTTTACAATTTAGTCCTTAACTTTAAACGTTAATAACTTCTTCGTTATAGCTCCAAATTCGAATCTGTTTGCGCCTACGCGTCCGTAGCGATGAATACTATCAGAATATGCCAAGAAAACAAATCTTAGATGTCGCTACGAGGCAGTCAACACCAATCGAAGTATGTGCCTCGAAGGGCATTTTTGTAAACTCACTCATTAAAATTATAAAAATCATAATTTTTAGGGACGGGTTGTCACACCAATTTTTTTTATTTGTTCGATAAATATAGATATTAAACGATATATGGTTTGATTTACATTTTGTAGCGGTGATTTTAATAATAATTAAGAAAATGAACCTTTGAGATTAATTAAGTTTGTACGATGAATATATGCTTATAGCAAGAGATGGACAAACCGACAAAGTGGTGTGCTTCATGCAAGGTCTAAAATATCGATGATATCAGAAATATCGATAATCCAAAAACACGGAAATTTCGATGAAAATATCGGGATATTATCGATATCGATAAAAATTGAATAAAAACCATGGAAATTATAAGAAAAACTTGAAATTTTTATTGAAACTTTGCAGGATGTTTATTTAGTCAATTATCTATTAGTTTATCACAAAAAATTGGAAGGAAATGCATTGCATGATGGATTTAACTGATTTAAGTTGATTATATAGCAAGCTGACAAACATTGTGAGTGTAGAAAATATGTAGTAATTAATGAAAGAAGTTTAAACACACCATAATCATTTATATATAATGAATTAGTACAATATTTTACACTTTATACATTGCATGGTAAGATACATAAGTGACTTAGTACCACATAGAGTTCCTATGAGGTTCAAAATTTTCACTATCTTCATCATCTCTATGTGTAGAGTAAGTGTATTGTGAAGAGTAGTCATCAAATGATAAATCCCCAAAATAGTTTTGCATGTAATTGTTAACATGCCACCCATATGGATCTGAGATTGGCTGACATTGTCCATAAGCAAAATCATTTGAAGATTGAGTCTCGGATTCTTTCCATGAGTCGCTCGATTCCATCCCAACAGGAGTGGGATATAAAGAGTAGGGAAATGGTTGGTTATGAGTATAACCATAGTTACTACTTCCCACTCCAACAGAGTCCGAAGTTATAGATAACGAGTCATCTTCTTGACTTGAGAAAGTCTCATTGCCTTTTTCTCTATGAGTATAGTCCTTCCCTATGGCACCAATTCCTGGTTATGCCCGCCTACTGCCATGGTCCTCATCCTGTGTTGCATGCGTCAAGTTTGCCTCACCAGTGAAGGGGCTCATAAATCCGGGAGGTGGTCCAACATAGTTTCCATATCCACCACTACCTCCAGCTCCACTATATCCTTCATCATTCCCACCTCTGGTGGTAGGTGTGTCTTCTGATCTTGTACTAGAGCTATCATTAGTATCAGCCAAGGTCTAAAATATTGATGATATCGAAAATATCGATAGTCCAAAAACACAGAAATTTCGATGAAAATATCGAGATATTATCGATATTTAAATCACTCTTCATGGAATAGATGGTCCCACACGAAATTATATATATATATATATATATATATATATATATATATATATAATACAAATGAAGGAATATTGTTTTAATTTTGTCAAAAAGAAAAGAAGAGTTGGCTCAAATTTTAGAGCGTGATTTCAATGTTGTAGTTGTTAAATTTTATTTTCACAGCTATTAAATTTTTAAATTTTAATTATTTATTTTTTATACAACTCAATGATACGTACCACATTAAAGAAAATTGTAAATGGTATGTGTCGTTTGTCTACGTAAACTAATAACTTAAAGTTTTAAAGTGTTAAATTCTCTCCATAACAAATTTGAGAAATGTTTGCCATAAATAAAAATGGTCAACGAAAAAGGAACTAGACGTTGGAAATAAAGCTTTAGTTTTCAAATTAATGGGTCCCGAATCACACTCCAATACAAATAAAGGTTGTTGCTTTCATATGAACGTTGAGGTGTTGATCCAATTTAGTGAAAAAATAATAAATAAAATTTCCAAGAAAACAAAATAGGAGAGACATCTCCATCCAAGAAAATCAACAAGAAACTAAAAACCCAAACTTTAAAGGCAAACAAAAACCCACTCACTTACAACCCCCCCACCACCCTCCCTCTCTGTCTCTCAAAATCCTTCTTTTTCTGCACATTTTATTGGGTTGTAAACTGTAAAACCAAACATGGAATGGACCCATTAAGGCGCCTTTCTTGAATTCTAATTCACAATTCAAATTTCTAGCCATATTTTAAACGACCCCATTGGAGGAGAAGGCAAGAACACTGAAATGGGTGAATCGGCCTACCTGACGAGATCATTCTCCGACCCTACTGAAGTCAAAGAGGTCAGTCGTCCTTCCGCAGAATTTTCCATTTCTTTGATTCTTAAAGTTTATCGATTCATGGGTTTTTCTTGTTTTCTCTATATCTTTGATGGGTCTTGATCCGATTGGTTTTGTTTTATTCGCATTGCTGTTTGTTTGGCTGCTGAGAAATCGTGGGAAAATTTGAGAACTTGGGTCAGATTGGTGTGGATTAAGATGGGTTGGTTAAAGCTATTCCCTTTGTTATTTTAGGGGATGAAGTGCGCGTAGTGTTGTAGTTTAGGCGGTTTTTCAATGGATGCCTTCAGTTCTTGGTTTCGTTCAGTTTGTTAGAGAGAGAGAGAGAGAGAGAGAGAGAGAGAGAGAGAGAGGGTTTCATGGTGGTTTAAATGATATGTGTATCTCTCTAGTTCTTGTTGGCTTATTGAATTTTGTGTTTGGATGGACTTGTATGATTTGTTTACGTTTTTACGAGTAGGATTTTGGAATTCACTGAGGAAATTGTGATGTGCTTTTCATTGCAGGGTGACCCCCTTCGTTGCCTAAGAGAATCGATCTCCTTTGGTAGGTATATGTCAGAACCTCTCTCTTGGGAGAAATGGTCTGCGTTTTCCCACAATCGCTACTTAGAAGAAGCCGAGAAGTTCTCTAAGCCCGGCTCTGTTGCTCAGAAGAAAGCTTATTTTGAAGCTCACTATAAGAAAAAAGCTGCTGAGAAAGCAGCGGCCTTGCTTGAGGTGACAAATGCCGGTGCCTGTAATTTTACAGCGTCATCAGTAACTATGTATGCAAATTACGAGAGCTCCTCCATGGACATAGACTCGGCGAATGGAGGGAGCCACATGGTCGTTGATAAAGAACAGGAAAATGTTGTTCCAAATTCTGAGGTAGAAGTATACTCAGCTGATGTGAATGGCCATAATCGAAGTGTTGAAGGGAATCAACTGGATATTGCCAAGGTGGCCAGAGCAGAGGTGGTGATTCAAGAAAGTGTTAATTTGGAAAATTCTATTCACACTGAAATCTCGAACCGGTTTGAAAATGGCAGAGACCAAAATGAGATTGTTGCCACCCTAGAAGAGGAGATGCCAAATAAGGTGACTTGTTGGGTTTTGCCCTGTTTTTACTCTTGTAAGTTGTAATTGCTTGATCACCTTTTCTCACCACACTAACTGTTGTCATCTCACAGATCCTCCAGGAAGCTGCCAGTGAGGAGAATCTTGCTTCAGTGAGCAGGAAAAGATTGATGAACTCTTCTCCAAGGTTATCCACTAAAGGTAGACCACCCAAGGTCCCTTCATCTCTGGCCAAACAAGCAACTCGTGTGCAAACCATAAACTGGAAACATGCCACTCAAATGGGTAAGAAGGTTTCATCAGACTTAGTTGACAAGAGGAGTTTAACTGCAAAATCTCTCCACATGTCAATGCATGTCACTTCTCATGGTGGTGAAAGTGAAATCAATAAAAGAACTTCACCAATTGTTGAGAAGACTAGAAATTCGAGAAGTAATACAACTACACTTAATCTCTCCATGAATAATCCAGCTTCTCGACGAACTGCTATTAGGGTTTGAGTTCTTACCACTTAATACTATTATTTATTCTTCATCCATTTGATTTGTGTGTCTAATGTGACACCTCCAGTAAGATTTTTTTTTTTGCCAACTTCAGGCATCTGTTAGCGGGGTATTGATGCTGTCTTCAGTAGACCCATGGTCCAAAGATAGAAGGTATTTTGCTTTCTACTTCACATGTTCGTGAAATGTTTCGGTCCATAGCATACTCCCTTACCATTTGTGCTATTTATACATGCATTGAGTATTCAAACTTTCGCAATCGATCATAATATTATTTACAGGGCAAAAACATTACTTAATAAGTCAGTAGCTGGACCAATTGCAGATGGGAAGTGGATATCCTCCTCAAAAGAGTAAGGACTTTGCTACTGACATGCCTATGAAGTTTTCTTTATGCTCATTTTATCTTTTATTTATATCTATGCTCTCTGGTGCTTGCCTAAAATTGGCGTGCTATTCTATTTTTAACTTTGTTTTTCAGGAACTAATAACTATTTTTCTGTGAATTTTCAATTTACTTAACAAACTCGATGAACTTTTACTCGTATAATGTTCTAGATTGTACTCTGATTAGACGAAAATAGTTAGTGTACTAGATTTCAAAGGAACTACCAACATTTTCATAAACTTGTGATTATGCTTTTGTGTTTGGCAGCGAATCTTCTATTGCAAATGGAAGTAAACCACGACCCCCTATTGTATCCTGTCCTTTTAGATTGAAGAGTGAAGAAAGAGCAGAAAAGCGTAGAGAGGCAAGAATCGATATTTTATTTTTAGTTCCCTCCTTATCGTGCCACGGTTCATTAAATATTTTAGGGTTTCTTTGCTAAGAGAAAAGTCTCTTCTTTTGCTGCACCAGTTCTATAAGATGCTGGAAGAGAAGAAAAATGCCAAGGAGGCTGAACGTGACCTGGTGCAACTGAAATCTAATAAAAAGGTTAGTTTCTTATGAAAGTATTGGTAAGGGGTTTCTTCTTTTTCGAGTTTTGCAATGCGAGTTGAATTCTGTAATGTTTTATGTACTTTTATCTCTATCAAACCATTTGGAAGTTTACTTAAAAGAAAGAAAATTTTATGCAGGAAAAAGCAGTGGGGGATGTTAATAAACTGCACCACACCACTGCCTTAAAAGCGAAACTAAACCAAGATCTGTCATCGGCATCACAATTTCCAAGTGATCACTTGAACAAGGTATACACATTTTCTTCCAAACTTTGTATTTGTATTAGAGCATGCAGTGAAGGCTTTCAATAGTATTTGGAAAGTTTCTACTGCAATAAGCTTTCCTTTTTATCCCTCTAATGTATGTTCTTTTATTTACGACGGACATATATTTCTTGCACGTTCCTCTGCTACAGTCTCGGTCACCAAAACTTGGGAGGCACTCTACTGTCGGCAAGGTTCTGGACTCAAGCTCTCGACCATCGGTCAATTCTCACAGCTACAAGTACGTCACACAAAAATATAATGTGAGCACAAACAGAACGGTGCCTTCTCACTCAAAGAAGAATGCTCACGAAAATTATCCTCCCAATATCCAGAGTTGAGGGTGTCTGGCGCAGGAACATGCATGGAGATTGATTGACTCGGCCGGTTGATACCCTCTGATCGAAAAGAAAACGAAAAGGCCGGTTACTGCCCAGAAGGGCTGCAACTAGTTTCTGTAATACGAAATGTGGGTAAGAAAATAAGTATGCGAGGATAGTTTGGTGTTCTATCGGGGAAGGGGGCATTCTGTTGAGGTCTTTCAGTTAGAAGTGAAATTTTGTAGGGTTTATCTTTCATTTTTGACTCGGCTGTTAGAAGAAAACCATTCTGGCATAGATACAAGAAATCTAGTGCACGTCGCATCAAATTTAAACAAGAAAGCTTATTATGCAAGGGTTTTCCAACACTCATATTGTACACATTTCGACATTCAAATCCAAACCGGTTAGAGATATAATATCCAGATTCATTAAGTTGGGATACTCAACTGACATTGGCTTACCAAAACGGAAGAAGCTATAGATCATTCTTCGTTGAATTGTGCAAAAGAAGAGTGCCGGCGCAGGGGCATATCACGATATGAATAGACCTTGATCTATGACAGAATATTCTGATGGGTCACGTCACATGGATAATCAAATCTCAGTGCATCGTACAAGTAAGCAGGAACTTCAGAAATAAGTGCAGGATCATTGTACTCCGGGAACTCTATGTTTTGAAGTCCAAGATTCATGCCATAGCAATCACCTTGAAACCAACAAATTTGAAAGTCGTCATCCAAAGAAGCAAAAGGTGATGCACTTCCCACGATTAGGTTCCTTTGGGCGGGTTCCAAATCAGTAATGCTACTCAAGTTGAAGCCCTGGTTCTTCACGTTTGATGTACTAGTGGAAATGGTCTCAGAAACTTGATGGTTTACAACACAGCTCTTGATTTGATCAGGAAAGGAGTCTGTCGTGCTTCTTGTTGGACTTACGTGGCTACCCTGATTATTTATGTACTCAGAGTACGGAGGCTTACTTTTAGCAGGGCCAATTACATCTCCCTCTGCGATAGAAGGTCTTGGACTAATGGAAGGAATTGATTGTAGTCGATCAACTTGGAAATGGCTGTGTGGACCGGGCAGTGGTGGCTTGTTGAATCCACTGTTTAACTGAATAAGTGGCTTCTGCTCTTTTTTCAATTGAATTTCGTTCCAAGAATACTTTGTCTGGATAGTGGATTCAAATTCTGTGAAGTTTACTTCAGATTCTACTGATGTAAATGAATGACTGGGGCGCACCTGCGGAGTCCTAATCTTCTGAGAATCAGGAATATTGCCATTCAAACCTTTTTTGGTTTCTGCATAAGAATTATTGAAGTCCAGTTGTGAACTCCTGATCTTCTGCGAATCAGGAACATTTGCAATCACACCCTTTTTGGGTTCTACACAAGAATTATTGAAGTCCACTATCTGCAAACTCCTGGTCTTTTGAGAATCAGGAATATTTCCATTCGAACCTTTCTTAATTTCTGCTACAGGCTCTGAAACAATCCCCGTTGTATCACCCTCGTGGCTCTTCAGATCCACACACTGAGCAACGTTATTGCCAGAAACTCTGAAGCTGCCATGTGCAAGATCATTTTGTTGAATGCTGATCGAGTTCTGAAGGCCAAAACTTCCTTGAGCATCTATTGAAGGAGAATCGGAATGCTTCATCCCACCAAAAGAAGATTTAAGGTCATTTTCTTTTTGCAGCCTACTCAAGTAGAGCCGGTACTTCTGCACAGGAACTTTCTCAGTGAGAATAACAATGCAATGTAACCATACTATGTATTACACTTTAGCTTTTATTACCCCTTTTGTTACAAGAGAGACCGAGTTCACTTACTTCAGTGATAAGAAAATAGCGATCTACTAATTTCAAATAGCAATCTACTACTTTCTTCATAAGTATTTTAAGTTTGACAAATCAGACTGAGATCAAAGAAATGGCAGCAATGTGTGTTGTCACTATACTTGTGTATGTGTGCGTGTGTGTCTGTGTCTACGTATTATACACACACACACACATATATATATGCATATTATTGCATAAGGAAATTATTGATCGCAATGTATTCTGGGTACCAAGTTACCATAATGAAAGTATTGCGGTGTAAAAAACAAATCCTACTAGGTAAGTGTTTCAGATGTTATCAGGAAAACTACTAAACAGTGAGGTATTTACCTGCAAGTGGCTAGCTACATTTTCTCTTGTCAACCAAGGCACGTTCATCAGGTCTAGTATTTTCTTCGGACCAACTTCTGCCAAACAGACATTACACATCATTGCTCTGTAGAAACATAATAAAGTTGGTGGCGATATTATTGAAAAGCAGCACAAAATATTCAGACTTATGGTTCATGATACTGATCCAAAAACCTAGCTTCATAAAGGAATTTACTTACTGTCAAATCCAATCTGATGTACTGCTTTTACAAATTTCTGATGAAGATCTACAGACCAAACAACTCTAGCTTTTTTTGTAGACGAACAATCAGCAAAGTCTTTGTCATCGTATTTGTTATCGACATCCTTTCTTTTTCTCGATGAAGTGAGGTCATCTGCGCCAAGAAAGTATCCCTCGTCATACTGATCTGATCCACTTCTTATAAGCTGAATGCCTTCGAAGCTTTCATGACTCTCAATGTCTTTTATCTCATGTATCTTCTTTCTAAAGACATGCTGCCATATATTACGTAGTTCTTTCATTCTTATCGGCTTAAGAAGATAATCGCATGCTCCATGCTGAACTCCTTTCATAACCCTACTCGTTTCTCCATCAACAGACATCACTGCACAAGTAAAATGGATATGATATGTCAGAAATTAAGTGGTGACAGACATTTTGCTTTTGAAGATAAAGCTTTCTTGGTCAATGGCGGAGTACTGACTAATAACTGGAAGATCCATCTCAAGTCCTACATGCTCAAGAAGTTTAAAACCATCCATGTCGGGCATGTTAACATCACTGATTACAATGTCATATCCATTTTTCTTTTCACGAAGCAAGTACAAAGCTTCTCTTGCCAAACCACATGTAGTCACTGAAACACAGACAAACGAGGGAGGAAAAATCCGTCAGAAATAACGAAAAGTTTGATGCTGTTATCATTGAAAAGCTGCTTATGTTATCAGACTGATCAAAGCATCCTGTCTAACAGTCAGAAAAAGAAAAAAAAATCCTTTAACACAGACGGAATTCATTTTCTAAACGAGTGGGTGTTTTTTAAGGACTGCATTATGAATGGAAGCCTTCTCTATCTTGTTTAGATCATGTATAAGTAATCATATATAAGAATCTCCCCCAACAAAATCAACGTAACTACTGTAAAGCTATGCGTCTTGAGCAGTGAAGGTAAGACTGCTTCAGTTTGTCATATGAAGTACCACAAATATTTGATTGAGCAAGGATCATAAAGTATGTTAAGGTATTATGAAGACAAAGAGATTGCTAGAAGGGTCTTTGATTAGCGTAGTTGAAACAAACATTGAAGGGAAAATGCGCTACATGGCACTTAAACCCAGAAATCCAAGCATGACAGCAAGATTTGGACAGTATTTAACTGCAGCAAGTTGTACATACAACCGATCAGAGTAATAAATCTACAAGTTCACTAGCAGAGGCACCAACGATCACTCCAGTTGTCTGAAATCGATCAACTTTACGCACTTATATTCAATAGAATAATAAATAATTAGTATTTGATTAAACTAACTAATAAAGGAAAGAGTACACTTTGTTCCCAATCGCACTGTCATCGCATTATCCTAGTGTATAGTAGCCTGTAAAGACAATGAAATACTCTATCTCAACTAAACCATGATCATCCAGCTAATCCATTTACTTAAATCGAAAATTCGACAGATTAAAAATCCTTGCTTTTACAAACCCAGTTGTTCAAATTACCAAATAAGATCGAAATTTCACTGAGAAAGTAAGAACCCACCAAAACTAAACCACAACTAAAGAAACCCATCTCAAAAACATTCAGAAACACCATGAATTCCCGAAAAAAGTAAGAGGAAAAAAAGTGTAAAAATTGGAACTTTAAAGAATGATTGAAATAGGGGAACAGTGAGAAAACTGAGATAGCGTGAATTAACCTTCATAGGAGCACTTCTTGAGCATCTTTTCTAAGATCTTAAGCCAAGTGGGATCGTCGTCGACGACGAGGACCCGGAGGCCAGCCGGAAACGAATCGTTCCGGGGAGAAGAGAAGCTACTCTCCATTGAGAAAAAGTTAAAGGAAGGAAGAGTTAAGATTGAAGTGGGAGGGGGCAGAGTGGGGACTTACAGCTCGAATGAGACTATATAGCTTAGGAGTGTCTCCAAATTTAAAAAATGGCTTTCTTTGGATTTTATGGCAATGCTTTTTAGAGAGAGAGAGAGAGAGAGAGGGGAACCAACGAATATTTGGCGCCGGATGGCTTAACAGTCACTGCGGTTCACGTTAGTTTCTAATCATTTGTTTTTTGGTTTGGCAAAAAATATATTTAGAGAAATGTGCAAATAGAATGAGTTGCAAATTTTTTTAATCTAAATAAAATTAATTATAAACTTTTAATTACCAATAGAATTCGAGAAACATTAAACAGGTGCTAAACCGTGGTTTATATATTGTAAATTTTTCATTTAGTGTTTCTCAATAGAACACATGACAAAGTTTTAATCATATAAAATCGGAGGACACTAAGCAATAACGTATACTTCATCAATCCTCTATTGTCTGCTTAGTGTCTACAGTTGTATTTTTTTAATATGACTAAAAATATATGCTTGGGTTATATGATTAAAAGGAATAAAAGATAAACAAGTTTTACCATTGGTATCCAAAAAGAATATGGGAAAGAAAAGTACGGTAACTATGAAAAATTGGGGGTAGAATCTTAGGTTAACCAGATAAAAGAAGTAGAATCTAAAGGTGGGAGTAGTGTATGCTTTGTGAAAGAATGATTGAATGAACAAGGGCATCTTGTAAAGGACACATAGGTAGCTTAATGCATCAATTTCAAACCCAAATCACGACTAATATCTTCAATATCACGTTATATTTAATGCAACGTGAAATGCACGAGTGAGATTTAAAGAAATAAATCTTGTTTCTTTATCGATTTCATTTAATATATATTTCGATACATTTAAAGTCATAAAATATTGTAACCGCATGTCAAAATGTGATTTTATCAAATTTATCTTACGTGTAAGGACTCCTTTATTTACTTTTCACCTAAGAATCCTTTTACAATAATATTTTATTATGTGTTCAAGGCGGAAAGAAAGAAAATGAAAAGCAAAGCCTCCCTTTTGTTGGGCAAAAAAAATCTATTGTTTATTCTTGTAGACCTTGAGAGGAAGGTGATAGAACAATTTGGAGTCATGTTTTTGTTGCTTTTGGTCAAAAATATGAATTCATGCATGTTGGAAGGGAATATTTTGCTAGCCACCATCGATGATGAAATTCACCACTTTATTTATTATTATTAAATGAGTTTAGATTTTAAAATTTGTGTAGTGAATTGACACGAATCTTAAAAATTAAAATAATCAAACTATTATAAGTAGAATGAGGAGTAATACAACCTCTTCATGACGGTGAGCTAAAAGGCCCCTCATGTTGGATAAACAAAACAAGGTTTTGAGGACAGGTGGAATGCATTTGAGAGACAAAGATGAAAAGTTGTCTGAAGCATTTTTTTGCAGTGGTTGGACAAAATGCCAAGACTGTATGAACTTGAAGACAGCTGAAACCCAATTGGTACCAAACTCACAAAATTTTACCTTTTAATTCTTTCAACCAATGTTTGTAAGGCATGCATGTTCTTTGGACCAGTCCGATGACACATTATCCAAATCCTTCAGTGGAAGTGGAAACACATGGGAACCCCTTTTCTTAATTTGCTTGTTTAATGTCATTGCTAAACAAATAATTCATATAATTAAAGTATCTTTAAGTACTTAGGTTCAAATTTTTTGGGCAAATGCATGCATGGCACATTGTGCGATCCAAAAATCAGTCACGGCCAAGACCGTAGTACTTTCTTTTACAGAAAAACTTGAGTGTAATAGTTGATATGTATCTCTATTTATTTATCTCATGTATTACCTGACTTACTTTTACTC
Organism: Crataegus laevigata; assembly: GCA_963580275.1. Taxonomy (NCBI): domain Eukaryota; kingdom Viridiplantae; phylum Streptophyta; class Magnoliopsida; order Rosales; family Rosaceae; genus Crataegus; species Crataegus laevigata. The sequence goes on along the minus strand of OY756948.1, from coordinate 8,182,267 downwards.
ATTACGTCAAGACTTCAGTACTTTCTTTTAGAGAAAAACTTGAGTGTAATAGTTGATATGTATCTCCATTTATTTATCTCATGTATTACCTGACTTACTTACTCATTACGTAATTTGATTATGTCTCCCGCCTTACAGGTAAGAATGTCTGTTGCTATAATTTTTCACTAGTATTAACGGACCCATAAGTGTTTAAAGAACTAAAAACCAATAAGAGAAGGACAAAACATCCTTGTTTGTTTACATTTACAATGACATTAGCAATCAGCTTACACAGTGTATTTTGTCTCCATCTCATTAGTGCTTGGTTTTCAGTCTTTGTTTCTTGTAAACCTGAAATTAGAGAGATTTTAACCCTCGTTAAGTTTAGGGTAATGTTAGTGAGATTAACTTTTTAAATTAAATTTTGTAAATTATATGTCTTGATTGTCGATGATTAGATTATTGCTTAAGTATTGATTAACGTATTTATTTCTTATTAATGACACATCATATCATTACAAATTTAGTTTAAAAAATTAGTTTACTTGCTATTAAGTTTAACATCACAATTAAGTAACGACTTGCGTGATGCTAATCTCGAGGGAAAATCTAACTTTTAACAAAAGAATTAGTCCTTAAACTATTTTCTATTCACTCCAATAGCTAACGAGGCCTCTAGATAGATGACATGCAGTCAGTGACACAAGAGGATTCTGATTAAGAAAAAATTATTGGCAGAGTTTGCAGATTTTTTGAAATATTTAAGGTTAAGGGAGGCTAATCATCATCGTTAATTGAGGCCACGATGACCCTAAGCAGAAAAATATTGAAGCTAGGATAGTGCCATTTGCTCCATATTGGTGCAAAACAGAGTGGCATCTTTTCTGAAACTCCATCTAAAAGAATGGTTTTAGTTGTGCCAATGATCACTTAATTAGGTTTCTTGACCAGCAAGAACAAGATATTGTGCAAATGATCACTTAATTTTGTGAAAGAGACACATGTATACATATAAGAGAAATGCTAAAGAGATTCTCTTAAAGTGAGACTCTTCATGGATTTTATGTCACCTCATACTTTAACGTCAATAATCATGTCAACATTAGAAAATATTGTGCAAAAAAATATGAGGTGACAGAGAGTCCTACTTTTAAGAGAGTCTCCTTAGCATTTATCATGCATACAAATAACAAACCGCGATTTATATCATTATAGCAGTCTTCCAAGTTAATCGTGCATTATTGTTATACTTACAATGAATGACACTACAATAATATCTCAAGTCAATCATACATTATCATGCATTTTTAATTTTATTACACAACAGTGCATGCTTTGTTTAAAATATAGTCGCACTGTCAAATATATTCTCGTTGTAAGTAAGTCTTCCTCCACTTTGTGTATCCAAAATGCAAATAGTTGTCATGTGGAGTGAGCCTAAATACATTTTTTTACAATTTAAAAATGGGACTAGTTGATGGTTTTGTCACGACAATCCACTCTTTCAAGGGTTGGAAAGACTCACAAAAACATTTCAACCTCCAGTAACCACTATCATGATGACTCACTAGCCTAAATACATGTTTGAACCTCATTAATTAGTGGGTGAGCCATTAACCCTCAATATTTTTCTCCTACAACTCTCAAAAACTTTGAGGATTTATGAAGCCTCTAAAGGCGTACTTTTGGGAGAGTGGGAGGTAGAAAAGGACTTTGAAGAGATAAAAACTCAATGGCTCTAAAAGGAAATGCCCACTTAGAAATTCTACAATAAATTACTTAAAGAGAGGGTGAGCATGATTGGTGACTAACAAATTAGGAGGATGAATCCCATTTGCAACTTCTCATCAGTGGAGTGCCCTTTTATTTGTTTATTTAAAAGTTAAAAGAATATGACTCTGCCCTTATGCTCTCCTATGATGCTTCCCCTATTCTTTACCCATTTAATCTTTTATTTTGTTTTTACTCCCCCTTTTAACTGTTGCTGCGGTGCGGAATACAATGAGCAACCACTCTGAGAATATGTTTGGAGAAAAAGTTCGGTAGGATCTGGTCAAGTTACTCTCACAAAATAGTATGGTATACCTTTTTTAAATACAAATGGGATTGCGTCCATGTGAAAGTGCCTAACTATTCAAATTTCGGCTGACTTACTCAAATTTTTTTCATATGTCTAAACCTGTCGGCAATAAAGAATGTTGGGTTGTCAAAAAGCAATATGTGCAAAAAATGAGTGTAACAAAGATTAGAATGTTTCGTTGAATGTTTGGGTACACAAGAAAGAATAGGATTTAAAATGAGAATATCCGAGTAGAATTTATACAGCTGATTCTACTTAGTGGGATAAGATTTGATGATTGTTGTTCTTGTATGTCTAAACCTGTGTGTAGGCACCACGCGTTAGCAGTGGGTTTGATGGATTTTTGGACCCAAAGGTTCAGAAGCTCAACCTAAATGATGAGACATTTTTATAAATGGGCATTCATTGTCTAATTGTCACGTATTATTATCAATTCACTAATATTAACTTCTACTCATATATTTACGATGATTAAAACTTTGTGGCCTTACCACAATTTTACTATACTGATTTTTTTTTTTCACCTTGAGTTCTCCTTTTTAATTTTGTTGGGCAGAACACTGTGATAGGAATATTGCATGCCAACAACTACATAAAACAAACTTGTTTAGCTGTGCCAGAAGTTACTCAACCAGGTCTCTTAAAGATGCAGTTCAAGGTAATTCAAGCCATCCAGTGAAGTTAAACAGCATGATTCAATGTAAAGGCATTGTAGTTCGCTTCCTATTGAGGGGATGATATGTGTTTGTTCATCACCACAAGGTAGGCACAATGGTATCCCCTCTTCGAGCATTTGGCTATCTTCACGGTATAGGCAATCTCCCGTCCTACACTTACCGATGCTCAGCGGGGAAAATCTGCGGCTGGCGATTTCTGGAGCTGGATTGGAGCACAATCAAGCTCAGGATTGTTGCTTTTTAAAACAAAATCCTGGCCACATAACCAACTCCCTCAAGGTTAATCTTATTCAAAGTAAAACCTATGATTCTACTAACGTCATCTCTAATGCACCGGAGACTTAAAACTCGTATAAAATGAAATTTCATTAAAATGAAGTTCCACGTGACATGATAATTATAAAAAAATAATTCTTTTGTGAACTTTTTCATTATTTTATAAGAGATCATCAAGTAATGAGCAGAGAACATGAATTGCCTTCCATTCCAACACTCAGGTTTCAAAAAGCTGAGTTGAATGACATGCTTAACTGTTATTCATATTAATCTTTGAATATCTGGTGCTTCCGCCAAAGACCTGCAGGTGCCTTGCTCATTGGAGACGGGCAGGATGCTGCCACATGCAACTCAAGATTCTCCAAAGCTACCTGCTTATCGTCTGAAAACAGGCATTCGGTATTTTAGTTGACTATATACAGCTACCATGAGACAGCTCGTCAACCCGCAATGGCAGTTTTCATAGAACTTCCCTATCTTAGACTATATATACATTGAGGTAACGAGTAATCTGTGTACTTGCAACTTCATTCTTCCTTTGTGAGTCAGAGCATGTAATCATATACCACAATAGGTGTTGCCGGCACAACAACAGGTAGATTTTCAATATACAGATAGAAACGTCTTAGGTTCTCCTTCGCAAGGGTCACTGCATCAATAACATCGCCGATGCTAGTGAGAACCCATAAATCTCTGGAGCTAACTCTCTTTAGGCTGCCGCGGCAAAAAGGGCAGGATTTCGATCTTGCATTCCTGCAATTCAGGGACATTACAGAATAAATATTTTCCGCAGGCTATCATCACCTCGCAGGTAAGTAAAATGATTTTCAGTTTTCGTTAATAAGCGAACAAGTGAAAATGGAAATTGATCATACCAATCATGGAAGCAGGTGATGCACATGGAATGTCCACAGTTGGGCAACACCATTTTTGTACAGTTTTCCATGCATATCCCACATTCATCATCTCTCTCTAGATCTTTATCCGAATGCTTCCTCCGGTCTTCCATCCTCTTTCTGCCCAAAACATCTGTGCATCGGCTTCTCTTATTATTATTATCTTCCAGTTCTTTAAATTCACCTTCGAGTTGTCTAAGATAAGGGTATATTACAGCTGCAATGATTTCCAGCAAAATGCACTGAGATGTTGAAACAAATTTTTCGAGTATGTTCTTAATAAGAAGCAAACAGAGAATAGCATATGTTTTTAATAAGAAGCAAACAAGAGAATAGCATACCATAAAATTCCCTTAAAGTGGCGACCTGTTCTTTGGAGGACAACGAAGGCATTCCACCCTGTACAATATCGTAAGTTTAATTTCGGACTTTAGGCAACAAAAGATTTTCTTTCTGCAGGAGGCAAGGCTACCACGAAATATAACCAATAAGGAATGAAACCGAAGAGCAGCCCACCTTGTACACGAGGATGTGGAGAAGGCCTAAATAATTGGGAAGTATATCAGTGCAACGACAATCCATCCATTCAATGAGATACAGGAAGAAAGGTGCAAAGGGGCTATAAGACAATCTCATTTGGATACAGTTCCCACCATAATCTCCAGGAAGAGCAGCTGCCCTGCAAAAATCCCATCTCAAAAACCAATGAAAAAAAAAGATCAAAATATATTTGAACCTCGTCTGGGTGTAAATTGCCAACATAAAAACAGTAATGTTTATAAAGCTGGAGAGTTTCTCACCTTAAAAACAGCCTTAAGGAAACAGTGTTAAACTTAAATGCCAAAAGGAAAATTAAGCAGCAAACTTGACCTTCTCTCTCAAATGACAAAAACCACCCAACAACACAATTCAGTTAAATTAACTACCCAATAGAACAAACTACCCAGTAGAGGAAAATGCACATGGATTATCCACAGTTTTGATTGATCACCAATCAAGAACCAAACTTGATCATAAAGAAATAAACACCAACAAAAAAAGAGAAGATTTTTAGAGGAAAAAGACACTCACAAGGTATTGGCATGTTGGATATCAGCTTCAAGAGCTTTGATGGATTCTCCATAAGAAGACTTGCAGGCCTGAGCTTGCCACATATGTTCTTTCTCTTCTCACTTTTGAGTTTTGGGAAGGAAAAACAGAAAGAAGGGAAATAGAAGAAACACAAGAGGAAAGAGAGGGTGGGGGATAAGATGAAAAGAGTAGACTTTTGTTTTTGGGTGGAGTTGGTTTGGTTTTTGTTTTTGTTGGTGAATTATGTTGGAGGTTGGAGACATTTGATGGTGGGGTTTATAAAAAACAGGAGAGAGAGAGAGAGAGAGAGAGAGAGAGAGAGAGAGAGAGAGGCAAAGGCTTTGCTTAGTGATCAAACCTTTTCACAATTGAAGAAAGGGATGCCTTCTCTTTCATTATTTTGTCTACTAGGTGAGGTTTGGGCTCCTACTTGCCCTTTCCGTCCAACTCCAAGACTAACTCTGACTTTTGATAATTGATACTTTGGATTAAAGTCCTCCTTAATCAATGTTGTCAAAGAATAAAACCACCCACTTTTGGTACTAGCGTATAGTATTAATCAAAGTATTAACCTCCTCCTTATATCTATGTTGGTAACTTTTTGGTGCCATCAGAAAAATGTTAGGGAGATCAATTTTCGTACCACATTTATGTATCATTTGATATTGTAAGTTATGTGTACATGTCACGACAATTAATTAATTTATTGGATATTGATTATATTCATCATATATGTGATGGTACACCAATGTGGTATAAATATATGGTTTTCCTAACAATACCGTGAGGGCGTTCTATGGCTCCTACCGAGTTGACAGAATTGAAGATCCAGCTGCAGGAGTTACTTGATAAAGGTTTCATTCAGCCTAGTACTCCCTCCTGGGAAGTTGCTCATGAGTTCCCATAAACAAACCGTGAGGGCATGGTCGGGGCCCAAAACGGACAATATCGTGCTACGGCAAAGTCAAGTCTGGGAAGTGGTCCCGCCCTAGCCGGGATGTGACATATATGACATGGCCAAAGCTCCATTTTCAACAACACTGATGTTGTCTCTAACTTGGTAATTAACCTCTGCACAATTCGTTAGGTGTGGGGTTAAAATATTTAAACTCTTATTTTCTCGAAAATATAATTGATACGTGATGTTTCAACACGCACATCCTTAACATTACTCTCTTACTCTTAGGGTGCGTTTGTTGTACCGGACTGTCTCGGACTGGACTAGCTTCAGGGACTAAGCTGTACTGGCTTAGACTAGACTAAGCTGGACTAGCTTAGTGAAGCGTTTGGTGCAGTGTCGGACTAACAAGCAGAATAATTAACAAATTATAATATTATATTATTCAATCCATAAATATTAATATTTTATTTTTATCCTATTTTTTTATCCCTTTAATCCTTCCTTACCGCCCCATTCTCTCCCTCTTTTTCTCCATCTTTTTCTCCCTTGTCCGTTCCAATATTTTCTTCAATTTGGTATTTTATATGAAAATTGGTTGTGAAAAGCATCTAGTCCAATGACTTTCGAATGTGAGTGGTCGAGGAGCAAGGCGAGGATGAGAAATGAGGAGAAAGGGGACAGTCTTAGCTAGTCCCATGGTTTTTGAGGGGTTTCACTAAGACCAGCTAGTCCCTGATTTAGTCTAGGCTAGTGAGACTTAGTCTCATTAAACCTAGTCCCTGTCAGGAACAAACATGGGACTGGACTAACCCTTAGTCCAGTCCAGTCCAGTACCCTTTAGTGAGGGCAAACAAACGCTCCCTTAGTGCCAAAATAGCCACATTGTGCTGTGCACAACACAGCCACAATAAATTGAATTATGCTTTGCATGAACTAGCAATGCGAACATAAATAACTTTCAGTCGATGTATATTTGAATACACAGTCGACCTGATTAGTTAATACGTATTTAGTGTGTGGGGCCAGAAGTAATGAATAGTTACCAAGTCTTAGGTGTCAAATATAGTAGACCCTTAGAGTGGACTTCAACCCATCATTTACTTTGAGATTTGAGCTCGGCCTTTAAATTTTGTTGCTACTCTGTGCTGTGCCGAGACTTGGACACCTGGGCCCAATAGAGATGCAGATATCTTCTGCTTTGATAAGCCTCCCAAGACTGCAACGGCAATGTACACAATAAATGGTGATCTTACGTCTATCTACTCGACTGAGAATGGATTAATTTCTCATGGAAAATATTTGGCTTCTCATCTGCGTATAATTTTTTTTCTTAGGTTTTTTTTTATTATTGAACAAATGATATTATTTAAACTAAAAGTAGGTAGTGAGCTAAGTCTCACAATGGACTAGCAATAATGTGGTTCAAATTCGCTTTTGGCGATAATCGAACTTAATACCTCTCACTTAAGGATATCACTAGACCGTATTACTAAGTGTCGGATTTCTTTTAGAAGTGCTAAAATTGTTTTATGATAATCGAACTCTTAAAATACTTTGGCACAAAAATAAAAAGTTCTTTTAGAGAAACGCTTGTTCTTTGAGAAGCATTTCCCATTTACTTCAAAGTTGCACTTGGATTTTATTTTTATTTTCTTTTTCGATCAAGTGATATTATATATACTAAGGGAAAGAGGATGAGCTTAACTCACGATGAGCTAGCAATAATGTGATTCAAATTCTCCTTTGGCGAGACTCGAACTTAAGACATTTCACTTACAAGTGAAGAATTATAATACTAGACCATAGTAGTAAGTGCAGATTGTTTATTTTTTATATAATGACATTATAGGCGTTTTAGTCATCCAAGTAAGTCGAACTTGATATATTTACAATTAAAAAAAATTATTAAGCTGTAATTTAATAATGTACATATATATGATCTACATTTTGGGTTGTTATTAACTTATTAGTAATAATAGAGATGGGGAAGACCATAGGGGATTACAATGTATGCGTTTAAAGAGAGATTTTTAGTGTATCAAAAACAAAATTCGGTACATTAACTGTTATAATATAAATAGATAGATACTTGAAAAAAAAAAAACAATTCAACTTAATATACTAAACTATATTTTCAGCGAACATAAAATTTGCCGTGTCCAAGATAAATAAAAAGGCATGAAGTCATCATCTTCATCCTTTTTCAAAGTTGAGAAAAGCTGGCGACAAGTTGGTCCAAAAGGGTTATCAAAAAAGATAATTCGTTAAAGAAAAGATAATTCGTTGTAAGCTAAAGCAATAGCCAATTTTAAAGCAAATAGGATATTTAAGTGCCATCAAGTCTCGATAATGTTGCTCCCTTTTCTTTCACTGAAGATGCTAAATTCTAATTCGCCAAGGCTTTCATTCTAATTCCGGTTAAGTTTTTATTTTATTATTATGATGATCATATATGCTTTGGCAAATTGTCAATTACAACTTTATGAATCTCATAGATTATATTTATGAGTAAAATTTTACGTATTTTTGTACCTTACAACTAACTGCAATATTTTTAGAATGAGGATATGTCTCGATATTATTAATGTTGTGTTGATGCCTTGACTTTATAGTTTTCAATGTGTACTTGATACAATTGTTGGAAGTCGTCAATAACCTTGATTGCATACTTAGTTGTAATACTTGTTCTAAACATGTTTGTGCTACTCAACTACTGTTATTAGATGTCTTTGTTGATAGGATTGAAGATATCGATGGTGAGGATCACGATGACTAACATATTCAGACTCTAAAGGCCTCTAGGTAAATCAAGAATTGCCCAGTTATCGTGTTTTTGGATTCGAGGTAGCTCACACAACTTCATTAGTTTGTCTATTGCCAAACAATTGGGGTGGAAGGTTGACTCTAACAATTCTTTGGAGGTGATGATTGCAAATGGGGGCACTATTTCCAGTAAGGGTTGTTGTTCTCAGATTAAGTTGCAGATTTAACAATATGAGTATATTTCTCATTTCTATGGACTACAATTGGGTAGTTGTGATGTGGTTTTGGGAGCTCAGTGGTTAAGAACTCTAGGTCTTATTCTTTGGGACTTTGACAAACCCAAAATGGAATTTACATTGGGCAAGAAGCAATGTTGTCTTTTTAGTTCTCCACCTCCTTCACCAATGTCCATTTCAACCTGTCAGGTGGAGAAATTGCTTTCTCAAGGTCCCTTTGGTGTAGTTCTTTTCTTCATTGGACCCGAGACTTAGATTGCTACAGTTGGGGATCTCACAGTTTGTCAGAAATTGGAGTTAGATGGCTTATTATCTCAATTTGCTTCAATTTTTTAGACACCAACCGCACTACCTCATTCCAGATCGCATGACCATAGAATCCCTCTTTTCGAAGGCAGCAAGCCGCCAAGTGCAAGGGCTTATAGGTATGGTCTCTTACAAAAATTTGAAATCGAAAAGTGTGTTTAGGAATGATTAGACTCTGGTTTTATTCAAGCTAGCAACAACCCCTTTTCTTCACCGGTTTTGCTAGTTAAGAAGAATGATAATAGTTAGTGGATGTGCATGGATTATATAGCTCTAAATTTGATAGCAATCAAGGATAAGTACCCAATACCCTTAATTGATGAATTGTTGGATGAGTTGTTTAGTGCTAATTTGTTTTCGAAGTTGGATTTGTGGGCAGGTTATCATCAGATTAGGGTTCATCCTAATGACATTGAGAAGACAACATTTCGCACCCATGATGGTCACTATGAATTTTTAGTAATGCCATTTAGGCTTACTAATGCCGCAGCTAATTTCCAAAGTTTGATGAATGAGATTTTACGATCTTACTTGAGGAAGTTTGTTTTGGTTTTCTTTGATGATATTCTAGTGTACAGTGGCTCTTGGGAATCCCATCTTCACCATTTGTCTCTGGTTTTCAAAGTTCTCCAAGACCATCAGTTGTTTGTCAAGAAAACTAAGTGTGATTTTGGCAAATCACAAATCGAATATTTGGGCCATGTAGAGTCTCGGTAAGGTGTGGCTGCAAATCTAAATAAACTCAAATCCATACAGGATTGGCCTATTCCTCATTCGATTAAGGCTCTCAGGGGATTTCTTGGCCTCGCTGGATATTATCGGAAATTTATTCCGAATTACGAAAAGGTTTATGGACCACTCATTGTGCTAACAAAAAAAGATGCACTCAAGTGAACTGATGAAGCTACTCGAGCTTTCCAAGGTCTCAAAGATATCATGGTATCTCCTCAAGTTCTTGCTTTACCAGATTTCTCCAAAGTCTTTATAATTGAAACTGATGCTTCCAATAATGGAATTGGTGTTGTTTTACACCAAGGAGGAAAGCCAATTGCTTTTACAAGCAAAGCGTAAGGCCCACAAGCTCAAGCAATGTCCATGTATGAAAGGGAAATGTTGGCCATAGTGCATACAATCAAGAAATGGCAGTCATATATTCAAGGGAGGCATTTTATAATTAAAACTGATCATCATAGCCTGAAGTTCTTTTTACAACATAAAGCTCACACCCCTTTTCAACAAAAATGGAATTCTAAACTTCTTGGTTTCAATTACGAGATACAATATAAACAAGGTTGTGATAATGTTGATGTTGATGCCCTCTCTCAGATGCATTCGGATGTGGAGTTGTCTGCCATCTCTTATCCTTACATGGGTTGCTTGGATGATATAAGGAAGTATAGTGAACAAGATCTTTGGATTATTGCTAAAAGTAGGGAGTTATCTTTTGATGGTGCTTCCACGTCCATAACTCGGTACCATTTTGATAATGGATTGTTTTAAGTCAATCTAGTTGTTGGCGGAACAAGATCTTCTATAAGCATTACTGTCCTCCAGTAGCAGGTCATTATGGTTTTCTTAAAACATATAAGAGAATTTCCAGATCTTTCTATTGGCAGGGTATGAAATCAAATGGTATGCATTGGGTGGCGGCTTGCTCAGTTTGTCAACAGAACAAGAATGAAACTTTGGTTTCCCTTGGCCTACTTAATCCACTTCCCATTCCATCTACTGTGTGGACAAATATATTAATGGATTTCATTGTTGGTCTTCCCCCTTGCGAAGGTAAAACCATTATTTTTGTGGTAGTTGATCGCCTATCCAAATATGCTCATTTCTTGCCAATTTCTCATCCATACACTGCCCATTCAGTAACATAGATATTTGTTGACAATATATTCAAACTCCATGGTATGCCCTCCACAATAGTAAGTGATCGAGATCATGTTTCTTGAGCTCATTTTGGAAGGAATTTTTTGTATTGCAAGGCTTCAAATTGTGTCTCAGTTTAGGTTACCATCCTCAAACCGATGGTCAAAAAGTGGTTACTAATAGAGGTTTGGAAACATACTTGAGATGTTTTTGCAGTCATCAACCAAAGAAATGGGTTTAATGGCTTCCGTGGGCAGAATGGCACTACAATATTACTTTTCATACTTCATCAAAACTTACACCTTATGAAGTTGTGTATGGTCAGCCACCTTCCGCTGTGCCTACTTATGAATCTGGAGCAACGAAGATTGATTTGGTTAATATGAGCTTAAAGGAAAGGGAAAGAATTTTGATCTTGTCTCGGCTCAAGTATGGATGAAACAGCAAGCTAATAAACATCGAAGTGAAAGATTTTTTGAGGTTGGAGATATGGTTTTTCTGCGATTGGTACCTTATCAACACCAATCCCTCACTAAACATCCCTTTCATAAGCTTTAGCCACAGTTTTATGGTCCATTTAAGGTGTTGCAGAAGATTGGTCAAGTGGCTTATAAAATTGAATACCTGCCACATCAAAACTTCACCCAGTTTTTTCATGTTTCTTGCTTGAAGAAACAATTGGGCTCTGATATCATTCCTGCAGTTCCATTACATGTAGCTACACAAGACAGACTCTTGGAGGATTATTCATTGGCATTATTGCGGAGGAGGATAACAGGTCATGGTAGTTCATCTACGATAGAGGTTTTGGTGCAATGGAAGCATCGTCCTAAGGAGGATGCGACATGGGAAAACTATGCAGAATTTGTAAATAGGTTTCTTGCATTCCAACCTTGAGGACAAGGTTCATTTTTTAGGGTAGGGTAATGATAGGATGTTGTTAGTAATTGTTGATTGTTAGTGCCAATAATAATCGGTTGGGTAGAGATAAGATTTGGGAAATATCTTGTAACTGTCTTAGCTTGCAACTTGGTATAAATACTGAAAACTTGTGCAAATATAGGGCATATCTTGTAAAGGAAGTTGTTGAATAATACAGAAGAAATATTACTCTACAAGTCAAGTTTAGAACAAATGTTCTATTATGAATGAACACAAATTATCAACACTAGAGAAAACATAGAAAAATGGTTTGTTTTGTCTCATGAAATGATCAAATGGGTTTCTCATTCTTCCTGTTCATAATTTATCTTTGCTTTTTATCATTTGTTATTTCCCAGGTTCAAGGTATGTGATTTTTTCTCGTATTTAATTGCCAATTTTTAATAGATTTTCATGATTACAGACGCATGCGTTTTGCTAGGAATTGTTGGTTTTCGGACTGATGATATGTTTGAATTGAGTATATGCAGATTTTGTGAGCATAGATTGTGAAGGGACAAGTAACTACACTGACACAAGCACTGGACTGGCATGGATTTCAGACATGCGACTCATGTCCCAGGGAAAACCAGTCCAAGTTGAAAACCCTAATGGAAACTTGCTGCAATTTCAGAGATGCAGGGATTTTCCCACAGACAGCAAGAAGTACTGCTATACGTTGAACATTGTGGAGAGGATGAGGTATTGAGTCCGGGCAACATTTAGTACAGCAGTCTCAAAAGTGAGGACACATATCCAAAATTCAAGCTTTACTTGGATGCCACGCAATGGGCAACTGTGACTATTTTTTATGCTTCAAGAACATATGTGAATGAGATGATCATTAGGGTTTCGTCGGATTCTGTCGATGTGTGTATATGTTGTGCAACAACTGAGTTTCCATTTATATCGACTTTGGAGCTGAGGCCTTTAAATCTTTCGATGTATGCCGCAGACTATGAGGATGAGTTTTTCTTGAAAGTTGCAGCTAGGGTGAATTTTGGTGCCCAATATGTTATAAGGTAGAAAACCAGATTGGATGTTGATGTTTTATTTTTTTTGTAAAGGCATTAGGTAATAGAGGATTGGATGAACATAACTGAGCACCAGAATTAGACTGTAGTGATTGATCCATGAGTGAGAATTTATTATTTTTCGCAGGTACTCGGATGATCCATATAACAGAATTTGGGATTTTGATCTTGTGAAAAGGCATAATTATCTGGTTGGAGTGGCACCAGGTACAGAAATAATCAGTACATCAAGGGATGTAGAGACAAGGAGTAGAGAGTACCCGCCTATTAAAGTAATGCAAACCATGGTACTTGGCATGAAGGGAATGCTGAGTTACAAATTAAATTTGGATGGCTTCCCAGGAATGGGTCGAGCTTATGTTGACTTTGCGAAAATTAAGGATTTAGGCTCAAATGAGAACCGGAAATTCAAGTTAGAGCAACCTTTCTCAATTGACTATAATAGTGCAAAGGTACATATTGTTGAGAATGCAAATGCGGACTTCATGCTTTGACACGCCCCGATCCCGATGTCCCTTGAAAGGCCCAAAGGCTTAAAGCCTAAAGGTTTTCTGGGTTTGGTTGCCACGGTCCTAAGGCCCTTTTCTCTTAAACCCTAAACCCTTAAGGACCCAAGCCCAAACACATGACCCATTTAACTTGGTCTGACTCGGACCCAGACCCGTTGACCGACCCAGTCAACGGTCAGCGTTGACTTTGACCCGTCAATGTTGACTTTTTGAGTTGACTTTTCGGGTTTCGTTCGAGACCCTTCCTAGGCTAATTTCGACGTTATGGACCCTTTTTTGAAGTCCGTTTTCCCAAATTAAATCGTTTGAATAGAGTTTGACCAAGTGTACCCTTTATGTGCTTAGGGGCAACTATTGTGGTGTTTCTATCTTCGCTAGCAATGCAGCTTTTGACGGCGAAGTGTTGTGAGTGGACCCCTTTCTAAAATACATGTTTTCTTAGTAAAATTGCACTCATGAAAAGTATGAGTTTATAAGTATGTTTTACGAAATGCTTTATGAGATATCGTGCTTACTAAGATTATTTTGAGTTATTACTATTTTTCTGATAACCCGTATTCTTTATATAATATCTGTTGGATGATATGATATTTAGAATACGTTTCGAACACCTCTTTATAGTATAGATGATAGATGACTTTATACTATGAAGTTGATTTTCAATATATATATGTTCACTGGTTTTATACTTACCTAGTGGTCCCAATTTCCGTTACGGGACGAAGGATGTATTCCGGTCCATCCCGGGCGACGGGTGGAGTTGGCATAGGGCTTGGAGTGTGTTTCCTCTGGCTATTTAGCATAGGGGCGGGGAGCTGGCACGGGGCCTGAAACGATATTTTCCTCTGACTGTATGCTCAGGGACGGGGAGATGGCATAGGGCCTGGAGGTATATGTGGACATTTTTCACTAGTGACTATGTATATGTACGAGTTATGATTTGAGATATTGCACAACATGCTAGGTTTCGGAAAACCTATTTTATTATCATGGTTATATGAGTTTTCATAAAACCTGGGGGTTAGTACGTTGATAACTGTTTTGTTATATATATATCAAATTGGTCCACTCATGTTTGTTTTGCGCCCCCTTCAGGACTTAGAATCGAGGTATACAATCCTGGCGTCAAGGTACTTCCACATCGGCATCTTCGAGTCATCTTGGTGTAGGACCCATTCATCCTTTGTTTATTCAATTTTTGTATCATTTCTTTTCTAGTATTCTAATTAGTTATATGCTCTGAACATGTTCCTTAAATGCATATTTTTTACTAATAAATTATGAAGTCTTATTTAATTCTCATTCTCATGCATTATGAATGGCTTTCGTCACCCCTCGGGTGTCGGCCAACACGTGACCATCCCGATGTCCTTAGGACATCGGGATCGGGGCGTGTCACGCTTTATGAGCCGAGCTACATGAATGTGAGTCTGGAGTTTATTCTGTCATTTTTCTTTGTTAAGACCCCTGATTCTACGCAATGGAGATAAGTAAATATGTTCAAATCGCTGCAAAGACCAATAGGCAAGATTGTAAGTCCATGATCTTGGTGTTGTTTTACTTAAAAAAGTTTGCATCAGATTGGATGCGGTTTATCATTGATGAGTTGATTGCTATGCTTGGTTTTTAATCTGTAGTGGCGGTTCTGAATGTGCTTCACTTCATGTCTGCTGAAAGTCTATCAGTAGATAAAGGTGATCCTTGTGCTCCAACTCCGTGGGAATGGGTGAATTGTAGCTCCACAACACCACCGAGAATCACAAAAATGTAGTTCTTCATACCTTCGCGACAACTCTACTTCATGTCGATTTTTGTTACATTGCTATTCAATACTAGGATATTTAGTTGCCAACAAATTTTACTGAATATTGTAGCAACCAACTTGAAACATGCAAAACCATCTGAAAGAAAATATACAAATCAAAAGGAAATTTGTAGATGCTAAGTGAATGGTTCAAAGTTAGAGTCATGGAATTAGTTAGCTTTGAATGTTCATCAAAAACACCTTTTATGGTGCAGTGCTGATATACAAAAGCAGAATTCATTGACAGAATTGCTTCTACATCAAGCATTCAAATATCAGATCTTCATCTTCACTTCTGAACATCACACCGGAAGATATCACTCACTACTTATTTCATTCCACAGTTGCTTGCTTATAGGTTTGTCGATGGATGTCTATTAAAACCCTCTTTTTTTTCACAAAACAGTACAAGGTATTGCATCAATGGACCATTGTAAGTAAAACAATGTAGGTCAAGAAAATTTCGTCATGACTGAAAACTTAAAAATTGATCAAATGTCTCTACAGATATTAAGCATTTTAAGTTTACAAAACCCTCTAACTTGTGGTATAGTGACCTGTCAAGAAAGAATGTGAAGGGTGAAATCCCCATGGAGCTTAAAAACCTGCAGGAGTTGAAAGAGTTGTATGTGCTATTATCCTCTCAAGATGGGGGCCATTGTATTTTTTTAATCATTACATTGAATTTGCTTGCAATCTATCTTTCTGTGCACTTAGGTGGTTGGGTGGTAACTACCTTACCGGACAATTTCCTGACATCAGTAATCTTATCAATTTAAAGATTCTGTAAGATCTTCGAATCTTGTCCAAACTTACATATTTGAATTCGGAGAAGATATTTTGCTTCAATGATGCATCTCTTTCATATTTTGCCAATTTGAAAGGCATCTGGAAAACAACAAATTGAGTGGTTTACTACCTTCTTACCTGGCTCGCTTGCCAAGCTTACAAGAACTGTAAGTAGCTATTGGATTGTGAGTTGGATACTTCCATGTATCATTTGGATTAGTATTGAACATTTTCCGCTGTGGGGAAATGCTGTAATATGATTATCTGAAATCCTTATCTGGCAGGTACATATAGAACAACTCTTTCAGTGGGGAAATTCCTGCAGGACTGTTAAGGTGGAAAATCACATTTAAGTAAGTTTGCTTTTCACTGATCTATGCAATGCAACAAACATGACAATATATCGTAGCCTAGAAACTTATCGACAGATATGCTATTTCATCATGCAGATATGAATATAATCTTGGACTACGTCAGGTGGAACGAAAATAGAAGCATTTCAAGTTGATAATTGGAATTTCTGTTGGAGTAGTTGCAACTGTATCATTGTTATTATTAGGGACTCTATTGATATTGCGTAATCTTCAAAGAAAGTCATCTTTTCAAAGAAGTAATGTAAAAGGTTTGTACGCAAGAATCTGTTTGCTATGCTATTCACAATTTCTGCAATGTAACATCTTTTCTTGTGCTTCAGGTGACTCGCTGCGTGCCAGCACCAAGCCTTCAACTGGCTATTCAATTTCTCGTATGGATGAAGGTGTAGCTTGCTACTTTACTCTCCCTGATTTGGAAGAAGCTGTATATTATGGAAAGATGAAAGATGGAAAGGAGATAGCAGTTAAAATGATGGCAGAATCATCTACCCACATGAATAAGCAATTTGTAACCGAGGTAGCACTCTTGTCACATAATCATCATCGGAACTTGGTTCCTCTAACTGGATATTGTGAAGAAGAACATCAATGCATTCTGGTTTATAAGTATATGCACAATGGAACCCTACTCCATCACATACACAGTCTACACTCTCATAAAAAGGTCGTTCTTTGAGTTTATGTTCTTAGTTCTAACAATTTCATCCTAATCCATGACATAAATTGGTGACAGCAGGTTCTACCACCCAGAAGCACTTAGACTGGCAAACTCGCATTCGCATTGCAGAAGATGCAACGAAAGGTATAAGAGGGAACTTCTGATTCTAATGTATGCATACTTCAATTTTCAAGTTCATGCTATTGAGACTAATTTACGTATGTATAGGTCTCGAGTATTTACACACTGGTTGCAACCCCAGTATCATCCACCAGGACGTGAAAACAAGCAACATTCTCTTAGACATAAACATGAGAGCAAAAGTGTCGGATTTCGGATTGTCTAGGCAAGCAGAAAAGGATTTAACGCATATTTCAAACGTGCCTCGGTGAACAGTGGGCTACCTTGATCCTGAGTAAGCCTATGACTCGTGTACGAAAAATTAATTATGTTCACAATCTCTCCTGTATGCACTTAATCAGCCATGTTAATCATCCGATGCAGGTATTATGCTAGTCGGCAATTAACTGAGAAAAGTGATGTGTACAGTTTTTGGGTTGTTCTTTTGGAGCTGATTTCAGGAAAAAAGCCAGTTTCAACAGAAGACCTTGGCTCTGAGTTGAACATTGTTCACTGGGTGTGCTTTCTGATTCACCTAAAACAACTTGTCTGAAAGTTGTATAGGGAAAGTTTTAGCTATAACTCTTAAACTTACTACTTTCTTCCGGTTGATATACACGGAATTTTCTAGTATACTCTAGTGACTTACACCGACATCCATGGCCAGTTGATTCTTGACAGTTAGATGTTTGGCTCCACATCCAGTGGGTCGTTCATCCCGTGCATACCATACATCGAAACATAGTAGAATTTTCGTTTTATACACAGTATATAATCACGTCATAATTGTTGTTTTGCAGGCAAGATCATTGATTCGTAAGGGAGATGTTGAAAGCATCATAGATCCTATCCTAGTAGGAAGTGTGAAAGTTGAGTCCACGTGGAGAATTGCTAAAGTAGCAATCCAGTGTGTTGAGCAACATGGTGTTTGGAGGCCAAGAATGCAGGAGATAATCGTGGCCGTTCAAGATGCTTTGAAGATTGAAAAGGGCAGTGAATCCAACTAGAAAATATCACCCAGCAGTCGCAGTTCAAAAGCACAACCCTCCAGGAAAACTTTGCTAACAAGTTTTCTGGAAATTGAGAACCTTGATTTGTCCAAGAATTGTTTAGTCCCATCTGCCAGATGAAATGATATATGAATGCTCTTCTTTTGACATTTCACCACTTTAACACCAATATTACCTTTCTTTCTCTTTTGAAAATTGTAATTATTGGTTTTACACAATATATATGTAGTGGCGAATCCAAGATTAGAATTTTGGATGGTCTCAATATTAAATATTCAAGTTTTTTTTTTTTTTAGAAACAGAGTGCCAAAAAAAAAATTCAGTTTATAACGTGGGAATTTGTTGAGTGTTGTTCACGTAATCTTTCGAGATATGTCTAGTAGGTACAAAGTAACCTGTACAAATGATTCAAACTGTCCATGGAAAGACCTTCACATGTATATTTTCTAAACTCTAGTCCTAGGACCACTCAGTGTGCATCCACCTCTATGTACACACATAGAGAAGTAATTTTTATCACAAATAGTTTGACATGTTATGTTGTTGCACATGTCGGTTATGTTTATTGACGTGAGTGGACGCGCCTCTGGTGCGATCATTAAAAGTATATTAAGCCCTACTAGCCTTCATGCACGTGCGCATTTTTGAACCATGGTGTGCTACAATGAACTTACACGTTAAAAAAAATTGTACAAAAAGAATTAATTATGCGTTATGTGCGTGCAAAAGATTTTTTTTTTATAACTAGCACTACACGTCTTTTAAGATATTTTGAACGTGTTTAAAAATAAAGAAAATAATATTTAACAAACAACTGATTAAATCGCATTATTGCTAGCTTATTGTGAGGTACTAATTATTAACAAAAAAAAAACACGGTATGCTACGATGGACTTACGCGTTTTAAATGTTTTTATATAAAAAAATATACAAAAAAATTAATTATGCGTTATCGGTTTGAAGACATTGAGTTTTCTTATATGCGTTCCGAATTGAAAATTTCTGCCCTCCTAAATTATTATAATTCCATCCCTTTTTCTTTTTAATAATATAAATACAAAGAAAAAAAACTCACTTAAAAAAATTCAAATATAAATCCTTTAAAATATTATGAATCTTATAAAATCGATTCATTTAAAAAGTTGTTTAAAATCTTTCGAAATTCAAATTTGAAGGGAAGAGATCATTTCTGAATCTCTTTCACCAAATCTTAAGGATTCTGAGATCAGGATTCTTGAAATTTGATCAAACGACTACAAACAGGGGCTCTCTAAAAATTATAATAATTGTAACCGTTGGATCAAATTTCAAAAGTCTGTGTTTATGGATCTCTAGATCCCTAAGACTTGATGGGAGAGATCCGGAGCGATATATTCCCAAATTTGACCAGTTGACAACGAATGTAGAAAATATTTTTTGAACCACGGCGTGTTATGATAAACTTACACATTAAAAAAATGTACAAAAAGAATTAATTATGCTTTATGCACGTGCGAAAGATCTTTTTTATAACTGGCACTACACGCCTATTAAGATATTTTGAACGTGTTTAAAAATAGAGAAAATAATATTTAACAAACAATTGATTAAATCACATTATTGCTAGCCTATTATGAGGTACTAATTATTAAAAAAAAAAGGTGTGCTACGTTAGACTTACACATTTTAAATGTTTTTATATAAAAAAATATACAAAAAGAATTAATTATGCGTTATCCGCGTGCGATAGACCTTTTTATAACCGGCATTACACGCTTCTTACGATGTTTTAAACGTGTTTAAAAATAGAAAAATAATATTTAATAAACAACTGATCGAATCACATTATTGCTAGCCCATTGTGAGGCTAAGCCGCTGCCTACCCCTCTCCTTAGTGTAAATAATATCGTCTGTTACATAAAAAAATAATCATTTGACAACTTATTTAATCACGTTATTATCCGCATGTGAAAGACTTTTTTTATATCACGTACATGGGCACCATCAATTTTATCATTTGTTTATTATTTTCTATCTTCCTTTTCATTTTATTTTATTTTTTTCTCTGATGAACAGTGGAAATTTTTGGTGTCACCAGCTTCGACAAAATAATTGGACCAAAATGCCCCCTCTGCTAAAAAATTCAAAACTTATCCAAAATCATATTTCAAATTATGCAGGGTAAATTGGTCATTTAGGCACCACAAAAATGTGTTGCACTGTTTGCCGTTTCAATCGACTTTCTATATTAGATTAACCTTAGTATATCTCGCCAAATCCTACCCAAATTATGTCGGCTCGCTTGCCCCCCCAAGTGTCCTTCTAAAGGAATGTTCCGTTTGGATTTTCCGCAACTTGTTTTATTTGTTACCTTCTCTTTTTGTTTCGTTAAATGTCTTCTTTTTCTTTGTGAAAATGGTTTGACTAATTTAGCAGAAAATGGAGAAAGAGCCCCATAAATTAAAGGCCATCTGCTTTAAATTTTTTTTAAAAAAAACGATATTATTTACACTAAAATAAATAAACTTAATCTCACAATAAATTAATAATAATTTAGTTTAAATTTATTTTTAGTGAGAATAATTTGCTTAAAAAAAGGATATATTCAAACAAATTAAACAAGAGAGATTATATTCACACACCCCAAATTACTTCTCTCATACCTTTTTAATTTTTTAATATCTTCTACACATCACTAACACTTGATAGAAAAATATTAAAAAATTAAAAAGGTGTGGGAGAAGTAATTTGGGGTGTGTGAATATAATCTCCCATTAAACAAATGTCAAATTAGGTATAATAAACATAAACCAAAATATTAAAATATAAAAAAAGTCCACAATAATAAGATAGGATTCGACCCCCTTTCTTTTTAGGTTTTAATGGATACTGGACCCCATCCTTGAATTAGAAAGTAGTTGATTAAGTTTGATAGGGGCGTTTGTTTGTCAACCTTAGCTTTCACTGGACTAGATTATATTAAAAATTAGTCTAGTTTGGTGTTTGTTGCTCTGCATGATTAACATTAATGGGATAAAGGAGGACTCGCCTCGACTAAGGATCGCGCTAGGCGATCTTAGCGAGGCTCCCCGCATACCATGGGACTGGCTAAGAACTAGCTTTGTCTTCCTCACTTCGCTCCCTGCTCCATCATCTCTCGTGTCCTTTCTCTTCCTCCTTGACCTGAACCCAGAATCACAAACTAACAAGACCTCAAATTTGAATCTCAATCGGAGAATCCACGAGCTGTGTCGTCTGATTCACCTCCAACCCAGATTAGACAATGTCATCGATCGCGCTTCCGTCCTCCTGGACCTCGATTTTCGATGGCACGGCACGGGCTTTGGGCTCCGTCCTCCTTGACCTCATTGACTTGCTTCATCTCCACCACCTTTATTTCTCAATACCATTTTCTGGGTTCTTCTAATCCCCTCTGATTACAAACTTGAAGCCCTTACGATCCATTCATTGTTATTGTACATGCAATGACTCTCAGCAAATTAGCAGCATCTGTGGATGCTCAGAATCCCTCTTCTCTATGGGAGCATCTCAACCATGCGGCCATGCCCATCTCAGCAGAAGCTCAATTAGGTTAGAAATTTTTTCATCTTTCTTGCGATTTTCAGAAAAGGCACAGATTACATGGGTGATTTGAGCTTTGGGTAAATGGGTTTTGTTTAAAATGTTTTTTTGTTGTCATTTGGAGCAGGTGATGAGAAAAAGGCGATGTGAGATTTGTGTATCACTATCAGAGAGAGGGGATTATCCTTCCCAGAGACCTCCCACTCCTGTCTATGATGTGCTTACATGTTCATGGCTAAATTGTTGTTGGTGATTGCTGTCCACGATGTGAACTTTCTGTGGTTAAGTTTTTTTTTCTTTCTAATTCTGATGTGAACTTTCTGTGATTTAAGCTTGTGATTTAAGCTTCTAGTAGTTTAATACTTTTCTGTTTCTGAGACCAAAATTCAGTTGTTGATCACTTTTTGTTTTCTCTCGTTATTTAGTCTAGCACGTAGTCTGGTACTGCATCAAACACTTTATTATTTTTGTCGTTTGAATCAAACCAGTTCAGCTTAATCTCTAAAACTAATACAGTCTGAAATAATTCGGTGCAACAAACACACCCTAAGGAACTTATTTGTATCTCCCCCACAATAATATTTTTCATAATGCAAAGTTTTATATTGCTTTCCATATGGGTTTCTCCACCTGATATGCTTCAGTCCATGGATAAGCCTCCAAATGTGGGCCCTTTCATCAGATTATTGCAGATGAACAGCTCTCATACACAGAAATAAAAGCCCACAATTTTGAACAAAAATATAATAAAAACCCACAACCCAAAACACACCCACATACGCATTGAGTAAGTTGCCGTTTGACCTCCTCAGTATTATCTTGGTTGAAATTGACGATTTGGACAATTTTTTAGCCCAAATTGCAAAAAATAATAGGCTTTTTAGCCCAAATTGTTCCTGAGAATTCACATAACTCTTTATTTTGGTCCTTGATATTTGAAATCAATAGAAGTGATCTCTAAGTTTGTCCACCATCCATCATTTTGGTTATTTCGTGAAATTTTTTGTTAAATAATGACCAAAATGACAAAAGTACTCTCAATTTAATAAACATTTGGCCAAAATTATTTAACAAAAATTGAGGGTATTTTTTATCATTTTATCTTTATTTCATGGAGATTTTAGGAGATGACCAAAATGATTGACGGTGGACAAACTCATGGACCACTTGTATTGATTTCAAATCTCAAGTACCAAAGTGAAGAGTTCTACAAATCTCAATAAGCATTTTGACCAAAAAGCCAAAATAATATTTTATACCAAATTCTTCTAAAGTTTGAAAAAGAGAATTTAAACTTTAATGCATAAAGGAGCACATATTATTCTAATCAACTTAGAATATCTCTAAAGAAGAGAGCAAAAAGTTTATATAACCATTTGGCACTTTTGTGCAACTTTAAAAATTTGTCACTCCAAATTACTCTTCAACGAACTCTTTAAATTTTTTTCTCACTTTAAAATATTGATATCTTAACCTCATCGGCCCAAAATTCTATTCTAAAACATTTTACTAAACAATATTTTTGAATAAAATATATTGTGAAATCCAATTTATTAATTTGAAGAAGTACCAACTGGCTTAATAATTGCTAATTCTCTAGTTTGCTAATTGGATTCCACCTCAGTTGAAGAGTGTATTTTCTACGTGGCTAACAAATTTAACTTTGCTGCCCAAATGCTACCTCTTTAAAGATGCTATTAGTTAAGCCCACTTCTACCAAATATGAACAAAAACAACGCTCGAATTATATACGATTGGCTAGTCTAGCGGTACCAAATACTTATTGTCTATTTAGTTGGAACAAAATCAAATTGACTTACATGATTGTGAATATAATATATATTTATATCTTATGGCAAGCTTGTATAACAAGATTCATTCATAAAATAACCCAAAACCAGAAAATAATTATCCCAAAACATAATAATATTCGTAAATACCATTGATTAAAAATTAGAAAGAAGCTGAGAAAAGGCACCTTGGCAATATAACAAAGAGAAGCAAATATGAAAGGGGTGTGTGGAAATATGAAAGGGGTGTGCTATCCACACACTCCTTTTTACTTCTCACACATCCTGTTAATTTATGTTCATTAAATCTTCTTCAATTCATCTGATCAGATAACTAAAATTTAAAAAAATGTGAGAGAAATAAAAAATAGTGCGTAGATATCACACTCTATATGAAAAAATTATGATAATTAAGAAGTAAGAACACAAATTAAATGAGGAGGCAAAAGACGCAGTTTATCCTGAATACGTATGCCGTTCTGACCGTATAAAGTAGGCAAACTCCGAAAAAAGTCGGTCTCAGGTCTCATCAGCAGAGCCGCCCCCTATTGAGAAAGGGATAAAGAGAAAATAGCCTGGGGATATAAACCTTTGTGTCCTCTCTCTCTCTGCTTTTGGTTAGCTTGCTGGGTATTATTTATTCTCCCTGCAGAAAGTAGAAAAAACTCAACAAAAAAAAGTGAACTTTGTGGGTGATCTTTGTACTTGGTAGTTTCTGAGAAGAGAGGGGAGTTCTTGCTCTCTGTTCTTTGTTAGAGAAAGAGAGTAGAGAGAGAGATGGAGATGATTTATTACCAGCCGTCTTACCGGGAGTCCTTGAATGCTTTAGAGGCAGATATACAGCATGCAAATTCTCTGTAAGTTGCTTTATTCCTCTGGAAATTCTTTGTTTTTGTTTCAATTTCTCTGTTTTCCTATAGTGGTTGTGAATATCCTTTTTTTTTTCTTCCCCCAAGTGGGTAGTTTACTTTTACGTTTAACTGCAAAAAGCTGTATGTAAGTCATCTGATCATCACAACCCACATCATAATTTTTCAATTTAGGCAAGAAAATGCAAAACCCTTTGTCAAATTTGCCAATTTGGGATTTTTCTGGGGAGCAAGTTTGTTTAATTTTTTTTTTGGGGTTTTGATTTTATCATGGTTGGGTATTAGATTGAAATGTAAAGTTTACAACTTTTGACCCATTACTAATTCTGATTTTGATTTGGGAAAAGTTATGATATTCTTCTTGGGCTATGAAGCATGGATACGGTTACAGCGATACGACACGATGCGGTGATACGGACGATCTCTAAAAATTAAAATACGATACGTCGTGGATACGGCAAATAAAAATGTTTATAGCAACAAAAATATACATTTTAAAACATAATTCATCATTCAAATTCAAATACATTTGATTTGTTAGAAAAGAAAAGTTCTAAATCTAATCCTTTTTACACAGTAGAAGAAGGGTGAGAGTCGTATTCATGGTTTTAATTAGAGGGAAGCTCTTTGTATTTAACAACTTTCAATTATAGATGTCTATTATTAATTTCTCCTCCTCATTACCCTTTTTGAAAGGGTAAATGTTTCTTAAAAATCGAATACGTGTATCCTAAATGTATGATACGCGTATCTATCATGTCAAATGTGTCCATCAACCAAGATACGTGTCGAACAAGTATCCGAGAGTATCGGGTAAGTATCGTATCCGATCAAGTATCGGATACGGAATACGGGACCAAACAGAAGTATCCGTGCATCATAGTTCTTGGGTTTTGACTTGATCATGTTAGAGATATCAGATAGAATTGTAAAGTTTGCAACGTTTGACATGTTACTAGTTCTGATTTTGATTTGGATTGTGTGCAGAGCTGCTGCAATTCCGAGAGTCAAAGGCGGTGCCCGGTTTCAGATGAAATTGGTTTACAATCACTTGGCTCCCATCTTTCTGTTTTTGTTGCAATGGATTGATTGCTCATGCACTTGCCTGCTCCCAAGATACCTAAATTTCTTCCACATACTTGTCTACAAGGTTTGGTTCTTTTCTTCCTCTCTAGTCTATTCGTGGTCAATTGATGCGGAAAAGGAATTTACTTTTGCTGTTCTACCTAATTTTGGCATGGTGGTCTTATTTGATACAGGTATACACAGATGGCAGGCCTAGCATTTCAACTCATGGAAGGAAGGCTTCTATAAGGGACTTCTATTGTATGTTCGAATTGCCTACTTTGTGATCTTTGGATGTCGTTTGGTTGCGATTTGCCCGGTTAGGTTTCTAACTAAGTTTGCTTTGTCCAAAACTGAATTTCAGCCGTTATCTTACCGTCCCTTCAGCGGCTGCACGGGGATTTGGGGGAGTTAGACGATTCTAAGGATGGACATCCTAGGCTTCCCAGCATGGAAAGCTCTGGAAAGAAGATGATTAAGGGAGATGGTAGCCTTGTCAATGCTGAGGGGGAGAGAGAGGAGGAGTGTGGGATTTGTTTAGAGCCTTGCACCAAAGTGGTCTTGCCTAATTGCTGTCACGCAATGTGCATCAAATGCTACCGCAATTGGTAAGCACAAGCCTTCGCTCTATCCCTTATCCGTATCCGTGTCTGCTTGTTCCTCTAAACAGTCATTTATTCTTTGCATTTGCAACGCTCTGGTTTAATCTCAGGAGTAGAAAGTCGGAGTCTTGCCCATTTTGCCGTGGTAATATAAAGAGAGTTAAGTCTCAAGACTTATGGGTGCTCACTTGCAACGAAGATGTGGTTGACACCGAAACAGTTTCAAAAGAGGACTTGTTGCGTTTCTACCTCTATATCAACAGCCTGCCGAAAGATTACCCGGACGCCCTCTTCTTGGTGTATTACGAGTATTCTAATTTGTTTTAAGAGAACGAAGAAGAATGGTATAGAGAGATAGAAAAAGGCTCTCCTGCCAAATGTAAATACAAACCCGATAAGGAACTTATGTTCGATTTTTACACAAAACAACGGTTTCAAATGTTATGCATATCGAAAATTTACAAGTCGTTGTAATACTGCTTCATTTACTGGTGTCAAAGTTTTCGTCTTGAGAATCAAGTTCTGTTGAGTTAAAATTGACCTCTCAAATTTTTTTTGTTTGGTAAATTAATTTATGAACTAATTGAAATCAGCCAATCAACTTTTTTCACGGTTAGAGATGAGATCTCATCCACATTGCCTTCATGAATTGTCACGTGACCAGCACGTGATTCGCTCTTGAAGGTGAAGTCGTGCTAGTATTTGATGGCAAATTGAATAAAATTTCATTGAATCTAACGACAAGGGTTAATTGACTAATTTTAAATAATTCAAGAGTTAATTTTTTAAAAGAAAGTTTAGGGCGTCAATTTCAATTGAGATAATAATTTGAGGTTTGACTTTGAATATACGGTCAAAGCATTATTCTTTGTAAACATTCGTGTCAATTGCTGATCAACTTGTGAAAAAACTCAACGACTTTTGGCCTTGTAATTATGTAGAGCATTAATGTGATTGGACGTACGATAAATCAATGGTAAAACAATTTGTTATCGCCTCATATTGAGCACATCTTCAAGAATGACTCGAAGCCCTCGACGGGGTTAGTGGGTGGATGGACCACAGAAGCAGATAATGTGCTCTGGCAGCCTATTCATGAAATGAAATCAGACTATGTGCTGTGCAAGAATTTAAATATCGGTAATATCGGAAATGTCGGTAGTCCGAAAACACGGAAATATCGACGGAAATATCGATAAAAATTACATAGAAACCACGGAAATTGTAAGAAAAACTTGGAAATTTTTATTGAAACTTTGTAGGATGTTTATTTAGTCAATTATCTATTAGTTTATAAAAAAAATTGGAAGGAAATGCATTGCATGATGGATTTAACTGATTTAAGTTGATAATATAGCGAGCTGGCAAACATTGTGAGTGTAGAAAATATGTAATAATTAATGAAAGAAGTTTAAACACACCATAATCATTTTTATATAATGAATTAGTACAATATTTTACACTCATTTAAGCAAGGGATTAAGCAATGTGAGCTGTTGCTCCGAACCAATAACAATTGCGCCGAACCAATTACAATCATTTATATATAATGAATTAGTAAATAATTATTGAATAATATGTTATTTCTTATAAAAGAACATACATATGTGAATGTTTTATGTACATATCTAATATGCTTGCATAAAAAAAAATCTAATAATTTATAATTATATAACATTTATAATTATAACTTAAAACAAAGAGAGAAAGGGATGTTTATCCAAAACCCTAATGAATGTTTAACGTGCTTAATTGAAACTTAGTAACTCATGTTCATCATAATTGAAAAGCAAATTAAGTGATCCAAACATGAAAGGGAGAAAGAACCCAGAAAAGCAAACATGAAAGGGGCGGTGCTCGTCGGAAAACTGGGTTTGAGGCTGAAGGTTTGGGCAATTTTCAAAGCTTTGTAACTTCTTTGTTTCTTAACCAAATTAAGTGATTCAAAAGCTAAAATGTAGTTAGGAATGTGGAGAAGAGGTTCATACCAAGTGAGGACCGAGTGGTGGCCGGTGTTGACCGGAAAATGACCTGAAAGATGGCCAAACGACCACGGTTTATGAGTTCGGCCGGAATTCTACCATAACTTTGAACGTCCATAACTTCTTCGTTTCTTAACCAAATTGAGTGATTCAAAAGCTAAAATGTAGTTAGGAATGTGGAGAAGAGGTTAATACCAAATGAGGACCGAGTGGTGGCCGGTTTTGACCGGAAAATGACCTGAAAGATGGCCAAACGACCACGGTTTATGAGTTCGGCCGGAATTCTACCCTAACTTTGAACGTCCATAACTTCTTCGTTTCTTAACCAAATTGAGTGATTCAAAAGTTAAAATGTAGTTAGGAATGTGGAGAAGAGGTTCATACCAAGTGAGGACCGAGTGATGGCCGGTGTTGACCGGAAAATGACCTGAAAGATGGCCAAACGACCACGGTTTATGAGTTCGGCCGGAATTCTACCCTAACTTTGAACGTCCATAACTTCTTCGTTTCTTAACCAAATTGAGTGATTCAAAAGTTAAAATGTAGTTAGGAATGTGGAGAAGAGGTTCATACCAAGTGAGGACCGAGTGATGGCCGGTGTTGACCGGAAAATGACCTGAAAGATGGCCAAACGACCACGGTTATGAGTTCGGCCGGAATTCTACCTAACTTTGAACGTCCATAACTTCTTCGTTACTCAACCAAATTAAGTGATCCAAACATGAAAGTTGTAGTACTCGACGAGATGAAGAGATTGATACCCTGAACGCCGGCCAAATCGCCGTGGTTTGGCCGGAAACTGCCTCGAAAGAGGCGGTGCTCGTCAGAAAACTGGCCTATAAAACATTGTTTCTGGTATTTGTCCCACATCGGCTGTGCATGGGAAGGTAGCATGCTAACATGCCTATAAAAGGCACAATCCGATCCTTGCATGAGGCATTCTTCTTTGGGCCGTTTGGCTAAGAGAAGGGGTAGTTGTCGGTTTAAATTTTACCGATAATGCGATATTTTCATAAATATCGCGATATTATTGAAAATATTGATATTATCGCGATATTTTAACGAAATTTATTTGGATATCAAAAAAAATATCGGTAGGTGAAAAAAAGATTTCGATATTTTCTACATGGTGCTGTGGTCATAGTGAGGGATAAGAAATTGATGACAGAGCTATTGATTAGCATCCAAACAAGTGAATAGTAGACTCTGCCTGCGTAAAAAAGTAACGTTTAACTTGATAGTTCGATAAAAAAAACTGAGAATGTTATGTAACTCTTTATTCATAGGTTGTTTTTGTTAATTTTGAAATGAAATATTACATATCCTATGTTGAATGTATTAGTAACGTTAGGTTATGATCATGGTAAATTGGTAAAAATAAAAATTGACCTTGAAAGCTTAGTAGTAGTTTAGTAATAAATTGGGATTCTCTCCTGATCACTCTATTCTGAACAATTAGATTCAAAAATCCTAATCATTCAAAGAGAGAGTGATTCAAGCAATTTAAATTGAGCCAATAAAATGAACTAACGAGGACTGGTTTAATAGTTTGGTAAAAGTTTAGTGTAATTCACCAAACGTGTAGAGTAACGGTAGCCATTGACTGCACTATAACGGAAAGATCAAAACACAAAATAAAATAAATAAAAAGAAACAGAAAAAGAAAATTGGTGGGAGAAACCACAGCAGGGGGTAGCGTGGGAAAATTACAGTCAGCTCTGCAGTCTGCAGGATCAGAGAGACACCGCCCACGGTGGTCCTTATTCATCGTATCCAACCTTTTGAACTGTTACCGGATTCCACAGGTCAAATTTCTAGGGTTTTGGTCTCAATCGGTGACAATTTCGGAGCTCTCTGATTGATTTCTAGGGATTACGGGGATTGAATAATCCGGTTCGGTTGGGGTTCGGATCCGGGCCTTGTGGCTGAGGAGGGAGGGATTGGTTTATGCGCGCCATTCCGATGTCTGAGAAACCTGGCTTGAAGCAGGTTCTGGATGACTCGGCAGCTGAGGCGGAGGGAGATCAAGCGATTCGGGGCAGTCCAATTCCGAATGGTTTGGCCAAGGATTCGAATGTGATTCGAAACGACGTCGCCGAGCCGGTGAATCAGGTAAGCGGAGAATTCTGGAATCGCAATTTGCGAAACGGTGGCGTTTTTCAATTCGATCGGGGTGCATAATAGCTATGGTATCGGTTTAATTGCAGGAATTAGGGTCGGGGTCGCCGGCGGCGGACGGAGTCGAAGACGGCGATGACAGGGTTCCGGGAGATAAGGGCAAAGTGACGGAGGATTCGGGGAAAGAGGAGTTCGTCGATTGCTCGGAGGATTACGCAATGGATGAGGTGGATCGCCTGCGGCTTTTGCTGGAGACTACTGTTAGCGAGAAGGAAAGTTTAGCGCGCCAATTCGAGGTTGGTATTTGTTTTATTCAATCGAAAAGACTGATGCTTTTCGAGGCTTTCTCGTGTTTTTGGTATTGATTGTTGGTTGTTGTTGTTGCTTTTTAAAATGTAGGAAGAAAGAGAGGCTTTTGGTAGAGAAATAGCAAGTCTTCGGTTTCAGCTCAATGCTTTCACTGATCGACAGCCATCGATTGGCGAAAGCGGTAATTTTGTTAATACCCGATGGACTGAGTTGATAAATGAATGTTCTGGACTTGTTAAAACGGCTTTGGAAAAACAGTTGCAGACTGAGGCCGCAGTGAGAGAGCTTGAAGGAGTTGTGTTTAAGAAGGATCAAGAGATGGAGGAACTCAATGCCAAGGTCAATGAGTTTTTGGTATTGAATGATGTGGTATCAATTTTTTTGAATTCTGCTCAGAGGTCTGTGGAATTGTCATCTGAGGCTCAGATTGAGAAGGATACACACGTTGAATTTGTGACTAACAGGATGTTGGATTCCCTTAAGGGTGTCGTTGATCAACAAGAAATGGTGGATGGTTCTATAGGTGGAAAATTAGCACACGTTGAGCAAGGCACTTCGATCTTAATTCAAAAGTTGACTAGGATGCTTTCTGAAATTGAGCAACTTAGACAGTGTTTACCGGAGGCCAGGTCAGATCTTGACTCGCAGGAATTAGGGGGGATCTTTGCTGCTGCCTGTGATGAGTTACTTGAGCACAAAAGAAAGGAAGCAGAGTTTGTCGAAAGATTGAGCCATCTAGAGGATGAAAATAGGAAATTGATTGAAGAACTTGAAAATAAAAAAGGAATAGTTGAGACGGTAAATGCGGCTCTAGGACAAACAAAAATGGAACTAGAGCAGGAGAAGCATAGGTGCGCTAATACCAGAGAGAAGCTTACTATGGCCGTGACAAAAGGGAAGGCATTGGTACAGCAACGGGACTTGTTAAAGCAGTCCATTGCTGAAAAAACAAGTCAGCTTGAGAAGTGTTTTATTGAATTGCAAGAGAAGTCAAGTGCACTTGAAGCTGCTGAGTTAACCAAGGAGGAATTGATTAGAAGTGAAAATTCGATTGCATCCTTACAAGAAATAGTATCCCAGAAGAATGCAATCATTGAAAGTTTGGAGGAGGTTATGTCTCAGACCAGTGTACCTGAAGAACTTCAGTCTATGGATATTCTAGAGAGACTTCGGTGGCTTTTGGATGAAAATGATAAACTCAAGGGCATTTCCCTTGAATTCCAAAACTTGAGAGATGCTATGCATGCAATTGATCTACCAGAAGTTATTTCATCTTCTGACTTAGAGTATCAAGTGAATTGGCTTAGGGAATCGTTTTCTCAGGCCAAAGAGGAAGTTCTTATGTTGCGCAATGAAATTACTGCAACTAAGGAAGTGGCACGTAAAAATATCGACCACTTAACTGATTCACTTTCAGCTGAGTTGCAGGCAAAGGAATATCTCCAAGCAGAGCTGGACAATCTGACATCCGATTACCAAGAGATTGTCAAGAAAGAGCAACAGGTGTCTTTGGAGAAGGCTGATATGGCCAATCAGGAAGTACTTATGTTGCGTGATGAAATTACTGCAAATAAAGAAGTGGCGCGTAAAAATATTGAAGACTTAACTGCTGCACTTTCAGCTGAGTTGCAGTCAAAGGACTATCTCCAAGCAGAGCTGGACAATCTGACATCTGAATACCAAGAGATTGTCAAGAAAGAGCAACAGGTGTCTTTGGAGAAGGCTGATAGGGCCAAAGAGGAAGTACTTATGTTGCGTGATGAAATTACTGCAACAAAAGAAGTGGCGCGTAAAAATATTGAAGACTTAACTGCTTCACTTTCAGCTGAGTTGCAGTCAAAGGAATATCTCCAAGCAGAGCTGGACAATCTGACATCCGAATACCAAGAGATTGTCAAGAAAGAGCAACAGGTGTCTTCAGAGAAGGCTGATATGCTCAGAATGTTACTCGATGTGTCGGGAGTTGTAGCGGACAATGAAGAGGTCTATGGACCTTCCTCGGACACTGCCTTGCTCATTGACTTATGCATTGGGAAGATAAAAGAACAGAGTAGTGCCTCACTTGATTCTCCAAAGGTTGATGCTGAATTGTTTGAAACAATTCAAACCCACCTGTATGTAAGAGATCAGAAATTGATGCTTTGTGAGACTTTACTAGAAGAGGAGACTCTGGTGAGGTCAGAGGTGAATAATCTATCGAATGAGTTGTGGGATGTATCTCAAAAACTTGTAGCGTTGAAAGAGGAAAAGGGGACCCTGCAGAGAGATTTTGAACGATCAGAGGAGAAAAATACTGTGCTAAGGGAGAAGTTATCCATGGCAGTCAAGAAAGGTAAGGGACTGGTTCAAGACCGGGAAAACTTGAAACATCTTTTGGATGAAAAGAAATCGGAAATTGAGAAGTTAGAGCTTGAGTTACAGCAGGAACAATTGGCGCTTGCTGAATGCAGGGACAAGATAAGTAGTTTGTCTGCTGATGTAGATCGCATCCCAAAGTTAGATGCTGATCTTGTTACAATGAAGGAACAACGGGATCAACTTGAACAGTTCTTATTGGAGAGTAATAACATGTTGCAGAGAGTAATCGAATCTCTTGATGGCATTGATCTTCCTGTCGATCCAGTTTTTGAAGAGCCTGTGGGGAAGGTGAAGTTCATTGCAGGATACATAAATGAGTGTCAGGATGTGAAGGAAAAAGCAGAGCAAGAATTGGGAAAAGTAAAAGAGGATGCCAATGATCTGGCTGGTAAGTTAGCAGAAGCTCACTCAACTATAAAGTCTCTGGAAAATGAGTTGTCAGTTGCAGAGAATGATATTTCTCAACTTGTTGAACAAAAGAGGGAAATGGAAGTGGGTAAGACCAATGCTGAAAAAGAGTTCGAGAAAGCAATTGAGGAAGCTAAGTCTCAAGCTAGCAAGTATGGTGAGGTTTGTGCATCAAAAAAGTCACTGGAAGAGGCGTTATCACTTGTAGAAAATAATATATCTGTGCTTGTCAGTGAAAAAGAAGGAGCTTTAGTGGGTAGAGCTGCTGCAGAGACAGAGCTAGAGAAAGTAAAAGAGGAAGTTGATATTCAGACTGGCAAACTAACAGAGGCTTATAAGACCATAAAGTTACTCGAAGATTCCCTATCACAGGTAAAGGACAATGTTTCTTTACTCATTGAACAAAACAATGAAGTTCAAATTGGTAGGACCAATTTAGAGGGTGAGCTAAAGAAACTGCAAGACGAAGCTCGATTCCACGATAACAAGGTAGCAGATGCCCAGGCAACCATAAAATCACTGGAAGATGCATTGCTGAAGGCTGAGAATGATATTTCTGTACTTGAAGGTGAAAAGAAAAATGCTGAAGAAGAGATATTAACCCTTAATTCCAAGTTAAATACACGCAACGAAGAGTTGTCTGGAACTAACGGCAGCACAGAAAGCAGGTCCATAGAGCAAAGTGGTCACCTACATAATCTTCACCTGTTACTGAAGGATGAAACTCTGTTGTCCACTGTGAAAAGATGTTTTGAGAAGAAATTTGAGGGCCTGAAAGATATGGACCTCATTCTAAAAAATATAAAGGTCCGTTGTGTTTCCATGAATTTAGAAGAGCTGCAAAGACACCAATTGTCGGAGGTATATATGCTTTTCGGTGGAGAAAGTTTTGTTCCTTACGGTTCACTTTATTTTTTCTTTTGTGCATGCCATGCAGATGCTGGTGGACCAGAATCCATTTTGCATTTTGAGCTTTCCTTTTTCTTCTTTTTATATTCTCTTTTTGTTGTCAATTTCTTACTTCTTCCCGGGAAGAATATGTTTGGCTCTGATAAAACCAAACTCCTTTATGATTAGAATGTCACTGTGATGTGTTCCCAATGACTCAATATTTTTTATCTTTGTTTTAATGAGCTCCTTTTATTAATTGTTCCAGGAAGATTCATATGTGACAAAGTCTTTCTCAGATGGCCCTGACAGCATTTACAGTGTTGAAAAGGATAATGGTGAGGCCAGTGTTTCCAATGCTGATATGTCCTCATATTTGAAGAAGACTGCAGAAAAGTTTCAGATGCGAGACAATATTCTTGCAGAAAATGTTGAACACTTCTCTTCTTCTGTAGATGAGTTTATTGCAAATCTGTTGAGAAATCTACAGGCAATAAGGGATGAAGTGATCACTATGTCCGAGAACATGGAGTCTGTCAAAGAAAAGGCAACTAATCTGGAAATAAGTAAACAGGAACAGGAGGATACAATAGCCAGTTTAGAAAATGATCTTAACTCTCTACTCTCTTCTTGTACTGATGCTACTGGAGAACTTCAGTTTCAAGTCAAGAACAATTTACTTGAACTGAGCTCTGTTCCTGAGCTTGAAGAATTGAAACATTATCTGTTCCCAGAAACAGGAGCAATCGGTGGAGAGGCCACAGAAACCAATGAGCAAGGTCTATATGGCAGCAAATATGGGAAAACCGCAGAAATGTTGTCCATTTCTATTAGAAAAGTTAAAGCTTTGATTACACAGTTTGAGAGCACAAGTAAAGTGGCAGCCTCTACAATTGAAGATTTGCAGAGGAAACTGACAGAAGCGAGGACAACTGTTGAGAAAGCCGTTGAAGAAAGGGATCTTGGACAAAATAGGATTTCCAAGTTGGATGCTGATGTAGAAGCATTACAGAATTCATGCAGTAAGCTGGCGCTTAGACTAGAGGATTATCAATCCAAAGAGGATAAGTTTAATGAAAAAGAGGCAGAAGTTTCATCACTGCGCAATGCTTTGTCAATGAAGGAACAAGGTGAATATCTTCTCTTTTCTTTCTTATTCTCTTTCTGATGTTGCTGAACATATTTACTTTGATGTTGTAATGACTGTAAGTGCTCTAGTGACTTATTCATGTTGCTTGTTTCAGAGGCTGAAGACTCACTCCTGTCAGCATCTGAAATCAAAATCCTCTTTGACAAGATCAGCGGGATTGAAATCCCTATGCCAGAGTCACATGGAGGAGACTTGGAGCCCCACATTTCATCTCATGTGAATAAACTATTTTATGTTATTGATAGTATTACTGATCTTCAGCATCAGATAAACTTATTGTCTTATGAAAAAGACGAGCTGCAGTCGACTCTTGGGACTAGGAATCTCGAAATTGAACAATTGAAGGAGGAGGTTGAAAGTTATGATAGAGATAGACAAGGTAGAGAGGAAATGAAAAATGAACTGTCTCTGCTCGTATATAGTTTGGAAAAAATTATAGATATGTCAGGAGGTAATGATTTAGTTGGAGACCAGAAATCTTCTGGTGTGGCGGGACTTCTATCAGTATTGGAGAAGCAGGTTAGGGCTTTACAACTGGAATCTGAAAGTTCAAAATCAAAAGCCCAGGAACTTGGTACTAAGTTGGGAGAGAGCCAAAAGATTGTGGAGGAATTATCAACCGTGGTTAATTCACTTCAAGGAAGGGCTACTCAGTCAGAGATTGTCCAGGACAGGAGCATCTTTGAAGCACCTTCGTTGCCTACCGGTTCAGAGATATCTGAAATTGAAGATGGGGTAAGTGTTCATTGATATGACTCCATTATAATTCCATTCTCTGCATCGTTACCATTTGATTCCTTTTGAACATGTTGATATATGCTATAAAATTTCCAATTAAGCTGAGGTGTTTTCCGGTAAGAATAATAGTAGGTTTGCCTATTGTTAGTTGCATGCTGAACAATATCAGTTGTGGTTTTTTGTATGGAGACCTGTTAGAGTTGAGGTTTGTGAATCAATTTTTTTCAGGGATCACATGGAAAGAACGGGATATCTCCTGTCCAATCAGCAGCTCATGTGCGAACTATGCGAAAGGGTTCAACCGACCATCTGGTAATTGAAATTGGCTCTGAATCTTCTCGGTTACTCAACAGTGAAGAAACTGATGAGGACAAAGGTGTGCACTTTATGATTTTTCTATGGTTCCAAACACTTTTAAGGCCCGGTAAAACTTATTTCCTGCTGTTTTTATTTTCTTGTCCTTTTCCAGGTCATGTATTCAAGTCTCTCAATGCATCTGGTCTCATTCCAAGACAAGGAAAGTTGGTTGCAGATCGAATAGATGGAATTTGGTAAACTCCCGAGATTAACCTTGTTATATAGATCCTTTCTTCGTTTCACCTTCTTTTTTCTGAAACCTTGTTGCACGAAAACCTTAGTAGCTGCCTAACATCCAACACACAGGATATTTAGCCGTTGTTTTGATCAATGCAGTCTGCCACATTTCCCATGTTTCACTTGATTCTTATTTGTTTTCTAATCTATATACGCAGGGTATCTGGCGGGCGGGTTTTGATGAGCCGCCCGAGGGCAAGGCTCGGACTTATCGTCTACTGGCTCTTCTTGCATCTGTGGCTGCTGGGAACCATTTTGTAACCAATCAAGTCTCTGGTTGTCCCTCACAAGGGTGTGCAACCAAATTGTATCATAGACAGACATTTTGTCATTTCCTTTTGCCGTTCTTTTCTTTCGCTTTGCATATATGTCTCATCCCCAAACTATAAAATTCGATGCAATCACCTTTTTTTAGGTTGCAGAGAATCAAATCGCAGGTGGAAAATTTTCCACATTTTGTTACTTGTTTCATCGTAGTAGTTTGGTACATGACACTAAGTGAACCTCAAATCTCTCTAGCGAATCCAGTAACACGGACACGCACTTGTTAACTTTCGGAATTTCTCATTTGATGCATCGTGTTTTTGAAAATTATTCGTGTGTTACGACACGAGAACAACTCATGGCACAAATTCATCGGCATGGTGGCATTCAGTATTAAAAACACAAATATATATAATAAAAAAAAGCTAACATATGTTTTTATATTATCGGCATGAGACGTCGCATAGTAGTGTATCCGTGCATGCAAGTCTTTAATAATCAAAGATTTATGGTTATTTACCATTCTATTTGGTGTCAAACGATTGAAATTAAAACAATAAAAGTACATCAGCAGATAAATGATCGTACACGAGAACATTAGTCAACTTTATGATAGTGTTTGTTGTCCGTCTTCAAAGATCCACGTGGCAACAGTTGTGGTGGTCGTTGGTTGTTCAATCTTGGGAATTGAAGCTCCGGTCGCTCCCTTGCTTCTTTAGCTGTAGAGCACCGTGCTTTCAGCAGCCGTTTTTACTCCATAATTTTACTCAGAGGTTCGTAAAACGCTCGTTAAATCTTCAACTTCCAATTTTTTTGCTCAAATGAATAAAATCTAATCCGAAATTTCATTTCCGAAACTGGGTTTTTACAGGAACTCAATTTCGGATTGGACTCTGGCCTGCAATTGGTCAATGGATTCCCTTTCTGTGATCCCATTGAGTTGGGGAAGCTCTATCTTCATTGGTTAGTCCTTTACACTGCTTGAAGTTATTTCTCTCTTCGGATAAATTTTTATGGTATCGAGAACACAAGTCACGTGGGATTATCATTTGAGTAGAATTGTATCCACATGCGGCCGGTACACCGAAAAATTGGCCTTCTGGGTTGCAGATTATGATTATGCTTCTTGATTTGGTAGCATAAAGTTTGAACCTTTTTGTTCAGGTGGGAAGTTTGACGTGCACAAAGCTTTGCCTCCCAAATTACGTAGTGTGAGAATTTCGTATAAAAAAAAATTTGTACAGTATTTGGTGTATTGAAGTTGGGTTTTGATTTTGTTATAATGTGAATTCAATTGTGTGTTTCTGTCTTGGCAGGGAGTTGCAATTAGCCCGAGAGCTTTTGCAAGTCAGAATTCGGTGAAGAAATTGAGAAGGGACGGGCAGGCACGAAAAAAGTTAGCAGATAAGAGCATTGCTTCTGAAGATGATTGTGTTAAAAATGACGAGAATGTGGAATCTTCTGTTAATTTAGCTGCAGAGGAACTGGTTGCATTCCCTTCCAGAGGTGCTGTGCTTCAGGCTTGCACTGTTACATCCGGGTTGATAGCGGCTTTGGGTATAATTATTCGACAGGTAGGATTTACTAAGTGTGTTCCTGAATCGATGTTCTTTCAAATTTTCGATTCACGCAAATCAACTGTTTTCACTGTCCTATTTTCCCTTGTTGAGAACAGGATCATAGGCCAGTCTGTTTTGTAGACGAGGATATACATTTTGGACCTTGTCGAACATACATGCTGCACTGAAATTTCTTAAACATCATGCTATGACACAATTGTCCTTGTTTCTGATTATTTTATGTGCTAGAGTTCATATTTTGTCTGAGAAAATCAAATATGTTTTCCCATGAACGTCGACTAGTCATGAGTCATGACCATACACATCTTCCATGAGAACCTGAATTATAAATTAAAAGTTAAAACCTTTTCACCGAGGCTCGAGCTTAGTTAATAGCTATGACAATCTACTGTGGAGTATAATGTTACTCTCAGGTTTTGTAAAAGGAACAGAAAAGTATGGTTGGAGTTTTGCTTAACTTGGTAAGTAATCTGCATTTTAAATTTTATATCTTATCTGCAACTTGCAGGCATCTCATGTTGCAAAGATTGAAGGATTGCCAGTCTTTGACTGCTCATTGGAAGTACCATGTATGAACACATACATGCTATCTCGATGCAAGAATTTGTAGTGAAAATGTTATTCTTATTCTCCTTGGCAAAGACAGTCTATATGCTGTTACCGAGGCAAGATTTGTCTAGAGTGGGTTGTTTCAGTCCCAAGTCTTATATTACAGCATAATACTTTTTATTGCCTTCTTGTTTGTTTTCCTTTATGTTTTGGATTTTTAATGTCTTTTTCTGGATTTAGTTGTTTCATTAGTTTCAAGAGCATAACTCGTTTCCCCCATCGGGTCCAGTTGAATTTGAGGTGTGGCATCTTCAGTTGATTTCTGGATTGGTCATTCTGATATCACTTAGCCGATATCTATTATTGAAGACATGGCCGGATTTCGCAGAGTCCAGCGAAGCAGCCAATCAGCAGGTACCTACTTTCTGTTCTAGCTGTATATCTGCAAGGACTCTGTCGATATGGTAATTCAGTACCACATTGCTGCTTGAAGACATCGCTTTTTATTGATAGTGTCGTCCATAGTTGATTCCGCATCTCTGACACAGTCCATTTCCTGTAATTTAGGTCCTCACATCACTTCAACCTTTGGACTACATAATCGTTGCATTTTTGCCTGGGGTCAGCGAGGTTAGCTAATACTTGTAACCTGATTGTAGTATTGTTCAGATCTTCTCTGCTCAGCTAATTTTGCATTAATTCATCGTGCATTGGATGGACAGGAACTTCTTTTTCGGGGTGCCTTGCTACCACTTTTTGGATCTAATTGGAGGAGCGCCTTGGTAGTCGCCATCATTTTTGGTGTTCTACACCTGGGCAGTGGCCGAAAGTATTCCTTCGCTGTTTGGTACTTATCCTCTTATCTCTAACACTTCAGAAATGGTTCTTTCATGCCATTGTTAGACAGTTTTTCATTTTTCATTTCATGTTTCATGTATAATTATTTCGATGAACTCTCATGAAATTGCGTTGAAGATTAGTTATGATTTTGCGTTAAAACGTGTTTCAGGGCAACTTTTGTGGGTCTTGTGTATGGTTATGCAACCGTCGTCTCCTCTAGCCTTATCGTGCCAATGGCTTCTCATGCAGTCAACAATTTGGTTGGAGGGATGTTGTGGCGTTACCGATCAGATTCATCACGGAAGATATGAGAAGACTGCCACTGTCACCCTTAGCAGAAAATGTACATAATTTGTCTTGTAACTTGGGGAGTGTATAGCTAGTGAGGCACTATTACTAAAACGTATTACTTCTGTTTATCTATAAGGAAGAAAGTTGAAACAAAACCAATGCACACACGGTTTGCATAACCATGAGAATAGTTATCTCTTTATGATGTAAAACTAAAGTTTTGAGGTGAGCAACTAAGATGACACAAAGACATCGATACTCGATCAGTTATCTCTTCGTGATATTGTATGATTGACAAAGAACGCTATGATTGTGGTATATCCATGCCAAGTTCTTCCAACCTTGTAGTTAAAACGCTGTTAATCCAAACAAGTTCAAATCAAAACAAACAAAATTAAACATGAATCAACCAACAAAAATCTGTTTAATCTAAATTTTGGCACCGTTGACCAATAAAAACAAGAATCGAAACCGCGAGTAGTGTTGCAAGTTGCAACAGCTTTATTCGAAGTTTGGAAGCGCAGTGGCGGGTATGAGTACGACCCCTTCCCGCAAAAGCCGCCGTTGCTGTTCGCGGTTTGCTTAGACATCATCAAATTAATAGGGACGCCAGCGTTTTGGATAATTAAGCAGAAGAAGAAGCAGCAGCCCTTGACCAAAAACGCGCTTTTTCAAACGCCAAGTTTTGTTCCCGCGTCCGATATGAGTGGGGCGCCTACTCGATCTAGCAATTACCGAATCCTTCGACCTTATCCTTTTCTGCCTTTTTTACTCTCTAATCTCCATTTATATATTTTCTCTTAATCCCTTCTTTTCAATCAAACAGTAACTCCTAATCTCTCAGATTCTTTGAAGTTTAAACCCTCTCTGTGAATTGATTCCAATCTCCCCAGATTTTCCCATCAATGGCAGCGGTAAGTTTTTTTTTTCCTTCATGTCTTGTAAATCTTGTTTTCCTGATCTTAGAGATGTAGGGTTTGCTTTTCTATCATCTGTGCATGAGACGTACGTCTGTTAGGGTTTTTAGAAAATGACAGATTTTGCATCGATAACACATCAGTGACGATCCATCTTATACAGAAAAATTGACGATCCATCTTATCAAGTGTGTGATTATTACACAGGAAATTGTTTCCATGAATAACATTGCTTGCTTACTGTATAAATTGCAGTATGAGAAGGGAAGGGCGTCAGTAGGGGGAGCGGGACCTCTACCAAAATTTGGGGAGTGGGACGTGAACGATCCGGCATCAGCTGAAGGATTTACAGTCATATTCAACAAGGCTAGAGATGACAGAAAGTCTGGTGGAACTCCATTGATTAATGTTGCAGCAGCACCAGAAAAATATGCTTCCCGTAAAAAAAGTGACAAATATAATAATCACCCCAAAAAGGTAATAATTAATATTAATATCCATGCCTAATTATTTAACAATTTAAGTCTGTTTATATCTCTAAAATCAATGTATATCACAACTAATTATCTACCTGCACTTCGTGGATGCAGAGCAAGTGGCTTATCTGCTGCGGTTCTTAGCGTTTCTGGACGTTGACTCATTCGAAAGAATCTTGCAGGACAAGAAAACAATAT
The DNA here is from genome assembly GCA_963580275.1 of Crataegus laevigata. Classification (NCBI taxonomy): domain Eukaryota; kingdom Viridiplantae; phylum Streptophyta; class Magnoliopsida; order Rosales; family Rosaceae; genus Crataegus; species Crataegus laevigata. Next base: position 8,140,444 of record OY756948.1, on the reverse strand, counting down.
TGTTCTTCTTATTCCTTAATCCTTTTTTTTTTCTTTTCAATTTTGATGTGGTACTCCTTGATTTTTCCATTTCAAGGAGAGCGATATATTAAGGAACGAATAATGAAATACTATTTAATTTTTTTCATTTGCTGTTTTGTTTTATTTTATTTGGCCAATCTGTTGAATGCTGAGCAACCTCCAATGGAACTGGTTGAATAATCTGTAATAGTCACCTCTAGATCACATTTTCAAAAATTAGACTCCAAGTATTTGAGACTGGAGAAAATTTTGAATCAGATTGCTTTAACAGTTGTATAGTGTCACATCATTCAGTAGTTCCGCATAAACTTTTATTGAGAAATATATCGATATATTATTGACAACTATTTAAGTAAATGAAGTGATTGAATTAATAAGATGAACAAATACGGTAGTTAATAATGTGTGAATATACTTGTTGATATTGAATGATTTGACGAGCCAATGAATCAGATAGTTTCAAATTCTGCTTATTGATCTGACGAATGACTTAGTCTAGATCCACCTATAATACACATTCCTGAGAGTGTAGCCGGACAAAAGATGCGATCCAACCCAGAAATGTGTCCAAATGATGCTCCTCTCTAAGCCTTGGTACTTGCATAAACTTGGTGCGTCTTCACGATGGATGAAAATTAGATACTGGTCAAACATCACGTGCGAAAGCCAATATTTCCACAGTGGTCCCTACTGGTCAAACATTATGTGCGAAACCCAAGCTGCCATTGTCCGATTGCTTGCATTGCACAGAAAAAGGACACACCTTGAAGCTGATGACGGCGGGGCGTCCTAAATTCTTCTGATTTCGGATCCTAAAAACGTACTGGGTGAACCCGAATTACCCCAAATGCAAGGAAAATGGCAAGCTGCGCAGTGGGAGGTGGCTGTGCCAGCGACTACTTAGCCGTCGCCATATCCGCCGTCTGTTTCATTCTGTAAGTTTTTCTGGCTCAACTGGGTCTCTATCTGATTAAATTCATCAGAGTTTAATAGGTTTTGTTGGGTTTTTTCAAATCAGTTTGCTTTGGGGTTTTGGGATTCTGATGCTCTTGCTGATGGGGAAGTTAGATGGGGTGAAATCTTAAAACATGTTGCTGCTGGGTATCTGTTTGATATAATGTCTCAGAGAGAATTTTGCGTTAAAGCAAAAGATTTGAAATTTCCATGTGAAGGGGTGCAATAGGGTATCCAAATTTGTAACCTTTAGCTTTCTATGAGTTTATTAGTTTGGATAGAAGTACAATCTGATGTTCAAAGTTTGATAAGCAAAGTTGTTGACCTCATTGTTCATAGTGAATGAAGAGAAAAAAATTATAGAATTTTCAGATTTTATATGTTGATTTGTTTGCTTATGTGCTTTGAGTTATTCTGTGATTATTATACTTTTATGCTGAACAAACCTCACTCATAAACTAACTCCTGTCCTTTTGTGTGGTTGGTTTCTTTCTTTCAGGCTTCTTTCACGGGTCATTTTACCCTTTGCCGTTCACAAAATTCCTCTTCCGAAACGCAGTAGCTTTTGGATTCCAGTGATTCAAATTTACGCCAGCTTCAACCTTTTGTTGTCGCTTGTGGTGATTATCAATTTCTATGTTCAATAACCCATCAATACTGTTCTTAATAACTTCAGCTGTTATAAGTTGTGTTAAGGGGATCTTTTGTTACCATTTATAAATAAAGCATGTTTCCCTGCAGATGTCTCTCAATTTTCTGAAATTCGAGAAGACATATTGGTGGCAGTCTTGCTATCTTTGGACAGGTTGTTTACTGATTTTATCATGACTTTGAAGTTAATTTTACAGTTTCTCGTTTGTGAATATCTATACTTTTGTGTACTCTTTTAAGTATTTTTTTAATTTCAGTCTGGATTGGAGCTCCTCTTGGCTTTGGTTTACTATTTAGCTGCCGCATATCACAGGCCTTTCAACTGTATTACATTTTTGTAAAGTAAGCATATGTTTTACGTACTTAAGAAATCAATGTTGCATCGTAAAGCTCAATATTACAATTGGGCTGCAACTCGCCAAGTATTCAATCAGAAAATTAAGCTGCGGAACCAAAACCAATTAAGAAAGAGATTTAGGTTGCATTTGTATTGGTTTTTATTGATAGCCTGTGTGCTACACTTACGTGCAATTGAAATTTCAGGAGGTGTCTACCACCAATCAGATCTTATATTTTTCTTCCACTAATTCTCTTGCCATGGATTGCCTGGGCTGCTTGTAAGGCTCTCTGAATTGATTTCTACTTGGGATATCTACTCCGGAGGCCTGTGTCTTACACAGTGTGTCTTGTATGATTTGTAGTGATCCACATCAGAAAGCCTCTAAATCTTCGATGCCACATGGGAACTCAGTGGATCATCCCAGACATGACCCTCCACACACTATATGTTGCCATTTTGGTAGGATTCACGGGGGCTATTCGGCATATAGAGTTCAGGTTTGACGAACTTAGAGACCTCTGGCAGGGAATACTTGTCTCAGCCTCTTCTATTGGTACACCACGGTGATCTATTTTTGGTTTGTTCGATGAATATAAAAAAAGATACTCCAATTTTTTTCCAATGAAGGGTGTTCATCTTAATCCAATTCAGATTAGATTTCTTTAGTTTGAATGACAAGTGGTCCCAAATGTAGTCTTGTTGTATAGGCCTTATTGGTTTTTTTTTGGGGGGGGGGGGGGGGGGGGGCTTTGTTTTGACTACATAAAGTTGTATATTCCCACTCATAACTCATAAGGGAAAACATAGTAGATGCTGATGTACTCATTTGTTGGACCTCACTAATTGTCTGCCTCACATGGCAATCAAACTATACACTTTGACCTGCAATTTGTTTCTCTGATAGGAGTCGAAATAAATGATTTAGGCATGACATAAAAAAATCTCCACTAATGTTTCGTTCTTCCATATTAATCTTGAAAAAGAGGAAGGCACAATAGTCCTAGCATTTTCATTTGTTTCCTTGGTTGCTAAAGAGGCTAGTTTACTTCTGCTCTTAGATATCGTGGAAGAAACTATCATGTTACTGAAAACTGCGTCGTTGATTCTCAGCTTTCTTGTAAGATGATGAAGGCTGCAATATATCAGTAATATATGGTTAATTGAATCAGTACAACCTGTTTTCCCTGCTTTTGACTGGTTCTCCTTATTGCTTCCAGGAGTATGGGTTGTTGCTTACATTTTGAATGAAATTCATGATGATATCTCAGGGCTTCAAGTTGCCTCTAGATTTGTGCTCTTAGTTACGGTATGATTTATCATCTGGTAGTAGTAGTACCTTTTCATGTTATGCACCTGTGTAAAAGTACTTATGTGTTATGCATGTGCTAACGTTTCTAAGGTATATATGATAGGCAAGCATTCTTGTGTTAGCTTTATTTTCGATATCAAGTTCACAACCTCTTCTATCACAAATCAGCTTGAGGAAAAGGGAGCCCCTATCATTTGAGACAATGGGTACGGCTCTGGGCATACCTAACAGCGGAATGATATTGCCAAGGGAACCAGCACCTGTGGTGGATCCTAATGAACCACTTGATAAACTTCTTATGAACAAAATATTCCGTCAGTCCTTCATGGAATTTGCAAACAGGTATTCTGTTTTTCACTAAGTTACATATTTTAAAATACATTTGCAATAATAATTATTATGCTGAAATATCCTCGAGTACAGAACATGACTTTCTCCTGAAGCTAACTGAAAAGAAATAATGAATTGCCCAAAGGCTGAAAGTAATTTTATCCAGCCAAATGGAACCTTCAAAGATTATGCATTTTTCTATCAAAAACTTGCGGTGGTATCTATTTTCTGCACGGACAATTGAAATAAAGAATAAATCATTGATCTCATGGAGTATTTATTTTGTTCTATTGTTCTTCTTAATCACAGTTATTTGGCAGGGGAGAGTGTCCATTTTTACGAGGAAGTGCATGAACTTGGTAAAATACCAGTGGATGATCCTGTAAGAAGGATTTACATGGCACGGCATATCATTGACAAGTACATAATTGCAGGTTTGTGATTTTGTCAGTGAAAGCCAACATTTTTGTTCTGCTGCTTAATGGTATGATTTACCGTCTTCAACCTAGTCTCACACTAACTAGGAGTTAAGTCTCACAAGTATGTGGGGGCATTTTTTTTCCAATTTTCACCATACAGGTGCAGCAATGGAGGTGAACATTTCTCACCGAAGCAGACAAGCAATTTTGACTACTTCCAATCTGGCACAACCAAATCTTTTTAATGATGCTTTAAATGAGGTGATACAGCTGATGAAAACGGTAGGATGAATATTTCAGGCTCCAAAAATATTTCTTCAACTGACTTCTAATTAGTTTAATATTACAGTGGATTGATTTCTAAGCTTTTCTTTCTCCTTTTTTACCCTCTGAAGAACTTGGCAAAAGATTTCTGGTCATCTATGTACTCCATGAAGTTCAAAGAAGAAGCCAGTATGAGATCTCATGAGCTGGAACAGATGACAAGTTGGAACCCCTCTCCCACTCCTAGGTTGAGTTCTGTACGTGGCGCTGATGATCCATTTCACCAAGAACAAGAATCATGACTTTGGCTGTAACACTCAGCACCAAGGCCTACAACGAGCCAGGAATCATGGAAAAATATGGTAACTGGAAGCTTGTTAGATCCACAAGGGTATGCTATCGTTGAGTGAAGGTTCTGCTTCCGACAACATTATCGCTTGGATGGTATAAACAAACTGAAGATTAAGAAGATATGGAAGTTTCATGAAAGTATAGCAATTTTTTTTTTTGGCGATTACCGGACGCATGAACAAGTGTTTGATTCTAGCAGTTTATGAAGGCGTAGCGTCACTTGGTCTGTACATACCACCTCTTCAGATATATTATGAGTTACACTACCTTCTAAAAATTGAAAAAATGATTCCCCAAATAGTTCTTACTAGAAATTGTACCCGCGCGTTGCTGCGGGATGGATACCTGTATAAAAAATTATGCAATTTTATTCTCTCCATAAAACAAATACAACTGAAGTAAATTTTTTATAATTAGATAATAGAATACAAAAATATCAATGTACCAAAGTAAATGTAAATGGTGAGAGAAGCTATCCTAATTATAACCCTATTCATTTTTATTCAACATAGGCTTGAACAAAGAAGCAATCATTTCTACTTTGGTGACTGATCATGAACTTTAGCTCGATAATTAGAAACTTGAGGGCCATTTCCTCGAACTGGCTACCTACAAAACCTCCTACTTAAAAATACATATGACATGATACAACAACAAACTTTCTAGTGTAATATTATGGAATATAATATGATTTAAAAAAGGAGTTACCGCTAACCCATTGTTGGTCTTCCTTTCGAGTATTCCTTCCCAAAGCTCCCATACTATGTTCTCAAACTGCTGCTCTTTTCAATTTCTATAACATCTTTAAAATTCCATTTAAAAAAAGATACATAAATAAAGACACGTAAAAGCAGGTAAGTAAACATTTTAATGAAGAGGAAATGCAGAAGTAGAACCAAATAAGCCACAGTCTAACTTTCACAATCTAATAGACTTTATGAGATTTGCAGAGACTAAATATGAAATAATTTACCAAATTAATAAGCCATCAGTTGGGCTATGGTAGTAATCATAGCATATATTATCACCACATTAAACCGAACATTTGTAAACAAAATATGCAATGCGAATAAGCTCACAAAAAAACCTACCAAAAACATCAAGATGTCATTTAACTGTGAAATAAAACTATAATACTATAAAAATAACTTATTGAAGACCCATATCTATTTATTTCACCCAAAATGATTAGAAATAAAAGTTATGTGCGAAAAAAATCACTAACCTAAAAAATTCAGCCCCTAACATTACTGGAATTAATTGATGTGAAAAAAAAATTGAAAATTGAGAATTGAGAATTGGGTTTGAGGATTTTACCCGATAAATCATTGGAGTAGTGACAAACTCCTATGCTTCCTCTTCCTCTTTCTCTAATTAAAGTTTAGTTTTCTATTTAAGTGGTGTTAAGTTTAAATAAATGTCGAAAAAGAAAATTGCTTGTTCGATGTTGTGTCTTGCTTTCCATTCAGATCATTCTTTCTCCTCCTTGGAGAGACTGATTCGAGTAAAATAAAACATGTTTTGTACAGTTAGAAAACCCGCAGCTTGAATGTCGAAGAATGTCCATATCCATTACTTATAAAATAATTTTCAAAGTAAAAAACATCTTTTGTATGCCTATTACCTTTGTTGGACCCAACATAGATTGAAGATTCCTAGTATTTCTTTGCTCCCTTCTAGACGGGCACCCAATGCCTTCTCAACTAAAAACACGCAGAGCTTCTTATTCTCAGCAAGATAATGCACCTGTGGCATTTTTTGTTAAATGACCAAAGTACCATACAAAACTTGATCTAAGGCAAGTGTAGCAAAAAATGGATCATAATTTTCGAAACAATTGTATGTAACACCTCAAGAATGTTAAGATTATATGGTATGGAGTCTGGAATGGCAAAAAATATAAAACTTACAGCAGAAAAATGTTAAGAAGCATCCATTATGAGAATTGGTGCCGTTAACATAAAGAAAGTTGTGTACATAAGCTTTTCCAGATTCAGCTATACCCTGCACTCAATTACATGATTTAGGAAGTACCATAAACGAAACTTTAATCATAATTACATTATTTTTCTACTTTAAAGGGGTAAAAAATCTAAAATGAAAGAAATTTCCCAGTCGTAATATGTAAGTGACAGAACATGTTCAAGCAACAACTAATGCAAATTATGCAACTGAGCAAGCTAGTGAAGGATAAGTATTAACACACATAAATTATCTAATTTGAAGCTTATATCATGCCAACAAACCAAAACAAACAATTCAACTGGAAATTTGAAATTCAGATCAACCAAAACAAACCAAAGTCACTTATCATGGAAGATTATCACAAAATCGCAGAACCCAGACAATCTAAATCAAGTGGGTTTTACCAGCTGGGAGGGGGGGACTAACTATCATGGGTCATCTCTATCAGAAACATTGTATTCATCTTTTTATTTCACCACAATTTTAACATGTATTGGTCTGTAATGCGATTTTTTTTTAGTGGACATCAGATAAGAGCTATAGAGCTTTCCTCTTCGATTGAGCAGATTGTGGACTAAATCATGAGCAGATTTGGTCTATAAGAAATATTTACTGATTTTCCGCACTCAAGTGGTAATGTTGGCAGAATTTCCGTTAAGGAATTTGTCAAGCTCGTCTCTGTTCTTGCTATCCTTCTCTCTCGTGCTCATTGGTAGTAGTGGTTGACATGTAGATCGATCAGGCAGTTTTGCGGATGATTAGAATTGAGTCAGCAGATACACAGTATTGAGTATTCTAATGAGTTGCTTACTAAAAGTTCCGCTTTGTTCTAAATATATACCCAAAAAAAAAAATCATAATGATGTAACCTGGAAATTTTTGGTCTATACACAAAACTGATTCAACTATAGACATCATAATGATGTAACGGAAAGATGGAATCAAGAACAAACTTTCGCCCAATTTTAAGAGGAGATAAGATTGTAGGAATTGCATTTTACTAACCTGGAAATTTTTGGTCTGTAAAGAACACTACCAAATTCACGGTATACCTGCAGGGCAACAAAAGACTTATACTCAGACCAGTATATTATAAGATATTCAAGTAGAAAGGGCATAACAGAATCTGCGTTACCAGGCAACAACAACGTCCACTGTGTAATGTTTGCAAGAAGCTAGAATCAGGAGGCTCTGAATCACAGCAACTGACCAAGCAAGCTGCTTAAAGCACCTGTAATGATAAGCAATTGTAGTGTCAACAAATTAAGAATATCAGTTTATCCATAGAACACGCACCCACGCCCTAACAATGACAAAAGAAAGTATATATGATCCTCCTATCAATATAGATTAGTTACCTCCTTGTTCCATATTTCTGATATGTGCGCACAAATACTAAGGTAAAAATTATGTGCGATGAAAAAATCAAATCACCACAACCATAGACAATGCCTTGGGGAACTGCACATTCATGTACATCATATTAGCATGAAGGCCATTACACTTAATGGAGTTACTGAAGAATTAAACCTAAAAGATGAATAACTCAAACCCACGGTTGATTAAGAGCATTTCAAGTGTACTCTCTAGAGGGGGCAGCCTGGCAACATTAGAGCCCTGAAAGAGACAGTTGTACCTGATTGTAAAAGATCGTTTAATTACAACAATTTAATGATTCAAGATTACATCCAGCTAGCTACAACTTGCAGTCTTCTATAAATTTACCTCACGACAATGGTAGCTTGGACCAGGAAGTAGAGTGGAGTAGAAGGTGATGATCCGGAGCATTTGACACACCTAAACAAAATGCAAAATATAGGCAAAGATAGTAAAATACTGACAGAAAATATAGCAGGACAACATAAGGTATTGTTAAGTCCATTGATCCATAAAATGGAAATTAAGAAAATTCACAGAAGTCGTGCATTTTTTATTCATAAATTGAAGAGTTTCCTGAGTGCGATTCCTAGTCAGGTGCTTCAGAAAATGCACCAAGCTCAAGGATTAGTATCATATAAGCAAGTCACATAATCTGGGAATCATGAGTAAATCCTAATCCCCAATAAAGTTCGAGAGAGAGAGAGAGAGAGAGAGAGAGAGAGAGAGGACTTACCCTGAAATCAAAGCCGAAGGTGAAACCTTTGGCTGATGCACTGAAATTTTATTTTCTAGGTTTCTTTGTCTTCTTAGTAGAAAGCTCTAGTTGGTTGCAGAGATTTGCAGGCCTTAGAGAATCGACTCCATGCCTGCAATTCCAAAGCCAGACGCAAGTTAAGACACAGAAAGAATCCAATCCTTGGTTTCACAAACATCAAAACCCATAAACAAATTCACTTAAAAATGCACAAAATAAAAACCCAATTACTAATTAGACGAAGAATTCAACAAAATCATGAAAATTGCTTAAAAGGAATTGAATTTGAGTTGGAGATTTGAGGTATAAAAATTAAAGACCGTGGGTTTAAATAAATGCAGAAACAGAGACAGAGGGAAAAAGTTGGGAAATTTACCAGAGGGGTTTAGGTGGAGGCGCCGAGAGGATGCGATGGGCAAGGCGGATTGAAGCTCGAAGGGCGGAGCTTCGACTCTCCGGCAGCGGCGAGATCTAGGGTTTTTCCACAGAGAGAGGAAACCTAGATTGGGAAAATAGGGAAAGAAAAACACCTTGATTCGAAGAGATATGGTGAAGCTCTAAATCGAGTAGCCTGGTGCAGAGGAGTGAGGCGAGGAGGGAGATGGGGAGAGCAGGAGTCAATCAAAATTAAGGAAAAACTGATAGGATAGAGAGAACCGAAGCACCCCACGAAATCGAAACCGGTGAGGATGAACGCGTGACCTCGGAGGGCAAGGAAGCCATTTTACTGTAGAAAAGATGGCAAAAAATTGGCTTAACAAACGAATTGAGGGGCATTTTAGTCAGCACACTGCCCTAGAACAGTAACCGGAAGTTTGAGTTTTAGTATATATAAAATTTTTCAAGCACGAGTAGTTTCCAACTGTTGTGATCTTCATGTTTTAGTTATGGAGAGGAAGCATAACTCAAGGGCTTGGGAAGAACTTGCATGTAACGGGGTTTCATGCGGTCTTCTTTCTTCATCTTTAATCACGACTATAATCATGTGATGAGGAACACTAAAAGAAGAGCGATACGGAAACCAGTTGCAGTTAATTATTTGCCAAGGGCTCATGTATAACCAGGGTGAATGGAGTGAGGAACCTCACCGGGTCCTCAAATCACATCCGTTCATCGTACAGTAAAAAATTATTGTAAATTTTTTTATTTAAAATTAAATATAAACACCACCTGACAAAAATTAACCGCACGAAACACAATAAACAATTGTAATAAGAGAGATCCTCACAAAAAAATTTCGGCGAAAGTCCTTTATCCGAATGAAAGTTCGGAAACTAATACTATAGTTTTTTCAATAAATAAACTAAACAAGTTTTCCCAAAAGTAAAAACAGTATATACTTTCTCCCCAAAGCAATCCCAATGACAGATCACACCAATAAAAGCTGCAACTATATACAGACAGCCCTTAAATGTTGTAAAACTTTCCAGAGAATTTTTTAGTGTAACCATCACTCGATGTGATACATTATGTGTTTCTATATAAATGGTAGGTTATGTGTATTAAAAGGTTAATAGCTTAAAAATTAAAAAAATTTACCACTTACATAAAAACACGTAGTCTACCATCCGTATTTTCGTCACAACTAAAAATTTCTCCTTCCCAACGTCATATGTATCACATTTCATGAAAACTGCATGAACGTTACAGGTGAAGCAATGCAAATCGCACTCTCTTTTCGGCAGCCGTGGCCTCTTCAAAGCCCTTGGAATTGCAATTCTGGTAATCACTTTTTATATATCGTGACCATCTTCCCTTAATCAAACACTTCATTAATTAAACCAAATTACCAAATTTCTGAATCAAACCAACTGTATATTATATGGGGATGCTACCAACCGTTTCAGTTAAACTTTCTTGTTCTGCCTTTTCGATCATCTTTCTTATCTTAAAATGTTATACAAATATTAAAACCGTCTACTTTCTAGTTTATATAAAAAATGAAAAAAGAACTTTCGAATGAAAAGCTCGTTAGCATTCACCATTAGATAAGGGAATGTGACATGTAACTAATCACTTGTTTCCTGCACTAAAGGGATTATTTTTGTTCACTACCTTCAAGTGATAGTGATGATGTTCATCACTCTATTTATTATTATTAAATAAGTTTAAATGTCAAAATTTATGTGATGGATAGACACAGATATCAAAATTTAAACTTATCAAAAAATAATAAATAAGGTAATAAACATAGTGAGTAAAAATGCACCCGCACAAAAGTGAAACGTAACATAACATGCAAGTCGGGTCCGTGAGGCTGAGGCCATAAATATTCTAACGTGCACAGTAAAAGCAACGAAAATTTCCTTCCAAACTCCAATAAGAAAACCCTATACTGTCTTTTTCCCCCAAAACCCAAAAAAAGATGGTGCCTCCATGCAATCATGACCTAACGACCCAACCCCTCTGGCTTCTCCTCCCTTCCACTCTTGGCTTCTTCATCCTGCTCAAACATATCACCTCTCTGGTCAAATGGGTCTTCATCCTCCTCCTCAGAGCCCCCAAAAACCTGAAAAATTACGGCTCGTGGGCGTTGGTCACCGGTGCAACCGACGGCATAGGAAAAGCATTTGCCTTCCAACTTGCCCAAAAAGGCCTAAACCTAGTCCTAGTCAGCCGGAACTCTACCAAGCTCAAATCAGTCTCCGATAAAATCCATGCAAACTCTCCCTCTACCCTAATAAAAACCATTGCATTCGACTTCTCAGGCAGCGGCTTGGACGGGTTGGACGAGCAGCTGGAGAAGGAGATCAGGGGTTTGGACGTCGGCGTTTTGATCAACAACGTCGGCGTTACATATCCGAGTGCCGGATTCTTTCACGAGGTTGGTGAGGAAGTGTGGATGAATGTTGTGAAGGTGAATGTGGAGGGTACATCTATTGTGAGCATGGCAGTTGTGCGAGGGATGGTTGAAAGGAAGAGAGGTGCAATTGTTAATATTGGTTCTGGGGCTGGCATTGTTGTGCCTTCTCATCCTCTCTTCACGATCTACGCCGCTACAAAAACGTAAGCATCAAATTTTAAGTTAATTTCTCTCTCTCTGTCTCTCTCTCTCTCACACACACACACACACACATATTTTCCTTGAATTCACAAGATTTGCTAGATAAAAAAAATAAAAATAAATTATAATTGAATGCGTGCTACTACCCTCGATCTTGTTATGTCATAAAACCCTTACTAACTAACCGACTTATTAACTGTATTCATCTACTCCTCTGCTATACTGCCGCATGCAGTTTCATGGGTGCCCATCTACTCCTCTGCTATACTACCGACTTATTAACTTATTGAATGCTTTTGACATTACGTTCTGTATTCATTAACAAATTAACCTTTGTACAGCATCCCTGTTAATTGGAAGTTCATGGGAATCAATTTGACCACATATATATAATATGCTGTCCCACTCTTTAAAATGCATGTGCAACACACCATTGTGAATTTGTGGCTGTGTGTTGGTACAAAAAAGAATATAAAAACACAAAAATATTTATGGTACTCGAGGGTATAAGATATTTGAGGTATTTTAAAAATTAGATCTTGATTTCTGTGTTTTTGACAAAAAATTTAAGGTATATCTAGCGAGTTGACACATATTTTTGAATAGTTTAGTAGAGAACATTTTTGCTTAAACACACATTATTTGGTAGTGATTTATTAAAAAATAAAAATTACAATAAAATTTAATTAAAAATAATGTGCGTAAATGCTTTTCTAAAGAAGCACCATTTCATTCTTTTGTAGAAGTAGCGAGCGTCAAACAAGACTGTTTTTCCGTTGGCCTAGTTAATTGTTATTTACTCTTGTAATCAATTGGTTTAATCGGATTGGTTTTACTATCACACATGTATTATGCAGTTATGTGGATCAACTGTCTAGATCCCTCCACGTGGAATACAAGAGGCACGGAATCGATGTGCAAAGTCAGGTACCATTATACGTAGCGACAAAACTGGCGTCGAGGGTTGCTTCGATCGAGAGGCCCTCCCTCTTCACACCAACCCCAGATGCTTATGCAAAGGCAGCCATTCAGCAGATCGGCTATGAAGCTCGCTGCGCACCGTTCTGGGCTCACTCAGTCCAGTGGTTCTTCTCGCGCTTGGCCCCCGACTCTCTTCTCGATGCTTGGCGCCTCTCTATTGGTTTAAAAAGAAGGGGGAAGAAACTCCAGGCAGAACTAATATAATACGTACTTTGTTTTTTCTCTCTTGTTTGAGCAGACAAGTTTATGCAATTAATTTTAGATTATAAATAAATTGATATGAGAGGAACTATGATATTAATATTTAAGTTTTTCTGCCACATTACTTAAAGCGCTTTTGATTTATCCAAAACTTATTTACATTTTCGAAAGCAAAGAGTAGTTAACTTACAATAGTCTCGTACTATCTCTAACCCTTAGGTTAAAACTTAAAATTTTTAACTTATAAAATTTAGGTTTAACTCAGAAATAATTTTTCTCCTCCAAACCTTTCTGGGTTAAATTTTTTAGTCCGAAATTATTAAATAATAAATTTAGGATATTTTTTTTTTCTTAAAGTAACTTAAAAAAATTATGTAGATTATTCTAATTTAATTTCATCAACATTTTTACTTAAAAATATTTAGATTCCGATAAATATTGAAAAATCACTAAACCGACACCATAAAACTCGTGGAACACTACAAAAGAATATGAAACACATAAAATATTTTTTAATTACTTTAGCCATTGGATTTAAATTTGGACCATTAGATATTTTTTATTACCATTAGATTTGATCAAATTAGATCTTAACCATAGGATTCAATGTATTTATAAATATAAAACTATAAAAAAAAATATACATATATGGTGGGTCAGCCTTACTAACTCAGGAGAATCCTGGGCTAAATTTGACTCAGAAATGAGTTTTGAGTTTTAACTCATATTTGCCCCAAGGTTGAAGCTGGAGTAAGTTTATAACCTAAAAATTGAGTTTTACTCCAAGAGTTGAAGTAGGTCTTATATGAGAAATTTTTTTCAATCCTGGTATTTAAGTAGGTAGTACACATGACATAAAATAAGCGTAGGAACACGAAAAAAATATATCATTTCTTCCACTTATATTATAATATGTAGAGTACCGATTAAAAACCCAATACTTGAAAAAATCTCTCGATTCAGTGCCGTTGGGCTTTCACGAATTCATGTTACAAAAACAAAAAACAAAAAAACACCAAAAAAAAAAGATAAAATAAATAGCGGGTCATGCAATAACAGTTTTTAAAGTTTTTGAAACCCACCCAACTCAAAAAGACAGTTGTTTTGGCCAAATCATTGAAGTTTTGTGTCAGCCTCTAGCATTTGCAACATCCAACTACTCTTCTTTCTTCTCACCATCATACTCAATGGCATGGTCCATTTTTTAAGCTGCTCAACATTAAACTTGTCGTTCAGTCTCTTTACAAACACTAGCCACGTGGCAGCATCAGTAATGGAATTACATGAATTTGTGGCAAGCACTGTAGGGTTCATCTCTCCAATTTTTTCAGATGGGTATGGGTCACGTTCCTGACACCCCCAAAGAATTTCAAGGAGTATGGCTCGCAGGCACTCGTTACGGGCTCTGCTGATGGAATCGACACAGCCCTTACCTTTGAAATGACTTCAAAGTGTCTTAACCTAGTTTTGCTTGATCAAAAACACTTCAAAGCTTGACGCTACCTCCAATGAAATACGTGAAAAATATGGTGGAAAATTTGGCATTAAGAATATTCATGGAATTGGCAAAGTTTAGTGGGGAGGAAATAGCTAATTCCATGGTGGAAGAGGTAAAAGGGCTTGATGTTGGTATTTTGGTAAATAGTGCAGGAGTGGCTTACAGATTTGGTAAGTTCATCCACGATCCATGATGTGGATGATTGGGAGTTGATGGAGATCCAAGTACGCTCAAGAAGAAGAAAGGACCAATTGCATCTCATGACGTCCTTTCCTCTCTGTTCACCAATTATGCTTCTTTCAAAGCTAGAGTTCATTTATTCCTTAAACTTTTTTCTTCTTTCAAGCGACATCTTGCTTTAAGTAAAATTATATAATCGTAAAAATTAAAGAAATTAAAACTTGAGTGTAGACGAAGAGCACATCATTTCTAACCAAACCCTTGTTTCATATTTTTAAATCTCGTGGTTAGGCGATTAGTATGTGTTTAAGTGCAGGTCTATATAGCCTCGTAGATTGAAGCCCTTACACTTTTACTTCACATAAAGCACCAACATTTTCACGTGTACTCCTCTGTGAGTCCTAAGATCTTCCCAAGTGTGTGTTGAACATTAATTTCGGATAAATTAAAACATCACTTGAAAGTCGAAATCCACAAGGCATAATGAAGGCCCAATGTTGATAATATCATATATGTCTTGACCCTCTTGGAAGGTCCAATTAATTTATTTAAATTTTGATCGGAAAAAAATCTTAGATACAACCGATTATTTTTTATGGAATTTTTTTTCTTTCAATGGGGTCGTAATTAGATTTTTAAAGATTCTTGCTTATTGTATTATATATTAACCCTTCTGATTATATTTTTCATTAAAAAAACTGTTATATGATTAAGAATGCATGCGTTATGTTGTATATATAGGTACCTTTCGAAGTTGTCAATAAGCATTAGTTTGAAATACAAGCAGCATGGAATTGACTTTCAGTGCCAGATTCCTATGTTTCGTGGCAACAAAGCGGACAATGGTGAAGGCATCTCCCTTCTTCTTCCCATCACCAGATATATACAGCATAGCAAGCATGCGATGGATTGGCTATGAGAACCAATGTTCGCCCTACTAGTGCCACTCTGTGCAGTGGCTCATATATATTACATGGATTACCCGATGCGTTTTTTAGTGCTATGGTTTTTTGGTACTCCCATCGGCTGCGAAAGATTGGCCAATTGAAAAGGTTGGACAATAAAACGACGCAGCAAACAACACGAAAATGATGAAAATCCAGTGCGCGCATTCTTTGTTTTGGTTAAGATTGTGAGGTGTTATTTGGTTTGCAGGCTAAGGAATCTTAACAAACAAATTCACGATGGACATATGATTCACCAACGGGAAAATTAATGTGAGTTATGGGAACATTGTCACGTATTTAGTCCAGTTCGCACGTTACTAAAATTATACTTTAAATCATAATTTTGTCTTTCATTTATATTATATATAACACTCATGTGAACGCGAGCAGGCGGGATGGAAGTATGGACCAAGGTGGTCCTACGACCACCCGAGTTTGGAAAATGTCTATGATACCCTCTGAGAATCTTCTGAATGTTTGATACATGTTTTTTTTTGCCTACTAAATGTTGGATATAATGCATGTTAGGCATATTTTGATAGATTGCGTCGACAACACTCGACAAATTCTTTCTATATCACTCATCAAATTGCTTCGGCATATGCCATTATCTGTTGACATGCGTAGCATGGTTTGGATGTTGACAACAAGCCCGCCAAGAGTTCGACGAAATGCCTTAGTGAATAAATATTTTTTTTGTGGGCTTCGCTTTCTGTTTCCATCTAAAAAACTTGTATTTGACACTGGGACCCCCAATATTTAAATCCTAGATCCACCACTACATGCATGTAAAATAAGTGTGGATTTTATTATGACGATGAGTAATGCTAGGTAAACTAATTGTTTAGATCAAATATAAAAATTAAATAATGTGTCACTAATAAGAAACAAGCACGTTAATTAATACTTAAGTAATAATTCAATTATCAATAATCATGACACATGATTTACAAAGTTTAATTTAAAATTTTGTTCTCCTTAGACCATCTCCAATCCTTTGAGTAAAACCTAAAATTTTTAGCCTAGAATACCCAGAAATAGATTTTCTGTTCCAATCCTTCTGGCCTAAATTTTTTAGCTCAAGATTATTAAAGAATGAATTTTGGCTATTTAAAAAAAATTTATTACATACACTGTTTTAAAACCTAAAATTTTTAGTCCAAAAAATTTAGGTTTTAACTTAGAAACAGTTTTTTTGTTCCAACTTTTATGGCCTAAATTTTTAGTCCGAAATTATTAAAGAATAAATTTAGGCTAATTTTTTCTTTTAAGTAAATTAAAAAATATATATTATATACACTATCCTAATTTAATTTTATGAACATTTTAACCTAAAAATATTTATATTCCAATAAATATTAAAAAATCACTAAATTTGGGTGAATTTTTAGTCCGAAATTATTATTTTAGCCGTTGGATTTAAATTTGGGTCATTAGATTTTTTTTATATCGTTGGATTTGATCATATTAGATATCAGCCATTGAATTTAATAAATATATAAATATAAAAAAACAAAAAAAATAAATGTGAACTATTAGATGAACCAACGACCCATTTAAACGTGGCTGCACTATCAGGAAAAAAAGTCGTTAGTCTCGCGATTGCCAGCAGACAACCAAGGGAAAAGCCCACATGGGTGGGCTTTGGCTGCAGCTTCCTTGGCGTGTGCAATGGTTTAGGCGGGTGAGAGCTGGGCATTTGGGCTTCGCTTTCTGTTTTCCACTCTCACATGTGAGCTCCACCACTAATTTTGGGCTAAATCTTGAAGGAAATTTGAGTTTTGTTTAGGTTTTAACACTTAACTCAATTTTAGAATAAGGGTTGGAGAGAAATAGAGGGAATTGAAGGGAAATTTTAGGACTTATTCCAAGGGTTGGAGTTGGTCTTATCATTACCCTTTGATGAATGAGAAATAAATGTGGCTTCAATACTATGATCAGTCACTTAATACTAAGTGATATTTCTCCTCATTTGTAAATGAAAGGTTTTAACTTAAATTCTCACCAAATGCAAAATTAAATTATTATTGATAATCCATTGTTAGACTTAGTCCACTTTTTTTTTTTTAGTGTAGATAATATCGTTTGTAAAAATAAAATAAAAAATGGAAAAGAATTCATTCAGGATCCTTTTCCTAAGGATTCTAGAGATCTCGCAATCTCACCCGTTTATCGTACATTGTGTGGTCAGAAATCATTTTAAAATTTAAAATTAAATATAAATAATATCTAATAAAAACTGACTGCAAAATATAAAATGAAATGATGAGATCATTGAATCCCTACTAGGAGAATCCTTTTCCATAAAAAATGCTACTATCAATCTTTTTGAAAAATCATATTGCCATCGTGGCATCTGTCACACATTGATTTTTGGTCAATGATACACACACGTCGCAAGTTGCACTGGCAATTAATGCTTTTCTTAGTTTGCCTCACTTTTAGGCAGAAGGACATGGCGTCTTTAATTATTATTGGCCGCCTCACGCCTTCTTACTGATAAACCAGAAACCCTACCACATTGTCCACTGTAATTGCTGGCAATGGAATTCCAACAGTTTTTCCTAGTGGCAGTAAGCACTCTGGGGTTCATCTCTCTCTGCAAATCCTTCATCAATTTCCTTAGATGGGTCTGGCTCATGTTCCTCAGACCCCCAAAGAATCTCAAGGACTACGGCTCGTGGGCTCGTGGATCACTAGGGCAGTGCTTCCAGTTATGATCAGGAAGAAGAAGGGAGCAATTGTTAACATTGGTTCTGCTTCCTCTGATGTCCTCCCTTCTTTCCCTTTATACACTGTTTATGCTGCTTCAAAAGCGTGAGTACAATTATTAATACTACTCTCTCTTGATTAACCTTGTCAACTAAACGTAGTTTAACATGGGTAAATCAGTAACAATACGTTACAATGGGAGTCACGCCGAAAAAACTACTTCCTCTTTGGAATGATCAATTAATCTTAGCATATTGTAAAATTTGTAAGTTGTGACATAAATCCTTGTGAGGTTTGGCATTGGCAGGTACATCTCAATGTTCTCAAAATGCATTAGTTTGGAGTATAAGCAGCAAGGAATTGACATTCAGTGCCAGGTTCTCATTTTTCCCATTTTGTGTTGTTGTTGTTTTTTTTCTTTTTCCAGTTCAATGATAAAAATAGTAACTACTTGGGGCACTCTTTTTTATTTATGTATATTTAAACAAAAAGTACTGAGCCAAGGTAAAACAAAAAGTATTGAGCCAAGGTATTTTGTTATGCGATTTGTAACTTTGATGGGAAAATTTAGGGTATGTGTGATAACTATTTAGTTTTTAATTTTTACTTTTTGTGCTTGAGATATGAAGAAAGTGTGGACAGGAAAGAATGAATGAACAAAGAATATGAAAGTGAGGGGAAGAAACAGAGAGAAATGGACGAAAACATCTTAAAAGCAAAAACAAATTAAACAGCTTTTTGTTTCAGTTTTTATTTTGTGTACTTTTTCTTATACATTTATTTACATATTTTCGACCATCATTACTCCACTCTTCTATTACCTCATATGTCCTGTGTTTTTTTCGTCTATCTCTAACACAACAACGAAAATTAAAAACTGAAACCGACATGGTTATCACCTTTGAAACGAGCCCTTATAGGAAAACTTGAGGGGTAAGGGAGAGCACGGTTTTGTTGTTACCACATGATGATTTTGTTGAAAAAATCCAAGCTCAAAAATTTATTTCATTCGTTTCAAAATATAGGAAATTTTTGTCATCACTATATGTGATTGTGGTGTTTTTGAAGTCCTGCATATATAATCCACCTTCGTACGATTCAATATGCAGATTCCTATTGTGGTGGCAACAAAGATGACAAAGATGAGGCCAACTTCCTTCTTCATTGCATCACCAGAGATGTATAGCAAAGCAAGCATGAGATGCATTGGTTATGAGCATCTGTGCATACCCCACTTGAGCCACTCTGTGCAGTGGTTCATAACAAATGCAGTGCCTGATGTGTTGTTGAATGCGATCGTGTTTAAGTATTTCATCGGGATGCGAAAGAGTGGCCAATTGGAGGAGTCACCAAAACAAAGCAATTTAGCAACATAAAATGGAAGGGAAACTTCGGTAGGCTGCCCTCTTACACCGGCTGGGTGAGACCAAAATAAATAGCTTCTCATGCAGAAATGTTACTTAAAAAGTGAGAGCTACGTTAAGGATGACGTGATCCTGGTGCACCTATACAATTGAGAGCTACGTTATGATGGCATGATCTCTAGAAACTAAGAATAAAAGTCTTTTGTTAGTTGCATTTGATGCCTTATTGAGTTAATCTTTAACTAGTGATTTACGATATAACCATATCGAATTACTATTTTTTACGGGTGAATAAATTTACAATAAGTCATTTCATGTAATGACCTAGCTTGATGAGCAAAATTTTCTTTCACTAATACAAAAACATGTTTGCGCGACGCTAAGCAGCAAATGACCTTTGCGCAACGTTTGCTGCGTCGCGCAAGATTTTGGTGCTAAACTAAGATGGTTTACTGTTTTTTTCCCAACTTTGCGCGACGCAGGTGTGCCTACGTCGCACAAAGTTTTTTTTTTTTTTTTTTCCTTTTGCTTTTCTTTTGGGTTTTTTTTTTTCATTTTGCTTTTCTTTTGGGTTTCTTGCATTGCCTTTTTCTTTTGTGGTATCCACTTGTGTAAATGTTTTAAATTGACGATCGAATCAGTACATTGTATTTATATAAGATCAAGGAGTGTAGCTGTAAAAAATCATCAAAATCGGAATTAAAATAACCGTTAAATTGTAATTTTTGTTTATAATTGTCAAATATGTGTGTCCCGTTTCTTAATATCTAAATGTTTGTTTTTGGAGATTTTTGGCTTATACGAACTCGAAGCATATACAAACAAGTTTGATGGTTAAATCGTTGAAACTAGTTTCGTACAATGCGTATCTCATCAATTTCAATGATATATATATATATATATATATATATATATGTTTATTAAGTAAATTTAAATTTATTTTGTACATATAACATTTAAGAAATTGAAAAATATATATACTTATTAAGTAATTTTAAATTTATTATAGTTCGGGTCGGGTTTTTATTTTTAAAATATACTATTGTGACTTTTATTATGTAAAAAAATTAAATTTAAAAAGAGTAAAGTCACATTTTCAATACATTTTATAATATATATATTTTTATTTTTAAAATACTTGCGGGATGTCAAAATGTAAACCCGCATCGCGTTATGTGTGATAATTTTGGCGGCACAGTTGTTAAAAATAGTCGCTTTGATTAAATTTTCGCTATTTGTGATAAACCCGAACTCTCTCCTCTCACTCGGTATCCTGATCTCTGTTCCCCCGCTCATATCGCCCTCTCTCTCCCTTTCGCTCACTCGGTCTATCTCTTCCCTCTCACTCGTATCGACTTCCTCCTCATCCTCTCCACATCCTCTCCCGACCGCACCAGGTTAGAATCAATCTTAATTCTTTTACCGTAGCCAGCAGGTATAAACCCAGGTCAGAATCAAGCTTAATTCTTTATTTTTCTTCTTTCTAAGTTCAGAATCAAGCTTTAATGCCTTAATTTGAAGATTTTGGTATTGTAATTTGATTGAATTTGGGAAATTAAATTAGAAATTGGGTATTTTAGTGTTAAATCGATATTTAGGGAGGAATGTTAGGGTTTTAGTGTTAAATCAAAATTTAGGGTGGTGGGTTGGTGTGCTCTGGTTTTAGTTTGATACACTTAAATCTGATAATAGTAATGTTGAGCGCTCTGGAGCAGCTCAAGGGTTGAGCGAGGTCAGTTTTACTCTTTAAAATAAGAAATTATTATTATTTTTTTGTCTGAGCACTTTTAAACTTCTATTGCATCTCATATTAATTGTTAATTTGTAAACGGAAATTGAATTGCATGCTGGAAAAGCTGGGAACATGGTCATATGCATATCTGGTAACTTAAATGTATCTTTTTGTATATTGAAAATAAGAGTTTTCTTTTGCATTACTTGTTAACTTAAATATACATTGATTTCCTTTCACTCCATTCCCACTAAGTTTAGATCAGCTTTCATTGATAATGTTAATAATTACAAGCCAATTATTTATGCTGTGAATTATAATGTCATAACTTTTTAAGCCATTTATTTCATCCATCGTATGCTTTTTTTATCGTTTAATTAAATGATTCTCGACTCATTTTACTTTCAAGGTATTTAGTGAAATATCCTTATTGAAATTGAAATAAAAAAAATAGGTCAGGGAAAGAGTGTGTGTATATATATATATATAGGGGTGTGATATCCACACACCCCTTTTTACTTCTCTCACACCTTTTTGGTTTTCGGCCGTCGGATCGGATGAATTGAAGAAGATCAACGGATAGAAATTAACAAGGATGTGAGAAAAGTAAAATGGGGTGTGATAGGCTCATATTTATATATATTTTTACATCAAATTCACGTGTCTTTTCTTAGTTAGTTCCTCATATTTTCTGCTATTTACTTTGTTTTTGTGTTTTAAGTGATTTATCTAGCTAAGTAAATAATTATCGCACTAGTGAGTTTTTAAGTAATCAATTCATCATTTTTTTATCTTGCTCACTTATTTGATTTTTGTACCTTATGAAAATCAAGCAGAAAATAAAGATGAAAGGAGCTGCCTTTCGGTGGAATAGAAAACAAATAAAAATAAAATACAAAGCTGCGGGCCATTGAGGAGAAAACAAAGGAGTGCAGCTTGACGTGGGGATAGGCTGCCAGGAAAGAGTCCACCGAGGGAAATAAAAAGAAGACAAGGTGCAAGGAATTGGAAGGAGAAAAAGAGAAAATAAAATAAGAAAGAAAATGATGATGATTGATGAAAGTGGAAAACAGAATGATGAAAGGGGGGAGCTGATAATTGAGGATCCAAGGGGAGCTGCCAACGGGCAGCAGAAGAATAAAACAGAAAAAAAAATCAAAGAGCGGAGGAGACGCGGAAAGAGAGGGAGCTCCTGAGGGAGCTCCTCGGGGCTGCTAGAGAGAGACCGAAGCTGCCTCTGAGCAGCGGAGAAAATAAAAAAAATAATAAAGAGAATAAGGAGGAAAAGGACATAGGAGTGCTGCAGCGTGAGGGCTGCCTTAGCAGCGGTGCCAAGAAACCGAAGCTGCCTTGGCAGCTTGTCAAGCCGAGGGGCTGCCAGTCAAAAGGAAGCTGCGCAAGCCACAGGGAGACTGGCGCACGGAGACCGAGAGAACCAAGGCTGCCTTTGGGCAGCGGGAGGCAGCAAGGCTACGAGCAGAAAATCAAACAAGCACAGAGAGCTCTCCGAGGGAAAGAAACAGGCGCATGAAAAATTGCACAGAGAGCATTCTCCTCATTTCGGTCCTATCTTTCCAAAATCATGTTTTATTTTTGTTTTAATTTGATAATAGTGTGTAATTAATTTTTAAGTAGTTAGGGGCTGTTTTGAAGCTCCGAATATGATTGTGAATGTGTTGTGATATTTTGTTTGAATGAATTTTATGAAGGATGAAAATTGATTCACTACTTATCTCATTGATGAATTCTTTTTGTGTTTCTATGGATGCATACTTAGTAAGCATATTAAGAATTTTAATGCTATGAATATATGTGTGCCTGCCTTGTTGAATGAGGACCTACATATGTTCTAGAGTAGCACTTGTTAATTGTGGTTAACATGTGAATCGATTTCTAGGATAAGTAAGACAATGCCAGTACTTACGATGTCTTGTGATGTCTCAAACTCTTTTCATTCTTAATGATTTCTACTTGTTAAATCTATGAACACGCCATTCTAGATTGCATGCTAGGAACTAAGTTAAGTTGAAAACGCCATTCTCTTGACATACTACGTAAGAAAGAGTAATAGGTTGAGTTCTAACATTGAGCCAACTTGAGCATCTTCATCCGGAAATAAAAGGAATTTGAATGAAACATAACACATTTGCATGAATATTTGGTGGTGGATAACATTTCCCCTAACTCGTTTTTCTTAATTTGTGAATTAAAAATCTATTTGCATTATTTAAAATTTGTTTCTATTCTGTTTCGTCCGATTTAATTTAAATAGCAAATCAACTCCAAAAATCCCAAAAATTTGTGTGAGCATAGTTCGGTGTGTCTAGTTTATATGTATAAAATTTCGTTGCATTTGGTTAAGTGTAAGTTGGTCTAAGAATTAGTTTTCGGTGGCTGGTCAGTGGAGACAGCAACCAATTTTTGTGACATCTTTTTAAGTATTTGGATAAAACAATCTTCTGCGGGAAAGACCCTTATTTTCATATGCTACAATCGACAAATTTTAGTGTTAATAAGGAAAATTAATAGGATTATTGCGTGCTACTTTGTGGTGCGTTATAATTTCCTATCAAATTTTTGGCGCCGTTGCCGGGGATTGTTATTTCTAATTGCTTATATTTTATTATTATTATTTTAGTTTATTTTTATTTTTATTTTTATTTTTATTTTTTATTTTGTTATTTATTTTTATTATTTTCTATTTCTTGTCTATTTTAGTGTTTTGATTTTTTTTTTTTGTTTTATTTTAGGTACTCTTTGTAGTATATGCATACTCGAAGGCACAAATGGAGCAAGACATGACATGTGCGACCATTCACTTCCCATTAAAAGATAAAATTCATGCTTTGGAGCCGAGGGGAGGTTAATGGAAAGTTTCGTCCGGCTGCGGACATAAAAGCAAGCGCTGCTTGGGAGGCAACCCAAACATTCAACAAAGTTTTTTTTTTTTTTTTTTTTCATTAATTTACATATTTTACTTGAAAAAAAAAATATTAATAATATATATATATAAAAATAAAATAAAAGCATAAATATTTTACAATGATGAAAAACTAATAGCGTTTATTGGTCATTGGCCAGGTGGTGCCTCAGAGGTCGACGGAGCTCCGGGAAGACGAAGAGCCAGAGTTGGAATCTCCGGAGCCGGAACACTTGATGCTACTCCAGAGGACGAAGGCAACATAAACCTCGGGAGTAGTGCCATGAACCTTTCATGATCACTCTGGATCCGACCGTCCGACTCCTGCAGCTGGTCCAACTTCCTCTTCATGCTGGTCGAGTAACTAGTTGCAAGCATGTGCAACTCCTTGTTCTCGTGCCTGAGTCCTCTGACTTCCTGTCGAAGACTGGCCACCTCCGCCATCAGCGACTCCACCTGACGAGTTCGGGCAAGCAGGCGCTGGCCCATGTTCGAAACTGAGCCTGCACTCTGGACGCTGAGGGCCAGAGATTCCTGAACGGCCAGCTCGTCCGACCGCCTAGATAGCATCCTATTGTCCCTTGGAGTGAGCAGATTTCTGGCAATTACCGTAGCGGTGATTTCATTCCTCATCATTGTGTCCCCGACTGTAAGAGGACCATTGGGGGATATGAAGGACGGATTCCAAATGTTGTTCGGAGAAGACGAGTCATCGTCTTCCCCGACATTCAAGTTTAGGCGACGGTCGGAAGGGCAAGACATTTTTAGAGGAGGTTGAGGAAGAAAAGAGTTCGGAAAAATTAAGATTGCTGAAGCGGAAGAAGAGATCGGAAAGATTAAAAGTGCAGAAGTGCAGGAAGAGAGCGGAAGGGAGTATGAGTGCAGAAGTGTTTGAGGAAGGGAGTTCAAGTGTGAGGTGAAGCAGAATTAGCGCCTCTATAAAAAGAAGAAAATGAAGAGGCGCCCACTCCTCAGAGGTGAAGACGCGTCCTCACGCAAATCGGAAAAACTGGACGCTCCTTTCTCAAAGGCCGGAGTCCTGTCTCAAAAGAGCCGTTTCCTTTCTCAAAAGCTGGGCGTGACTCAGGCATCACGAGGCGCTCAGCTTTTCTAATTTTGTCGTGACTCATCACGTGCAGCTTGGAGCGTTGCGAAAACCACGAGCCGCACCCGGATTTGAACCCCGGTTTTCAAAAGATCATCATTCCAGTTTGTCGTCACTCGTCGCATGCGCAGTCAGCTTCGCGGAAATTACGGACGCTTTGTCAGAAAGCGCGTAACGGGCACTGTTCATCCATCCACCGGCTGCCGACAAATAGTGAGGGAATAGTTCCGGTTGAGGAAGAAAAAAAATTTCTATAAGTCTCGACATTCGCCTTCCACATCAAGGGCACACATTCACACCCTCTCAACCTCTCTTCCTCTCCACCTCTCAACCTCTCTTCATCTCCGACAATGTTTTCCCAAAGAAAGCTTTCGAGTCACTCAGTGTTCTTCATCCCTTGGATCACCCCAGAAAACAAATCATCCAGAGCAAAAGTATTTCATATCAAAAAGGTTAAAAGCAAAAGTATCTCAAATCACGCTTTCTCCTCACTTTCATCTGAAGAACATGGAGAAAGTGAGATCCTGATTGCTTACCTAGTCTTGCTCTCGAGTACTCATCTCAGACCCCTCCCAACACACTTCAAAAATAAACCTGTGTTGAGGTACTTCTTCAAAAACAAAAGTACCTCACAGACGAAGCAGGAGGAGTCTGAGTTACTTCAAAGAGCAGATGAGTCTGGGTTGATCCAAGAGTTCAAGAAGATGCCACACCTGCGTGGAGACCGGACTACTTGAAGCATGTGGAGACAACGTGCTGATTCATCCTCAACTAAGCTGAGGATCACTTGCAAGAAGAAGGCCCATCCAGTTCAAGATGAAAGCTGTGGAAAATCAACAATCATGACCAATGATCACCTATTAGTTCTTTTCGTTGTCTTTTATTTTTATTTTCAATTTTTCGTTTGCATTTTTTTTATTTTCTTGCGTGCTTAACTGATTTATTTCTGTTCTTTGCAGGAACGTTTGGTTATTTCCTCCCTTGAAGTTGATTGCAAAATTTACGCTTGGGGGTCATCGCTTGAGTTTTCTGCAAATTAGAGAAGTTTTCAGTCCCTATTGCTTTATTTATTTATTTTTTTTATTTTTTTATTTTATTTGTTTATTTTATTTTTATTTGCTTATTAATGTTTTCTGACATTGGGGACAATGTCTAGTTTAAGTGTGGGGGTATCAAGTATAAAAAATGACTAAATTGAAAGAAAATTTGTACTTTCGACTTTGAACTGGTTTCATTTGTTTCCGTGTTGTTTCTTTTTGTTTTCTTAGTGTTTTATGCTGTTTTGGTGTGTTTTATTGTGTTTTGAGGAAATCTTACGAAAATAACATAAAAATTTGAAAAATATTTTGAAAAACCCAAAAAGAATTTTTTTTAGTTGTTTTTGTGTGTTTGCGTCTTAGGTACCTTCCAACACAATGATGAGGATTTGGTTTTTAATTGCATGACTGTTAAAGAAAGTTATAAACATGGATGGAAGTTTGATATGCTCTTGGTTTATGCTTAGTTGTAGTTGTTGTTTATGGATTTAAATTTGATCACAAAAGGATAAAATTAGTTTTTGTAACATGCTTGAAGGAAGGAACTCAAACTAATGCTACATCCCTGTGAGACTTGAGCTTATACCTTGTTTGGAGAGTTATTAATCTTGATGTTTTTGTTTTCTAAAGTCGTTGCATGATCTCATTATTCTTTGCTTGGTTGCTACTTAGAAGGCGTTTTATCATCTTAGTTCCAAATACTAGAACTCATATCCGTTTCATTCAAAGCATGACATTGAATTGCATAACACATATCAAGATGAAGTTGTTTAGTGAACCACCTTAACCAAAAAGCCTTACCCTCCATCTTTCTTATGTTTGTAGGTTTAACCCCTTTCGAGCCTGGTTTAGCCTATTTTTGTTGTTAACCACATTAAACCGCACCTAACTGTCCACACCCTTGTTCTTAAAGAATAGTGAGCATGACTTAAAAAGAATTCATTTTATTCTACACTATGCAGAGAAACAAGTGTGGGAGAGGGATTGGTTATTTTGAGCTCAATTGTACATTTTGCGTTTCAAAAGAAGAAAAAAAAAAGAAGAAGATAAAAACGCATGAAAAGAAAAGAAAGAAGAAAAAGAGTTTGAAATCTGGCCATAAAATGTGTAAATCTTCCCCTCGAGTTTAGAGTTGAATTTTCATTCAAAAGTGAATTCTATGCGTTAATCTCATTACTTTGCTTACTATTTCTTTAAGAACCGTTGTTTTTCCATATCCTTTCTTTGTTAACCTATATCCTTAGTCCCGTTACAACCCTTTGACTTCTATCTTGGTTGTTGTGTGTTCAATATGTGGAGTTTGGGATTGGTATGAGCATATGGTGTCCCTGGTTCTCGCATCTAAGTAGTAGCATTCCGTTCATGAGATCATATTCATTTGTGCATTAATAACTCCAGAAAATGCTTTCTTTGCTATAACATATGTGAGTGATCGTTTCCTTGTTTACATCAATCTTCTCACATATACCTAGTGTAGGGTGTGTAGTCATAAAATCTGAGTGAAAATTGAGTGCATATCTAGTAAGGAGTTGAGTAAATTCTCTAAGGCATGTCACTATATTCAAAATGTTGTTTTAATTGATTAAATGCGAACTAATAAATGGTGACTGTGATTAAGTATGTGCTTAAGGGTATGGATTGCCAAAGTCTGTGTAAGTGACGATTTTTAATTTGTCATGTCCATTGGAAAT
Source organism: Crataegus laevigata (assembly GCA_963580275.1). Classification (NCBI taxonomy): domain Eukaryota; kingdom Viridiplantae; phylum Streptophyta; class Magnoliopsida; order Rosales; family Rosaceae; genus Crataegus; species Crataegus laevigata. The sequence goes on along the minus strand of OY756948.1, from coordinate 8,112,334 downwards.
CCCTGAGATAATTGTTGGAAGGTTTAGATTGTGTTTTATTTCGTCTTGTTGTTTTTGTTTTGCTCGAGGACTAGCAAAAGTTAAGTGTGGAGGTATTTGATAGGCTCATATTTATATATATTTTTACATCAAATTCACGTGTCTTTTCTTAGTTAGTTCCTCATATTTTCTGCTATTTACTTTGTTTTTGTGTTTTAAGTGATTTATCTAGCTAAGTAAATAATTATCGCACTAGTGAGTTTTTAAGTAATCAATTCATCATTTTTTTATCTTGCTCACTTATTTGATTTTTGTACCTTATGAAAATCAAGCAGAAAATAAAGATGAAAGGAGCTGCCTTTCGGTGGAATAGAAAACAAATAAAAATAAAATACAAAGCTGCGGGCCATTGAGGAGAAAACAAAGGAGTGCAGCTTGACGTGGGGATAGGCTGCCAGGAAAGAGTCCACCGAGGGAAATAAAAAGAAGACAAGGTGCAAGGAATTGGAAGGAGAAAAAGAGAAAATAAAATAAGAAAGAAAATGATGATGATTGATGAAAGTGGAAAACAGAATGATGAAAGGGGGGAGCTGATAATTGAGGATCCAAGGGGAGCTGCCAACGGGCAGCAGAAGAATAAAACAGAAAAAAAAATCAAAGAGCAGAGGAGACGCGGAAAGAGAGGGAGCTCCTGAGGGAGCTCCTCGGGGCTGCTAGAGAGAGACCGAAGCTGCCTCTGAGCAGCGGAGAAAATAAAAAAAATAATAAAGAGAATAAGGAGGAAAAGGACATAGGAGTGCTGCAGCGTGAGGGCTGCCTTAGCAGCGGTGCCAAGAAACCGAAGCTGCCTTGGCAGCTTGTCAAGCCGAGGGGCTGCCAGTCAAAAGGAAGCTGCGCAAGCCACAGGGAGACTGGCGCACGGAGACCGAGAGAACCAAGGCTGCCTTTGGGCAGCGGGAGGCAGCAAGGCTACGAGCAGAAAATCAAACAAGCACAGAGAGCTCTCCGAGGGAAAGAAACAGGCGCATGAAAAATTGCACAGAGAGCATTCTCCTCATTTCGGTCCTATCTTTCCAAAATCATGTTTTATTTTTGTTTTAATTTGATAATAGTGTGTAATTAATTTTTAAGTAGTTAGGGGCTGTTTTGAAGCTCCGAATATGATTGTGAATGTGTTGTGATATTTTGTTTGAATGAATTTTATGAAGGATGAAAATTGATTCACTACTTATCTCATTGATGAATTCTTTTTGTGTTTCTATGGATGCATACTTAGTAAGCATATTAAGAATTTTAATGCTATGAATATATGTGTGCCTGCCTTGTTGAATGAGGACCTACATATGTTCTAGAGTAGCACTTGTTAATTGTGGTTAACATGTGAATCGATTTCTAGGATAAGTAAGACAATGCCAGTACTTACGATGTCTTGTGATGTCTCAAACTCTTTTCATTCTTAATGATTTCTACTTGTTAAATCTATGAACACGCCATTCTAGATTGCATGCTAGGAACTAAGTTAAGTTGAAAACGCCATTCTCTTGACATACTACGTAAGAAAGAGTAATAGGTTGAGTTCTAACATTGAGCCAACTTGAGCATCTTCATCCGGAAATAAAAGGAATTTGAATGAAACATAACACATTTGCATGAATATTTGGTGGTGGATAACATTTCTCCTAACTCGTTTTTCTTAATTTGTGAATTAAAAATCTATTTGCATTATTTAAAATTTGTTTCTATTCTGTTTCGTCCGATTTAATTTAAATAGCAAATCAACTCCAAAAATCCCAAAAATTTGTGTGAGCATAGTTCGGTGTGTCTAGTTTATATGTATAAAATTTCGTTGCATTTGGTTAAGTGTAAGTTGGTCTAAGAATTAGTTTTCGGTGGCTGGTCAGTGGAGACAGCAACCAATTTTTGTGACATCTTTTTAAGTATTTGGATAAAACAATCTTCTGCGGGAAAGACCCTTATTTTCATATGCTACAATCGACAAATTTTAGTGTTAATAAGGAAAATTAATAGGATTATTGCGTGCTACTTTGTGGTGCGTTATAATTTCCTATCAAGGTGTGTGGATATCACACCCCATATATATACACACACATACTTGTGTAAGATCGAAAACATGTAATCCATAGTGTCAATATGATGGGCATTTGACAATGATGCTTCTTTATGCAGAAATGTATTTATTCTTTCCCTATATACCTGCTATAATTATTTCCTTGCTTTGCTAAGAGACAGTTGATCCAATCCAGGTATTAGCTGCACTTGGAACTGAGTACTTGGTGCTTGCACTTCCTGATATTATGTGAAACTGTTCTCATCAAAAAGCATATGTCCGTGATGGATATTTAACATTATTTAAGGTGAAGACAGTATGTTTTAAACATTTTAACCACTACTGCAAGCATTTGTTTTACCTGCTCTGTTTAATGGTCGCCTTTGTTTGGAAATTGGTTGTAGTATTTACCAAGGTCATTGGGCGTCCAATTCCAGAACTATTTACAGCAGGTGTTGCTTGCTATTTTAGATGGTAAGTACAGTTTGTGGATGGTAGTCTGTAAAATATGGTATCATGTATCACTATAGGACTTTGGTGCACTATTTAAACTTAATGGGAGCTTATACTCTTACAGGTCTTACTGATGAAAATGAGTCTGTACGTGAGGCAGCTCTAGGTGCAGGGCATATTCTGGTTGAGCATTACGCAACAACGTAAGCACTGCCCTGGTTAATCATTGTGATGTCTCTCGAATGAATTGTTTGTTGGAGTGTCTTGGATATTTGTTCTAGTGTAGAAAATTTATTGAATAACAAGGTAAACGTGGTCCATTGGACCTATATGCTACAGGACAGGAGGTAGCCCTATCTAGTCCAGTGAACCCCTAATCCTGGTGAAGGTGGGGTTCAATCTTGTGGTTCTTGGATAGTGCCATGGGTTTTACCACTTAAGGCTACTTTGCTCTTTCCGAAATACCAATTTTGTGCTCAACTTAATTATCTATGTTTCTGGGTGGAATGTTGTGCAACTTTGAATATCTTACCATTTTGGGAATAATTGGATTAGGTTTTCATTTTGTTTTTGCTGTTTTCCTTTTACTTCCAGGACTTTACCTTTGCTCCTTCCTGTTGTTGAAGATGGTATCTTTAACGATAGTTGGCGGATTTGGCAAAGCTCTGTGGAATTATTGGGTGATCTCTTATTTAAGGTAATTAGTCTTCACCCTGTTTCCCCTTTTTTTTTTTTCTTTTTTTTTTTTTTGTTGGGAGTTTCTAAGTCTTGGGTTGGTGAGATAATCTCTGCAAATACGGGTTGCTGGAACTTCTGGGAAAGCTTTACTTGAGGGTGGCAGTGATGATGAAGGTGCTAGCACTGAAGCACAGGATCATGCTATCATAGAGGTTCTGGGAGGGAAAAGCGAGATGAAGTTCTTGCTGCATTATATATGGTTCGAACAGATGTCAGCTTATCAGTTCGTCAGGTAGGGAGTGTATTTATTTGGCATGAGTTCAATCTTTTGTTTTATTTTCGAAGCATACTTAACTCTTAAGTCAAAATTTAACTTATTTCAGGCTGCGCTGCATGTGTGGAAAACTATTGTGGCAAATACTTAACTCTTAAAGAAATAATGCCAGTTTTAATGAATACTCTAATTGCCTCTCTTGCTTCATCGTCCTCTGAAAGGCGGCAGGTTGCTGGGCGATCGCTGGGTGAGCTTGTCAGGAAACTTGGTGAAAGAGTGCTTCCATGGATCATCCTAATTTTATGCCAAGGGTTAAAGGATTCTGACGTTGGCAGAAGACAAGTGAGAGTTCTATTTATTTTACTTATAATGACACTGCATGTTATTTACTGAGCACTCTCATATTATCGTTTGGTCTCGTCGCTAAAAAGTGGTTTGTTTTGGAATTGAACATGGTTATCTTTTTGTGGTTGTCTAAGCACATAAATACTAAAGCATCATTTGGGTTATTGCTCAGCCAGTGCACCCCTGATTACTATGCTAATACATTTCTAACGCATTTGTGATATCATGGAGTATGCATTGGTCTGAGTGAAGTAATGGCAAGTGCTGGAAAAAATCAGTTGTTGAGTTTTATGGATGAACTCATACCGACCATTCGAACTGCTCTTTCGGATAGGTTTTGTTTTCTCTTTTATGAAATTTATGAATTTCCAAACCTTTATCTTGAATTCTTTCTGTTTACTTCAAAATATGGTCTTACATTTTATTCGTTAACAGCATGCCCGAGGTTCGTGAGGCTGCTGGGTTAGCATTCAACACTCTCTACAAGGTTCGTTCGTGTATTTTAATATATTTAATCTTAAGGTGCTTCATTGATTGGGGAGCCTACACCTCTTACTAAGGTTACTCTTACGACGTCTTAGGCGCCCGTATCATCAACGTCATCAGTGTCGGTTCAACTCCTCAGTGCACGGCGGCCTCACTGGCGCCGCCGCGAGTCGGAGCCTTCTAATCACGCTTCCTCGTCCTCCAAAGTCGAGCACATTAGGGCCCAGGACGAGAAGATGAGTATGATTGTACGGGCCTTAGCGATGTCCAGCCTCCAAATCTCGATGCCAACAGCTGATCTTGCTCCACCTTCGACTTCTAAGCCACTTCGCCATGATGTATTAAACCTAGAAGACTTGTAGTTTTTTCTTTTTTTGTTCGGACATCTTGTATGTACATTTTCATATATTTTATAATTAAATAATTTTTCTTAGTTTATTAATTATTATTTTTTGGTTTATTAATTATTGTTTAGAATTTAATTACAATATTTATTAAAAAATAAATAAATAAAATTTTGCCAAATTGCTTGACGAAGAGTGAGTGACTTATGTCGTGCAAATTGGTTTTGTGCGACATAGGCTGCGTCGCGCAACGTGGCTTTGCGTGACTCACGAACATGCGTCGCTTATGCTGTGCAAAGTGGCTTTGCGCGACATAGGTATCTTCTTCGTCGTACAAACCTTTCTGTCACTGCCTTGGCGCGATGGTTAGCCACGACAAAGGTTCGTTGTGCAAAGTTTTGCGCGACTTTTTTTGACTTTGCGTGACGAAGGACATGCGTCGTGCAAAGTGTTTTTTGTACTCGTGTTTGGACAGTATACTATTGTAGAATCTCTTATTCAACAAGCGAAAAAAGTTTATCACGCAAATTATCCCAATTAATTGGAGTAAGGGTGGTTTAGCCTGAGTGAGAAGGCAAGCTCGAATCGCAGGCCCGAGCGCCTGATGTAAGTTGATGCAATTAATAAAAAATAAAAAATAAAAATAAAAAAGCAATAAAAAATAAAAAATATATATAATTTTTTATGAATATCTTATCATTATCTTCCACCTTACACCACAATTTATATTTTCTCAAATAATTTGGGTTGTAATTTCTTATTTAATGAAACGTGGCACAACGAGGCCGATTAAAAATCATATTTGAAATTTGAAATAAAATTATTTATTATTATTTTATAAAATAAGAAATACTAATATTTTATTACACATTGCTATGGTTATTCAATTTAGAGGTGGAGATGAAAAAGGTAATTACTATTTATTAAAAGTAATTACGGTTCACTAAAGAGGATTCAATAGGTAGTTGCCTCCTACACTGGAGCTACTTTTATAATTGAGAAATAAATGTGGCTTCAATACTACAATCACATGATTTGCAAAATTTAATTTTAAATTTTAAATAGGCCGATATTGTAAACATGAATCTAAACAATGACACGTGATTTACAAAATTTAATTTAAAATTTTATTTTCGTCATCATTACTCTTTGATAATTGAGAAATAAATGTGGGTTCAATACTACAATCAGCTACTTAATACTAAGTGATATTCATCCTCACTTATAAGTTAGAGGTTTTCATTTCGATTCTCGTTAAATGTGAAATTAAACTATTATTATTAACCTATTGTAAGACTTAATTCATTTTCTTTACCTATTAATGTAGATAATATTGTTGGTTAAAAATATTTAAAAAAATACTACGATCAATCTTTTTGAAAAAATCACATCGCTGTCGTGGCATCTGACACACATTGTTTTTTGGTCAATGACACTCACATTGCAAGTTGCACTGGCAATTAATGTTTTTCTTAGTTTGCCCCACTTTTAGGCAAAAACTAGAAATAAATGCCCGCGCGTTGCTGCGGGATTATAAATTTAAGAAAGATTATGTTTGAATGATATAAAAATTGTGTCATATAAGATTAATACTATATACATTGAAACATAAAGAAAATTTTTACATACAAAAGATTTAATAGATACTAATTTTCACTTCCAATTGTATTACAAAGACCTATGTTTCATTCAACCGACCTTGAGGATCTCCATCTAGAATATAGATTCCAGCATATTGTAGACTATCAACTCAGGATCAAAACTATGCACAATAACCTAGCATACACAGATACAAAAAGCTTGCATCTTAGAACTTTAGAAGAGCAGGAAACTTACAAATGGATATATTCCAGGTTTGTACATATCCAGTATATAGACTCGACCTGTTCATTCAAAACAGTTATTGGAATTCTAGACAAGGGTCAAGTTAAATATTCAAATCCACTATGAGGACCAAGAAGTAACCGTACTGTCATTGGCAAAATCCGTCTCATGGCTGTTTCCTCAATGCGCATCAAGATCAATAACCATCACCTTGTATCTACAGATGATGAATGATCACACCCATTCAGTTTTTCCTTTTCTTTTTTTTTATTTTTCTTTTTTTACATTACAATTGAAATTTCAAAACCTTACTATATTGCAATTATCACACCTGCGTCAGATAGTTAGTACCTTGATATATTTAATAGCTCATAGGCAAAGTGTATGCAAAGAGTAATATCCTAAATGCATCGCCGAATCAACATTCGCATGCACACCAAAAGCTGCCCAACAAAAAAATAAAACAAAATTTCACAAATTACTCGAATGATATTCAGCAACAAATTCCCAAAAAAAAAACACAAAATTCTTAAATATTCATAATTGAAACAGGAAAAGAGTGAGAGTAGTGTACCAGGTCAATGTCCGATTTGTTATAGAGTTGGAGCATATCTTTTAGCATTTTCTTCTCTGATGAGGAAAATGAATGAGTGATCAGCCACAAAGTCCATTTTCTAAGGAGGAGGAGCAGTAGAAAGATAAGACCCCAATAGCATCATTGCAAAAATAGGTGCAGCTCCAGTGCCATCTTCAATCTATAAAAATTATAAAAAATAAAAAATAAAAAACACACAAAAAATTAATCATAAATTCAAAAATCCAAAACAAAAAATATACACAGAAAATTAAAAAGTGAAATATATAAACACACTAAAAACTGAAATAACTTTGAATTCCTACATCTATATATACATATTCTACCCAATGTCAAGCTCTGGTGACCACACCCTTGACAAATTCCTACACGCAGCGTTGAAATTCCAACTCCTGCAACAAAATGTAAGAACTTTCGTTATTCTTCCAATTCCTTTCTACTGTTGACCAAACAAATAAAAAATATATATTTAATTCTTGCACACAAAACCAGATAAAAATTCAAAATAATTAAAATTTTGAAAACCAAATCATCAAAAAATTCAAAATTTCTAAAACCCTTCGATAGTTTTCACTTACATAGAGGTCTGTAGCTTTTTCAACCCCAACGGAGGTAACCGACAAGCAACATCATAGAGGATGTGCCATGGAAGCTCCTTGACAATCAGTTAAAGTTCATCGCCTTCAAAACTTAAAAGAAAACAATTTGATCAAATAAAAAAACACATACAGAAAAGCAGAAAATTAATGAAACCCAAACCTATAAATTACATACAATTACATCAAAAAAGTATTAAACTCAGCAGGAATTGCACTCTTTAATTCAAAAGATATGACCAGTCTTAACATTTATGTTCTTTCAATCAATCTCAATACGTGCAATTCTCTTCAGATGTACTCAACTATGACAGTAGAGATCATTATATTCAGAAAATAACTTCAAAACAAACCAAATAAAAATCCAAATAATCAGAATTTTGAAAACCAAATCATCAAAAAAGTCAAAAATTCTAAAAACTTTCGATTAGTTTTCAGACTTACATTGCGGTTTGTAACTTTTTTTCAACCCCAACGGAGGTAACCGAGAAGCGACAACAAAGAGGAGGTCCCATGCAAGCTCCTTTCCAATTAGTAAAAGATCATCAGCTACAAAACTTAGAAGAGACCAATTTGATAAATAAATAAAAAACACATACAGATTTGCCTGTTATACAGACCCTGTCAAAATGGTGCAAGCTTCTATAATGCAACCAATGGGACCTCTAGAGCTCATCAAATACCAATATTCTAAAATTAAATAAAATAATTACCACTTTTCTGCCACCATCTTCTTCTCTAGATACTCATATTGCAAAAGATGTATTCCAACAACATACCCAAATAAACTACAACACAACATATGAGGCATATTCATCATAACCTCATAAAAATGTTAATTTGTTGGGTAAAAAAGATTCCCACCAACACATTATTATACAAAAATTTCTTTAAATACTGATTTCATGCAATCTAGTAGCGAAATGCTTAACTCAGGAAAAGACACAAAGTTTTGCAATTAGATTTCTAACATAACTTAACACCTACAAATTTCTTAAACCCAAAAATGATATCTTAAGCAAAACCCATGCATGAATCCAACTCAAAAATTATATCTTTTAAGTAACATCTCAAACCATAGCTCAATGATTAGGCAACCTCAATCAAAAAGTGGAAGCACATCAAGCTAAACTACTTCTATTGAGTTTGCAAATTGACAGTGAATATTTAGTGAAGCAATCGATGATCTACTCAATCCCAAGTACCCATAAACACTTACAAAAATGAAAACGATATCTTATCGAGATGAAATTAGAATATCAAAGTGCTAAAGAAAAAATGAGGCACAATTATCATAATTAGAAAAAGCAATTCTTTTGGTCATAAATTTTCAATTCAATTTGTTTCAAATAAGAACCAAACAAATAATGCACATAAAAGCTCATTGCGATACCAAATTTGAACAATTTGGGCAATTAAAAAAATCAATTATTTTGGTTATAAATATTCAATTCAAGTCATTTCAAATAAGAATCAAACCAAAAATGCATATAAAAGCTCACTGAATTACCAAATTTGAACAATTTGGGCAATTTAAAAATCAATTCTTTCGGACATAAATATTCAATTTGATTCATTTCAAATAAGAACCAAACCAAAAAAGCACATAAAAGCAAGTTACAAAGATTGAGAGAGTATAGAGGAAATGATATAGACCTCAGCAAAAGTAGTAATGATGCAATTTGTACAGGGTGCCCAGTCCTTGGCCTCTTCAACTTCGAACCCAATCGTACTTGGCCCTGTAATATGTAGACATAAAGAAAAGCAAAAATAATTCAACTTTACAACCTAAACCGGTACGTATTTTTCAATTCCCAAACCACAAACAAAGTGGAACATAAATCTTAAAACTTTTAAGCCAAAGGCATCCTCCCTTTATAAAATCGAACGAAAAATTCACACAATATAATTACAAAAATCAAATCATAGTTAGAATTAGAAATGATCAATTTGAAGAGAGAGAGAAGTAAAGTGTTGACCGTACATGAAAAAGAAGAAGGCACTTGCAGGCCTGTTAGGCTTGTTCGAATCCTTTGCAGTCTTCTTGCTTGCCCAAGTGATTTTGCTCTTCATCCTATCAAAATTAAAACATAACACAAAAAAGTAAACATAAATTCAAAATTGACGGTTCATATCAAAATCTCCAATCAAATTACCAAAATCAAAGAAAATTCACAGCAAAACAAAAAACAAAAATGGAATCTCACTTCACATCAGCTTTTCTAGAAGCAACAACTCTTGATTTCTCCATGTTCAACTATACCTGCACAGAAAATCGCAAAAACTAATGAGAATCATTCATAAACGGGAAAAAATCAACTCTTGATTTCCCCATCTTAGTTACAAACTATTATAAGACTACTTTTTAGACCCTTTTGATTTTAGGAATTCGAAGTAGTAGATAAAGAAGACCATATAATAGCCACCCAACTATTCTAATAAATAAATACGAAGAAAAATAGATTGATAGATAAAAGCAAGTTGTCAAGATTGAGAGAGTAGAGAATAGAGAGGAATTGAAATATAGCTCATCAAGAGTAGTAGTATTGCATTATTCACCTCGTATTGAATAATGGGTGCAAAATTGAAACTTTTGGTATGCCCAGCCTTCTTTCCAAATGAAATTAAGCATAAATAAAAAAAATAAAAACCAAAACAAATCAACTTTACATAAAAGTTTATACTACCTGCCCCAAATCAGCTGGACAACACATAATAGAATTTCTACCTTTCAATTTTTCCGTAACTTTTTCCATCTCATAATTTCTTAGCAGAACATGGATTTTATAACATTGGTTAAAATTATCTACACTACACATATGCAGATTAGTTGCTGATAAATTAAGACCAAGGTAAGGAATATATCAATTTAGGGTTGGAAAGAAATTTCAGCTGACAGAGAGCAAGCGAAAGATTCAAGATGGAGACACTGGAGGTTATCTGATAGATGAGAAAGCGAGAGACGTAAAGTCTCAGAGCCAGCTTCCCTAATCAGAATCCATCACAATCATGTCCAATCCATAGATGAATTACTCCCAATCTTTCTGAATGAACTGTTCGAGTGGTGCAAGATGAAAGAAATTATTAACAAACAAAACCCATATTCGAAACATTAAAATCATAAAAAAAATCAACAAAGAAAAGAGAACCCAGAAACCCAAATTTTTCTTCGAATTGGAATGGGATTCAGCTACAAGAGGGAAGACAATGTGGGTTGGTGATTGTTCGTTTCTAAAATAGGGAAGGCAAGGTTTCTAACCAGAATAGGAGTCAGCTGCGACAGAAGCCAAGGTTTGAGTTTTAGAAACAGAGATTTGTGAGCGACACCAGCAGAGGCTTGAGAGCAAAAGAAAGCGAGGTGAGATTTGCGAGAGAGAGTGGAAACCGAAGGAAAAATCGAGAAGATGCAGTCGAACCAGAGGCTTGGACGATGATAAACGCGTGGCAAATGTGGACAAAACGGTCATTTTGTTGTACCAAGGAGGCGAGAGAACGGCCAAAGAGAACAAATGAAGGGCATTTCAGCCAATTTACTGTTAATGAACAGTACTTTTGAACTGAGTTTTAGTATATAAATAATATGCCATCTAACTATTAGGGCATGGCCGGCGTTGGCAATTACCAATGGGACCGGCTCTATTTGCAACCCAATAGCTTTATCTACTTACTCTAGCCAATGCGGGCGATTGGATTTGAGCAAGGTTTAAAATATTCATAATATTTTGATATTTTCATCGAAATTTTTGTGTTTTTAAACTACTGATATTTCCGATGTCATCGATATTTTCATCGAAATTTCTGTGTTTTTTTAATTTCTATATTTAAAAAAACACCAAGGGGATTCGAACCCCTCCCATTTTACTCTTTCAACACCTTGACCACCATATTACTTATGTTTTTGTGAAAATATGCTAAAATATTTACATATTTTCTACACTTACAATGTTTGTCAGCTCGCTATATAATCAACTTAAATCAGTTAAATCCATCATGCAATGCATTTCCTTTCAATTTTTTGTGATAAACTAATAGATAATTGACTAAATAAACATAATGCAAAGTTTCAATAAAAATTTCCAAGTTTTTCTTACAATTTCCGTGATTTTTATTCAATTTTTATCGACATCGATAATATTCCGATATTTCCATCGAAATTTCCGTGTTTTTGGACTACCGATATTTTCGATATTATCGATATTTTATACCTTAGATTTGAGGGGGGTGGGGGGACCCGAGTGAGAAGGCAGACTCGAATTGCAAGCCCGAGCCTGATGTAAGCTGACGCATAATAAAAAATTAATAAAATGTAAATTTTTTATTAAATAAATAAATAATCCGAAAAAAAATTAAATATTAAAAAAAAGATTTAATTTTTTTATAAATATTTTATCATTATCTTCCACCTTAAACTACAATTTTATATTTTCTTAAATACTTTGGATTATAATTTCTTATTTAATAAAATGTGACACAACGAGACTGATTAAAAATTATATTCGAAATTTGAAATAAAATTATTTATTATTATTTTATAAAATAAAAAATACTAATATTTTATTGTATATTGTCATGATTATTCAATTTAAAATTAGAGATGTAAAAAACAATTATTGTTCACTAAAGTAATTACGGTTCACTAAAAGAGATTCAATAGCCAGTTGCCTGATGCATTTCCTACACTGGATCTGCTTTTATTGGCCGCCTCACGCCTTCTTACTGATAAACCAAAAACCCTACCACCTTGTCCACTGTAATTGCTGGCAATGGAATTCCAACAGTTTTTCCTAGTGGCAGTAAGCACCCTAGGGTTCATCTCTCTCTGCAAATCCTTCATCAATTTCCTCAGATGGGTCTGGCTCATGTTCCTCAGACCCCCAAAGAATCTCAAGGACTACGGCTCGTGGGCTCTCATCACTGGCCCCACTGACGGAATCGGAAAAGCCCTAGCATTCGAAATGGCTTCGAAGGGTCTCAACCTAGTTTTGATTGGTCGAAACCCTTCGAAGCTCGAAGCAACCTCCAACGAAATACACGAAAAGTACGGTGAAAAAATTCAAACCAAGAATATTGCCATTGATTTGGCACAGTTTACTGGGCAGGAAATTGCTGATGCGATAGAGGAAGGAATAAAAGGGCTTGATGTGGGCATTTTGGTAAATAATGCCGGGGTGGCTTACCCTTATGCAAGGTATTTTCATGAGGTTGATTTGCAGCTGATGGAGAGCATTGTGAAGGTGAACATGCAGGCTGCCACGTGGATCACTAGGGCAGTGCTTCCGGTTATGCTGAGGAAGAAGAAAGGAGCAATTGTTAACATTGGTTCTGCCTCCTCTGACACCCTCCCTTCTTACCCTCTAAACACTGTTTATACTGCTTCCAAAGCGTGAGTACAATTAATACTACTCTCTCTTGATTAGTTTTGTCAACTAAACGTAGTTTATAAATTAGTAACAACACGTTAATGCTCAATTAATCTTAGCATATTGTCAAATTTGTAACTTGTGACATAAATCCTTGTGAGGTTTGGCATTGGCAGGTATGTATCAATGTTCTCAAAATGCATTAGTTTGGAGTACAAGCAGCAAGGAATTGACATTCAGTGCCAGGTTCTCATTTTTCCCAGTTTTATGTTTTCTTTTTATCCAGTTCAATGAGAAAAATACTACCTACTTGGGGCACTCTGTTTTTATTTATATATATTTAAAATAAAAAAAAGTATTGAGCAGGGTATTTTGTTGTGCAATTTGTAACTTTGATGGGAAATTTAGGGTATGTGTGATAACTATTTAGCTTTTAATTTTCACTTTTTGTGGTTGAGATATGGAGAAAGTGTGACGGGAAAGAATGGATGAACAAGGGCTATGAAAGGGAGGGGAAGAAACAAAGAGAAATGGACGAAAACATCTTAAAAGCAAAAACAATTTAAACAATTTTTGGCTTCAATTTTATTTGGTGTACTTTTTCATGTACACATTTATTCTACATCTCTTCAACCGTATTACTCCACTATTCTATTACCCCATTTTCTTATGTTTTTTCTCCTCTATCTCCAACACAACAACGAAAATGAAAAACTAAAACCGACATGGATATCACCTATCAAATGAGCCCTCATAGGTAAACTTGAGCGGGAAGGGATATCACTCTATAGGTTTGTTTGTTACCACATGAAAATTTTGTTGAAAAAATCCAAGCTCAAGAGTTTATTTCATTCGTTTCAATTTGGGAAAAATTTGTCATCACTGTACGTGATTGTGGTGTTTTTGAAGTCCTGCATATATAATCCAACTGCATACGATTCAATGCAGATTCCTAGTTTGGTGGCAACGAAGATGACAAAGATGAAGCCAACTTCCTTCTTCATTGCATCACCAGAGATGTATAGCAAAGCAAGCATGAGATGCATTGGTTATGAGCATCTGTGCACACCCTACTTTAGCCACTCTGTGCAGTGGTTCATAACAAATGCAGTGCCTGATGTGTTGTTGAATACGATCATTTTTAAGTATTTCATTGGGGTGCGAAAGAGAGGCCAATTGAAGGAGTGGCGAAACAAAGCAATTTAGCAACATAAAATGGAAGGGAAACTTCGGTAGGCTGCCCTCCTACACCGGCTGAGTGAGACCAAAATAAATAGCTTCCCAGCACAAATGTTTCTCTAAAAAGTGAGCTGCGTTAAGGATGGAGTGATTACGGTGCACCTACACAAGTGAGTGCTACTTTAGGATGGCATGATCTCCGGAAACTAAGAGGAAAAGTCTATTTTGCATTTGATGCCTTGTTGAGTTAATCTTTAATTAGTGATTTATGATATAACCATATAGCATTACTATTTTTTTGTGGGTGAATAAATTTACGGTAAGCTCATTTGGCGCAATGACCCTAGTTTGATGGGCAAAATTTTCTTTGGACAGTGTTTAGAAACTATAATATTATGGCCCTTTTCGAGTGTGAAAAGACTAAAAATGATCACAGTAGAATCTCTTATTAAAGAGGCAAAAAAAGTTTATCATGCCGTCATATAATAATTCGACAGCTTTTCACCACTGTGGTAAAATGACTACTTGCAATTGGAGTAGGGTGGTTGAACTTAAAACAAATAAGTTTTCTCTCATAAAATTTTTTGATGGTTTTTGGTTGTGTTTTGTGGTGTGTCACATCCCTATCAGTATTTGGAAATACATGATGATGAGCTAATATATAACTAACCCTCTATTTGCAGACAGTGGCCAAAAATTGTGCCGTTGGGTTTACCACTTGACTTTAATCAGTCCCTTTTACTTCTCAAGCAGGGTCAAGATTGGGCCTATCCTCAAACAATTTTTTTCTAACAACCTCTACTAACATTAATTAATTTTATAATACCACTATCAACTTGAATTTGTAATTGTATTGGTTAGTCTAATTAATTTCAATCCAACAAATACAAAGCCTTCAATTTTTTACATTAAAGATTCGAAACTATAGTTCTATACTGATATTAGTTGATCATATTCTCTATTTCTTGCCTATATACACTTTTTTCCCTTTGCTTGCAGACTATTATTTTGGTTAATTTTTCATTTCCCTATATTATATCGTCTATGAAATCAAGAAGAGAAAAATATTTCATTTTTCCAAATTAGTACAGAAAAGAAAGAAAAAAAACCATTCAGATGCTCTCATGTCTTAATGTTTTTATAAAAATGTTTTCTTGATCGCTATGAGAAAATGAATGCATGTTCAATCGGTCAGTCACATTTGAATTTGATATCAAGAATGAAAAATAAATGGATGTGCTTTTAATAATGTTTCAACTCTTGTTATAGTTGACCATTTATAATGAAAAATAAATGCATCGTCACTCACTTTCAAATTTGATACCAAGGCGACCAAATGAACGAAATAGTTTCTACATGTATTATGTCCATTTTGATCTAAAGTGTGCCCTTCCTAACATGAATTTCTGGCTCCGCCACTGACTATACCCACATTTAATATAATTTTAGGGGTGTGCTATCCACACACCCCTTTTTACTTCTCACACACCCTTATTACTTTCTATCCGTTAGATCTTCTTCAATTCATCTGATCCGACGGCCGAAATCTAAAAAGGTGTGAGAGAAGTAAAAAGGGGTGTGTGGATATCACACCCCTAATTTTATTACCAACATAATGAATGAAATCCCTGTAGATATAAGCAAAAGATTAAGATTCAACAAGTTGTATTCAAATTGCAAGAGGGTTTGTAACTCGAGTAGTTTAGAGTGTTTGTTTCAGCACTCGAGGTTTTGTGTTCAATTTTGTTCTCCTAATATTACTTGTATAAAAAATAAAAAATAAAATAAACCTGTTAGACAAATTGTGATTGCATGTTAGTAGATGATAATTAAATAATGCCCAAGTTTTTAGTTTACCCTCTAGAACTGTCCCCCAACTGCTATAGCTGCAACATTGGAAGAAAGCTCTATAGGTTGGTGTACAATCAAAATTTTAACAAATAAGGTCCATCCTATGATTCAATCAAGAAAGCACCCTCTAAGATTGCCTTTTTAAAAAGGTAATGACATTTTGGTAAATCACATTCTAAGTTTACCTTTAAATGTCACTTCATACAATAATTTAGTGATATATCTCTTTATTTTTAAAAGAGATATCTTAGATCCGATTTTTGCCAATCGAATCGAATTAATTATATGCACGGCCCAACATATGATGCAATTCTTAGATAGTATCGCCTGTAACAAAGTCGGCCTTGGCTTGAAGTCAAACCACCACCAAACTTTGAGTAAGATGTATTTTGTTCACTTAGCCAAAGAAAAGGAATAAAACAAACATTCAAGAGAAAGGAGAATAAACTTTGGGGTTTTTAAGACAAATTTGACCCTCAAAATAAAAAAATAGAAGTTTGTAGCTTAAGTTGTTAACAGTATTACATGTGCACTTAAAGTTTTAGATTGATTTTGTGACATCTCACATCGCCCAGGAGAGTGATCTTTAAAATGTATATTCTCATCCCTACCTAAGCACGAGGCCTTTTTGGAGCTCACTGGTTTTTGGTGGGGCCCAAAGCAGACAATATCGTACTACGGTGGTGGAGCGGGCCCGAAAAGTGATCCACCCCGAGCGAGGATGTGACAGAATTTTTATTTCCCACGATACTTATATGTAAAAAATGAGTTAACGTTACTTGTTTAAGCTTTGAATGTTGACATAAATAACGTTCCTTCTTCTCGTGACATTCAAATTTAGTTTTTACCTTGTTTGAACTTTGTACCTCATTCTAGATGACCGAAACGATCCCTAACTTTATTATTTGTTTTGCATAAATAAACATCAAATGATGATTGAAAAAATTAACCATATTGTTTGCCAAAATTGTAAACACCCAATTATTCAGATGATTGTAACCACCTTGTTGCTTGCCAAAAATCATATCTTCAAGTAGGAAAATATGAGTGTATTCAATCGAGAATTTGAGAGACTTTAATAGATTTATAAATCTATAAATTTTTATGGAATTTAATTGATTTGTAAAGATTCCATATAAAATTTTGATTCAATTCTCTCGAAATCTCATTAGGAGATGTGAGATTTGTGGATGCTTAAAATACACTATGAAATCTCTCACTCTCTAATTCCTCAACTTTCTCAAATTCTTTAAAATCAATTTCTAATTGAATATACTTGGAATGTTATAACATTCTTTAAATTCCTAATTGAATACATCCGGATTTCAAAGAATTTTAATAAATTATTTTAAAATTCTAATTGAATGCACTTTTGAATTTTAAAAAATCACTTAAAATTTTGATTGAATACTTTTAAATTCATTAAAACAATTAAAATCTCTCTAAGACAAACACAAAATAAAATGTAAGGTGTGCTATCCACACACTCCAAATTACTTCTCACACATTTTGTTAATTTCTGTCTATTAATATTCTTTTATTTATCCGATCCAATAATTAAAAATTAAAAAAATTATTAAAACTAAAATTGGATATATGAATAATTAGGGTGGTTTTCCGCTCGGAAACAGAAGTAATTAATTAGGGTGGTTTTCCGCTCATCTACTTCATCCAACATTTCCTCTCTACCAGTTTCAGACGCTTCTATAAATTTAATCCCACCATTCCTTCTATCCCCACTCTAATTCCAAAAACCGAAATCTCAGAATTCAAGAATTCAGATCAAAACAAACATGGGTTTCTACTTACTCGAGCACCTCAAGGCTCAGCCTTCCTGGGTTCTTGTGCTCTTCACCCTCGGCTCCTTCTCTCTCCTCAAACTCTCTCTCTCAATCATCCAATGGGTCTACGTCAATTTCCTCAGACCCGCCAAGAATCTCAGAAAGTACGGATCTTGGGCACTCGTCACCGGACCCACCGACGGCATTGGCAAGGCCTTCGCCTTCCAACTGGCTCGGAAGGGGCTCAATCTGATCTTGGTAGGTCGGAATCCGGACAAACTCAAGGACGTCTCGGACGCTGTCCTGGCCAAGTACGAAAAAACCCAGATCAAGACCGTCGTGGTCGACTTCACCGGCGACCTAGACGACGGCGTCAGGCGCATTCGGGAGACGATTGAAGGGTTGGATGTGGGACTTTTGATTAACAACGTTGGGATTTCGTACCCGTATGCTCGGTTCTTTCATGAGGTGGATTCGGAGCTGCTGAGGAACTTGATAAAGGTTAATGTCGAAGGTACCACGAAGGTTACTCAGGTTGTTTTGTCGGGGATGGTGCAGAGGAAGAGAGGTGCTATTGTAAACATTGGTTCGGGTGCTGCGATAGTGATCCCCTCGGATCCTCTGTATGCTGTTTATGCAGCTACAAAAGCGTGAGTATATTGCACTTACTGTTTCACTTCTTGTTTTTATTTTATTTTCATACGAGCAATCGAAGTTCGAGTTCGGGTTTAGACTTTAGAATGCTGTTGAACTAATTGAGCTACGAGCCTCTTGCGTGCGTAATTTTTTGTGTATTCTTTTATCTGGGATCCATTTGGGCTTATTGTTGTAATTGTTTTTCAGGTATATTGATCAGTTCTCTAGGTGCCTGTACGTTGAATACAAGAACAGTGGGATTGACGTGCAGTGCCAGGTAATGTTTCTGTGATTTTTTTTTACTTGTCATGAAGCTAGCTCGCTTGGTATAGTTTTCGGGTTTTGCGGGTAATTGATCAACGATTAGTATGGCAAATAGAAAATGTTCATTTGTTCCATGACTTTGATAATAAGTAAATTGCGAGTAATTGAAGCCAACTCTCAAATGATTAAAAGTAAGGGAGGTTTAAAAAAAAATCCCCGGTACTGTTTATTTTTAACGAAAAACCGTTTTTTTTACCTTTAACTGTCACTATTCACTATACCTTTAAAAGTGGCTTTTCGTTAAAAGGAAAGTTTTCAAGTCCTTTTCGTTAGTTTTCCTTAAAAGTAAACCTATAGAAAGTTGGTGCGTTGTGGATATCTTTATGCAGTGAAACACAAAGTGGCTCTGGCTTTACAATTACTTTGAAATTATATCAGAATCTTTCGCCCTGCTGCATATACCATAGTAGTTATATGTTGGCGTTTAAGTAGCTTCGGATCGTTTATCTGGTTTCCCTTTTAGAGTCCATGAGTACATCACAATGGTCGTCATGTATTACCTGATTGTATTGTATCACAGGTTGATGAATATGGGAACTGTAAAAACTACCGTTGAGATGTGATCGGCAATGAAACTGATGTCAACACAAATTAGAATTGGACCAATTGGTGAAAATTTGAATGGAAATTGCAGATCTCTGAATGTGAAAGGCAGTCAGTGAGGATGTCAGTAGCTATAGTTGAATTGAGTCTTAAGAGTCTTGTGCATCATGCTTCCTGCCTGACTTTCTAATTTTGAACGCTACCCTGTCCGGGTTCTGATTTCAAGCGTAAACTTTGCGGTTGAGTGATATGTTGCATTACGAAATGGCAATTAAACGTGTCCTAGACTACATTCAAAATTATTAAATGGTATCTGATACATGGAGGGTGAGAGCACTGAGAAGAACCCTTATATCCTGACTCTTCGTATGCATATTGCCATAGTTTGGCAACTTATCTGTTGAGCATTGGATGCTTGCCACTAGGGAGTAGGGATGATTGTAAGTATCGACTTTGCTTCGAGTTGTTTCCATTATAAACTAAGGAGTTTCTCTTTGCAGGTTCCATTGTACGTGGCAACAAAGATGGCATCTATCAGGAGGTCTTCCTTCTTTGTACCATCAACTGATGGCTATGCCCGGGCAGCTCTGCGCTGGATAGGCTATGAGCCTCGTTGCACTCCTTACTGGCCGCACACACTTCTTTGGGGTTTGGCATGCTCATTGCCGGATTCTGTTGTTGACGCATGGCGTCTGCGATTTTGCCTGGCGATTCGGAAGAGAGGACAGCAGAAAGATTCTTCCCGGAAGCAGGAATAGATGCCAAACTCTTACTGTTACGTTATTCAGATGCGGTGTTGGGTAGGTCATGCCAGTTTGGTTTAGCGGATTAGGACTTCGGAAATCTGACTGTATGCTTAGACCTTATTTTCTGTCGAATGTTTTTGAAATTCCATGGTGTTTTGTTGATTAATGAATCAACTGTTTTCTTTCTTGTTAATGGCTTGAACTGCTCTCTAGTGAAATAGCCACATTGTTTGAAGATCCATTAATTCAATTGGACTGACAAGAACAAACTAATTGAAGCACCTTGCTTACGGGCGCAACTTGGATAGGCATAATTCAAATAATCAATGCAGCTTCACATCTCCGGTTGCGCCCGATTTCGGTGTAGCAGTTGTATCTCGATTCATCCTCTTTTTCCAGGGGTTTTATAATTGGACATTGAACCCATTTCATACGCTATACTACCTTGTGCTTAAAACAAATCGAAGGGATAAAAAGAAAATACAAACACGTGTCATGTTTCACGATATATAGCAGCGGGAGATTATGGTACAAAAGGTCATCATTCTCTTTGATTTGCACAACCAAAAAATTATTCGAATGATGTACAAGAAGATCAAAAAATGTGCAATATAATATGAAAAATATAATGTAGAGGAATTGCACATATAGAGATAAAAAAAATTAATAATCAAATGCTTTATTTCTTGGTACGTCGTTGTAATGAAGCAAATTAAGTAGATAAATAAAAATTTAAGGTCATAAGTGAGCGGAAAGCGTAACTAAAAGAATTTGGCTCAGCCTTTTATATTCCTTTTTGGGTTTGAAGCACATTATCTCGGGCCCGTAAATTTACCCGCCCTTTACATACGCCTTAAGCGCATTACGCACCTTCCTGTTAATATACACAGGCCGACTGTTGCCGCCATTGAAATGCCTCCGAAGAAAAATTGGTATGTGGGTTTCCTGTGTTTTTATTTTTAAGTCATAGGAAGTTACCAGGTCGATCAATGAGGAAGGAGAACTTGAGTTTGGTCTCCCATACGACGGAGGCCACGGTGTTCGTCGACACCAGCCTCGGCACCCACATCGCCGTCACCATCGACCCCAACGACACCGTTTCTGCACTCAAAAGTGATATTATCAAATCCTTTCTCTTTTATTATTCAGTCTGATGCTGTTTTTTACCTCCCATTCAAAAAATTTATTCGCTTTTATTGTTTTTCTAGGTAAAGAATGCTGCTTTGAATAATTATTACCAAATTGGAAAAATTGGGTGTTAATATTTATGAATTTGCAATTTGTTCAGCTCCAAATACCCAATTAAATGCATTGGTTTCGGGCTTTGAAGAGTCTTAGAAATCACAAGGCGGTTTGTAGCTCGAGTGGTTAAGAGTGTTTATCTTGCAAACAAGGTCATGAGTTTGAATCCCCCACTGCGTAATAATGCTTGTATAAAAGAAAAAATTGATCTTAGAAAGCTATAGGAAGATGCTTTTATATCACAACTTTTCGTATGATTGAAGGAGTTTGGTGTTTCTGGTCATTGATGCGATTCACTTAACATCTACATTGTTGCATTAGTTATCATTCTTCCACTTTTTTTTTACCATGAATACTCAAAATTTGCGTTTTTATGTACCGTGAATGATTGTGTGAATGCCTTCACTGTGCAGGGAAAATAGAACATGAACATCTATTGTGCTTTACTAGGGCAGGAAAAATCGAAGTTGAAGCTCTAAAGGTTTGTTTTTTTCTTAGTGAACTGTTAATTTACTTTTGCTGAAATATAGCCTTGGTATTGAGGATGAATTGTATGCCTGGTAGGTAAAACGCAAAGGATTCTTTTATCACCTATCAGATTCCATGGTTGTTAGAAAAGCTTTCAGGGTCAACAATAACTGGTTTGTTTCTGCCGATGCTAAAGATGTTCTGGGGAAAAGACTGTCCAATTTTAACGATTCAATGCCATTGCTACTTGAGGGGAACAAGCGTGCAGAAGAGAAAGTTAATATTGCTGACCAGGCTGGTTCAGTTGACTCTGCTAGAGGAACTTCAAAACAATTGGAGATAGGGTTCAAGAGTTCTGGTATTGATCTTTGTGCAACTTCATTTGATGAGACGGCCAATCGGCTGGAACCTGAAATACAGGAGGACCACAGCCTACGTAGCGAGGGGTACAGAGTTCCCAAAACACAAGATTGCAGGGAAGATGGCTCGAGTAAAGAAATTGATGTCCAATGCGACGTCTCTTTGGAAAAAACTTTGCCTGCTGAAAAGAAAAGACAACGCAAGACTAAGCAGAGAAATGAAAAACCAGTGCAGTTAAAAGAAGACGGTGCTTCAGTTCTTGGATTTGGTAAAGAACAGTCGCAGCCAAATATTATACCAACTGAAAATTCATTAGGCAATCAGAGTAGAGATGTTCTATGTGACGTGACTATTGGAAAGAAAACTACTACCAGTAAATATGTTTCACAGGATATGGCAGCTGAAAACAAATACACTACAGAAGAACCTTGCAGGAGTTCGGCTTCTGGTATGGATAACAGGTCACATTCTGGAATTCATATGACAAATGATGCGTACAAGGACACTGAAGTTCTTGGAAAACACATCTGGAGCAGGGAGAATACATCTAAGCATGGCAGTCTTGTGGTCTCCAATATAGCAGTGGAAGATGTTTCACAATCTCAGCCTGCTGCAAAGGAAAAGCGGAAGTTTGAAAACATATCTGGTCTTGAGGATTCACTGAAAGAAAATGATAAAGTGACCTCCAAGCCAGAGATTGCATCTGAGTTCTCTTTAAGGGACACACAGAAAAGTGCAAGTGCTATCTTATATGGTTCAACTGCCGAATCTTCGGGTTTGTTAACCAACATTTCCAGTAAGAAGAAGAAGAAAAAGATAAAGATTTCACCAAATTCTCTTCATGAAGTAGTTGGTGCAGCTCCTTCCGGAAGAGATGTTTTACAAGAGAGGTCTGCTGTTGCTGCTTCTGTAAGTAATGATAAAAATTCAGGTGTAGAAGACAATGCTGCTTCTATTAATGAACAAGGTATACAAGCTTTAACGCCACCTAAACTCAATGGAATCTCTCAGAAGGGAAATCAATGTGCTCATGTCCAAGAGTTGCGGGAAAGTTCTGGATTACCCGCTTCACTAGGTAAGTTTCGTTTGCTCTATTGATATGTGGTCAGTTATAGATTTTTTTATTCCTTTGAATCCTTTCTAACTGAGATTTTCAAGAATTTAACTAATTTAGATGGAAAAGGGCCTTTTGTCTAAGATTACTGCTCTTTCTTTAATAGATGTTAATAATATTGCTGATGCTGGCAATGTGGAAAACAAAAGTGGTGCGGCTGAAGAAGGATTGGACAACCGTCCTCCCTCTGTTTTCAAAGTTCCCAGTGAAGGTGTAACTGGTTGTGTAGAAAGAGTTGGAGAGGAGAGAGAATCATTACAGAGAAAGGAGTCTGAATTGGTGACGTCTGAAAAGACACAGTTGCCTGGTCGGGATAAGAGAGAGAGGAATGATACAAAAGTAATTGTGAAATCTGAATTGTTGGATGCAACTGGAATGGCCACCCCTAATAACACTAGTAAGAAGAAAAAGAAGACCAGAAAATCCAAGGGATCCATAGGAGAAACTTCGGTTGAATCAGGTGCAGGACACATTAAAGGTTCTGATAATGGAATTTCGTTGGATGAACCTCATGAAGCTGTACATGGTGAACATGCTAGTGATAAAGCTAAGGAGGAGGAAAGTAATGTTTCTAAGAAAAATGGGATAGACGTATCAGAAAAAGAAACAGAGCGTTCTCATATCGTTGCGAAAACTGATAACCTTGATCGCAGTGAGGTGGGGAACCTGGAGCAAAATGGAAAACCTCAAGAAAATGCAGAAAGTATGGAGCAGAACGTCAAAAAGAAATCTAAGAGGAAAAAGAGTACCATGACAAAAGAAATCCCAAATTTGAAAGCTGAAGCGCAAAAAGTCGGTCACCAGGTTCCAACACCGACAACTGATATGTTGGACAAAACAAGTCCCAGTGAACAATCAAATGGGAAAGATGTGGAATCTGATAAGGGTTATGGCATGGAAACTGATTCGGTCCCTGCTCGGTCAAAATCCAAGCGTATTGAGCCTACTAAAGCTCCTTCTCATGCGCTAGAACACACTAGCATAAGTTTTGGGAACTCTCCTGAAAATGGATGCTCTAATGAGGCTGATAAGAACATGGAAGTTTCTTGTGAAGGCAATAAGGACAACCTTGACAACCATCAGGTGCCTGGGCTAGGCCAGCATGAAGTTGCTACCTCTAAAGAAGTGCACACTAAGGTAACTAGAACAAACAGAGCAGATGATAAACCAAAAAAGAAGCGAAGAAAGCTTGATGTACAAAGTGATCCCTCGCCTGATCTGCAAAGTTCGCTCAAGTCTAAGGAGAACCAAGGGATCGATGGAAGGTCTGAAGCTGGCAACTCTAGCTCCATACAGCCGCAAGGATCATCATCCAAGGGTGACGATGGAAAAAGGTTTTCGAAGAAAGTTCGTAAAACTGGGACCAAAGCCCCAACACCGGATAAGTCTGATAAGATGAATTCCATTTCTAAAGCAGCCCGAAATCACAGTGATGGTAATGTTTCTGGTATTGATACCGGTATAGGGAAAAAGAATGATTCTGCAGCTGTATTGAATTCTAAATTGGAAAAAGCAAACAATAAACCTCACCAAAATAAAACGGATAACAAGTCTCAGTTAGGTGTGAACCGAAATCGTGTGGCCAGTGGAAAACCTTATGGTATCGATTATGGGGAAGTTGTAGACAGCCCAGAAAGGAGGAAGATCTTAGCTACACCAACGAAAATTTTCAAGGATGATGACAGTCGTGGGAGTTCTGAAGATGAAGGTATAGATGAACTTTCAAAGGCCAGCACCCAAACTCCGTCAGATTATTCATCATCTGGCTACTCAGATGGGGAAAGCAACGCAGATATGAGCACGCCAAGAAGCGGTAAGTTGAAAAAGAATTCATGTCTTGGATATTTATACCCACCGCAGTTTTCATGATTTCATTATCTGATACATTGCATTTTCCACAGGAAGGGCTGGTGGGAGAAGCGTCATAAAATCCTGGTACGTTTGTTAGCACTTAGCAGCCATGCCTCTTTAACAACTTTGTACCTTTCATCTAATTCGCTTGTTCTGTCGCTCGTAAGAAGATTTGTTTTTTTTTTTCTCTCATTAAGAAAAAAACCGGAATTGTAATGGGGATCAATCTCTTGCTAAGAACCACAGAGCATTGTTACTTTTCAATTGAAATGTTCGTTCTGATCAATATCTGAGGCCTTTCATGTATTGTTTCATTGTGGAGCAGCACTTCCGGCATAAAGGACATGAATTGGGATGAATTGGCCAAAAGTTCAAGCACGTTCAAGAAGGCAAAACTTACGGCGTCTCAGTCACAACTGGAGGAGGACAGCGAGCCCATTGAATCCGTTCCCGACAGTCAGCCGGAATCATAGTCATTGAACCGTCACCAATGTTTTCGCATTCTCTCCAAGGCCCTGAGATTATTTTTGTTTTCTGTTTTTACGTTTAGTTTGTCTCCCCGCCTTTGGAACCCTTGCAGCTGCATCGTATCTGCGCAGCAGTTTTGTCATGAATCAAAAGGGTCCTAGTGCGTGTAGAGTCTGTAGGTTGCTTCCTTTTTCGCCCCTTGTTTTTTCCCGCCATGTAGTAAGCTTATTTGAATGTATAATTAAGGCATGTTTATGGATTATTTAAGGTTGCAATTAAAGTGGATTTTGTAGGACGATTTTGTCGCGGAAAGAATTAACAGATTTTCAGTTTGCTAAGCGGATTAGCAGGCTAATAGAAGCTATTAATCTCCTATCTTTACGTTAATTTTTACTTTATGTTATGCAACTAGTCAACAAAAATCATGCACTGGGGCCACTGCAAATGCATTGTTTTAGTCGTATAGAAATCATCGTCTAAAGTATAATTTCCAATTAACCAAGTATTTTATTAACTTTTTAGGCTTAAAAATTCCAAAAATTCCAAGCATAACATAATCAATATATCTCACCATTCACATACCCACATTGACAACAAATTTGATGTGTGTGTGTGTTTATTTTCAGCAATTAGGTCATACATATAAATCAAAGAAAAATTAAAGGATAAAAATAAATAAAGAAAAAGAAGGGCAATAATAGTCTCAAAAAATATGTAAACGGAATTACCGTCAAAACTATTATGTTCACATTCTCAACTTTAGATTTGACTACTATATTTACATGTATTTTATATACAATCACCATCTTGATTGTCAAATGATAATTGTATTAATCAGATGGTAATTATATTAATTACATATATTCACATATCTGACCATTAGATGGTGATTATATTAAATACATTTAGTCAAACCTCTCAACTTGTCATCATTGATAAAACAAAATGACAACAAACTCAAAAAGTGAATAATAGAAATGCTAAAGAGAGTCTCTCAAAAGTCAAACTCTTTTTTTTTTAGGCACAACGTTTTATAATTTTAGTACGAGAATTAACGTTAAATTATGAGGTGTCAAAGTCTCTTTCTCATGTCTCATGTGAAGAAAGATTATGTTTCTGTAATAGAGATTAGATGGAAATCATTGCTCAAGCAAGAATGCAGATACACAAATAATGACATGATTTGAATAAAAATTTTCCCATTCAACAAGAAATTATATTGCACATGTTTGCAGAGTGACAATGGGTTTATATCAATCAATTGGGACCCTTGGATGGGCTCCCCTTTTGCTGTTTCCGAAAAACCACCTCCGTGTTAGCACCAAAACCGTCAACCTCCTTGACATGAACCAACTTACTCCTCCGAAACATCGCCACCAACGGCTTCACACTATACAGATCATTCGCCGAGTACTTATCCGTCCGCCGCGAGATTGCCACGTGTAAAACACAGACCCCGCCGGGCCTCAACGTCCGTTCGATCTCGGAAACGAACTTCCACGGGTACAGAGCGTGGTCGAACACGTTCGAGAACTCGAAGTCGAAGGTGTCGTCGCCGAACGGCTGGTTGTGGAAGTCGCCCTTGACCACGAGCGGAGGGAACGGTACGAGGTCGATGCCGACCGAGTCGGACACTCCGACTCGCTTCAACGCCTCAACCTCCTGGCCAACTCTAGCCCCGATGCAGAGGGCCTTGGAGTCGTCGGTGAGGAGGTTCTGGCGCTTCATTTGTTGGAAGACTTGGGAGAAGACTTGGATTTTTCGGTCCCAGTCGCGGGTGGTCCATAACTGGCGGAGCCTAGGGTTGTTGGTTTTGTTGACCTGCCGCTCGAGGTAGGCTTCGTAGGAGGTGTAGCCTGGTCGGATTCGGATGTCTTTGGCGGATGTGGTATTGGTTTCTGTTTCTTGTTGGGATTCGGGCTGTATAACCGGGAGGATGTTATTGTGTGTAGTGGAGACGGCGGCGGCGGCCGTCCTGTGGAGGTTGTGGGGTTGGAGACGGAGGACGAGAAGGAGAATGGGAAGAGTGAGGAGGAGGAGAGAGAGGAACAAGTATTTGAAAGTCGGAGTGTTGTTTTTCATGTTATCTCTGCATGAGTTCTCTCTCTCTCTCTCTCTCTCTCTCTCTCTCTCTCTCTCTCTCTCTCTCTCTCTCTCTCTCTCTATATATATATATATATATATATATATATATATATATATCTTTCTCTCTCTAAAAACCTCCGTCAGTTCTCTTCGGCTCGTGTCTTCTTCCTCCTGTTCCTTGAACCCTATATTATATAGGCATCTATTTTGTATAAATTTGTTGGAGGGGGAAGGAGATGTATATATTTCCAAGTTTCCAGCAACAAAAAGGAAAGAGATGTATTCGCTCAATCGTATTTGTTTCCTAGCTGAACTCCTCATTTTAAAAGGGTAAATTGTAACTAAAACTAACGTCCCCTAAACTTACTCAAAAGAAAAATTCTAACTTCATATCAATTACGTTGCCAGATAGAAGTTTTTTGTTTTGTTACCAGACTGCAAACTTTAACTGTAAAACGGAATCTATTTTTAGATTCGCTGTTTGACAATATAAACTGCTAAACAAACAATTTAACAAGAAATTATTCTAATAATAAATATATTGGTAGTCAATGATATAATTCGGCAAAAAAATGATGAGACCAAGGTCCCAATGTACTAATGTAGCATGATTAAGGAGGAAGTCATTAGTCATATAATGGCATGTCTTATATAATAAAGAATAAATTGACATGTGTAAAAGTTGAAACATTGTAATCTTGTTAGCCAGTTAATTAATTAGAGCTAGTTGAACATAACAGATGGATAGTGTAAATAGTTATATGACATTAAACTTCCTTCTTGGCTCTAAGACCTTTATTAAATACCATATCCTTATTTGCATGAATAAAAAAGAAAGAGTAATGTTAGAGAGACCATTTGTTTAAATTATATTTTTGTAGATTACATAATGTGGCGAGTGATGGTTAAATTCAGAGACGAAGTTATAAATTTCTTCTAATGGGGCAAATCCGAAAACAACTAACAAAACCTTATATGGTATGCCTTATACCTCATATGAAAATGGGGATGGTTTCAAATAACGATTCATCACAATCTCAATGTTACAAAAATTTCTATGTAGTAATAAAAAGTGGCAAAATGAAGAGTTTTCTTTTGAATGATGAAATAGGAGCACTTTTGCTCATGTTATATTTTATATAGGAGTATGCTTGATATTAGATACATATAATTTCTTCAAATATAGTAAGTGTACGTATATAACGGAGGTCTGTAGCTTAACAAGAAATGACTTGAGTTGGGGCATTTGCCTCCAATGGGCCTTCATTCACTCCGTCTATGATTAGATTTCTTTTTTAAATTATTAGAGAAATTCAATTATTAATCAACATATTACATAGTCTATACATTATGGTCTAAAAGCATGATCTACCTAGCATTTTCCAAAAGAAAATGGAGATTATCTATCATGAATGGAATTGTGGAATGCACCAACCACTCAGTTGCCTCAGCCATAAAACTATGCGTTAATTAATTATGTAAAAAGTAACTCTAGTTTAAGAAAGATCATTAATAAACAAAGAAGATTAATATAAAACTTTACTATGACCAACCAGAGAGGGGAAAAGTGGTGTGTAAGTGCGCAAGCACGAGTCGAAGTGGCATTCTTCTGGTGTCCTGATCGGCCTGATATATGTTAACAAAGTGATGAACATTGCATTGGTTACATATGCATATGCATATTGACACTGTTGCAAGGCTTCCGTGACCTTTGATCACATCTGTTGTTTGTTGTTGAAGCCTAGCTACGTCTTCAATCTTGATTAGTTGCGATGAACACCACTCAGGCTCCTCCATTTCATGTGCCACACACTCCTCAAAAGAATAAAAAATGTTATCGTCACTACATTTTGTACATCGCATAAGCAAATTTTACAATGTATATTTATACTACTTCTTCAGGGTGTTTTTGAAAGTGCTTTTAAATTGTTTAAATCGCTTGTGATAAAAGTGTTTTTAGAAGAAGTCCTTAGTAAAATGCAAGTGAAATCTTGAAAAATGATCACTTCAAGTGTTTCTTGCAAGAAGAACCACATCCAAAATGCATTTTAAGTGTTTTTGGAATCCAAAAATACTTTCAACAAAAGTTATTTCAATTATTTTGAAAGAACTTCCAAGCGATTTAATCATCGATGTGAGACTTGTTTGTATTAGTGAGTCCTATATCGAGGAGCAGTGGTGCAAATGTGATGTACAAAATGTGGTAAGTCTAACAGGTTACTCAAAGATAAAGTTTGGGATCATACCGACTAATTCTTCTGAAATTTTCTAGTGCACATCAAAAGTACACATTTAAGTTACACGTCTGAACATAACATGATCTAACGGCTCTTGCTTAAATGTGGAACTTAAATGTGCAATTTTGATGTACACAAGGGAAAACTTCCTAGTTCTTCTTACAAAATCTTTTGTTTTTGGATAATGCTTGGGTCCCACCCATTCTCTTGGGGAACTTACTTGCCCCTCATTTTTATATATGATCTTTAGGTGATGATAAAGAGAATGAATGATTATGTATATGATGTTCAGACGATAAAAAATTGTTAACCGTAAATAGAGGGACAATTAAGTCCCCTACGTGGGGGACACAAGTACTTTCATTTTTTATTGGGCCGAATTCCTTTGGTTGATGGGATTGGGTTGTCCACAATACCATTATGGACCGGGTTATTACTTGCTTTGCATAGGGATTTTTTAGGTGTGGTTCTGCCCAAAAACGAGTCAGAGACTCAGGGGAGAATATGGAGATTCAAGCACAGATTCTCAACAGTTATTTGTTAATGCGTTTACCCTTTAAGGGCAATGTTTACAAGTAAAAGAAATTAGAATTATTTTTATTCTTTACCTGCGAGTAATTGAAATGGGAGTCATTTTGATTCTTTATTTTTCTGCGTTTATTAAAATGAATTACTTCACTCCTTAATTTTTTTTTTCCACGTTTACTTATACATAAGAAATAGAAAAATTATAAGTATTTCCTTGAAATCTGTAATCAAATACTTAAAAATCAGAAATCATATGGCCACCTTGTGTTTGAGAGACTAGTTGATCCGATTCTTATTACTTGGTTCTCCGCTTCTTCTTTTTTCCCATTTTTGTTGAGTGAATATTGTGAAGCCAAAAATAATCACAAGGCATCACGTGGATTTTTGGGTAAAAGATGACAAAAATACCTTGAGGCATACGGGGATTCCTACACACGAGCAGCGAGCAATCATCCCTCAACCAAGTCAAAAATGCTCCAAAAGAGGTAAACAATTCAAAGTCCATCTTATCAAATCCCCTTTTGCAAGGTAACCTCCAAAATATTATGTTAATTGGTTAATTAATGGATTAATTACCCAATTAATCCATTAAATACCAATTAAATCATCCAATTAACCACAAAATACATCCAATTCAACTCTAAAGCTAGTCAAAGGCCGGCCACACCCTTTGCTCTTCACCTTTTTTTATTTTTCCACTTTATTACCCAAATTAAGTTAGTCAATTAATCCTATAACCCCCCATTTATTTCTTTCATGTTTAATTAGTCAATAAATTGGCTAATTAAACCAAAATTTCACCAAAGAACCACATTATGGCCGGCCACTTTCTCTCCAAAGTGGACCGGCCTAGCCCTATAAATAGCCTCTCATTTTCACCAAACACTCATTCCAACACTCTTGCAAAAATTTCTAAATTCTCTAAATACTCTTTCTCTCTAAATTCTAACTTTGGCATCAGAGGTTCTTTGGCCAAAGCCCCCCATTCATCGTGGGCGCGTGAGGCTCTTGGCCTTGACCAAAAGTGTTGATTGTTTTGTAGGTGCAATTTTGTCAAAGAAGGAGAAGACAAAAATTTGCATCCACACATATGGCCACCTTGTGTTTGAGGTTCGTTGTACGTATCAATCATAAAGTCATGAGACTTCATAGTGCATCAAGTTCAAAATATTTTTGGCGAAGCTAAAATGTGAGTTGATACATTATCTAATTTGGGACTCTCACACTAATCTTTTACAAGACTATTAACTAGCTTGAAATACCGACACAATATCATCAAATTGGTCATAATGTTTCTCTCCCAATTGTACATTTCAATTGGACCACGCATTATCGTGGAATCTCATGAGCTTCAAAATCCATTTTGCTCGAGTGAATAAACAGATTATATAAACACACTAATATGCCATTAACACAAAGGTGCAGTTACAAGCAAGTTCATCAACAATCGTGCCATCGCACCGTATACAAAAAACCCATCACTCTAAGACCTCATCCTGTTGATTTGGTTCAAAGCCGGTTGTAGAATATTGTACAGCACCCACAGAATCGCCGGAGCCACCACAAACAGCAACAGCTGCCCCCTGTTGTCACCGGGGGCATCAGCAGCAATCATGGCTATTTCGCCGGCGGACGCCTCAGGCATCGGGACAAACCCTGACGCAGCCAACCCACCAAGACCGAGCCCGACGACCACGCGCTTGTTTGTCATGCGGTTGATTTGGTTGAGAGCCGGTTGGAGAATGTTGAACAGAACCCAAGCGATGGCAGGAATGATGGGCAGCAAGAGGGCGAGGCCGCGGTTGTCGCCTTCGGCGATTTGGGCGACTTGCTGGGCGGCCAGGGCGGGGTCGGAGGCGCTCAGGGTGGAGAAGATGGCTCCGGCGATGGCGGTGCCGGCGAGGGAAGGGGACATGTTGGAGAGTTCAATAGGTTTTGAGAGGGTTAGACCTTTTGGGAGGTTTTGAAATGAGAGGAGGGAGGTGGGTTTTGCGGCGGTTAGCTTGGTGGCGACTTTGGGGGTGGTGGTGGAGCTCAAGCACTTTGCGTTGATTATTGCCATTGTTGCCATGGTCGCTGCCATTTGTTTATGGTTTTCTTGTGGAGAGCTTGGGATTGGTTGGTTTGGTTTGCTTTGATGTTTCAGTTGTGTGCAGAGCAGAGGGAAGTGAGATCAGATGGGATTCTATGGTTGGCCTGGAGTGGGGAGTGTGGGAAATATAGATGTGGGCCAAAGTTATGGGGGTGGGAACCAATAGAAGCGGGGTGTGTGGATTCTTTTCTTATCTAGAGAGAGTGATTGGTGTAACAAGAACCTCATATTTACAATTTCTTATCCCTTCTTGTAATTTGAGTTTATTGATGGCTAAACCACAAATAGTGTTAAGTTCTTTGTCAATAATTAGCCTCTAGAATAGTCGAGAAACATGCATGGCTATATGCATACAAAATATCTACAATGACATTTAGTTGTGTGAAATAAGAGAAGTTGTGAGTTAGAGAGTCGGGATTAGAGTACAGAATGAATGAGTACGAGATCAATTGCGTCCTAATCAATATAATATATGATCAAGACAAGAATAGAGCGTAGCAAGAGTGAGTACGAGATCAACTACATCCTAACCAATCTAATACCTGATCAAAACAAGAAATAGAGCGTAAACGAAGTGAGTACGGGATTAGCTACTCCCTAATTAATCCAATACATGATCAACAAATAGAGCATATAAATCCATAATTACAATACAGTGGGCCTATCCCAAGCCTTAGAACCTCTAACTTGGCCTTTTGCCAACAACAAGAAGGTGCTTGTCATCCAATACATTTTAGGAAAGGCAACAAAGCCCAAAACTCTTTGGAGAATAAAAACAAAGCTCAAAACGCACAAGTTCAACAAATAGGTGAAAACGAAACGACAAGTCGATGAATTGGTATTTTGCCATTCTGGTCACCCTCTCAAGTCTCAACTTCCAAGAGTCCCGTAAAATTGGAAAACCAAGCATTCGCTATCGCATGAATAGCAGCAAGAAATGCTAAACCCACACTCATCTCTCTGCTCCAGCTCAAGCTTTTAGGGTTTCTAAATTTCCCAAATTCCCTATCCCCTCCAAAAATGGCTACTTTACCGTCGTTTCGACCCAGCCCAGTCCTCGCCCCATCTCCCAAGCCCCCGAACCCTCTCCTCCCTCGAACCCACCACCACTACGGCTTCCCCCACTCCAAGCCCCTCCTCCGCGGCTCGCTCGCCTTGGCCCGGCTCGGCCTGGGTCCCGGTCTGATTCCCGAACCGGAAGACGCCGGAGCTGTGCTGAAGGAGATGTTCGGTAAAGCCGAGAGCTTGCTTTACACGGTGGCCGATGCGGCGGTGTCGTCATCGTCGTCGGATAATTTGACTACTTCGAAACAGAGCAGCGATTGGCTTTCTGGGATCACCAATTACCTCGAGAGCGTTCTTAAGTTTCTGAAAGATGGGCTTTCTGCTGTGCACGTTCCGTACTCCTATGGCTTCGCAATCGTACTGTTGACCGTTCTTGTTAAAGCTGCTACCTTCCCGTTGACCAAGAAGCAGGTGGAGTCCGCCATGGCTATGCGGTCCTTGCAACCTCAAGTGAAAGCTGTGCAAGAGCGCTATGCTGGGGATCAGGTGCAAATGCAATGCATACCCATCTTTCTTTCACCTAATTTAATCAAACCCATCTTTCTTTCACCTAATTTAATCAAACCCATTTCATCAATTATTGAAAATTAGATTTTTATGAGCTCAAGTTGTAAACTTTTACTTGTAGGAGAGAATTCAACTCGAAATTGCTCGATTATACAAGTTAGCAGGCATAAACCCTTTGGCAGGTATAAGCTAATTCCAAAACTCTTCGAACTTCCAATTTGATTATATATCTTATCGTTCTTGGTTTTTCGCTTCGTTTTGCGCCAGGATGTTTGCCTACACTTGCAACAATCCCAGTGTGGATTGGGTTATATAGAGCTCTTTCAAATGTGGCAAATGAGGTACCATCCTCTCGTATTCGTGTTAATTGGTTTTTAGTAGCCTCCTGTTATTTATTTACATTTTGCTTTATAATCATTCCGAGCTCTTATTAAGTGTGTGGCATTTCTATATAAAGGGACTCCTTACAGAAGGCTTCTTCTGGATACCCTCCTTGGCTGGTCCTACAACGGTTGCTGCTCGACAAAATGGAAGTGGCATCTCTTGGCTTTTTCCATTTGTAGTGAGTGTTTCTTCACCTTCAAGCTAAAACTCTCCCTTTATCTCTGTTTATTGCCCTGAGTAACAACAAATCTTTATAACTTGTATTCTATACAAGCCTTACAATTTTTTCCTCGAAATTATGTAGCTATCTAGTTCAGACTCGACACTTTCGCAAATCTCAAATTGCTCTCTATTTTTGTTTCCAGTTTTCTACTCTTAAATGTCTTTATTTTTTGTTTTTGTGGAGATTTTGTATTCGCTTGAAATTTGATCGTTCTGATGTTTGCTTTACTAGATATATAAGTGCGACCACCTATGGTTTGTGGATCTCATTTTCACTTTTGGTTTCTTATAAATTTTCAGGATGGTCATCCACCCCTTGGATGGTCAGACACTCTGGCATATCTTGCACTGCCTGTTTTGCTGGTTAT
The DNA here is from genome assembly GCA_963580275.1 of Crataegus laevigata. Lineage (NCBI taxonomy): Eukaryota > Viridiplantae > Streptophyta > Magnoliopsida > Rosales > Rosaceae > Crataegus > Crataegus laevigata. The sequence goes on along the minus strand of OY756948.1, from coordinate 8,077,281 downwards.
CTCACAGTACATATCTGTTCAAATTATGCAGTCCTCACAGCCACAGGTCAGTCATTTGACTCATTTCCCCGGTCCAAAGCCTTGTTAGATAAAGTTCACTAGCGCTTCTATGTCTGACCTTCTTTGGTACAGGGATTTCTTATTTGAGCCAGATTTACAATTACTCATTCTTTTCACGTGGTATCCTTTTTTTCAGAGCAACGATCCGAACGTGAAGAGTTCTCAAGCAATTACCAAGTTTCTTCCTTTGATTATCGGTTATTTTTCTCTATCAGTGCCTTCTGGTCTAAGTCTCTATTGGTGAGCATATGTAAAACCCTTTTGTTCTATGAAAACCATAGAAGTTTTGATTTGTATTTTTCATATTCTAGTGGATCATCAATCTGCATCAAACGACACTGGTAACTTTACCTTTTGGTGATAGCCTTCCCTATGTTATCTTACATCTCTCATATATGTTTGTGCAGGTTCACAAATAACATATTGACCACAGCACAATCAGTATGGCTTCAGAAATTTGGGGGTGCAAAAAATCCAGTTACTCAATTAAGGGATAACATTAGCAAGGAAGATGAACCCCAAATTCTAAAGTCCGTCTCTGAATTAAAATCAATACCAAAGGATGGTAAACGAGAAGAAAAGTTGACGCCAGAGGGTCTACGACCTGGTGAAAGGTTAATAGTCTTTCCTGTCATTTCTCTATTTTTTGCTGTACTTGAGGGTTTATGTTCCTAATATTTTGTGATATTCCAGATTCAAAATGATAAAGGAGCAAGAAGCACGAAGGAAACAACAAAGAGAAGAAGAAGAAGAAAAGAGGAAAGCTGAAGAGGCTGCAGCAAAAGTCACTCAAATAACTAATGAGAGACATGAGGGAGAAGCCAGATTACATGAGAATGAAAATGGAGTTAAAGTTGGATTAGTTGTTGACAAGAGTGAAGAACATCAATCTCAGACCACAACTTATGATTCCTCTGATGTTAGAGTTTCTGTGAATGGTGATCGGTCTAGACAGGACACAGAAGAAGACCACAACAAAATATCCACGTTTCAGATGGAAAACAGTGAAATTTCTACTGATTTTGAGGCTGATAGGAGGGAAGAGTAGAAGTTGAATCGAAGTCTAGATGACAAAGGTATCTTGGCTATGCTTATATATTTGCAGTTAGCGCTTTCTTTGTTAATGTGTAGGGTTACTAGGGGGTATAATAAGGAAGATTTAGACGAGAACAATTAGTTTAGGCTTCTCATTTGAATTTATCCTCCGTAATTCAATCATTTGACTTAAGAAAAAGAAAAAGGGCTCTAGTAAACTAAATCAACGTATGCTTGAATTATTTTAACTTGCCTTCTGATTAGCAACTGCAATTTTTTTTCTTTGATTTTCAGGAAGCAGTTGAAGTACAAACTTCCACGACCACTACGGATATAAAAAGGTTCTGGAGAAAGCACACATCAAGTGAGAGGGGAGTGACCAACCAACCAGAGTGCAAGCATTGCGACAGTACTGGTGAGTCAAGTCAATCAGATCGACAACGCTAGTTATATATTGTCAAAATAGAAAATGGGAGGCAGGCCGAACATTCTAAAAAGCAATCACAGGGTGTATATTACATCATATCCAAGACAGACGAGTAGGATCAACGAGAAGATTTTGAGGTTTCTGCATTGTAGCTGGAAGTTTTTGAATGCGTGTATGATCTATGTAACATTTTTTATTTTTATTTTTTTGTTATATTTGGTGGGAAGAGGGAAAATGGATAGGAGATTTATGCAGATGTTCTTAGAGATTTTTTTTTATTGCTCATTGTGTCACCACACAACTTACTTACCAATAAATGATATAAAATTACAGTTGGTTACATTCGTTGTGTAGCTCTCTACCTGTTTGTTTATTTATTTTTTTGCACACCAACTGTTCTCAGCTGGTTTCCTGCTTGGTTTTTTATTGTCTCCTAGTTCCCTTCAATTGGAGAGATTAATTCTAGAGAGGTTTAATAAAACACCCCCGGTACTGTTTACTTTTAACGAAAAGTCTTTTTTTACCTTTAACTGTCACTATTCATTATACCTTCAAAAAGGGCTTTTCATTAAAACTGTCACTATTCAGGCCATTTTCGTTAGTTTTTCATTAATTCTAGGGTGTAGTGTAATAACCCGCTTCAAAATTAGGTACAAAATTTCAAAAATACCCCTGTGTGGGTATTGTAACCAAGCCATTTATTTTCTTTTTCTCTTTTTTTCCCGAGCCCTTTCTTTCATTTTTTGCAATTACTCTCTCTCTAAAACTCTCGAAAACTCTCCTCCTCTCTCTTAAGCTCCGAGAGCTTTACCCTTGCTTCCACTTCGATTCCCTCACCAATCCAACTCCAAAATCACCTATTTGACATCAATGGGACTCAGGGAACCTAGTGATGGTCTTGCATGCACCATCGGTGCATTGTGCAGTGCATGCGCCAGTGAACCCGAGAGCTTGAAACTCTCAGACTAGTACTCAGGTGAGGTTCTTCCCTGATTCTTTTAAATTCTAGACTGCATGTTGGTGTGGTGTTCTGTGTGTAGAATCGAAGACTAACTCTACTGTGTGGTTGTACATGTCTCCCGTGCTGGTATTCCCAGAACTCGGTGAGGAAATTCTGGCTATTCTGTGGTTTTTTGCAGCAAGGTTGAGGGTTGACACTCGAAATCATTTGGGTACGACCTAGGTAACTAGATATCTTGTTGCTTAGGAATTTCTGGTGGAAGATCATTGAGATTTAATATGCATGCACTTTATTTTCCTTCTCCAGAATTCGGCGAGGAAACCCGACGGGTTTTGTGACGAATTCCGGCCAACTCCGATACGGTTGATCTTGTGCGTGTTCAAAAATTGGTATAACCTTGTCCCAGCATCATTTTTAATATTTGAATCGTGATTTTTCAGCAAGTTTAGCCTCAAATCGGAATTGGAAGAAAATCCCGATCAACTCCCGGTGTTCTTCTTCGAATGGGTCCGGTGACCCACGATTAACTCGGGTCGACCCGACCCACATACCATTTTAACTCAAATTCCCTTAAACCCATTCAATTAACTTGGGTTAATTAAGTTAGGTCCTAAACTTGTTGGACAGGCCTAAATCGAATTGGGTCATTAACTCAAATTTAGGCTCATTGGCCCATATCCGAATTAAGACCTAAGCCCAAGTGTACAAATTTATTTATTTAAGCACTCTCAAGCCCAATTAATTAAATTTAATAATAATTGGTGTTTAGGTGCGATTGAGGGAAGTGATCCAGTCCATCCTAGTTCGAGCGGCTCTTCGAGAGCGGAGTACTTGTGAGTGGACCTCTTCTAAAATTATCATGATTTTTATGATTTAATTGCATAATTGAAAAGCATGCCTTACGAGTTTATGAATTGATTTTATGTTAAGCATATTACTGAAATGTTGAATATCGTCTCATTATTTTGTGAGGAATTAATTGTTGGCCTATATTGAGCTATATTTTGATATATCGTATTTTCTATAAAAACCATGAACTGGTAGACTATCTGATGGATGACGATAGGATGCTAGAACATGTTTTAGAAACCCCTCTTTATAGTATAGACGACGGATGACTCTATACTATGAAGTGGTTATTTTTAGAGGCGTAACTATTTGTGCGTACCTAGTGGACACTATGCCGCCTGGGGCGAGGATCTGGCGTTGGCAGTTAGCCCGGGAGAAATAATCCCTAGCGAAAGGCTGAGGGACACGGAGACAGGCATTGGGCCGGGAGGGAGTTATCTCTAGCTACGGGCACAGAGACTTAGGTGCAGGCATTGGGCCGGGAGTAAATTATTATTCAGTGATCTTACTAGCAGCACACCGCATTTATGAGACGACTTGTGAGATGATTTATGCTTAGGTTTTACGCGATGTCTTTCCGTGATATATCTTTTGAGATGTTTATGGCATGCTAAGGTTTTCAGTAAGCTATCACTTATTATGCTAGTAGTTTTCATTATATAACTGTGGGGGTTAGTATGTTCATAACTGTTTTCGTACTATGTATGTATATAAACTCGGTCCACTCACCCTTGTTTGCGCCCCCTTCAGGATTTAGATTCGAGGTACATGATCCTAGCGTCAAGACAAGTTTGCTCAGCTATTCTCGAGTTCACTTCACATGGGTATTATTCCATTGTTCGTATATTTTCCTAAAACTTCTTTTATGTTATTCTTAGAAATGTATGCACTAAACTCGTTCCTTAAATGTCTATTCCTTATGTTCATAAGTCTTATTTATCCCTTATTTTCAGCAATTGCACTCAATAAATGGCTTTCGTCACTCTTGAGTGTCGGCCAGCACGTGCCTATCCTGATGTTCGGAGAATATCAGGGTCGGGGCGTGTCATGTAGCCGGATCAGTCACGATTGTATACAACTTGTGGTATGGCATATTTTCTTCGTCAATGGTGTGCGTTGCCTTGTTTGGTATTTTGAGACATATACGTATAGCCATAGACAGTGTTTAGCGGGAGACATGTGCAGCCAGTAGTTAACGTATATGTGTTTATTGCCTTAGCCTACCCGTAGAAGATAACCTACAATAATGTTTCTTCACTTAGAAAAGTGTAATATTTAACTCGTTAAATTGAAGCTAATTCTCTTCTTTGTACTCAATAATATCTTAACCTAAACTTTTTTTTATGTCTTAATGGTATCTTATGGATTTTTATTTTATTGTTTGAGAGTTACCCTCCAGTAGTGATTTTATAGTTACTTATTTAAATTACCCGAGTAACTTTATGTCGCATCCTGGCCCGGGACGGATCAGTTTTCGGATCCGCTCCACCATCGTAGCACGGTATTGTCCGTTTTGGGCCCCGACCACGCCCTCACGGTTTTGTTTTTGGGAACTCACGAGCAACTGTTTTGTTTCTGGGAACTCACGAGCAACTTCCCAGTCAGTCACCCATCATGGGAGTGCTTTAGTCCCCTTCTCGCTTAACTTCGGAGTTCCTACAGAACCGGAAGCCAGTGAGCTTCCAAAATGCCTCGTACTAGGTAGGGATGAAAATATACATTTAAGGATCACTCCCCTGGGCGATGTGGGATGGGCGATGTGGGATGTCTATGATGTGACATCCCACATCGCCCAGGAGAGTGATCCTTAAATGTATATTCTCATTTCTACCTAGCAGGAGGCTTTTTGGGAGCTCACTGGCTTCCGGTTCCGTAGGAACTCTGAAGTTAAGCGAGAAGGGGACTAGAGCACTCCCATGATGGGTGACTCACTAGGAAGTTGCTCGTGAGTTCCCAGAAACAAAACCGTGAGGGCGTAGTCGGGGCCCAAAGCGGACAATATCGTGCTATGATGGTGGAGCGGGCCCGGGAAGTGATCATTAAATGTATATTCTCATCCCTACCTAGCACGAGGCATTTTGGTAGCTCACTGATTTCGGGTTCCGTAGGAACTCTAAAGTTAAGCGAGAAGGGGGCTAGAGCACTCCCCTGTGCGATGTGGGATGTCACACTTTATTTGTCAACATTTGTTTTTAATAAAAAAATATATATCAATTTTCTTAAAGACTAGGTTGCGTTAAAAAGACGCATTTTACATAAATAAAATTTTAATTTAAAATACTATATATTCCTTAAAAGAAAATAAATAAGATACTCTATATATCTATATACGTGTATATATATATATTATATATATAATTTGAAGTACAAGCTTGTTCTTTTAAGTATAATTTTATTACATGCAATTCACATGTCAGTGTCAAGTGTGTTATTGAGATTATTTTTCTCCTGAACTTGAGTGTGTTAGCTAGTTTGTCAGCAGGACAATAATTGATGGCATTTGAAAGGAGTTGATTTCATTGACCCAAGAAAAAAAAGGAGGAAAGAAGTTAATTATTTCTCACCTGAACTTGATAGTGTTAGATCATGCTACAATTAATTGATAATTAACGATAGCATTATAATTAGTTGCAAAATAATGCTGCTTAATTAGTGATCAGTGAGAGTTGAGGACACAATTCGTCGAAATTAAAAGTTCACTAGATGTTATATTTATGTGTTGAATAATTTGACCCATGGCATTTGATAAAAGTGAAAAGACTTAAATGTAAGAATTAACAATTTAGTACTACAGTTTAGTGATATATATTTTTTTCATTTGTAAATTAAAAATTAAAAATTTAATTTTTGTCAAATACGAATTTAAACTCAATTATCAACATATTATGAGGCTTAGCACCATCTCTCGCCCTCTTCGTGTAAATAATATGCCAAAAAAAAAAAAATCAAAGATTAGTGAAAAATTTACTAACACTCAAATTCTACATGCATGCATGATTCATGCGCAAAAAAAAAAAGTCTGGAACTTTTCTTATCAGGCCATGGTTTGCATGCAGCCGAAGGATGTAAGTGGGCTGTCAGCCTGCAGTGCAGAGTGCAGAGTGCAGAGTGCAGAAACATGCAGATCAAGTGCATGGCACGCATTTTCATTTTGTCTGCCGTGCATATATATGTCGCAAAAGCTTTGGAAACTAATTTGTCAAATTAAAGGAGTTTAATGATCATATTAATGCAAATTATGCAATCGTTAATTATCATCCCATGTAGCTATCTGGCTCTAACGTTGGTTTGGAAATGAAGCTTGACTTGGTTTGGTCAGGCATTCTTGTTAAGAATATTTCAGAATAGAACCAACGACTACTACTAGTTACACTTATATTATATCAATTTAACTGTTTTCATAGTCCGACAAATCTTTGAGTTTTATTATAAAGGATTTCGGTACAATTAAAAATGAAGTTTTTATTATATTTTGATATATATGATTGCATTAAATGTTATTGACGATATGATATTTTACATGACAAATCATTTTTTAAAAGTTAAAACAGCGAGAAATTTTTAATCTTTGAGTTTTATTATAAAGGATTTCGGTGTAATTAAAAATGAAAATTTTATTATATTTTGATATATATAATTGCATTAAATATTATTGATGATATGATATTTTACATGACAAATCATTCTTTAAAAATTAAAACAGCAAGAAACTTTTAATTTTGGCCGGACAGATCAACTTTAACAACACTCATCAAGCAATAGTTTTCAGGGTTGTGAGTAATGCAATCGTGGAAGGATCTTAGAGAAATATTACACCTTAGATCCAGCAACCCTAGCGAGCTACAAGGTGACATGAAAAAATAATATGAAATGATTATATTAAACAAATATTGAGTTTACTTCACATTAACAAAACGACAGATGGTGCAGCAGCAGCAGCAGCTGTCTGTTTCACAAGTGTCATGTAAATATATAAATATACTAATTACTGCATGCATTTTTTATTCGTGTCGACATTGAAATCTTGCTAATAATGATGATGATGATGAAGCTGATCCATGCCTGCATCACCATTGTTTTGGATCTTCCCCTCAAAAGCATCCATATCACCATTGCCATTGTTTTCGATTTTGATCTACCGAATTGTATTCAGAGACACTTAAGTATTGGCCACTTTGATTTCCTAAACCTTTTCAACATCAATATTATCTATCATATGTATGTTATAAGGAAATTTATTTGGGACTTATTAAAGTCCCATTTACAGAAATATATTACTAAATATATATGGACTTCGCCCTGGTAAGTTTATGACATATACTCTTTTTTTATTATTACTGTACAAAAATATACTTTAGAAAGTAGTTAGTATAAGTTATTTGTAACAACATAGTGCACATAATGACTTATTTAGAGTGATAATGACTGTTTTAAATGTTAATTAAGTTAGCTAAAAGGGTTTGTGGAATAGAACACATTTATTTTCAGTGACATATATGATCTCGTGTTGAAAAGGAATAGTAAATTAGGGTTCTTATGAGAACTATTTTGTTTTTAGTTTTTTATTTAAGTTTGGTATGCTTGAGATACAAAGAAAGTAAATGGCATAAATGAGAGAGCGAGAAAAATGATGGAAGAGAGGGAAAAGAAAAGGAAATAAGGAATGAAAATAAAAAATGAAAAGTGAAAACAATTTAAAATTGTTTTTGGTATGTTGGTTTTTAGTTTTTAGTTTTTATGTGTTTGCTCTACATCTTTCGTATCATCCATAATTAACTCTTCTTCGTCTCTCAGAACCAAACACTACAAAAAAAAATATGTTTATTGAACAGACTCTCAGAGTACTTCAATTACAAAGAATAACGTTGTATGTAAAGCTAATATTAATAATTACAATTGGCACACTAATTAATGGAGATCAAAAGGAAAAACTATGATTTTAAGCTTTTTAACTTTTTTGCATGATGGAAATTGGGTTCCATTTTTATGCAAAGTCTTGAACATGCAAGACGGTTTTTGTGTCGTCGATACAAGTTGCATGCATGATGAAAGCCTATGTTTGATGTTTCCTTCTATTTTCGACAGCTAACTCGATTGCGTGTGTGTCCCTCCAACACCTGCCTCGTTCATCGACAGATCCCATTCACGTTGCTTTCGGACGATGAAGATCATTTTAGACCTCACTCTATACAACACTTGAGGAAGTAAAATAAAAAAGGAACGTCTCTTTTATCTTTTAAAAAAAATATTCGATTAGCATATTCTTGTAATTTAAGTTTTTGGATCATCCCTTAATTTCATAAATCAACTAGAGCACCCCAAGTGTTTCGATCATTCTTCAAAGCTCATTACCTTGATTTTAATTTCCATATTATTTTAATTAGTTTTATGGTGCCATATCAACTGTTTTATGATATTAGAACAAATTGTCTCACGCGAGAAGCCACACGTGCTCACGTGCTCCACGTCATCCCGTTTGTGTTTTTCACGTGTTTAGTTTAAAAATTTGACATACTTTGAGGGAATGTGTTGAGAATGAATCTCATATTGATAGATGGAGTAATCTTGCATCGGCTTATAAGTTGAATTACTCTTTATATTGTCAATTAATTTTATGATGAAACTTCATGTTCATAATTCGACTTACAATTTTGAAGATAATTGATACCAGCTACGCTAGTCCTTGACAGAAAATATGGGGTGTAACGACACTCAATACAACGAATTCTGTCAAACTGGGCAAGCAGTAGTTTTCATTCTTTGATTTCTTTCCAAATATAAAATATCTTAGGTATTTTAGAATTGTTGATCTCTTCAATTAAGTACTTTCATATAGGACATTTTAGGTATAAGATTTTAATATTATTCATACTCTAAAAAGGTTATTCTGCACCGTTAACATCTTCCTAACATTACATTTAAAAAAAATAAAAAAGTATCTAAACTTATTTCTCTCCGTTTGCGTGAGAGCCCTCCCTCCTTTGTGAGGTTCCGCCGTGGTGCGTGTGATGATTCTTGAGCTCACGTTTGGTGTGGATCTGGTGTGGGTAAGGATCGATGTGGGCTACAGTAAGTGAAGGGGCGGAATAGGTCATGCTAACAGCTTCGATTTGGGAGTAGATCTATTGCTGTGGTGTGGATCTTCCCCAAAAGGTCAGTTTTCCTTCCCCTGACAAACCCTCTTTCCTTCTTAATTAGGGTAGTTGGCTGGTGCATCTATCTTGATTGTACCCCCTCGGGGGAGGAGGGTTTTACTCTTTGCATCCAATTGGGGATTTTATTCCTTTTGTTTCGTTAGTCCTTGTTCTGCTCCCTTGTTCCTGTGGGTCAAGGCCAAGTAGTTGGCTCTTTATGGCGGGGAATTCATTAAGGGCTACCAGGATTGCCCTTCATCTGAGCATTAATTGGTTGGTGCATTGGTGGGTGATGAAATTGGATACTCTCGGTTGGCGAAGGAATAATTATTGGGGGTATTGGGGGAATCTACTCTCTATCTACGATTTTAGTTTATGGACACTGTTGCCGATGTTGGCTTTCGAACTATTTTACTATCAGTCTAATAGGAGTGCAGGGTGGTCAATCAAAAGAGGGTGTTGGTATCTATCTAAAGTATCACAACTCAGAGAGACAAAAAGAGCTATTTCGAACAGCTGGGGTCAAAAGATGACAACGAGCGGGGTCACTGAATTGGTTGTGCAGCTTGAGGAGGGCTTAGACTTGTCTGCGATGGAACACGAAGTCAAACTGGTGGGAAAGATTCTGACGAAAAAGCTGCTAAACAAATGGGGTGTCCGCAACATTCTCCGATCGGCATGGAAAGACTTTGGAGTGGTGGATGTTCAATGGGTGAAGGATAATATGTTTGTGATAAAGGTGCAGGATGAACATGAGGCGAACCGGATTACGGATAGGGTACCGTGGGGCGTCATGAAGAAGAATCTGTCGGTCAAGAAATGGCTACCAAACATGGCGCTAGAAGACATTGTAATGGAGATGGTTCCCTTCTGGATCCAAATCAGAGGCGTGCCATTAGGGTTGAGCTCGTTGGCGAATGTTAAACAATTAACACAGGCTGTGGGAGAGGTTCTTGAATTGGAGGATACTACGAAGGCTCGTGGCTTTTTAAGGGCCCGAATCATGGTTAATACTGATAACCCATTATGTACCGGATGCTGGCTGAGGAGAGGAACCCATCGAGACACATGGGTGGAGTTTCGATATGAAAGACTACAAGACTTCTGTTATAAATGTGGTCGACTTGATCATATTAACACTGAATGTGCATTGGAACCGACAGCCAGTGGGGGTGCTGGGTATGGAGAATGGATCAAAGCGCAGCCCATAAGAGAGGATCCTGCTCCTCCGAGACTGATGGTGACAGGCGCGGGAGAGCGAAGGTATGCAGGAACAGTGAGGGAGAGAGCAACGCCTATTGAACACTGTCCTGATACTACTGACAGTGGAAATGCTCTGCAAGAAGAAGTGCTGAACAGACGGAACATGGAAAACAACCTGTTACAGCCGGAAAGGAGGTGGAGGAGGCGTGAGCGCTGTGTTGACTCCGGCAAAGTGGGCACTGAAGATGCGATAGGTACGGAAATTCTGAGCATAAATGAGTGGCAGACAAGGAACCTGACTGCCGAGGATACACCAGAAATCCCCCCGGCGTTCGCGGATGGGTCTGCTACAACCCCTGAGACACTTAGGATGGCAGGGGATAACAGTGAAGAGATATCTACTGAAAGGGGAGGGCTGAAGCGGGGAGGACAGTTCAATAGATGGGAATTTCTCCCTAATCCGTGGAAGAGAGTGAGAGGAACAGATCTAATGAAGGACAACACAGAGAAGCTTCGTGCAGGTTGGCAGGAACACAACATACCAGATCGATGTTTAATCCTTGAAAGGGCAGTCTTCATGGGTGGGGTGAATACGAATGAGGCTAGTGGCAGTCAAAGTAAAAGGTTTCCTCTTGAAGACGAGGTAGAGAAGCAGGGTGGGAGTGAGACGCTAAAAGGGACGGGTAATTTAGCCCGGGGTGGTGGCGGCTGGCCTGCAACAGCCGCAAGAGAGCCATGAACTACATCTTCTGGAATTGCCGTGGGCTCGGGTCGGACACGGCAATTCGGGCTCTCCACGGGCTTATACGTAGGAAACGACCCTCTATGATTTTTCTCTCTGAAACAAAAATGAAAAATCATAGAATTGATGGTGTTAGAAGACGAATGAAATTTTCTGGTGGTCTGAATGTGGATCCTATTGGAAAGGCTGGTGGCTTGAGTTTATGGTGGGATGAGTCATTAGATGTGCAAATTCTTTTCTCCTCTAGACACGTGATTGATGCTCTTGTCCGTGAGAAAGGTAATCAAAGCTGGAGACGTGTTACTGGGGTCTATGGCACTGCCTATCGTGGGGAGAAAGCTAGTTTCTGGGCTTGGATGCAGTCTTACTTTTCTCCAACGGATGTCCCCTGGCTCTGTGGGGGTGACTTTAATGAATACCTCTGGGCTCATGAGAAATCTGGGGGGGCGACTCCGAGCTATAATAGACATAATTATTTGGCGGAATTCTTAAGTTCTACGGAGTTGATGGACGTTGACTTTCATGGGACGCCACATACTTGGCGGGGTATTCGGAATGGAGAATGGGTGGAAGAAAGACTTGATAGGGGTCTAATAAATGGGCTTTGGCAGGAGACTTGGCCCCAATCTTATGCCGAACATGGTCCTGTTCTGGGGTCGGATCATTGTCCGATCACCATTCTCTCTGTTGTGCCTAAAATGGGGGGACAGAAGCTCTTCCGGTTTGAGGCGTATTGGGCGAAGGAAGAGGAATGTAAGGCAATTGTCAGTGACTGCTGGGCTCGGATTTGGTCTGGACCCACACAAGTGCAATGGGGCAACAAGATCATAGATTGTAAATCTAGGCTCTCGAGGTGGAGCCGGGACAAGTTTAAAAAGCGGGGCCAGCAAATTGAGGATTTAACGGATCAAATAGGGGAGCTGCAAAAGAATTGGGGGCCAAATTTTCAGGCCATTCAGGAGAAGACTAAAATCCTTGACGAACTTCAAGCTCAAGAGGAAAGTTTTTGGCATCAAAGATCGAGGGTCCAATGGTTGAGAGATGGTGACTCTAATACTAAATTCTTTCACCAAACCACCTTACAACGCAGAAGACGGAACATGATTCTGAAACTGAAGAATGATCAAGGGGATTGGATGGAGCATCCTGGCAGGGTGCGAAAGTCGGTGGAGGACTATTTCAAAACGTTATTCACTTCGGCGGGACCTAGAGATTGGGGGGAGTTGCTAAATTGTGTCCCAACTAGTGTTACTGCGGCGATGAACGCGAACCTGATGGCCCCGGTGTCGGATGAGGAAATAAAGAATGCTGTTATGCAAATGGGAAAGCTTAAAGCTCCTGGTCCAGATGGCTTCCAAGGCATATTTTATCAAACCTTCTGGGAGGATCTAAAAGCTGATATTTGCTCCCTGATTCAATCCTTTATGCATGAGTCGGTGAACCCTGGTAACCTCAATGATACTCATGTGGTTCTTATCCCCAAAGTCCCGAATCCTGAAAAGGTTACGCTGTTCCGACCGATTAGCCTATGTAACTATTCTTACAAAGTCTTGTCTAAGGTGTTGGCGAACCGGTTGAAAATGGTGCTGCAGCACATCATCTCTGCATCTCAGAATGCGTTTGTGGAAGGTAGACAAATACATGATAACATTGGCATCGCCCATGAGATGTTTCACTTCTTAAAGAGGCGTAAAGCGAAAAGATGTTTTGAAATGGGAATAAAACTTGACATGCAAAAGGCCTATGATCGGGTCGAATGGGATTTCCTGGACGCCACTATGGAAAGAATGGGATTCTGTAGTGACTGGAGACAAATTGTCATGGGGTGTGTCTCCTCTGTGCATCTTGCTATCCTTATAAATGGGCAACCTGGAAAACGATTTGTTCCGTCAAGAGGGCTAAGGCAAGGGGATCCTTTATCCCCTTATCTGTTTCTGCTGGTTGGAGAGGTGCTTTCTCGCTTAATTCAGAAGGCAGTAAATGAGAAAGTGCTTGAGGGTGTGAAGTTGGGCGCCACTGGTCCTACTATCTCCCATATCTTCTTCGCAGATGACACTCTACTATTTTTAAAAGCTGATAGCAAGAATTGCAGAAACTTGGCTGACCTTCTAACTCGATATGGTGAAGCTTCCGGACAACAAGTGAACTTCCAGAAATCTAGTGTTTATTTTGGCAGGAATCTGCCCGGAACACTATCAGTGGAGTTGGCTACCATCCTTCGGATTAAGGTGGTGCACGATCCTGGGGATTATTTGGGCATTCCTGCTATTTGGGGAAGATCAAAAAGGAGGGGTCTTGCTTATATCAAGGAGAGAATCATGGCCAAGCTTCAAGGGTGGAAACAAAAGTGGCTGTCCAAGGCGGGTCGCGAAGTTTTGATCAAGGCGGTTGTTCAGGCCATCCCGGCTTACCCGATGTACCTCTTTTTGTTCCCTGCTAATTTCTGCAAGGATTTGGACTCGTTAATTGCGGGGTTTTGGTGGGGCAGCCACGGGATGAACCGTAAAACCCACTGGGTATCTATGCCGGTTCTTGGTTTGCCTAAAGAGTTTGGAGGGCTGGGCTTTCGGAACTTCCATGATTTTAATCAGGCTCTTCTGGCAAAGCAATGTTGGAGATTGATCTATAACCCTTCTTCTCTTTGGGCGCGAGTGATTAAAGCTCGCTATTTCCCTTATACCTCCTTTTGGGATGCCAAGGCTGGGGGTCGGGCTTCTTGGGCTTGGAATAGCCTTTTGGTGGGTAGAGAGATAATTCGATGTGGGTCTCACTGGCAAATTATGGGGGGCAATGAGGTGCGGGTTTGGCAGGACAGATGGCTCCCATCTCTTCCTGCTGGACACCCGGTGGCTAGCGGGAATGTTGCTGTCTCTCCCAACCTGAGAGTTTCTTCTCTAATCTGCCAGAATGAATTCGTATGGGATGTGGATTTTTTGACTCATTTTCTCTCTGAGCAGGAAATTGATGCCATCAATCGGCTCCCCATTGGCAACCGTCGGTATCCTGATCGATTGGTTTGGGATGACAGCAAGAATGGAAGATACTCGGTCAAGGCGGGTTACCGATGGCTGCAAAGGAGATCCCTGGCTCAGCGGGATGCTCGATTGCCCAGGATCCGCGGTATTCCCAAGCAGCTGTGGAGTGCAATTTGGAGGCTGCCGGTGCCAAAAAAAATTAGACACCTCTTCTGGTTGACTGTGCACCGGGGAGTGGCCACTAGGGATATTTTGTTTCATAGGAGGATCTCCCTCTCTCCTATTTGCCCTATTTGCCTAACTCATGAAGAAACGATTGAACACATTTTTCTCCAGTGCAAGTGGGTTGCTGCGGTGTGGTTCGGGGGTGCCCTCAACTTCAGGATTGACGGGGGTCGGCCTTGCGATTGGACGGATTGGCTGTTCCAAGTCTTGGTTAGATCCCCGGGACCCAAAGAAACGGTGAAATGAGTTTCTTCCTATGTAGCTTTTACGTGTTGGTGTATTTGGAGGGAACGATGTGAGTTTGTGTTTAATAAGGTTCCCGTATCCCCTCACAGACTCTTATTGACGCTCGCTTCGGTTTTTGGCTCTTTTTGGAGGGCGATGGGGTGGACGGATTCCCCTTTGGTGCGGCGCACGGAAAGGGTGTTGCAGGTCTCTCGGTGGATGCCCCCTCCTTCGCCGTTCTACAAAATCAATGTGGACGCGAGCTGGAGACCTTCAACCCAGCGGGGATTCACCGGGATTATTATCCGTGATGCGTTTGGACAATTTTCTGCGGCTGCGAGGTATAGCATTTCTGCCCCTTCTGTGGCTGCGGCTGAGGCTTTGGCTTTGCTGCATGGGTGCGATTTGGGAGTCTCCTTGGGGTATACTTCAGTTATTTTGGAGTCGGACTCTCGCGAATCTATTGACAGCCTCTCTGGTAACATTGAGGTGGGCAGTTGGGAAGCTTATCCTTTTCTGACTAGAATTTTGGTAGTCAGTGAGGCTTTTCAGTTCTGCCGCTGGACTTGGGTTCCAAGATCAACAAATGGCGTTGCGGACTTGATTGCATCGCATGGTTTTGCGGAGGTGGGCTCTCGGGTTTGGGTTGACAGGCCCCCATCTTCCTTGGTTCATGTTTTGAACAAAGATGGCCTTCCCTGCCCTCCTTAATTTTGTGTTGGGTGGTAGGGGTGGTGCTCTTTTGTCGAGCGTCGTTTCGGTATCCCCTTTCACCTTTCTGCTGCTGCTTGCCCTTGTGGCCTCTGCCCCTTGGCAGGCTCTGTGTTGTATCATGTTGGGTCCCTTTCAAAAAAAAAAAAAAAAAAAAAAAAAAAACATTACATTTAAAAAAAGACATTTCAAACCTAATAACTTAGAAAATTGACTTGATAATGTGGAAATGATTCTACATTAATGGTCAGTTAGAGCACGAACAGGTGAACAAAATAAAGAGTTTTTTTCCCCATTGAATTTTTAAAGTATTTTTATGCAAAACATACAGTTAGGTGTTTTTGTATTTTATTTATTTGTAATGTTTTACTACTTAATTATTGAGGCACAGGTGAGGGTCATGTGCTAGCTAGGTAGATTAGCACTAAGACGTAATGCATTGGGACCAGTTATTATTTGAGTTCAACTAGTTTCAAGGAACCGTAGAACTCAAGTATATATGAATTTATACTGTTGTGAGTAGTCTACTTGACTAGAGAAACTTATATGTAATTAAACTGCAAATTAAAAGGACGGTATGTCAAACTTATTATACCTCGTTATGTGTTTTAACTTATCAACTACCTAAACATACTAATTAAACATACTAATTGCATGCAAGTTCCATCTCCGAAACCATAGCAAACTGCATGATTTTCATCTCCAAAACCGCAGCAAAAAGCGTGATTTTCATTGAAACAAAAAAGAGAACGAAAGTGGAGATGAAGCAAGCTCTGAGTGTGAGATATCATAGGTACGTATGGACCTTGCCAACCCTTTAGCCCCGTGGTCTTATACAGTTCTTACATTGCCAAATCAAATCATGCGTTGGAGAATAACTTTCACGAGTAGTAACATTATGGCTTTTCTATCTGGTCCCCCCGAAAACACACAAACCCTGGCTTGTTACAACTTACAGCTCTCGCTTTGTTAACTACTATGCTTATATATCCCCTCTGCCGCCAACTAAATCTTACTTTGTTTTCCTGAACTAAATGTCTCACCTCTCGCTTTGTTAAATACCATGCTACCTCAAAAAAAAATGAAATGGAAGACCGTGATGTAGAATGCCAAGTCAAATAACGTTACTCAAGAATTCCGTGTCTTTACGTTAAGTTTCAATTTAAAACACGCATTTACCAAACGGTTTATACGTATTAGTTGTGAATAGCTACTGAAAAAACGAATTTTGGACCGGCAAGTCGGGCGGATCTATGCGATACCTTACGTATTAAGCGAAGCGGTAATGCTAGAGTACAATTAAAAATGATAAAATTACAGTCCTAATTATCTTGGACTTGGAAGAAAACATACGATACTCTCTCAACTAATTTAACTCCAAAACGTCTCAAACAAGAACCAAATAATTTTAAATTGTCATCATTCGTGTCTAATGCAACCCACAGGACTCTAAAATAATTTCAATGAAAATTAAAATTAAAATTATAAAAAAGATTCCTATCTTGTTCGTGATAGTTTTCACCTTGGTTTTCGTAAAACCATAAGGATATTAGGAGGTGATTAAATTAGTTGGAGTTTTACCATCTCCATAGTCAAGAGGAAGAAGCTGACGTGTAGGAATGAGCATACTACAAATATATAGTAACTAGAAAAGCTTCATCACCACCCAAAGCTAATAAGAGAGATAAAAGGGAAGAGAGTCACCTCCTTAACTCCCCCATTGAAAAAAACAACAAAAACCAAAATTCCCCTTCCTTTTAGTCTCTGAAAATCCTTTGAGAAATATCCCATCCCACTCTCTGCCTTTTGATCACAACCCCACTTCTCTGCTCTTTCATTTGATCCAATTTTTGCTGTTTTTGTCTGAGAAAAAAACGTCAAATTCCCTGCCAATTTGTTGACGGATGCAGATGATGGGTTTTCAGGAATCTTGGGTTGCTCCGATATGTAATTCTTCGTTTCCTAGTTGTTGGGTCTCGATCTGTGTCGATCGTAATGTAGAATTGACAAAGCTTGTTGAGCATGTGATTGTGTTCTGTTTCTGCTGGATTCTTTGTCTCTTCGATTACTTTTGATGTTTGATCAAGTTTTTGTAAATGGTTTTTTGATTTCTCCGATGATTTTCTGATCTGGGTTTGTCTAAAGCTTTGATTCTTCTGGATAATTATTGGCAAAAAAGTTTGCTTGTATCTGCAACCCCTGTTATTTATATTAAAAATATGGAAGTTAATTTTGATCGGGTTAATCTGACCCGTGTCAGTAAAAACGAGTTTACCTGGATTATATTTTATGTTTTGATGTCAAAATTCTTTCCTTTATTCGGCTGTCTTTTGCCGGTTGGAATATCCATTCATAGAAGACTGGTATTCTTCTCCTCAAAGTCTCCATCTTTTAGTGTTCCTCAAGTTTGTTTTACTGTTTTAAGGTTTTGGGTTTCTTTGTTAACTCCTCTTGATTCGGAAAGTCCGAAAATTTTCGGTTTTTGTTCTGATCCAACTGTGATCAAATGATCGGATTGTGAATTTCTCTGGTTTGTCGAATTTTGCAGATGTTTGATGTCATGGCATGTTGATTGGACATAACTTGTTGCATTTTATGTTCTTGTACTTGCTGTCATATAACGAGGTTTTATAGGTATGTATTTTTTCTTTCTATTTGTAGGTTTTGAGATTTGAAGTTGTGGATCAATGACATAATTTTCGAGGTAGATACCGCTGCGTAGATTCTCCAGTGAATAAAATTAACAAGAAATTTTCAGCAATTTGGAACTTTGCAAAGCTTGGTCACTGTAAAATTTTGGCAGTGCCAAATGGATGCCACTGCGAGCGGAACCCCCACTATACAATACCATAACATTCCTGACCAGCCAATTACCACTATTGTTGCCACTCCTGTACCAACATTTGAAAGGCGGCAACGCCATTGCCTCGGGACCTCCACCCCCGGGGAGTTCCCTTTAGCTGCCAACCCCTCCATTGTCCTCCATGTCCTTACTGCCTGCAATTTGGATCCTCAAGACCTTGCAAAGTTAGAGGCAAGTGACCTTTTTCCCTATTTTGGTAATGCAGCGGCATTTTAAGTTTTCAAATTTATAATGCTGCTGGTTTATATTTGGCTGTGTGTTTGTTGCAGGCAACATGTTCCTTTTTTAGGCAGCCTGCACATTTTGCTCCTGACTTTGAATTGTCCATATCGGAGCTTGCTGCTCTGGACATGTGCCAAAAAAGAGCTATATTTAAGCCAATGACAGCCGAACAGCGTCAAGAATTGAAGCAAAGATGTGGGGGTTCATGGAAACTTGTTCTGAGGTTTTTGTTGGCTGGAGAGGCATGTTTCCGAAGGGAGAAATCACAGGCAATAGCAGGGCCCGGTCACAGCATTGCTGTGACTTCAAAAGGATCTGTCTACTCATTTGGCTCAAACAGCTCAGGACAGCTTGGACATGGCACAACTGAAGAGGAATGCCGGCCTCAGCCAATCAGGTTGCGAACTCTTGACCACTCCTCTGACCCGATTCTGTAAAATGCAAGAAAAAGGAAAGAGAAATTGTTGACTTAAACGAAAAGTTAATGGAACTCCATTGTGTTGCAGATCTCTGCAAGGCATTCGAATTATTCACGCAGCTGCTGGGGCTGGCAGGACAATGCTGATCAGTGATGCGGGGAAAGTGTATGCCTTTGGAAAGGACTCTTTTGGTGAAACTGAGTACGGGGTTCAAGGATCGAAGCTGGTTACTACTCCACAGTTGGTTGAGTCTTTGAAAGACATATTTGTGGTACAAGCTGCAATAGGAAATTTCTTCACGGCTGTGTTGTCAAGAGAGGGCAGGGTGTATACATTTTCTTGGGGCAACGATGCCAAACTCGGTCACCAAACTGAGCCAACTGATGTTGAGCCTCATCCTTTATTGGGAGCACTTGAGAATGTACCTGTGGTGCAAATTGCAGCTGGATACTGCTACCTTCTTGCTCTGGCTTGTCAACCTAATGGCATGTAAGGATTGTCTGTCTTCATCCTGAAACAGTTTTTGTTATTGTAGTATTTGCATTAAATTTTATATGAAGATTAGTATTGCTCATTTGTGTGATCTCGATACCTTTCAGGTCAGTTTACTCTGTTGGCTGTGGCTTGGGAGGGAAGCTTGGACATGGGTTAAGAACCGATGAGAAGCACCCCCGACTTATTGAACAATTTCAGGTTTTGAACCTTCAGCCGATGGTGGTTGCTGCCGGTGCTTGGCATGCCGCTGTGGTAGGGCAGGATGGACGCGTCTGCACATGGGGTTGGGGCCGTTATGGCTGCTTGGGTCACGGGAATGAAGAATGTGAATCGGTTCCTAAGGTTGTGGAAGCATTGAGCCAGGTGAAAGCGGTGCACGTTGCTACAGGGGATTACACAACCTTTGTGGTTTCAGATGACGGTGATGTGTACTCATTTGGTTGCGGAGAATCAGCTAGTCTTGGACACAGTACTGCCGCCGATGGAGAGGTCTTGTTTATTACTGCTGTATTTCGTATTTCATATCTTAATTGAGTTGGTTTCCTCAACTCACATTGCAGAAAGACAAATCACGTGTTCCAAAATGGTACCAAATTGCTGCACATCATCTTACATCTGTAGAATGACTTCACCATCCTAGAAGTGATTTGACAATGTTTTCCTTGTAGATATAACTCACAAGTTTCTTGTTGCAGAGTTGTATTATGTGAACGGTTATTTGTTTTCACCGGTTTGGGACATTGCATAGGATGAAAGGCCGTCCAGTCTAACAAAGTTTCTGAATCTTGTTCGTGTGTTGCGTCTCTTGCAGGGAAATAGGCACGCAAATGTGTTGGCACCAGAGCTAGTGACATCACTGAAGCAAGTGAACGAGCGGGTTGTACAGATCAGCCTCACCAACTCCATATACTGGAACGCCCACACTTTTGCACTCACCGAGTCAGGGAAGCTATACGCATTTGGGGCGGGAGACAAAGGGCAACTAGGCATTGAACTAGTCGCCAACCAGACCGAAAGGGGAAAGCCAGAGCTGGTCGATATTGATCTCAGATAGAGTTCATCGATATCGCCGGCTTTCCCGGCCACGCCCTAATGCTCTATCCTCTAATTTACCATCATAACTCATTGCATTTGACGTTTGCATTTCCATGTCTATTGTGTACATAGAAACAAAGAATTGTGAAGTTTCAAGTTTATTAGGTTAATAGGGGCTTAAAACAGATTGCTAAATGGTTGTTTATATCTCTGAAAATTTGGCTTGCTCTTAGGCTTCAATTAGTTGTTGATAGCTGATGATACATTTGTCAAGGTTCATTTCCTGACTTATTTCATCTCAAAATTAAATTTATGATTTATTTGCTGGGGTGAAAAGTGAAAGATGTTCATGCATCACTTTCCCTTTTTCTTTAAGCATTGTGATACACGAGTACACTTGGGTCACTGTCTTTGTAGGGGCCACTTTCCACTTGTATGTTTTAACATTTTCACACAGCAATGGTAGCGTATGATTGGATCGAAATATCTGCACTTGACGTTCCAGTTGCATGTATGTTTTTTTGTGGTGGGAAATTTGAGCATTTGTGTGGCAATTTTGTTCCTGTTTGCATTAGAATGGAGTGGCGAGAATCGACCGTCAACTTGGATATGCTACTCATTTTCGTTACCGGATTTGGATAGTTAAGGGAAGTTCGTTTAGGATTTCTTGTGCAAGATGATGGCTAAAAAAAACCACAAAGCAGAGGAAGTTGAAGGCCCAAACAAGAGAGTTGCTACCTACCCGTGGGTTGGGGTGCTCACTAAGAATTAGGATTTGGCTTTGCTTCCTTCTAATAACTAATCACTTCAATGTTTTATTTAGCTCTGAAGGTCGAAAGAACAAAAGTAATTGCCCAACTAAACATTTTATATGGATATGGCATATTAATTGGGTGAGCATTTCGTAAGGCCCACTAGTTTTACATAATTTGACAAAATCACTCCCAAAATATTGCTTCTTCAATCTTACTTCTTACAGATAAATTCAACAGAAGTTAGACAACATCGACATCGTCCAGTTCCACTCTATCACTCGATCCTTAGTCTCAGGCCATCATGAGGCGGAGACCAGAGTTGGTTTGTGGCAACTCATGAAAAAACCTTTATTTTTTTTTAGCGAAATGATCTCTTTTTCAAAAAAGTTTGGAGTTAGTATGTTTTTCTTAAAATAATAAAAGACTCATTAACTCTCTCTTCCCATTCATTTTATAAGTAGGAGCTTCTGATCCTATATATATAATTTAAGTTTTTGTTTTATTTTAATTTTTTTGTCTAACAACTCTGTTTTATCGACTATAACAACATTCTAGTGGAATAGGGTGTTGGCTTTTCGCCCATGCGTCTTTGGTTCGAAACTCTTCTTTCTTATATTATTGTAATAATTTTGAAACCTCCCCCACCCTTGGGCTAAAAGTCAAATTTTTTAGCCCGAAAAATTTAGCTTTTAGCCCAGAAACAGTTTTTCTGCTTTCTAGCCTAAAATTTTAGCCCGGAATTATTAAAGAATAAACTTAGGCTATTTTTTTTCTTAAATTAAATTTAAAAAAAATAAATATGTAGACTATCGTAAATTAATTTTATGAACATTTTAATAAAAAAAATTTAAATTTCGATAAATATTTTCATTCAGTTTGGTGGAGCCCACACCGATTTCTGGGCTAAATTCTGGGGGGGAATCTGGCCTTGGTTTAGCATTTAGCATTTAGCCCGAATTTTCCCCTTGGGTTGGAGTGAGTTTGGGGGGTAATTTGGCTTTTAGCCCAGGGTTGGAGATGGTCTTAGTAATAATAATTTTTTTTAAAAAAAAATCTATAACAACATTGACCTAAGGACACAATTAAAAGAAGGGAGGTTTAATAAAACACTCCCGGTACTGTTTACTTTTAACGAAAAGTCCTTTTTTACCTTTAACTGTCACTATTCATTATACCTTCAAAAAGGACTTTTCATTAAAACTGTCACTATTCAGGCCCTTTTCGTTAGTTTTCCTTTAAAAGAACACTACAAAACATGGTTGGGTCGACCAAGTGCTCGAAAAAATACCTTACCAAAAAAATAAAAAATTGGTGATGCGCGCTATTGTTGGAGAATAGAGTCATGCATCCTCCACTACTTAGTTGCGCTCCCACTGAGCCATTGTTTAACTTTGCCCCTAAGTGATACTACAAATAATAAATACTTGTAAGTGTTGTGAATTTTGTTGCACCCACTCACTTATTTTTAGCTTTTTGTATGCAAATTCCTCTTTTCCATTTAGTTATCATTTTTATAAAAATAAAAATAAAATTCTTTGTAAACTCAATCATTTGATCCAACTGAAATTTGGATCAGCTTCTAATCCAAAGTTATTAATATATTTTTTAATAGTATGAATAAAATACGACGTCTCAGAAATTATTATTTATTTTTGCTTCCCCTTCCCCATTGTATATCTGTGTCTACAGATTAGAATGAATGAAGTGATACATTATCCTTTTTTTAATGTGATGATGTATTTTATTATATTTTTATTTAAGGAATAAAAGAAGAAGGATGGAATTGGTATGGTAACAATAATGCAACTATGACTTTTAGTTTCGTGGGGGAAAAAAAACTATAATATAAAACAAATATCAAGGGAAGGATGTTCACATCAACTTAGCACATGATCCAATCATTATTTGGTTATTAATTCTATAATATAACTTCTTCTTTTTTTAAAGGAATCAGCAGGTGGTGAAGCCATAACAATTTACTCTTTTGGAAATCGAAAAAACTCATAGAGACATTTTAGTTTTTTTTTTCTAGACTAACATCGTGTGATTCAACAATGCTAAAAAATATAACTTGAAATCATGACTTATGCAAACATTATGTGTTATTGTAATATGGTGAATTACAATTTCTCTTAAACGTTTGTGTTATAATTAAGTTACGAATTTTATACGCCATGCAGCTGGCCGTACCAATTCATATACGACTTATGCACGACAAGTTCTCCTTGTACCACAAGAACTGTTTGAATAAGATACTCTTTGTTAAGTGTTTAAATATCTATTGAAATTTCCAAATAGAGTAAGGGAAATAATTTTGTTAACCACTCTTAAGTGATGATAAAATGAGTTTAAAATAAATTTTTTTGTTGTTGTAAAAATATTAAATCACTAATTTAACGACAATCAACATCGTAATGTTACTCGCTGCTATTTTAGGATGGTGATTGGTGAGAAAAATACAACGAATTGCAAGTAAGCCACTCCTTGATGCACCGTCTTTTGTTTAATTTGTACCAATTTGTTCTTTTATTTATTTGTTGCCATAAAGGACTTCGCACCAAGTTCATGAATCCTTATTCATTGTGTCAATGGCGTGTGTGAAAGAATATATTGGCATGTGATGTGCAGGAGACTTAATTATGTTAACTGCAGAATGAAATAGCACTAATTAATCATGGAGTTTTGACCCTCAAACTCGGAGAAGCCCTGGTCTTAAGGGTGTTTGCGTACAGCTACTACTAACTAAATCATGCACCGTAAGCACATAAACGAAGACCCAATTATATATCATTATTTATCATAATTTATTTATATTTCTATATTATTCAATGATATATGTACATTAAGGGGTTAAAAAAATAATCGATATCGAACACGTCATTCACGAGAATTGATATTAAAATCACTCACTTAGAAGTAAAAAAAATTATCACAAAACTTTAGTATTAAGCAGGGCTGATGTACATTGGAACAAAGGTTGTCCTAGGACAACTCATAGCTTATAAATATACATGTGAAGGTCTTCCAAGGATCCTTCGAATGTTTGGTACAAGGACCTTTTGTGCCTACCAAATGTTTGATGTTAATGCCCACTAGACATATCTCGACAGATGACGTCGACAACATTCAACACATTCTCTTGATATCACTCATCAGACTATTTCGACATATGCTGATATCTGTTGATGTTGCGCAACATGGTTTGGCTGACCATACCAAGCCCACCAAGAATTCGACGTAATGCTTCGGTGAATAAACAAAAAAAGTCTGCGCACTTCATACTCTGTTTTTATCTTAAAAAACTTGTACTTGAACACTAGGATCTGCCAAGGTTTGAATATTGGATCCGTGATATTAAGTAATTATTTATATGTTGAATCACACAAACATGAGTGGTAGGGAATTTCAAACCCCACCAATTACGTAACCATGGCCATGCATGGGTCATGATTCACGGGCTGCGTTCGTTTAAACAGCGAAATAAAAGTCACCGACTGCAAAAAATACAAACGCTATTGGACGAACCTCAAAACATACAAAATTATTGGACGACCCCGCAATGTGGAGGAAACACATTAATTAAGCATTTAATTAACTCACTAATAATGTTTGTTTAAGAGACGTACATATGGCTAATCGAATATCCGGTTGGGAGGTGACTCTGTGCACATTTTTACGTACAGTGGGGAACGACGCCGATCATTCTTTATCGGATGCCGCCTCCAATTATTCAGTTGAAAACCGAAGACAAAGAAACAAAGCATAAATTTCCTCCCCCACGCTTGTTATTTCCCTGCAGCTTTGAGCAGATCACATGCTTGTTCATACGTAGACCCAGTTAGAGCAGTTCCAGCGTGGGAGCCCACCCAGGCTATTCACTATTTAATTCACCTGGTGAACGGTAACTGCCCTTAATGAACAGTAATCGCCTTTTGCATCTCCACCCCTACACTGAATATCCCTGTCAATTGGCAATAAAATATTAGTATTTTTTTTATTTATAAAATAATACATAATAATTTTATTTGTAATTTTGAATAAAATTTTTAATCATTCTCGTTTCGCCACGTGTCATTATCCGAAAAGCCAATAGCAATAAAATATTTATTTATAAAATAATTCAAAATAATTTTATTTATAATTACGGATAAGATTTTTAATCGTTCTTGTTGCGGTACATGTCATTATCCGCAAAGACAATTATTGGTGATGGATTTCCGATAAGATTTTTAATCATTCTTATTGCGCCACGTGTCATTATCCGAAAAGACAATTATTGGTGATGGATTTCTAATAAGATTTTTAACCAATCATGTCACACCACGTGTCACAATCTGTTCACAATCTTTGATGATAGATTTCCACCAGATTTTTAACGAATGACGGCATACCACGTGACATTATCTACAACCTAATCCTTTCTGAATCCTTCATATAATCCACCATCCATCCTTAGAAATCTCACAACAATTTTCTCAAGATCTCTATCATTATTCATAGTTTCTACTTCCTTCTTCACCAAAATTTCTATCATTATTCATAGTTTCTGCTTCCTTCTTACAATGTCTTCTTCTTCTTCTTCTTCTTCTTCTTCTTCTTCAAAGATGATGTGGGAAATCGATCAAGAAGAGGAAGAATTGTTTAACCAATCAGAAGGAATGTTCAATGGCGGGGATTGGGCCCAAAATGAGAAGGAAGTGGATGACGAGCGTAGACAGAGAGATGACAAATCAAGAATGGCAGGAGCCTCACATTCTCGTCGAGTCATCCAAGCTGTGGCTCATATCTGCAATATGCAGGCCCAGCCATGCTGTAAATATTGATAGAAGCAGGCAACGACGAGGTCAGGAGCTCTTGGACGATTATTTTGTCCGTAACAGTACATTCCCTGATATGTACTTTAAACTTCATTTTAAAATGGAGCGACATTTGTTCAACAAAATCATGGGCGCTGTTTGCAACCATGATTCTTACTTTGTGCAAAAGTCAGATGCTTTTGGTGTTATGGGTCTCCTACCTGATCAAAAAATTACTGCTGCCTTACGGATGCTTGCATATGGAGCATCTGCAGACCAAGTGGACGAGATAACGAGGATGGGAAAATTAACCATTCTTGAGTCCCTGATGAGGTTTTGCTCGACAATCGAATCTATCTACACCGCAGAGTACCTCCGGAGACCTACTCAGATGGACTTGCAAAGGCTTCTGAAGAAAGGCAAGATACAAGGTTTTCTAGGGATGATTAGAAGTGACTGTATGCACTGGACTTTGAAAAACTATCCAAGTGCATGACAAGGCGCTTATGGGGACATAAAATGATCAAAAAGTATCATTTTGGAGGCGGTGACCTCTTTTGATACATGGATTTGGCACGCCTTTTTCAGGGTTTCGGGAGCTCAAAATGACCTCAATGTCCTTTCCCAATCCCCAGTGTTCAACGATGTCCTACAAGGAAATGCACCAAAAGTCACGTATTGGGTCAACGAACATAAGTACGACGGGCCATACTACCTAGCAGACGACATTTACCCAATGTGGGAATCGTTTGTCAAAACAGCGCCACGTCCGTGAAGTGCAAAGGAAAAATACTTTGCAAGCTGTCAAGAAAGGTGCATGAAGGATGTGGAGCGTTGTTTTGGTATACTCCAAGCTCGCTGGGTGATTGTTAGGGGTGCTGCCAGAATGTTTGATTTAGAGTCGCTTCGATCCATCATGATGACGTGCATCGTTCTTCACAACATGATTGTGAACGATGAGTACAATTATGATGCCATTGATGAATATGAGCCAGACACGATAAACAATTTCAAAACACAAATATATTGTGCTCATGACGCCACCGAAGAACCCGTGCAACACGAGCCATTAGAAATGGATGGACGTTACAATGATAGGGTCATTCAAAGATATACTGCACTTCAAATGCCATATATGCACAACCCCCTCCAAATTGACTTGACAGAGCACCAGTGGGAATTGAAACAAGTTGAAGATACTTAAGTTCATTAGTGTTTGTTTTTATTTGGTGTGTTTATTTAATTTTATGTGGTGTGTTTTGTTTAGTTCATTTAGTGAGTTTTTTTTTTTGGTATGTTGATGTAATTTTATTTGGTGTGTTTAAATGTGTTTTGAATAAAGATTATCTTAGTATAAATAAATTACCAAATTAAATAAATATATTGTTAGTTTAAATAAAGTACTAAATTCAATAAATTGGAAACAATATAAAGTACTCTATTCAATGAATAAGAAATTACAACCCAAATTGATTGGAAAATTATGGGCTCCGATTACAAACAAAGTGATTGGAAAATTATGGGTTCGTGAATGGATAATCATCACCTAACCAATTTGTGATTCTAGGATGATCTTCTGTTGTCGTGCTAGGACCATCTCATCTTGCTCTCGCTTCTCTTGCACGCCTCCTTCGCACCACGTCCGCTTTCTCCGACTTCCAAAAATATTTAGAGTTTGGAGACTTCCCTTCTAAAGGCTCATTCATAATGCCACAATCTCGTTGAGCCATTCTTTCTTATCTTCTATGTTCCCTTTCTTGCCGAAGTAGTTCTCTTTCTCTCTCATCAGCTTTAAATTTTTTCTCAAGAGCTGCAACTTTTGCATCCTCTCTAGCCTTATCAGCCTCAAATTTAGCCATTTCTCGGGCCAAAGTCAATTCATCTTGGCGGGCAAGTTCTTCCATATACTTTGCATAATCATTCTTGGAAGCATTACCTTTTCTCTTTGAAGCCTTCTTACCTTAAGGCCTAATTGGAAAACGGGTCGACCCCAACGCTTGTTCAATGAGGGCCGTTTCGAGCATTTCTTCTGCATCATCTTCATCATGATCATGCGAGATATGATTGGGTGTAAAGTGTAGAGGGGTGCTATTCATGAAAACTTCTGGACCGACACACACAACTCTAAATTTAGGACAATCTTTGACAATATTCTAACATTCCCACCGGGTGAATGATTTATTTTTGCTTTTGGTTTTGGCATTATACCAAGCTTGTGCTTGAAGTTTCTACACAATGCAGGAGAATAAATAATTATAATGAAAGTAGGTAACAAATAATTATAATCAAAGTAGGTAACAAATAAATAATACAAACAAATAATTATAATCAAAGTAGGTAACAAATAAATAATACAAACAAATAATTATAATGAAAGTAGCTAACAATTAAATAAACAAACAAATAAATATAATGAAAGTGGCTAACAATTAAATAATACAAACAAATAAATAATATATTGTTACCTGATCCGCTAAATTTTCCCCACTTCGAAGATTATTATTAGCTTGTGCCAAGGCGTCTCTCCACGTACTAAACGATTGGCTAAGTAATTTTCAACGACTAGACATCGATTCTTTGGTTCTTTTCCCACCCATTTTCTCAAGATAATTGGTATGAATAAGACTCCACATTTCTCGCAACTGCATCTCATTATCCGTATGCGAATCATGAGTAACTTCAGCCTAGCTATTACACAACGTAACATCGTCAAGAAGCGTCCAATTCGTACATGCATCATTAGTCATTTTGTTTGAAAAAAATTGGATTGAAACTTTGAGAGAAAGATAGGAATGTGGTTGAAAGTAGTTGAGAAAATATGAAATTGTGGTGTAAGGTAGATGATAATGAGAAGGTATCTATGAAAAAGTAAAAATAGTCTTTTTTTTTAATTTAAAAAAATTCAGATTTTTATTCATTTTAAAAAAAAATTTATTCAACTAATTAATCTCTGCCGTTGGATATAAAAAAATTTGAATTCCAATACTTTAGATTGTGCCATGTGGTACAACGGTAACATTTCTGAATTTTAAAACTATTTTTTCTTTTTATTATTTATAAAGGAGAATAATATCAACTGTTGATCGCAGATCCAATGGTTGATATTAAATAAGATTTTTTTTTACCGTTGCAAATCTGACGGTCCACATTTTCTTGCCGTTGAGATCTAACGAACCATGAGAAACCACGTGGCTTCCCAACGATAACAATTTGAAACTGCGCCGCAGGCCCCATTCGCTGAAAACATGTCAGGTGACGCGCCCCCACTCGCGGGTGCAACGCACGCGCCTGACAGAAAAAAATAAAAAAAGGGGATGACGCCAGCCTTGGGTTAGATTGCCTTTGGGCTTGCGGGCTAGCAATTTGTGACAGGCCTGGTGCTCAGGCATGCCCTGTCCCTCGGACTCCCACACGCTGGAGTCAATAGGCCGAGCTCTCGGGTCCTGTTCACTCCCCTGTCCCCCGAGCAAGAGCTCCCGCTAGAGCTGCTCTTATAGTAGTTTGCATGCTTTATTTATGGGGTATGCGAGTCTTCTGAGACGCGTACGTAAGTACGTACGTTGGAGGATCAATCCTATTTTGCAACTAGCTAGACTGTCAGTTGTGAAAAATGGATCACATCTTTTATAAATTTATGGTACAAAAATACTCGCGATTTGTCAATGCACACAATAGAAAATCAATATGTTGATCAATACTTAAGTAATATATAATTCAATCATCAACAACCACATCATATGATTTACAAATTTAAAGGTAGCGTCCCTATAGCATTACTCTTTCTGCAGACGATGCTGCATATATGAAATTATGAAAGTATCCAACTTTGCTTTTTAATAAATTCTGTTTTGTATTGTTTTCTTATCAGCCAAAAGGAGTCTAGATTGATCATTAGTATGGTGGAATTAATTTGGGGATGTGAAAAGCTCTGAAAGATGGAGCAAATAACCTAAATTAATCTCAATAGATCAGAAAGTACTTTTGAAAGCTATTGCCAAAGATGAACCCTACATAACTTTAAGGGGGGCTGCAGTTTGTGAACTTCAAAGGTAGTTAACCTACACCAAATGTCACTACATTTACATGGTGTTATAATTCTACTCAAATTATAACAGTATTTTTTTTATTTTTATGAATCAACATTATTGCGTATTCAAACTGTAACACATTACAAGTGTTCTAGGTACTCACAAAAAAAAGGTTTTCTAATATATGGGCCTAACCTTTAAGATTTTTGTATGATTATATGTGTATATATGCTAATCGTTTGAGCTTAGCTGCTTGATCAAATGAGCTTTTCCTACAAAGCTAAAAGCACCAATTTTTAAACAACTAGTACGGCAGTACCTACAAGCCATATATAAAAGCACAAATTAGCGTTTGCCGTCGAGGCAATTGAGGGTGAAATATTTTCTGAGATGGTCGCAATTTAGCACGCACATTTAGGTAAGCAAGATATCCACTCTGTTTTCTGGGCCAAATAATTGGTGAGCACGATCCAAGATACTTTAATCATGATATTTGTAGTGATTTGCCGGATGGCAATATGATATCCCTGACACGTGTTGAGTGGTTGAGGAGCATGTGGCCTAACAGTAGTAGTCACCACACTCGTCACTTTCACTCACACAGTGCAATAAGTATTTCTTGATGGATGGAGATGGACTCATACAAATTGCAAGAATGGGATTTGCCCTTCATTCCAAACCATCCACATTCAACATTGTCTAGGATTGTATAAGTTCAAATTATAAGTGCATTTTTTTTTATCACCACTCTAAATTGGTACTGGACCCAAACACAGTGATTGCCAATAAATATCTATGTACTATAAAAGTTTCAAAATCTAAATTCATACAACGACATCAATGTAACTTAAGAGTAGTAAACAAAAATATTTTGTTTACGATTGTAGGGTTCAGATTGATCAAACACTGTCGGAATCCAATTGAGGAGAATGATCTCCATACCTACATTATTTTCAACGAGTACTCCATCTTCTTGCCCATCTGCAGTCCGTTCTGCGAAGACCAACAAGTTAATTTATCGGCCAGCACCCTGCACCCTGCACCCTGCATGCACGGAGCTCATTTCCTCTTTTTCCCCCCTTCAAATTTAACCCTTTTCTGTCTCATATGTGGTGGTGGGACGGCAAGAAAATAATTAAAAGTACAAAATATAATCATCCAATACTGACATATGAGGATCTATCATATTTGTTTTCTTACCTCCTTCGTGACAGATACAGAAATTCGAAGGCTAGCTTTCCTATGGAGGAAGGGAAACAAGAATAATGTCATAGGACTTGTATGGATCTCACCACCTCATATGAGACAGACAAAGGTATAGTTGAAAAAATAGTTTCGGTCCCTAGCATCTTTGCTTACAAAAGTAATTATGCATTTCGCATTAATAATACTATTACAATTTGGTGTATAATTTACATCTAATCATATTGATTTGTCTCAACCTAAATGTCTGCTACACAGTCCGATATATATGTTGACTTTTTCATAAAAGGTTTGAGTGCGATTAAGAGTATAACCATTAAATTTAAATTGTCAAATTTTCGATGTGAGATTACACTCTTCAACACTTACAACTTTCAAATTTAATCGCTTTTGACTTGAGTTGTATGTAGCCAATATGTCATTAGCCTTTTATTTCAAGGTTTCAACCGCATGCAATGCAACTTCAGGCCAATATCCACAACGGGAAAGAGAACTTATTTCTACATTGGCTGGTGTAGTTCGGTACGTGATCAACTACCAGCATTAACTGCCTCAGAATTGAATATCAGAGGGTTCAGATTTGAACCCCAGTCACCATGGGACCAACGTCCGGAAAGTTTTTAAGGGAACAAAGCTCACATGGGAGAACGTGGCTACCGTACAGAAACACGCCACGTCATCACATGGACGGGTAGTACGGACCACCCATGTGGCCTCAAAGGCTCAAAAAGGCCCGACTCATTCTCATTCACATAATGAGCTTTTGCTTATCTTAAATTCAACACACTATAATTAGACCACTAATATTAGGGTTTATTTGTGTTTTCACGGCTTGTTTGCGAGTGAAAGATTTTCGATTCGAGATGTATACATAGTAAATTTGATATCTAATTATAAATGACACAGTTGTATTGTTATTGTTAAGTTCAAACTTTTACCCCTATAACCGTTCTATCGGCTGATTATATTAAGAAAAGTATGGTGAGGTCATTGCCAAATTGCCACATGCAACAAGGCACAAAAGTCAATCGGGTATTTATATTTCTTTATCTAATTAACTTTTCCCACTATTAGAAAGAGAAGAACTAGATTTAAATTTACACAAGCCATACACCATCATATTCCTCCATGTGCTCGTCACACCACTTTTAATAACATAACATGTCAAACTTGTCAAAGGAACTAGTGGCTCAACAAGTCTATGTGATGGAATGGCCATAACAAGATGCAACAGAAGCAAGCTGTTCTGTGAAATGTGATGGAGAAAGAAGGGTGGTTTGTATACAAAATTTACCACATCATGCCGACACAAGTTTCATTGAGAAACTTGTCGGTGTATAGTTCATTAAGAAAATAATGCATA
This sequence comes from Crataegus laevigata, assembly GCA_963580275.1. Lineage (NCBI taxonomy): Eukaryota > Viridiplantae > Streptophyta > Magnoliopsida > Rosales > Rosaceae > Crataegus > Crataegus laevigata. The sequence goes on along the minus strand of OY756948.1, from coordinate 8,044,555 downwards.
ACTTGTTTTCTTTCCTCTTTATGTTTTTATCTGATATGACACTTTTTTTTTTTCAAAATTCAATGTTTTTGCTTCAAATTTTTTATGAGAAACTCTTTGATTACACATTTTGCTAAGGTAAAGTTCTACCATAAAATCAAATGATAATATGAAGAGTAGCACAACTTATAAGTTATTGCATGATTTTTAGTTTGGTTCTTCACCGGTACGAGACTTTGTATTTCTATTCACGCATATATAACTTGTTAGCATTATGATACAATTATAAAGCTATTAGCAGGTATTAAGTTCGACTAACAACTGAACATAAAATCGTTTCCCAAAAACAAAAACATTGTGGATTAGAATAATAAAAATCGGCAAATTTGCTTGCAAAAATTCTTGTAAGATAGTTTACTTAACGGCCAAACTAGTGCAATGGACCCTTTGGATCAGAAATCATGGATGGATGGCCCCACATACGATTATATTGTATAATATTGAGGCTCTTAAACCCTTTCGTCCCCTATATATAATTTCACCTTCCCTCAACTTCCTCACAAGTATTCTCTGCCTTCTCTCTTCTCTCTCTGGTTTTGTTTCACGCAGAGAAGTAAAGAAATTATGGCAATGCCACTCTCTCTTTTGCTCCTCTCCCTTCTCCTAATCCCAACCACCATTTCTTCCTCCCCCGTCAAAGATCCTGAACTGGTGATGCAAGAAGTACAAGAGTATGATATTCCAAACTTGTAGAGCTATAGAGCTACAGTAACGGAAATGACTTACGCACAACTTCTGTTTTCTTATTATGCGCTCATGCTTTGTCTTTTAATTCCTAATTGATTTAACGGTTTGGATAAAAGAGAAATGTGCATGGGATTGGGAGAAAAGAAGTGCGGAAATCATTTCTCACTGTTATTTACTTAGTCTTGCTAACGAACTATTGATAATGTCAATATCATTGTCACCAACATGTTGTACATTTTCAACGATGTCTGCACAGAGACTTTCTGATTAATTACTCGAGTGAAAGCAGGTAATTACTATCAATGTGTACTTATTTTTGGCTATTTTCTCTTTTTACAGGAGCATCAATACCTCAAGGAGGAATTTGGGTTATCTTTCTTGTGGCACTGGAAACCCCATTGACGACTGCTGGAGGTGTGACCCCAACTGGGAGAAAAACCGCCAACGGCTAGCTGACTGCGCAATTGGATTCGGAAAGCAAGCCATTGGCGGCAGGGACGGTAAAATCTACGTGGTGACGGACTCAGGCGACCATCCGGTAAACCCTAAACCCGGAACCCTCCGATACGGCGTGATCCAAAACGAACCACTCTGGATCATCTTCCAGCGTGACATGACGATCAAGCTGCAAGAAGAGCTGATGATGAACTCCTTCAAGACAATCGACGGCAGAGGAAGTAGCGTCCACATTGCAGGTGGGCCCTGCATTACGATACAGTACGTGACAAACATTATTATCCACGGATTAAACATTCACGACTGTATGCAAGGCGGGAACGCTTACGTTAGGGACTCGCCGGAGCACTTTGGGTGGCGGACGCTTTCCGACGGCGACGGGGTCTCCATTTTTGGTGGTAGTCATGTTTGGGTGGATCATAACTCACTTTCCAACTGCCGTGACGGGCTCATTGATGCTATCCGTGGATCAACCGCCATCACCATTTCAAACAATTACATGACTCACCATAACAAGGTCATGCTCTTGGGGCACAGTGATTCCTACACTCAGGACAAGAATATGCAGGTCACCATTGCATTCAACCACTTTGGAGAAGGGCTTATTCAGAGGATGCCAAGGTAATTATTCATTCTAATCATTTGGTATACCTAAACAAAACTACTGTCCGGTACTGAAATACAGCTACACGACACGGTATAATCAATCTACATGTTAAAAGATTGACTGAAAACAAAGTTGATATTTCTTACTTATAAAGTGAGATGAATATATGCGTGACTATATTCCAGTATCAAACTATCATTACGGGTAAACTTGGGTTTTGAAGTGGAAAGGTGAATTAACAAGGTTTTTTTTTTATAAAAAAAAACAATTTATTTATGCAGATGTAGACATGGGAATTTTCATGTGGTGAACAATGACTACACCCATTGGGAAATGTATGCAATTGGTGGGAGTGCTTCTCCAACCATCAACAGCCAAGGCAACAGATTTCTGGCACCAAATGATAGATTCAACAAAGAGGTGAGCACCCCAATGCTGGCATGCTGCAAATGATAACTTCAATTAATTAATTGCTGCACTACATCAACTTTTTCTCAGTAAAATTCTTCTCGAAATCAACATTTTATAAGGTAAAAAAATGAATCATTACTTTTAGGTTACCAAGCATGAGGATGCACCACAGAAGGAATGGAGCAATTGGAACTGGAGGTCCTCAGGAGATGTGCTGCTAAACGGTGCGTTCTTCACAGCATCCGGTGCCGGAGCATCTTCTAGTTACTCCAAGGCATCGAGTCTGAGTGCGAGACCGTCGTCGCTCGTGAGTTCGCTCACTGCCGGAGCTGGTTCGCTCAGGTGCAAGAAGGGCTCGCGTTGCTGACCATTGCTGTGAAGGAAGGATAAAATGGGAAAAATAAGACCAACTGTAATTACAACAGCTAGGGTTTTCATTTTTCTTGTATAATACAAACAGTTATTCGCTTATAACCTTTTGGTAATTTCAACCTTGGCTTTTCACCTTTGAGAATTATGTGCAACTCTTTCTGAATATGTCTTGATCGTGAAAGAAACAAGGTCAAATTGTTGATATATATAATTGAATATTAAATAATGAAAGCAGAATTTCATACAAACTTTTCTGTCTCTTTAATTTCTCACCTTTTCTCGAGTTTTTTTAGTGTTACGGACTATGTACAATCATATGTTTAATTTATTTTATTCACATGATGGGAGAGAGAGACAATTAGTTGTTAACACTAAACAGATATTCTTCTTGCATTGACGTCCAAGTTTGAAAAAAAATTGCACGTCACGAATATCTCACTATTGTATTATTAGTCTGAAACATCATTGTGACGCTAGAATGCGATGGACGTCGCTCTTCCAATTTAGATCATCACTCACATGGGGTTGGGGCAGTGGTTACAGCTGAGTTGAGCTAAAGTTGTTAGCAAATAAATGCTCTCACTGGTCTGAATTTATGGGCCATCGTCTTCTTCTTCCGCAGACCAAAAGTGGATGATTTTCATGAGGATATGTTTTTTGACAAATTTGCAGAACATCCAGGCCTTGATTAGATCACGTTGCCTCCATCTATTTCAACAGTCACAGACAACCCAAGTGCAATTATTTTTTCTGCCCCCAGTTTGCCATAACTGTTGCCACCAAACCTCTTAAATGATCGATCTTATCACTGTGGCAAACTGTATGATCGGCAGAGGTTCGTTTAGAAATGGGAAAATAAAAAAATAAAAAAATAAAAAAAAGAAATGGGACATTGCAGCTTTTTCATTCCCCACAACTTTAATTCCATTAATTCTGATTTTAGAGGCCTAGTATACGTCATTGCATAATATACATTCCGTTTTACGTGGTACATATCAACTCATTAAAGTCTTTTGCATTCTTAATCGTACATTCAGTCGTTAAATTCAGTAAAATTCTATAAGCATTACTGATTATAATATTGGATGCAGATAATAAATCTTAGCAGCCACTCATGGGAAGTTGGATCTTTCTTAATATTATCTAGAGTTAAAAAAAATTGTTATGAATACAAAATCTCAAGACCCAAGCTTTCACATATGAAATGATTTTCATCATCAGACAGTGAGAGCAACATGCACATTGGAAAGACTGACAAATCATGAGCAGGATGGCATCTTTTCTATCTACTGACTTTGAGGTAGATCTACAAAAATAGATAATACGAGAGCATTTTTCAGTTTTTTACAGTCATGGGTTGCACTGTAAGTTTCGGAATTACTCAATGACCTAAAATTGGATAACTTACTAGAATGTAAGTAAAAAACGAGGGTTAAGTTCTAAAAATCTTCTAAGCGAAAGGAAATAATACATTAGTCGTGAAGGAAACTTATCCGTTGTTATTCCCACAAATAGATGAATTAGTACAGGTTGATGCAAATGTCTTCCAATTCTTCTCTAATCACTTGGCCTACCTCACACAAATGAAACAAAGGGAAAGAAGACGTTCCGCGGCCAGAACTTAGACGTACTACGTTATTGCCACCATCTGTTTCGTGACTTTCGTCTCTTTTCCTCAAAAGTGTTCAGTCTGTGCCACATCCACAGGCACAAGGGTCCACACTTTTGACCACCGAAGGGGCGGGTTAGTACTCGAGAGGCCGCAGAGAGACTGCACACAAAACAAGTGCAAAAGATTCGAACTCATATGGGGAGAATTGAGATCTCCTCAAGGGGCACAGATGAAACCGATATAGTCACAGTTGGACGATAATTCAAACGCTTAACAAAAACAGCAATGCATCAAGACAGAGGAGTGATGATACTACAATCAGTGAAAAAAGCCACTCCAAATTCTACAAACAAGTTTCCACAAGCGAACCATATGTTGTAACAAGTCACTCAAAATTCTGAAACAAGCCAACAAAATTACACAAATTCGTCCCCACGCAAAACAGACTAGTAATCAGAGGGGGAAATAACATCATCGATTTTTAGTATCATCTTCACGACTTGTGTTGCCAGTAAGATTTGCTGCTGCTTCCCGATCAATGTCTCAAAGACATTCTGCTTCCGCATATCATTAGTGCCAACATCGTTGCAGTCTATTCCATAGTAGGGAATGTTCTCCTGCATTAACAATTCAAACTGATGGTCAAAATTCAGAATCACAACCATACATGAGCGAGAGAGAGAGAGAGTCACGAATAAGTTGGCTATCATGCTTCATTTACCTTAATCTGCTCAGCTTTCACTGCAGATAGCGTTTCGATGGGTTGAAGGCCACTATTCTCTGCAAGCGCCATAGGAACAGCATCCAAAGCATCTGCAAATGCTCTAATGGCATACTGTGGAGGAAAGGAAGATTTGCTTGTAACAATATGCTTAATACATTTATATAAATGCAAAGAAATGAGGGGGGATACTATCTTCATACTTGCTCAACTCCTGGGTATCGGTCTGCTGCTGCCTCTACGGCAACGGAGCAAGATATCTCTGCTGAGCCACCGCCGTACACAATAGAATTGTTGCGGATGAGATTCCTAGCAACACAGAGGGCATCGTGGATGCTGCGCTTAGTCTCCTCTATCATCATTTTGTTACCTAATAAGCCGAAAGAAACACCAAAAAACATCTTACAAGAACTTTACATCAGGCTTGAAGAATAACCATAACACTGGGAAAGATAACAAAAAGCAAGACTAAGATTGCAAAATCTGCTAACCATGCATACAATTCATTTCATATGTTGTGCTACCTAATCTTATTGACATCATTTTTCACTTAGTTGACATGCTGAATCAAGTTGGCGGTAACAGGAAATAGACAAGTAAAGAAATCTACCCCCACGGATAAATACGGTCACAGCCCTTGAATTTGCACAGTGTTCGATGTACAGCATTCGATCTTTTGTTGTGCCGAATGATTTTTCACGAACTATACCAGCCTAATGAGTTAAAAACGACACTTCAAATTAGGGTTTATAAATGTTTACAAGAATGGAAAGTATATGTATAATGTATTAACTAAATTCAAAATACTGAATTCAATAATAAAAATAAAAATATGTTGGAAATAATGAACACTTGTTATGTGAAATTGCTTGCAATTAAGAATTAAATAACAAACAATATTCTTACAGAGATATACCTTTCCTAATTTCTCGGGTGTCAATTCTTGGAACCTGGGCACAATTCTTCCTCCTACAAACACATACATATATCAGTTTTTAGTGGAGAAAGATGACAAAATAGTATAAATCCCTAGCATGCTAAAAATATCAACCAAACTTCAAGTGCTAAATAGTCTTCAAAAGAAGGCATACCTGTAGCTATTGCAATTAGTTCCAACTCTACACCACCAACCCATCTGACAGCAGGCAAGTTCCTGTGCATCAATAGGTGATTTGCTTCATCATCAAACCCCCATTGACAGATGACCAAGGTAGCACCAACATCCTGCATCCAATGATTATCCATAAGTATCCAACGATTATCCAAAATAATCATTGTAGCCATGAAATTCATAACTTCTTGTTAATGGCATAACATTATAGAACTAAGGGATGCAATCTGACCTTGCATTTTTGGACCATGTCGTCAAAGTACTTCTGTTCTTGCATACGTAGAGTCTGAAACTTTTCCACTGTATCAATATCAACCTTATGTTTTGTCTTTGGCTTTGGTGGCTCAAAGGGGCAAGTCAAGATAGCAATTTTTGCATTTTCAATATACTTTGGCATTTGTGGATGGCTCATATCCTTGTCAATGAGAATACCATATACCAGCTCAGTGTCTTCCAACTTACCCCCAACTTTTCCCTCTACTTTTATCAAATCTAGGTTCACATCTTTCCTCTCTAAATCGGCAACGGCCAAAACTGCCTTCACAGCAATCTCAGCAAGGGCACGCTTGCACCGATTCACACTACAGCATGAACAAGAAATTTTTTAATTCAAGTCAATAATAGAAAGACAATAAAAGACACTTTGACAGAACAATCTATTAAAAAATAGCAAATGGGGAAGGGGTGCAATAACAGCACACTATTACAACAAACCATGAAACTTATCTAACTCGTCAAAAAGAAAGCATGATTTTTACTCAGAGTACACAATTATCCATACATTATGATGAACAAAACCATCATACAGCAAAGTGGGGAAGTAAACTTACTATCACAAGTATGACTGAACTGCAGCAACACATATAAGTGAAAAGAAAATCTAAAAGGTTCACTTACATCTTGGACGATAAAGTGGTCATGCAAGTTCCAACCAGAGGCTCTATATTATCCAGACCAAATTCAAATTTGTGTGATATATGCTGCAAATGGTCGACCGCTATTCTGGATGCCAATTCGTATCCCTCTGCAACACGTATGGGGTGGATACCGCGCTCCAACAGCCGCTCAGCATGCTCTAGAAGTGCACCAGCCAACACAACAACTCCAGTTGTCCCATCACCAATTTCATAGTCCTGACTCTGGGATAGTTCAACCATCAGCTTCGCGATCTGATTGTCGACATCCATCTGCTCCAGAATCGTTGCACCATCATTTGCTGAAAAAGATAAAATAAATGGCAAGGCAATGCTAAGCAAATCTTAAAACTAAAACCGCAATTGACCTCAAAGCCTATATTCCAGTTAAGTGGGTGCTTCAACCCAAATAGCCATCCCCAACATCCCAACACTACAGGGCAGGTACAGGCACGAAAATGCGAAAAGTAATAAGCCGACTACTGTTATTAATACAACAATCAGAGTAAAACCCACACTAACCCATTGCTCAGAATAGCATATGAAATTCAAGCCTAACAATTTCAGAGTGAAAAAAATATGACAAACTAAGAAAATGAGGGGGAAATGAACCCAAATCACAATGAACAGACAAAGACAAACACATAGATCCACACTGTAATTACAAAAATCAACCAGAAATTCGAATCGAGCAGAAACAAAGCTTCATATTCTGTGCGAGTAAGAGTTGTAGAGAGAGAGGTACTTACTGACAGTGATTTCACCATCGGGGCTCTGGAGCATCTTGTCCATGCCCTTGGGTCCGAGGGAGGTCCGGAGGATTCGAGCGACGGCCTTGCCGGCGGAAATGTTGGCCTTCTGAGCATCGAGGCCGCGCAATCGAGACTTCTGCTCCTGCTCCCTCAGTATTATGAAGGGCCGCCCGTACTCGTCGAATGCCAGCGCCATTGCTGCACCAACACTCTCTTCGCAAATCGAACCGCGATGCTTCTCGATTCACTACTTCCCCTCACTCTCACTTCTCTTCTTCCCTCTTCCGACTAGCTCTCTAGGACCTTCCTCTGTTTAAAGCACCTGCTTTTAGGGTTTGGGGTTTGGGATTTTACTTATGGGCTTTATATGCACCATATGGGCTTCGACCCAGATTGGTTTGTTTGGCCCGACTCTTTTTTGTTTTATATTTGAGAGATTTCAAGTATCAACACAACACAATGACTAAAATGGTTTTTAACCCTAAATTTAATTAGTTGTGTTAATTTGGCATGCTTAAAAGATTAATGGGGCTCATAAATAATTAAAATTGTAAAAGGCAAATCAAAAGAATGTCATAAGCTGAAGAAATTATTAGATAGGACAATAAAACTACGTGTCACTAACAGCTAGTAGTATTCACAAACATATGCATGACACGTGACGTGACAGAGTAATTTTTTTTTTTTTTTGTAATAATTACTCTGCCATATGTCATGTGCTTGTTGACTGGTACTACTAATTGTCAGTGTGGCGTTGTACCATCTAATAAGTTTGAAGCAAGGTATTAAATATCGATGATATCGGAAATATCGGTAGTCTAAAAACACGGAAATTTCGATGGAAATATCGGGATATTATTGATATCGATAAAAATTGAATAAAAACCACGGAAATTGTAAGAAAAACTTGGAAATTTTTATTGAAACTTTGCAGGATGTTTATTTAATCAATTATCTATTAGTTTATCACAAAAAATTGAAAGGAAAGACATTGCATGATGGATTTAACTGATTTAAGTTGATTATATAACGAGCTAGCAAACATTGTGAATGTAGAAAATATGTAAATATTTTAGCATATTTTCACAAAAACATAAGTGATATGGTGGTCAAGGTGTTGAAGGAGTAAAATGGGAGGGGTTCGAATCCTTTTGGTGTTTTTTTAAATATAGAAATTTAAAAAACACGGAAATTTCGATGGAAATATCGATGACATCGGAAATATCGGTAGTCCAAAAACACGGAAATTTCGATGGAAATATTGGGATATTATGGATATTTAATACCTTGGTTGGAAGCCATTCTAAATTAATATTTAATTGGAAAATAAATATAGATGCAACCTCAAAGACCAAGGTAAGGATTCACAAAGATTTTTCAACAAGAAAATAACGGTACCAACTGAAATTAGTTCATAACAAACTGCGCGCCACGGTGCCACCGATGGCTTTCCTAGCTCTACGCCGCAACGCCCTCCACGCCCACCAATCTCCGTCCACCCCAACATTCCTATATAAACCCATTTCTCACCCAAACCCACCACCACCCCACCAACCAAAACCAACCGCGCGCATACTTGGTACTTAACCCTCCTTTTAATCATACAAAATGGCACGCCAACAAGTTGTTGTTCTTGCTCTTGTTCTGTTGGCCACCGTGGGGTTGGCTTTCGCTGCCGACGCCCCCAGCCCCGCCGCCGCCACCAAACCCGGCCTCCCAACCTTCACTGGTGTACCCTCGGCGGGACCAGTCCCAGACAATAACGATGTGGGAACCGTTGGTGGCTCCAGTGATGGTGCTTCCAAGGCTCCTTCTCCCGGTGGTGCTACCGACAGCGTTGCCGCAGGCTCCGTTGGTGGACCTGTCTCTGCCTCAGCTTTTGGCTCCATTGCCAGTGGTAATGCCGAGGGTCCTAAACCGAGCGCTGCCACCGTTGCACAGCTCTCCGCCGGAGTAGCTGTTGCCGCTGGCGTCGCCGCCTCCTTATTGTTCTAAGCCCCGTGCATGCATGCGCGCATGCATAGTATATAATTCCCATGCAAGCGCTCGTGCTCGATATTATTATGAATAACGTTAGGCTCACGAAATGATTGATCGTAATTCTATCATTTTCACTAATTAATAGGGTTCAGATGAGTCTAGATTTAAATAAACGAAGCATAGCTACGTTCGTTGCCGGTAGGCACTAAAATTTCTTCTTCTTGTTAATGTAATTGAACTAATAATTAGACGTTACAAATTAGAATAATTCCGCTTGTAATTCGCTTACTATACAAAACAATGCAGTTTTTCACCATCTAAAATCTAAACTTTATCCAATATTTCAATTTTCTTCGCATTACCTTTTTTATCATGCAACGATATACATACACTAAAGGGTAATTTAAGTTTGAAATTTTTTGAACAAACAACTGCGAAGAAGTAGAGCTCAATCAATATATACCCCATACGACTATTCTTAATTGTAAGAAGATATATATCATGATTGCATGTAAGTTCTTCTCTAACTATAGAACGAAGACGACCTACCAGGACTCGGGGGTCTATAATTCGTTATAGCAATTCAAATAGGAGATAAAGTGCCTTGATGCAGAATGACGACACTGCCAATATCTGGTTTTAAACTGCACTGCCTAAATAATAATCAAACCAGCTGCTAAAAAAAAATCCATAAGATTCGTAATACAAAATCCCAGAAAGAACAAAA